>CM031949.1:17390480-18590480 GCA_018749465.1 Paracanthobrama guichenoti | reverse complement strand
ACATTCCAAAAAAGTTGGGACAGGTAGCAATAAGAGGCCGGAAAAGTTAAATGTACATATAAGGAACAGCTGGAGGACCAATTTGCAACTTATTAGGTCAATTGTCAACATGATTGGGTATAAAAAGAGCCTCTCAGAGTGGCAGTGTCTCTCAGAAGTCAAGATGGGCAGAGGATCACCAATTCCCCCAATGCTGCGGCCAAAAATAGTGGAGCAATATCAGAAAGGAGTTTCTCAGATTATCATCATCTACAGTGCATAATATCATCCAAAGATTCAGAGAATCTGGAACAATCTCTGTGCGTAAGGGTCAAGGCCGGAAAACCATACTGGATGCCCGTGATCTTCGGGCCCTTAGACGGCACTGCATCACATACAGGAATGCTACTGTAATGGAAATCACAACATGGGCTCAGGAATACTTCCAGAAAACATTGTCGGTGAACACAATCCACCGTGCCATTCACCGTTGCCGGCTAAAACTCTATAGGTCAAAAAAGAAGCCATATCTAAACATGATCCAGAAGCGCAGGCGTTTTCTCTGGGCCAAGGCTCATTTAAAATGGACTGTGGCAAAGTGGAAAACTGTTCTGTGGTCAGGCGAATAAAATTGCAGGCGAAAACTGGGATGCCATGTCATCCGGACTAAAGAGGACAAGGGCAACCCAAATTGTTATCAGCGCTCAGTTCAGAAGCCTGCATCTCTGATGGTATGGGGTTGCATGAGTGCGTGTGGCATGGGCAGCTTACACATCTGGAAAGGCACCATCAATGCTGAAAGGTATATCCAAGTTCTAGAACAACATATGCTCCCATCCAGACGTCGTCTCTTTCAGGGAAGACCTTGCATTTTCCAACATGACAATGCCAGACCACATACTGCATCAATTACAACATCATGGCTGCGTAGAAGAAGGATCCGGGTTCTGAAATGGCCAGCCTGCAGTCCAGATCTTTCACCCATAGAAAACATTTGGCGCATCATAAAGAGGAAGATGAGACAAAGAAGACCTAAGACAGTTGAGCAACTAGAAGCCTGTATTAGACACGAATGGGACAACATTCCTATTCCTAAACTTGAGCAACTTGTCTCCTCAGTCCCCAGACGTTTGCAGACTGTTATAAAAAGAAGAGGGGATGCCACACAGTGGTAAACATGGCCTTGTCCCAACTTTTTTGAGATGTGTTGATGCCATGAAATTTAAAATCAACTTATTTTCCCCTTAAAATGATACATTTTCTCAGTTTAAACATTTAATATGTCATCTATGTTGCATTCTGAATAAAATATTGAAATTTGAAACTTCCACATCATTGCATTCTGTTTTTATTCACAATTTGTACAGTGTCATAGAGATCTCACTGATGAGATATGTAAATAGATATGTTTCTTGAGCACCAAATCATCATATTAGAATGATTTCTGAAGGATCATGTTACACTGAAGACTGGAGTAATGATGCTGAAAATTCAGCTTTGCCATCACAGGAATACATTTATATATTTCACAATATTACTGATTTACTTTTTTGCAAAAAGTTATTTTTTGTAAATAAATGCAGCCTTGGTGGGACAACTTTTGAACAATAGTGTACATTAAAAATGGGTAGTTAAAAATTGGCAGAATTCATTGTGAGGTAGAATATAATCCATGTAATGAATGTATTCATGAACAATTGATCAAACTAGAGATGTTTTTGACTAATGGAAGCATTCTAATTGTGAAGCTCATTTGAAGTGAACATGTTTTGAACCCTTAGTTGTTAAATAAACAGTGCTGTACATATTACAAACTAGACCAAAAGACCCACTCATTATTTCAAGCCAAGGGGATATTTTTACCCAACAAGTTTATTTTTCATTCAGCAGTCCATCTTTAAAAGAAGTTCAACAAACATGGAAGGAGAGTACTTCCCGTGACATACTTGACCCACTTTTAGAAATGACTAAATTCACCCGCCCTTTAAATAAACCTTTGAAGAGTTTTATTCTGCTGTTGGTTGCATTATGAAGGAAAAAATGTACTTGGACATGTAATTGCGAGCAGAATCCTCTGGAAACTGAGAGCTCTGGCACTGAGCTAAACAAATGTTAAAGCAGTAAGCGGCAACCCCACTTATGGCTAGTGCTCAACTAACAACAAATGTCAATCAGTCAGGGCCAAAATGACAACGTAATTAATACTCATGACACAGTTAGTGAACTGACCCAATGACCAGAGGTGGGTAGTAACAAACTACATTTACTCAGCTGTTATTTTTGGAAAATACTTTTAAGAATAGATTTAAAATGTAGGCAAGTACATTTTACTTTAACTTGACAATTTCTCATGAAAGAAAAACTGTACTGTTACTTCATCACGTTGGATGACTTTCCACTCGTTACTTTATTTTAATGTAATACATGTTAAGAAATTAATAGTTTATTCCAAGCACGCCGTCAGTTTTTTTCCTGGGGCATGAGTGTACCCCACACACAAATGAATCACTCATTTGAGTCAATTCTGTTCAAAGACTACAGTGTTCTGAATCAAAAATCGACGAATTCTGGAAACAAATGCTTAAGGTCAGGAATACTTGTTATAAAATTAAATTTTAGATTCTTCTTATCGATTCCTGTGTGCATTTTAATATGACTTTAATCCATTCAAGCACTAGACCCGCCCAAAGCGTGCTTTCGCAGAAAAAGTGATTTAATGTGATTTTAAACCATTTCACATTCAAGAAGACTAAAACGAAGACTGTCAAAACCTCATACACAGTCAACAGTTGACAAAGAAAACGCATGTATATCAGTATATTGAATCCATGTAGCTCTTAAAGTGACAGCAGTCTAATATTCCTGCTGCTGTCTAAAATAACGTTACTCAAACAACAAAAAACAAAGCTGTTCTTGACTGAATACCTTTTGTAACTATATTTGTAAATGTACATTTTATTTATAAAGTTCAATGTTATTTTACATTTGATTACAGTTTCTGTACATGAATACCTAAAAATCTAAAAACACTATTTTAATCATATCTTTGTTCAGTTTATTTATTTATTTGTACTTGTACTTGAGTACAGTTTTTGGATAGTCTACCCAGCTTTGCTGATGACAAATGAAACTTTCAAAGCATAGAAAAACTTTCTTTGGTTATGTAGTGCATCTCGTGTTTCAGTGGCAGCTAGGCATTACAAGCTGAGTCATACTTGTAAAGAGAGGCTGATGAGATTTAGAATCTGCCCCCTCCATCCCAGATTGTTCTTATGGCCCTGCAATAACTCCACAAGTTATACTGGATAAGTACCTCACAAAATGTATTACCATTAACATTTCTATTTTGAGGTCATGTCAACTTGACCAATTTTGATTTGAGACTGAGGACCAAACAAACAGCGCTTACTTCTGTGTGAAACACACAGATGGTCAATGGGTCTGGTGGTGTAGATGCCAAAACATTGCCTTATTTTGATTGAAGCTCCATGTTAAACTCATCTAGATGTGTATTCGACACTGTTCTGTAATGATTCAGTTACATTCAAGCGATTACATAAGTTCAAAGGGTACCCACCCAACTCTGACTCAAGTCTGACCAAAACCTCCCTGGTACATTCAATGGGGCAAAGCATAAACAAGTGTCCATTTCATGTTGCTAGGCAGAGCATGGCCTGCTGTCAGTTGAGCAAGTAAAGTTAGTCTGTTGCTTTGCAGCCTCAATGCTCAGCAGACCGTGACAAACCACATTCAAACTAAACTTGATCACACATGTTAAACGCAAGCTGTCATTTGATATGCACTAACAGTTCAGTTCCTCTCGCATTTTGATCCTCTAGATCTGGTGTAAAAAGACTACTGATTTCATCCAAATTAGCCCATAGTTACAAAATACAGCGCAGTTACAAAAGTTATTTTTTTGTGATGCAATATATCAGCAATTATGTTTACATGATAATGAATGTCACCAACATTTTACTCGATTGTGCTGTCATCTTGTATGTTTTCTGTGTGACGGAGGCGAAAGTGGTTTTCGGGCAGTTCCTTCATACACAGAGCGGTTATCAACAGGTGAAAAAAAAGGGTGCCATTTGAGGCGTTATAGTGTTTTCCTGACAACTACTGACAGTTTGGAAGAATAAGCCCAAATGGAGTCGATTTCAAAGCCGCAATCCCCTGCACATATAAATGTCAACGCAGAATGACGTGTTAAAGCTGTTTCACAAGGGAAAATGTTTATTTACTATTTATTCAATTTTTTTATTTTTTTATTTAGGATAATATTTTTTTTACCCTTAATTTCCATGATCTAAAGAATTAATAGGTTGTCATTTGAAAGTGTGTAGGTCTACTTGCATTATTATGCTGTTATATTAGGATTATATATTCAGTGGCATAAAATAGTCTTAAAATGACAATAATATAATTTAATTTATCGCAATTATTTCTGGGACGATATATCGCAAAACAAAAAGTAGTTATCGTGACAGGCCTACCAATCAGTCCACAGGAATAATGTGAAAGCATTGTGTCATCTTTCTAGTAAAACATCAAAAACTACAAACTAAAATAAAATTCAATGATGTATACAACCTTCAACAAAACTTGAATTTGAAGAAAATTTTGAATTAAAATGTTCTACATTTGCTGCCATATTCAGCAAAAGAACAGAAGGTTTACCAGTACAATATATTGTTTTATAATATATATTTAAGATACTGAGGGTCCTACAATGGGAGTCACATTTAATTGTCGCTGTTTTACTATTTTTATAATTTATGGAGTCTATCTAAATGATTTGCCATCAACAAATATAGATTTATTATTCCCATATCTATTATTCCCAACTTTGATCATTAAAGGAATCGTTTACACACAAAAAAATGAAAATTCTGTCATCATTTGCATATTTTTGTTGCGCTATATCAGTTGGGCTCCTCTGAATAATGCATTATGTTTACTGTTACCTTGTCAATCCATGTTTGCAGTTGCCACCATAACATTTGAGAATATACAAATTGCTGGACAAAAGTTTTTCAACCATCTCAACAGCTTTAAAAATACTGATATTTATAAAATGTGTTTACATGAATTTTTTCAAACCTAAAATGTCATTTTTTTTTTTTTATTAATACATCATTTAAAAAAGGTTTTCCAAGTCTGTTCATTTGTTCGGACAGTTGCACCACCTGACATTTTGGGGGTTTAAGATAACAAAACATAAAATAATATGTAGGCAATTATTTGTAATGTACTATAAAATGAATTCAAAATAAATAGGTTTTATAGAATAAGCAATATATGTCATGAAATTATGAAATTATTTTAAAAGGAAATAATGCATTGGCACAGAAAAATATGCACGTCATGTCATTGACCCCAATGCAGATTCCAAACATTCTGCCACTGGTCTAAAAACAAGAGCAACATAAGCAACACATTCTGACATCATCCTGATAATTTCAACCACCCTAGGAAAGTGCCCTTGTGACGAGGATGAATTCTTGATGAGAGGTCGAATCGTGTGTGAGGGAGTCTGGGATAGTTATTCCTCTAGCACACGACACCAAAGAATACAGATATAAAAAGACAGTTCACTCCTATTACTTATGAATGGGATAAACTGCAACACGCAATATGGCGGAATATACCCCGCGTTCTAAATAAAAGAGCCGACCACTTATTGGTAAAGCCATTTCGTCACTGCAGTTGCTGTTAAAAGCTCTGGTTCCCATAGAAACCAGCATTATGTCAGATTTTGTTGCTGATTTAAAATGTTACTTAAAAGTGAGTTCGGCAAGCAGTTTTTGAGATCTCAGGATAACCCCATTCAAATAGATAAGACTGGATGCCTGAAATAGCTGCCCGAAGGTGTTGCAAATATGGCCGCCGATTGAACACTTTCCTTCAAATGGACTTTGATGAAACTCTCACAACTCCAAATCCTCCTGCTAGTGACAGAATCAGTAAAAGACTGAAAGCCTCTCAGGAAGCCCCATGTGCTGGCACTGAAAGATGGTTTTCTATTACATTTAGCTTCAACCAACTTGCAATGCCTCCCTCATGCCCCATGGTAACGGACAGTGATAGATGAATATGTCTGAACTTGACTACACATAACAGAGCTATAATAGGAAAAGCACCAGCCAGCAGGAACCTTGCATAAATGTTTTGTAATAAATAAAACAGCAAATTACTATAGTTATTACTGAAACCTGCATGCGGTGAAAATCCTTATAAGAAAATTATAATTTTCCCAATTCTTTAAAGTTTCAACATGATCAAAACTATTCAAAGACATGAAGTCAGGCCACCATCTGTTTAGCAACACCTACTGAATACAAATTAGAGTTTTTGTTTTAAAAAAAACATATCCTAAGTAGGGCTGGAATTATGCGTCAATGTAATTGATTACTTAAATTATCCGATTTGCGTGGAATGCGTCGATTCGATTCATCTCCTGAATGAACAAATCATTTCAGGAGTCACACTTGTAAGCAGTTGCTGCTGTAAATCCCCAAAAGTGACTGAACGCAGCCATAGTAAACACCTTTTCCTAACTAAGCCTACACTGCATAAACCTGATCTTTTGTAAGGTCATTAGGTAAAAGTTCATACATAAACAAGATATGGTTATTAATTATTGGTAATTAATCAGAAAATAAATCAATAAATTAACTGGCTGGGGGGAATTCTTCATTGAAAAATAAATCATTGTTTGTACCAGTCCTATACTGAATTTCATCCTACACTTAAAAGAAAAACATTCAGAAGACCCAACATAAAAAATTCAGTAGCAGCACAACGGAGCGTGGAGAGAGGATTTCCCCTCTCCTCTCACTGCAGCATAGCTGTCAGGCAGATGAAAGGATCTCAGCTCACTCTGATTGGCTAGAAGCACTGTGACATCACAGAGATGGGGATCATGTGTCAGCTGGGAGGGGGAGCATTTGTTTTGGGTAGAATAGGGAAGGAACTTGCTCAACACACAAAATATAAACACAGAAAAATCTCACACACACACACACACACACACAGATTCAGGCACCCATAAAACCAGCTGTCTCTCCTCACACCACCGAACAGAGCAGCGAAAAGGATTATAGTGGGAAATTAGCCTCCAACTAACACGTGTACAAAATAATTCTATGATATGTAGGTTAGAAATACTCTTTGCTGTAGGAAGGAAGCACATTTCACACCCTGGTTTTCTAAAACCCACAACAAATGATCCCTCTAGTCTACAGAACGCGATTTAAATCTTAAAGGCATCAGACATGCTCTTCGAATACAAAACTGTAGCGTGAGCCGACCTGCGTGTAAATCTGTAAAAGATGGAGCTGACACGAGTTCATTCATATGACAAATGGAAAAACGGTGAGAGGGGATCAGGTGAGAAGGTCTGTAAGGTGAAGACTAGAGTAATCACAAAGGAATGGACTTATGCAAACACTCGGCTAACATTACTATAAATGAGGATAAGGCTTGTCGGCTGTACTTTGCTCTGGGCTCCACAAGCTGCTGCACATATCACAAAGTAGAGCCATCTGCACTTTAAAAAACCTACCAAACCACAACCACACCCACTCCACCTAATTCTAACACAACTACACAAAGCAGAATACACAATCCAACAGAACTTTCACATGCTTCGTTTAAAATGGTACTTCATACAATTTGACAACCGACCTCTCTGGCACACTGGAAGATGTGCTTATGGACATTTAATGCCCTTAATAAAGTACCGCCATAAAAACCTAATTAATTAATTGAATATTTTTTGGTTCAGGGAAAATGTGGTTTGAGAGCATGTTGCGGATTCCATTTTTAGTCCACACAGGAATAGTTCACCAAAAATTTGATTAGTTTCATCACCTTTTACTTCAGAACACAAATGAAGATATTTGTGCATCCATTCAAAGTAAAAAGTATACATCCACGCAACCAAAATTTTAAAAGTAAATCCATATAAGCAATCCAAATTTGGTTCAGAGGATTATCGAAGGACAAAAACTATGAGAGGATATTAAAAATGTTAATTTTATGTTCCCAAGATGAACAGATGACTTGGGTTTTAACAAAATGAGGGTAAGTAAATGATGACAGATTTGTCATTTTTGGGTGAAGTACACTTTTGAAGCGTTTAATTCATATCACAAACAGCTGCAGCAATCCAAGTAATTACAGCAATATAAACATGGACAGAAATCTGTCATCACGATGACTTGTGAGCGTTGAGTGTGAAGTGCAAGGTGTAGAATACTGACTGACTGGAAGATAACAATTAATAGAGGCTGAACCTACAGTACACCAACTCTATGTAATGCATTACACATACAGTAATTCATAAAGTATTGGAGTTTTCCATATGGGATTGGTCTCAATGAATAAAGTCCTGCATGCACTGAGATATGTAATAGTCCATAACGGACGATAAATAAGCCTTCAACTTCTAGTTCAGCCATTTTAGTTCTATTCTTCTATAATCACATTCAAATTGTCTTTTTTCCACAAACATTTACCATGACAACAACTGTTTCCAAAACACCAACTGTTACTACTGTAAAACATTAATCATGTGATCCTTCAAGATGTAAAATTGACACCAAGTAACGTTAACCAGGGTTTGTAGTAACAAGTGCAGTAACAGACGTTTAAAGGGACAAAAAGGTGAATAAATAATGGTAGACGTTTCGCTTTTTTTGTGAACTCTATATTTAAGACTAAGTGGACTTTGAGAGAGTTTGTGCTAACTTACTTGTAATTTTACAAAAGTATTCGAGCACTAGAGGAAAGTCAGGGGAGCAGCTGACAAGCCAGCGCAGGTCATTTAAATGGAAGGGTTGCAAGGATACTCTAGACACGCCAAATATGGTGAAGAAACGGCTCGGATGTCAAACCTCTGGTAAACCTGATAGTTATTTTTGTAAATGAACGGTCGCAGGTCCAACATCGAGTTTTTGTATTCAGGTCATGACATGTTTAACATGCACTGAACAACCCTAAGTTTAGTGTTAACCGTGTAGGCCAGCTCCTGAATCCGAGCAAACAAACGGGCCCAGCACTGAGGTTATCATATACACCCACACACACAAAGTTCATGTCTGCACTCACCCCACGATGCCGTCCGCGTAGTTTCTGCTCTTCCACGGTGTGCCCGTGTAAACGTCCTCCGCCCCATCTGTCAGCAGCAGACTCCTGTTAAACCCAAAGGTGCTCGCCTTGTTGTCTCTCTTCCTTTTGCTTGGCAACTCCGTTCCCACTCCTGCGACCCCACTGCCACCCACTTGCCCCCCTCCGCCGACACCCCTGCCCGCCCTACTGCTGCTGTTATTATTGTTATTGGTTTCCAGTGGGATAAAGTCTTGTTGTTCGGAGACCTCACTGTCGGGTTTGGATCCAGACATCCCCTGATGATCCTTGGTCTTTCCGCTGCTGTCGGCCGCGTTGCTCGACGAACCGTCCCCGCCGCCGCTGCTCGTCAGTTTGGCGCTGGTTGTGTTGCAGTTGTTGTTAAAGTAAAGGTTTCCTAGCGTCTGTGTCGTTTCCCAGATGTGCATCCACAGGTTGTTGGCGGGTCCGCGCTGTTCTGGCTGAAACCAAGCGATTCTAGGATCCATCAAACGCTGAGCTGCTGCAGGCACACTTGCCCCCAGAGCAGAGCCAGGCTCGGTTCGCTTAACCCACTAACGGGAACACACACTCGCCCTGGACAGCAACTAAAATATCCTGTGCGGGTCCATCAACGTCTCTCGGGACAGGAAAACACCCGTGTAAACGGACTGTAAAAATGCGTTCTGCTTAAAAAAAAAAGGCAACCGTCAAACTTCCGAGCACGAGGAATGGAGAAACGTGAGTGTCTGTGTCACTGCCTCTGACCCGTTTCTATCTGAGATCGTGTGTCTCAATGGCGGACAGACCACGGCGCGACTGCGCATGCTCGGCCAGGCGGGAGCGAGCAGCGGGGACGCGCTGACTCCGAGTGTTACGCAAGAGCGCACGTTATAGTGTCTGTTACGTAACAACAGCAGCAGGTTTGATACATTGTAGTAATATGAACCTCTCGCTTGTGTCATGTTTCAAACGTACCCTGTAAATGCGAGCGCTAATCCAATGAGCCCTATATCTAGTGCAGGGGGTCTCACTGTTATCATAATTGGATTACAAGGAACACAGTCCGCGAATAGAATATAAACAGTATTATTACTGTAGGACAGGTCCGACTAGCTCTTAAAGGGACTGTGCAAAAAAATAAACAAATTCAATTGTTATAATTTATGTTGTTCCAAATCTGTATGACTTCTGTATTCTTTAGTGAAACACAAAAGATGTTAGGCTGAATATTATGACAGCCTTATTCACTTTCATTCCATCCTTTTCAATAAAATGAAAGGTGACTAAAACAATCATAGTGTTTATAAGTCTCGAGAAGTATTTTCTTAAATGCTTTTTTTTTTTTCCTCCCATCAACCAGAACTGCAAAAATGTAAATGTATGCAAAACTAATTAAGCATGCTAATGATTTATCAATTTAAAAGAAAAAGTTTAAAATAGCCAAACATCTTGAAGACAATGTTTCTGTCTCCACAGATCTAATACAACTCTTAAACATCCAATAGTCTGCCGTTGCTGTGGGCCATGAAACCCCCAAACATGGGGTTTGTTGTGCTCACATTATGATGGACTGGGTGAGGGGAAGCTTAGCAACACAGCAGCGTTTTGATCCATCATTACAGACGCTCTCGCTGTGGACAGGTCTCACCAGAAGCCAGAATAAACAAAGGGTTAAAGGAGCATCTAATATAAGACTGGATGACATTGTTTCACTCTTTTCAGCTTAATATAAATGTTGAAATTTGATGGCCAAGGGAGAGTACGTTAGAGTCAAAAACACAGACACCACTGACTCATCTTAATTGAACAAGAGACCATTATGATATTTCATGCTTTAATTAAAGCACTTTTATGCTTGGTTTTACAAACATAATTTTCTATCTTAAATTCCTCACATAAACACTCTCACATAAAAAGAAAACCAAAAGAAAACCATAGAATATAGACAGAAAATGCTAAATAAAACAAGGTGAGCCATCTCTGAAATCTCATTTTCTCTGCAGGTTCTCCAAGTAGCCGACGAATCTCTTAAGGTTGATCCTTACGTTGTCCAGAACACAGAGCTGATCAGGGCTGTATTTTCCTCTGCCTTCTTTTCGCAGCTGTGAGGGAACAAAAGGCCAAACTGTGAAAAGCCTGCCATCTAAAGGCCTAAGAACATACTAGAATACCTAGACCTAGCAATGGCTATATTGCGAATGGTCAGAATGTTAATTGTTAAAAGCAGCTGAAAAAGTACTTTGCGGTTTTAAAGTGAAACTTTTAAGATCAGCCAACCAAGACAGTTAAATTCAGTTGGATTTCATCGCTCTTTGTGAAGCTGAGACAGTGCTTATGCAAAAGATCTCAATCTCAGAGAACAGACAAAACAAACAAAAAAAAAGGTTGCCCATGAACCTTAAGCTCAAGCCTGAACATGTATTTGGAGGTGCGAGATTTGTCCGATTTAATATTACTGCTCAAGTGTGCAAAACATGAATGCGTTTGTATCTTTGTGGTAATATTTCTTGCTGGCTTTAAACAAACCTTGGCCCTAAACCCTGGCTGAAGGGCTTTAAGGGATGAAAGCAGGTTAATATTTTTTCCAGCTGTCTCTGCAGCATCGCCATCAGCAAACACGTCGAAGAGGGCATCGAGTGCTTCCCCGCACACAACCAGGTTTGTGTCCTTCGTTGCGACATTCAGTAATGCATCTCCAATCAACTGCAAAAAAAGATGAGGCTAGCTGTACAACTGACCAAAGCTATGCAAAGACAAATATACTGCAAAAATTTGCCTGTCATTTATTAACATACAATTCATTTGTAAATCAAAATATTTATGTCATAAAATACTGTTGAATGTGATAAATAGCCATCTGTAATGTAGTAAAAATGAGACTGCATTTCATTGTATTCTTAGAGTAATCTAATAATAACGTAAATCAAATGAAGTCTAAATAATTCAAATGAACATCCAATAATACATTTTGATCATTCTTGTTAACCTAAAATTGGCCAATACTGTTTGAATGTTATATTTTTGTGGGCATAATAAAGGCAATACAGACTACAAACATGACTAATGTTATTCTAATAATTCTACCACAACAGTATTACCTGTAGAGTGTCTTCTGTGTTTTTCTCTTTGGCAAGAGAACTTCCTGTGATACCGAGAATGGCCAGAGTGTTAACTCTCACACTGACCAGCTCACAGCTGGTGGCAGCCTCACAAAAACTCATTAGCTGGTGTGGAGTCATGCACTGCAGAAAACATCACATAAAACACACGTTTAAAAAAAGTAAAGCTTGAAATAATGTTCCACTAAAGCATAAAAATGGTGAATGTGGTTATCACCTGAGGGATGTTTTTAGTAGCCATGATCTGTAGAAGAGACCGAAGAGCACTGGTCACAGCCTCCAGGAACTCCTCATCCTTTAATACCTCTAAAATTAAAATTCAGTATTGTAAAAATCATGATTTGACAAATCACAATTATTTTAGTTAACATTGAGATCACAATTATTTAACAGCATTACTTACTGACTTTGGAATTATCATGCATTTACTGAACTTTAAAAAAAAAAAAAAAAAAAAAAAAAAATTCATTGAACTTTACATTTGAATAAACTTAAAAACAAAAAAGAAATTAGAAAAATAGTAATTTAAAGGGATAGTTCACCCCAAAAAATTTTATTCTGTCATCATTTACTTACCCTCAAGTTATTCCAAACCTGTATAAATTTCTTTCTTCTGTTGAACACAAAAGAAGATATTTTGAAGAATGTTGATAACCAAACGGTTGATGGGCTCAACTGACTTCCATAGCATGGAGAGAAAAAAAATAATACAATGAAAGTCAAAGGGGCCCATCAACTGTTTGGTTACCGAACAGTTCTTGGGTTAACTATCCCTTTAAATAAATATATTAATAAAATGGTAATAAATAAGATAAAATATGATGCTCTTTCACAGTACATAACAAAATATATATTCTAACTTATTTTTATACATTTTTATATATTGATGTAATGTGTGGTCAAAAAAAAAGTGTGCAGCTGTAAAGGAAAAAAGTGTGCTGGATTTATAATAAGACAAAGTGGAAGGATCACTACAAAAAGGAATGTGGCACAATAAACATTATGACTATTATTTTAGATTATCCAAAATTGTAAAATTAAAATAAATGTATTAGCAATTAAATCACCAGCTGAGCTGAAGACCAATGAGGAGAGTTGCAGAGCCACGGCCTGTAACCCTGTAGCACCACCAAGAGACTCTGTATCCATAGAGGAAAGGATATTATGGAGACACGTCAGTGCCCGACACTGCACCCGGTGCATCCTATAAGAAACAAAGCTTGAGAATTTAAGATTTGGGCTTTCATAACTTTGCAATATACTACAACTATTATATATAGGTTTTTTTTTTTTACTTTTTCAAGAGGCATTTCCAGGAAGGGTCCTTGCTACAAAGCTCAAGGGCCACGGCACTGGGGAACTCTGCCTTCTTTAAGACCTGAAAGCAATCAGACAGTGAAATTAATAAAGTAACCCACAGCCATGACACAGTAACAGTATGTTATACAAATAATACCCAAGTAAAAATATCTAGCTTCTGGCAGACCGTCTCCCCTATTCAACTTGGAAAAAGCGTAACTGGCACGGCGATGAGCCATGACCTGCGAGAGGTGCTACACTTTGTAAGTTGAATACAGAAGGTGGTCTGCTGGAAGCTAGATATTTTACTTTATAACGTGTTAAATATGAATAATTTTCTTACAAAAACCCATTGTTTCACTTCAGAAGGCCTTTATTAACCCCTCAGAGCCGTGTGGATTACTTTTATAATGGATGGATGCACTTTTTTGGTCTTCAAATTTTGGGCTGACATTCACTGCCATTATAAAGCTTGGAAGAGCCATGATCATTTTTACAACAACTCTGATTGTATTCATATGAAAGAAGAATGTCACAGGTGCTGATCGTACAATTAGAATATCATCAAAAAGTTTATTTCACTAATTCCATTCAAAAAGTGAAACTTTTATATTATATATTGTATTCATTCATTACACACAGACTGATATATTTCAAATGTTTATTTCTATTCATTTTGATGATTATAACTGACAACTAAGGAAAATCCCAAATTCAGTATCTCAGAAAATTAGAATATTACTTAAGACCAATACAAAGAAAGGATTTTTAGAAATCTTGGCCAACTGAAAAGTATGAACATGAAAAGTATGAGCAGGCGAGTTTGCTGGCCAATTAAGAACAGGGATACCATGGTCCTTAAACCAGGTACTGGTTACTTTGGCACTGTGTGCAGGTGCCAAGGCCTGTTGGAAAATGAAATCTGCATCTCCATAAAGTTGGTCAGCAGCAGGAAGCATGAAGTGCTCTAAAACGTCCTGGTATACGGCTGCGTTGACCTTGGACCTCAGAAAACACAGTGGACCAACACCAGCAGATGACATGGCACCCCAAACCATCACTGACTGTGGAAACTTTACACTGGACCTCAAGCAACGTGGATTGGGTGCCTTTCCTCTCTTCCTCCAGACTCTGGGACCCTGATTTACTTTCATCAGAGAACATAACTTTGGAGGACTCAGCAGCAGTCCAGTCCTTTTTGTCTTTAGCCCAGGCGAGACGCTTCTGACGCTGTCTGTTGTTCAAGAGTGGCTTGACACAAGGAATGCGACAGCTGAAACCCATGTCTTGCATACTGTAACGGCCACTTTATTGTTATGTGGGAATATACCTTTAAGACGGTGTATGTTGTTGTGTGCACACACGCACGGGGGAGGAGTTTTTGGTTGAGTGAAGAGAGTTTTGAGAGAGATGGCCGCTCTACCGCTGATTGTTAAATGGAGTTATCTACTGTTTCTATCCTCCTCCTTTTATTTGTGATGTTTGTTGGAGTGTTTCCTTTTTCCTTGTTTTGTACCTCATTCTTTACATGTCTGAGAGGAGTGTGCCGGTACGAAACCCATCTATAAAAGCTTGAGTGACCAGTTCAATCGCCTCGAGTTTCCTTTCGTTTTCATTTTTCATCTGGGCAGTTGTCAACCACTCTGACAGACGTTACAATACGTCTGTGCGTAGTGGTTCTTGAAGCACTGACTCCAGCTGCAGTCCACTCTTTGTGAATCTCCCCCACATTTTTGAATGGGTTTTGTTTCACAATCCTCTCCAGGGTGTGGTTATCCCTATTGCTTGTACACTTTTTTTCTACCACATCTTTTCCTTCCCTTCGCCTATCTATTAATGTGCTTGGACGCAGAGCTCTGTGAACAGCCAGCCTCTTTTGCAATGACTTTTTGTGTCTTGTCCTCCTTGTGCAAGGTGTCAGTGGTCGTCTTTTGGACAACTGTCAGGTCAGCAGTCTTCCCCATGATTGTGTAGCCTACAGAACTAGACTGAGAGACCATTTAAAGGCCTTTGCAGGTATTTTGAGTTCATCAGCTGATTAGAGTGTGGCACCAGGTGTCTTCAATATTGAACTTTATTTACTGAGATACTGAATTTGGGATTTTCCTTAGTTGTCAGTTATCATCAAAATAAAAAGAAATAAACATTTGAAATATATCAGTCTGTGTGAAATGAATGAATATAATATACAAGTTTCACTTTTTGAATGGAATTAGTGAAATAAATCAACTTTTTGATGATATTCTATTATATTATATGACCAGCACCTGTACACCTAGGACGGCTTGAGGGTGAGTAAATGTTTTTGGGGTGAAATATCCCTTTAAAGCTGTAATTATATCAACTTCTATGCTTTCTTTTAGTAAGATCATGCTTTCCAAAAAATATACTACATTAAATATAGTACAAACTTTGATGTCCGTAAGATTTTTAAATGTCTTTTATAAAATAAGTTTCTGATACTGCTCACCAAGGCTGCATTTATTTGATGAAATATACATTGATCAATTTAATCTGTCCTTGCTAAAAAAAATTCATATGAAAACCCTTCCTAAGACCTAAACGGTATCCTCTAGTGATGCACCGAAATGAAAATTGTGGGCCGAAACCGAAAATTTAGGATGCACTTGGCCGAAAAACTGAACCCGATAATGGCTTTTAAAAACGTACACATACATATACACATACATACATATACACACACACATACACACACTCACCTAAAGGATTATTAGGAACACCATACTAATACTGTGTTTGACCCCCTTTCGCCTTCAGAACTGCCTTAATTCTACGTGGCATTGATTCAACAAGGTGCTGAAAGCATTCTTTAGAAATGTTGGCCCATATTGATAGGATAGCATCTTGCAGTTGATGGAGATTTGTGGGATGTACATCCAGGGCACGAAGCTCCCGTTCCACCACATCCCAAAGATGCTCTATTGGGTTGAGATCTGGTGACTGTGGGGGCCATTTTAGTACAGTGAACTCATTGCCATGTTCAAGAAACCAATTTGAAATGATTCGAGCTTTGTGACATGGTGCATTATCCTGCTGGAAGTAGCCATCAGAGAATGGGTACATGGTGATCATAAAGGGATGGACATGGTCAGAAACAATGCTCAGGTAGGCCGTGGCATTTAAACGATGCCCAATTGGCACTAAGGGGCCTAAAGTGTGCCAAGAAAACATCCCCCACACCATTACACCACCACCACCAGCCTGCACAGTGGTAACAAGGCATGATGGATCCATGTTCTCATTCTGTTTATGCCAAATTCTGACTCTACCATCTGAATGTCTCAACAGAAATCAAGACTCATCAGACCAGGCAACATTTTTCCAGTCATCAACTGTCCAATTTTGGTGAGCTTGTGCAAATTGTAGCCTCTTTTTCCTATTTGTAGTGGAGATGAGTGGTACCCGGTGGGGTCTTCTGCTGTTGTAGCCCATCCGCCTCAAGGTGCGTGTTGTGGCTTCACAAATGCTTTGCTGCATACCTCAGTTGTAACGAGTGGTTATTTCAGTCAAAGTTGCTCTTCTATCAGCTTGAATCAGTCGGCCCATTCTCCTCTGACCTCTAGCATCAACAAGGCATTTTCCCCACAGGACTGCCGTGATACTGGATGTTTTTCCTTTTCACACCATTCTTTGTAAACCCTAAAAATGGTTGTGCGTGAAAATCCCAGTAACTGAGCAGATTGTGAAATACTCAGACCGGCCCGTCTGGCACCAACAACCATGCCACGCTCAAAATTGCTTAAATCACCTTTCTTTCCCATTCTGACATTCAGTTTGGAGTTCAGGAGATTGTCTTGACCAGGACCACACCCTAAATGCGTTGAAGCAACTGCCATGTGATTGGTTGATTAGATAATTGCATTAATGAGATATTGAACAGGTGTTCCTAATAATCCTTTAGGTGAGTGTATATATGTTTTATATCAGTTATTTATATATATATATATATATATATATTTATTATTATATATATATATATATATATATATATATATATATATATATATATATATATATATATATATATATGCACATAAAAATCACAGATTGGCAGTGGGCCTCTATTCTGCTGCTCCATGTAAACAATTTTTTACTTGCAGTACATTTTAAATTGCTGTGCAAAACAACATTGCAAAAACAGCAATAGAACTTAATCCAAACTAAAAACTGTAAACAACATTTAAGCCTATGTAGCCTTAGGAAACCGTTGTGCAGTGCTACGCAAATTTTAATGTATCTGCTACACACAGAAAATTGGACTGCTGTTTAAGCAAACTTTAAGAACAAAAGTTGCTCAGCTTTTTGACAGGAAAGACAGTTCCTCTTCTCATTAAAAACATGAGATACTGCACTGAATAGTCTCTCACTGTCTGTGCTGGTGCTTGGGGCAGATAAATACCTGCAATCCGCACAAGCAATGGAAAGCGGCTTTTGTTTGCGCGCCAGTAGACAAGGGGATTGTCACTTCTGGCAATGGGTAGTTCAGCTAGATACGTCTCTATTTGTTGTGTGGCTGTGCTTGTTCCAACACTGCTACGAATTGGGGTGCTTTCCTGTAAAATTTTGTCAAACATCTCAGAAAGTGAGGGAGTGTACACCTCTTCACTTGTACGTAACCGTTTCGTCTCTCCTTCACCAGATGTTTCAATCTCCGTCAGCTCTTTTTGTGTCATTTCACGCACTCGCTGCTTTTTCAGAAGCGTGATAACAACCTGGTGATAACAGCCTGACCGTGAGTGAAACCCAAACGCTTGTGCACGGATGGGAGGGGCGTTTTTTCGTCTGTTTTTTTTTATTTTGGCCCAAAACCGATAATGCCATTTTTGGCGGCCAAAATTTCAGTGCACCCCTAATATCCTCATTTTACCATTAAGCCAAAATATGCCCATAGTGCATCCAATTTAGCTTGTTTTACAAATATCCCAATGTAGCCTGGAATACAGCATGTGAGGTTTGTGTTCTCCCCACTGGACCAGAAGAGTCTGCAACATCAGATTTACACAAAAAAGACCATGTCATTGTATGTTTAGCAGACTATGTAATAATATGCATTACCTGTTGAGGTATGCTGTGGTTGAGCAGGATTGTGTGAAGTTCAGCAGACAGACAGAGAGGAGAAAACAGGCTGGAATTAGTTTCTGACATCCCATCAGCACACATCTCACTCTCATCACTGCTGGACATCTCCTCCCACTCATCATCTGAGGGCTCTATACACACACACACACACACACACACACACACACACACACACACACACACAGAGAGAATCAATATCCCGTCACATTATCCTCTGCCTCGTCTTCTATGACACAAACACAGAAAATCATTCTTCTAATTTAGCACATAAAACCCTGTGCAGGGTTTAGAATATTCATGTCTTCCCCCAAGCACCTGCTCGCCTATAAACACACATACACTCACCATCGGAGCAGCACATGTTGACGATGATTTCCAGCGACGTCTGCTGTGCTGACAGCAGTGCTTTGGCCTCTCGCAACTCCAGTTTGTCTCTCTTAAAACCACCACATACACACGCACACACAACAAAACCACAAAAGTAATTGTTGGGGTCATCTGTACACATATAGTGATGGTTAAACTGATTTAGGATAGTTTAACTGATTACTAATAACCGAATCAATGAAGCTGAAATTAAAAATTAAAGAATGAAGAGCATTCATGGCAACATGGAAAGAACAGCTACAGTAAACATGCTTTGCTTTGGTTCCAGATGTAAACTAGGCCACAAATGAGGATCTGGATCAAATCTCACCCTGAACGTTCAAAGAGGACAGACACCCTATAGGCAGGTTATGCTCGCCAACAGGAGTTCAGAGAGGTTACTGTAGCCCTGCACACTCATACGTAAGTGAGGACAGTCACTCCGTGTTTAGAGAGAGCGAGAACTATCTTGCTCTGAGGGACAGATGTGCCATCACTTGGGTTGACATGGTTTGAAGGAGAAAGAGAGAGGGCAGGAAGATTGCAGAAGGTATTCCCGCCCTCACACTGGCCATATTTGAGTCATGAGACACATTCAGCCAGTCAATAAGACATAGTCCTCATGTTGAGGGATATAGTGAAGATGTACTTTAAGAGTGTGCCTGTGACCTCTATGTGCACTCTAACCCATCATAATATAAGAGGCTCATTCTTTTGTAGCTAATTCTTGAAATGAAAAATCTGTGATCAAACCTTATCCTAATTTTTTACAACACAAGACAGAGCAGCTTCAAACTTACAGGCAACAGATCTGAAATGTCACTTTTTGTTTTTGACATTTGTCCATTGGGTTTTCTCCCATTCATCTTCTCATCTTTTACATCCTCCTCCATCTCTTCGGCTTTGTGCCCTGCAGGCTGTTCGCCTGTATGATCCGTCTCTGTGGCAGATGTTGTCTCTTTAGACAGACGGGCAGATTCAGCACGCCACAGCTCTGGGATGAGCACTCCAGCGTCCAAAATAAGGCTGTGTGAGAGCGTGATGGCCAGCGCGGCCAGTGTCTGAGACTGCTGAGCTAAAGACAGACTGCTTTTTAGATTCCATAAAGAGCCTGAAGAACAGAGGAAAGACAAACAACTATTAACCATATAAAACATTCATAAGCTTTATTTCAGCTACACATTAAGTCTCCACAACCCATTCAGATAGCAGCATTTCAGTCTTAATTCTACATTTACTAACCAATTATTAGCACTATATCAACTCTTTGGATAACAAGGATCAATTAGTTAACATTAGTTAATGCATTCGGTATCATGAACTAACAATGAATGCAATTCTTACAGCACTTAATCTAGATTAATATTAATAATTATTAACAATAAAGTTCAATTATAACATATACTTGAACACAGCTAGCTAGCTAAATATATTTATTATATGTCCAGTGTCATGTCATTTTACCTGCAGCCAGTGTGCGCAGGAGAGTGTATTCCATACTGGTGTGTGTGACAGACAGCATGTTGTCCAAGACGCCAAATACCCCTGCATTCACACTGCGCACCAGTTCTGAGTTCTCTTCTGTTACTGTGTGCAAACAGTGGGCTACACATACACAAAGAACAGCAATTACCTCTAAATAATACCAAAATAAAGGAGTGTAAGAATGAAATTAAACAATCTGAGGAGGATTTATATATACATTCCCTTCAAAAGCTAATGTTTTTGAAAGTAGTCATTTATGCCCACCAAGGCTAGATTTATTTGATAAAAATACAGTAAAAACAGTAATATTTTTAAATATTACAATTTAAATGTAATCCTATGATGGCAAAGCTGTCTTCAGTCTCACATGAACCTTATATTAGAAAAAATTATAATATGCTGATGCACAAGACTCTTTTATAATTATTATTATCAATGTTAAAATCAGCTGTGCTGCTTAATATTTTTGTGTAGCCCATGATGCAAATCTTTCAGGACTCTTTGATGAATAGAAAGTAAAAAATTAAAAAAACAGCATTTATAACAAATCTTTTGCATCATTATAAAATGTCTTTACTGTCACTTTTAATCAATTTAAGGCATCCTTGTTGAATAGAAGTATTAATTTCTTTTTTTTTTTTTTTAAATCTTACTTTTGTTTGAGTATATACATGTGCATGTAAAACTGGTGTCACCTGCTGATATTGCCAGCTCCTTATTCTGAGGGTGCCTCTGTAGACAGTGTAGAAGAATATCTAGAAGTCCAGACTTGTTGAACACTGACACTGCTGTGCTACTGCTCTCACTACACAGCCACAAAGAAAACCAACAGAAACACACAGGATCATACAAGACTGCAACTCTGTCACCTTTTTGAACACATTTTGACTGATTACAACACAACTCTTCATGCTTTGTTTTATTTTAGGTATTAATTTATTTTATTTTACGTTCATCTGTAAATCGCACAAGCTTATTTCGTCCATTAGCTCAACAGTTCTGAAAAAGCCCATACATTTACCAGCCCAAAGACCCTCCCCTCAAAGAAATCTGGACAGTGGTTGAAGGTGGACAATAGAGATGGATTAAACACCAGAGGACCGTTCTTCGTACCTCGCATAATACATCTGAGATGATTTGACAGATGCCAGAACTTCTAATCGTGATAACTGAACTCTGGCTAATTTGGTTCTTCAAACAAATCTGCAGATCTGATTAAAATATCTGGATTAAATTGTCTGAGATCACTGCGTGTTCTTGTGTTCATTGGAAGGGGTAGATATATCGATACTCGATACCATGATCAGGAACGCAGCGATTGGCTGGTGGCGTAATGACATCATATTTAAAAAAAGAACATCACCTGACAAAAAACCAAAAAAACAACTTGAATTTCTGGACATTTACAAGAAAACAGTCAAGTGACCAAAATGAATGAAAACATACAGTTTGTTACATGAATCCCAAGTATTCTAGTATTTGTACAGGCTTTACATTTTTATTTCAATGTTGTGATTAGCAATTCATTTGATTTCACATGTGAAGCAGATTTGTTACATGACAGCATTAATTAGTGTCTTAAGGGTCAAGAAATTTTTTTTTTTCTAATGGCACTGCAGACAGCTTTTTTTTGTTTTTACAAAGTTATCTGAATCTCATGCGCTGTATCAAGCCACTCCAACAACAGCTGCAAATTAATGCACAGCTTAGGCTAACTGTACATCATGTGAAAGACTGATTATTCCCTCACAAATAAATCTTTCAATGAATAAAACTATAATGATAGACTACACAACATTATAGTAGTATTCTTTGCAAATTTATTTTTAAATCATTATTCCCCCTGGTTCATTAGGGTAACTCTTGTAAGAAAGTAGCAGTGGCTGGGACAGACTTTTAAGTGTCACCTCCGCTTAAAAATATGCAATCTAATCCCGTTTACATGAAATTAGCCTCTCTCGAGCAGGTTTGAGATTACGGACCTGTTGCTATGAGCTTCAAAGAACCTAACAATCCTGGATCATGTCAAATTGTCAACAATGAAATCCAGCCACGTTTCGAAGAACAGACCCCAGGAGTAAACAGGAATGTGTCTCCCTCGTCTATATACCAGGCAATATATTAGGCATGATGATACACTGTCAAGTGGTCACAGGAAAAACTTAAGACACTCAAGGGGAAAGTTAGTTTGAGGTCTTACCAGAGGTTCCAAAGTAAATTTACTGCCTCATTGGCGATGTCTTCCACCGTTTGTTTCTGTCCTTTCATAGCAGGAGAGGTCGTCATGTCAAAACCAGCACAGCACTGTTCTCCAAAAACACACACAACAGAGACTCATGAATTTTTATCTCCTTCTCACTAGGGATGGGCGATATGACATATATATATATATATATTACACACACTCACCTAAAGGATTATTAGGAACACCATACTAATACTGTGTTTGACCCCCTTTCGCCTTCAGAACTGCCTTAATTCTACGTGGCATTGATTCAACAAGGTGCTGAAAACATTCTTTAGAAATGTTGACCCATATTGATAGGATAGCATCTTGCAGTTGATGGAGATTTGTGGGATGCACATCCAGGGCACGAAGCTCCCGTTCCACCACATCCCAAAAATGCTCTATTGGGTTGAGATCTGGTGACTGTGGGGGCCATTTTAGTACAGTGAACTCATTGTCATGTTCAAGAAACCAATTTGAAATGATTCGAGCTTTATGACATGGTGCATTATCCTGCTGGAAGTAGCCATCAGAGAATGGGTACATGGTGGTCATAAAGGGATGGACATGGTCAGAAACAATGCTCAGGTAGGCTGTGGCATTTAAACGATGCCCAATTGGCACTAAAGGGCCTAAAGTGTGCCAATAAAACATCCCCCACACCATTACACCACCACCACCAGCCTGCACAGT
Source organism: Paracanthobrama guichenoti (assembly GCA_018749465.1). NCBI lineage: Eukaryota > Metazoa > Chordata > Actinopteri > Cypriniformes > Gobionidae > Paracanthobrama > Paracanthobrama guichenoti. Next base: position 18,567,098 of record CM031949.1, on the reverse strand, counting down.
GGTAACAAGGCATGATGGATCCATGTTCTCATTCTGTTTATGCCAAATTCTGACTCTACCATCTGAATGTCTCAACAGAAATCGAGACTCATCAGACCAGGCAACATTTTTCCAGTCTTCAACTGTCCAATTTTGGTGAGCTTGTGCAAATTGTAGCCTCTTTTTCCTATTTGTAGTGGAGATGAGTGGTACCCAGTGGGGTCTTCTGCTGTTGTAGCCCATCCTCCTCAAGGTTGTGCGTGTTGTGGCTTCACAAATGCTTTGCTGCATACCTCGGTTGTAACGAGTGGTTATTTCAGTCAAAGTGGCTCTTCTATCAGCTTGAATCAGTCGGCCCATTCTCCTCTGACCTCTAGCATCAACGAGGCATTTTCACCCACAGGACTGCCCCATACTGGATGTTTTTCCCTTTTCACACCATTCTTTGTAAACCCTAGAAATGGTTGTGCATGAAAATCCCAGTAACTGAGCAGATTGTGAAATACTCAGACCGGCCCGCATGGCACCAACAACCATGCCACGCTCAAAATTGCTTAAAATCACCTTTCTTTCCCATTCTGACATTCAGTTTAGAGTACAGGAGATTGTCCTGACCAGGACCATACCCCTAAATGCATTGAAGCAACTGCCATGTGATTGGTTGATTAGATAATTGCATTAATGAGAAATTGAACAGGTGTTCCTAATAATCCTTTAGGTGAGTGTATAATCACAATCTATGACAAAAATACTACTATAAACTAGATGGTGGATAAACTAGATTAATAGACAATTCAGGAGCAAAAGTTACTCTAGAAAAATCATGAGTGCACAATAATTTTATAAAATCTAAACATTTAGTGGGGAAAAAAATAAAGAAACCATAAAAGTGAACAAGTGTAGCTCTAAATCTGGTAAAATGTTATGCATAGTTGTAAAAACAAGTAAATACATTTATAGAAATAGGGAATTAAGAAATTACATTTTAAATGTATAACATCTTTTTAATGAGGCAGCAACATATTATAGATAGGGCAGAACAAGAAAGGCTATTAATAATCTTTCATAGCGCAAAATAATTATTATACGAACGGCTCCGATACAGAGTGGATGCACATCCCGCGCGCAGGATGATGCGCTTGAAGCAACATGAGTCACAGCGCGCTGCGCTCTGTCCGCATTGAGAAGTTCAAAACACAAAGGTTAGATATACTGACACGTAGTGCATCTATGCAATATTTTATTGAGCCGTTTCTTTTAACAGTTTAACATTTCAGTTACCGCGTGTGAAGAACAATACAATCTCTAGTCCAGTGTTGTGATCTAAAAGACACCCGGTAGAAAGTAACACGATTTACAGCAATAAATGCCAGCAAGATAAAGTCATTTTATGTAAAACCATAAGTCGTTATCTACAGATCAAGCATAACAGCAGGAATATTGAATCACCTTGGAGAGAGTTTCATTGTGTTGACTGTCGTAACCGAACGTGACACGCAGTTTGAAAGCTGAATGGAGAGTGACTGAGAGCCGCAGCAGAGGGAAGCATGCATTTAACTTGTATTTAATGACTTAAATATTCATCTGTACCTCACAAACTATGGAATGGCTTCAGAACACTTATAATATAGTGCACAAAGCATTGATGATGCTTTATAATGTTTTTGTGCCTTTTGTGTGGCACTGGGGCTTAACAATAACATTTTATATATTATACACACAGTATCGGATTTGGATCGGTCCTGTCTGACAGATACCCGAGACGGCAAATAATGGCGGATCGGAGCCGTTACCGATACTGAGTATCGGATCGGTGCATCCCTAATTTGAACTGAATTGATCCAGGATTCATACCTCCCTCAGGAGAGCAGACAGAGATGTCAGCACATCCTGTCTCACCATGTCCTCACATACTTCAGGGCCTCCACAGGCACTAAGATTCCTGTAACAGACACAGATGAAAAGGGTATTAAAGAGCTGTATGATAATGATAGCAAGCATATAATTCACTATACGGTTCATTAGGAAAAAGAGACCCACTTTATATTAGGTGGCCTTAACTACTATGCACTAACATTTTAATTAATCATTTGATACAATGCACTTATTGTGTACATACACATTTTTACATTGTACTTACATTGTAAAAATCCTAACTTTACCCTTAAACTCTCTCTCTCTCTCCTTAAAGAGAGAGAAAGAAATTGCATACTCTCTTGAGTAGGTACTTATTTTTAATAAGTAATTACTTCACAACCACTTCACGTACCTGCTGTACATTCTATATAGAATGAATGTGTGTACACTCAACAAAAAAAAAAATAGTACCTTTTAAGGTACAAGTGCCCGTCACTGGGGTGGTACCCTTAAGGATATATTTGTGTACATCTCAAGTAGAGGAAAACAATAATAGTATAATTCTATAATGGTATAATTGTACCCTAAGGACCCATTGTCAACCTTTAAAGGTACAGTTATACGTTTGGTTCCCCAAGGACCAAAATTGTATCCCCACCGTACCTTTTTTTTCCTAAGAGTCATCTCACACGTTGTCATTACGATGTGAGCTACCAGTGTCTGTTACTGCTCTTCACTGCCATTCATAAATCCTCTCCTGTGGCCTCATTGGATAGTAAATTGTCCATCTTATGCACACTTCATTATCTCGCAGGTAGAAATAGGTCAACAGGGTACTTTTTGCCAGAGTACTGTGATTTTGGTCATACTACTCATCACATACTGTTTTTCACCTACTATATAGTAGAGAAGTATGCGATTTCGGATGCAGTGAGTGTGTGTACCTGAGAGCTCCTGCAGCAGTCTCTCTGACAGCCAGGCTGCGATCCAACAATAAAGGTCCGATTTTCCTGACTGCATCTCTCTGGAGGAATCCTGGGATCGTCTGACTCTGCTGTACAACACGCGAGATACTGGCACAGGCGTACTCGCGCACGTCTGCTGATGGACTCTGTAACTATAGAGAGAGAGAGAGAGAGAGAGAGAGAGAGAGAGAGAGAGAGAGAGAGAGAGAGAGAGAGAGATAGAGAGAGAGAGAGAGAGAGAGAGACGAGTAGATATATTTGAACCCCACTAAGTTAAGTAACGTTAAGTCTGGCTGGTTCAGAGTTTATTCCCACTTGCTTGACAGCTGCTGCATCAGTCAGTTCAGCCGTAAAGAAGGTTTGCTGACTAGCTTCATCTATTCAACATGCCAACATCCCATCAGTGAAAAAGCTGACACAGTCATTACACACTCCATATTAACCTGATGCGCCAATACTTCTTTTATCTCAGTATTTTTTAATATTCGGATTCCTAAACACAATATACTGCAAGTCTGTAGAGTTGTCACAGTACTGACAGCTTACTTTATCGAGTAGCTCCGCTGCCGGAGAGTCGTCATCTTCTGATTCTTCAGCAGCCTGTTTAACAGGAGTCGCTGCAAGACCATCAGGAGAAAACGGTGGTCGCTTGAATTTGGTGTTCTTAGTTTTTCCCATGCTTTTAATGTGTTTGGACGACACTTGAAGCGTTAAATCAATTCCAATCTGTTTTAAAACTCGGGGAAGCTCACAACACGAGCGACCATGTGGACATTAGCCGCTGCCGTAAAGGGTAGGAGATAGTCGTAAATACAGTGTCGTCGGCGAAAAGACGGGCGCGCCACCCTGTGGGTCAGAAACGCACTGCAGCTAAAAGCGGGTCTGATGGTAATCTTATTACTTTGCAAGGGATGTATGTCAAATGGTCAGCATCCAGTCATCTGTTTTCTCTATCTGAAGTTCCACCACAGAACAATACATAAATCAAAACCAAGAGCATTTGATCTTGTTACAGATAAACTCCATCAGGAGAGCCCATGTCTAATCTTTAACAGCATTAAGAGTGAATCTTCCCATGTGGTGTTTACTGTGGCCTGTACTGTACCTCTGCATCATCTCTTAGGAACCTGGGAATCTGAGGGTGGGGGGATCCAGCGCTTTTGCTATCATTCCCTCTCATTTACTGCCTAAGCAGGATATTTATTTATTTATTTATTTTTCATTCATTCATTTTGATGTGTTTTGAATGATTGGTAAAAGACTATGTTTATTTATTTTTACCCTCGCTAAAAATAATGAAAAATGAAAATATATGTGTACACTATATATCATTCAAAAGTTTGGGCTCGATACGATTATTTATTTAAATGCATTTAACAGTATTAAAATACAGTATTAACAGATATATTGTGAAATATTATTACAATTTAAAATAACTGTGAAAATAGTTTAATCCTGTGAAGTTGAATCAGCAGTCTTCAGAGTCACATGATCCTTCAGAAATCATTCTTTTATATATATATATATATATATATATATATATATATATATATATATATATATATATATATATATATATATATATATATATATATATATATATATATATATATATGATACCAAACATTTGAATTGTAGTGTATAAAAATAAGCAATCAAGAATCAGTAGTTTAGTTTGGATATAGTAATATAGCAATTCCATATACCACATTCATTTTAAGTTTTAACAATCCTATTTAAAACTTAATTTAATTAAGTCTATTTAATCCTACAATCCTATTTCTTTCTTTCTTTCTTTCTTTCTTTCTTTCTTTCTTTCTTTCTTTCTTTCTTTCTTTCTTTCTTTCTTTCTTTCTTTCTTTCTTTCTTTTGGCTGTAATACAGGTCTGACCTATCCTAACCCTGTGCAAGTGTGTCGAATGAGAGCTAGAGACCCTGGGTCTTCCTTTCCAAATCCCGTACTGCAAGTCAGCGCGTGGCAACCCTCCCCAACAATTGTCCTAAGAGGACCCATGATTCATCCCAAATCAGCATATTTCAAAATCACATACAGCTAGCAGATCAGAGAGGATTTCAACACTATGAAAAAAAAGCATCTCAACACACACACACACACACACACACACACACACACACACACACACACACACACACACACACACACACACACACACACACATATTTCTCTCTCTCTGTCTGCAACACATTGAATAAACTGATTAATTTGGGTGTGTAAAGGTTGATTCCTGATCCAGCAGGTTTCCTCTAGCTCAGCGTCAGCTGCCCTTGTATCATTTCACTGATAACGACTCCCACTGATAGCGACTGAGGAACTCGTGAACTCATTTATCTATCGTATACATACACGTCCTGCTTTATGTATTAAAATGCAATTCTATTATTTAACCAAGTCAAAGTTTTGCACAGTACTAATTTAAAAGCACCATCAATCATCATGCACACATGCTGCAGGTCTGAAGATCTTCAAATCCCCTCAAAGCACTCAAGGGTGAACACAAACTACTCCATCTCACCACTAGATGGAAGTATTGTTCTATGTTACTACGCCAGCAACGTCCCAAATCTCTCCATAGCAATTTCACACTTCTTACACTTCTTCAGATCATGTTTGTGTGAATAAATATGTTCTTCTTCTTTTTTTTTTTTTTTACAGTCTATGGAATAAACAGTGCACCATGATGACGAAATACATCTGTTTGGTGAAATAGGCCTATCCATCAGCGCCTGGGCCAAAAGAGAGTTGAACCGTGCTGAGAGGCTGTCAGATGGTCATTTTTTAATGTGAATGATCTACGAGCTTGATTTTTCCTTTGAGTAAAACAAAAAGGCCAAACATTCCTAAACCAAGAACGCTCAGTTATATGGTTTGCCATTGTTCACCCAGCCTTAAAAAATTAGCCATTTCAACATGAAGTTAAACTCCCTCTTCAGTGACCACCTGCATTGATCTGTTACCGGACAGCATGTGATTTTGCGGGGCACGTCTGTGAAAGGTATATTTACTTTCTATTTACTTTCTACTTGTCTATTTATGTAACTACTGATTTACATTAGGCCTAGTTGGAAAGCCTATTTGACATCCTGTTGGATAGCAACGTTTTAAATGGTCATCTTATTTTCCTTTATTATACTATGCAAACAATAAATGAGCTTTTACTGGATTCAGTGCATCTTGAACTTGTATGTTTTTGTTGTCCTGGCTGGTGTAGCTATATTTAAAGACTTATGATGAGGTCCACATGGTTCCTTTGCTTCATCCACCAGTTGTCATCAGCAGAAAATCCCTCTCTATGAATGTGCGTTGGTTGGTTACTTTCCCACCCTAGCTACAACATGTATGCCAGTCGCCCATTTTATTGTGGTATTGTAATTTCAGGGAAAATAATACAGACATTATTGAAATGCAGGGCAAAGCTCCAAATTTGGTCAGCCTACTGTAGCTTTACATTTTTGCAGAGTGTTCTAAGGTTTATTAAATCTCTTTTCATTTTAGAATATAAATGGCAGCTGTTTGTTTGTTTGTTGTGTGTTAGATGGTATCTACAAGTCCTCACCATGAGAACAGCAAGCACAAGACAGCAGATGATTATTTCTGCTTTTTCTAACAGATGTGCAATCTCACAGAGCAAAATTAGGAGAGGAACCCTGCAAAAGACTCTTGACTTCATGTGACTTGTTTACTAGTCCAGCTCCAGGAGTTAGTTTCAACTTGTTTCAGACTACTAAATGGAGTAAAAAAGAAAAGAAAAAAAGAAAAAAGAAAGTCCAAACCAAAAGAAAAATCATATTTTTACACCAAAGTTGTATTATTATTATTATTTATTCATGTTTTATTGTAATATTTATCCTCGATATTTCTGTTCTGAGTTTTGGGGCAAGAGAGAAATCACTTTGAATTTTGATAGAGGAACGGCTGTGAGTTTGTACCTCATGACTCCTTGTGAGACAGTGACCTCTAGACTAGCCACATCTTCACCCACACAAGCACTATAACAGAGTCAGTACACAGACTTGGTCCCATGTTGCCTTAAAATTCTACAATAGAGCACTTCCATCCAACAGAGAGAATGAGAGAGGCAGATGGAAGACTGGTGTTATGTAAAATGGGGAAAGCTCTTTAGGTCAAAATAAGTGGGTGATGTTTGTCGCTGATGTCAGGAAAGCCACATAATGAAATTTAATTACAGTATATAGACAAAATGCCCCCCCCAGTCCTCCTCTGCGGGGTGACACTGAGAAACAACAGGAACAAACTCATTTACTAAATGCATAAAAGAGAATCAGTATATTTATTTTCCATGGAATAAAGAGGAGAAAAAGAGGCCATGAGCAGATGAGGTATAATTGTTATGATTTTTCGTGTGATCTTTATCCATCAGCTGTTGCCCTGAAGGCTTCGATCTGACCTCTTAAGCAAAGCAACAAAACTCACACAATCCAGCTGCAGAAACAATGAGAGAAGAATAACTATACGGTACAGATCTGGACGTAGTGAGTGGGTCCAAATAGTTTTCTTCACCTCTCTTCGCTCTGAATCAGGACCTCAGTGTAGGACGGAACTGTGATGTCATGCTAAAAATGTGGATCACTCATGCAAGAACAACCTGATCAGACAGGTTTAACTCTTGTCTTACGGAAAATCACTGCCTAGATTCATATGACTGGCTTTCCAGTGAAAACCAATGCAGAAAATGAGCCAATAAAATCTCAGCATGAGAACAATGAATCAGTGTACTGGACTAATTGTAGAATCGTAGAAGGAAACAATATTTCTGTAATATTGTAATTATAACCATTGTCTCAATTGTAAGGTATTTTGCCATGATGTAGAAAAGATGATGTAGAGAGGTTCTCAGTTATTCACATACATTAAGTGCTTGGGGGTAAATGCATTATTATGCAACTAGCCATTAGCAAAATATCTACCACTGTCTGGCTTATCTAGATGTCAGATGTGCTTGTAGATCAGATACCTAATGCTGCACCATGAACCTCAACATGGCCATTACATTTAAAATGTCACTTTTATTAGTACAAAATGATTAATGATGCCACAACACTTAATTTTTTTTAAGTAGTACCTTGTAGCATAATATATTAAAATGCATGGTAGCGCCACCAAAAAACGGTTTTATTAGCGGTGGTGTTTCTCGCTGTCTAATAGTGAACATTTCCAGTGCATGATTGAGGGGATTTCTGACTCTGGCCACATGATAGCAACACCTTTAACCAGATTAGCATTAGCTGCGATTTTCATGGAAAGGCGATTTAAAAAGCCTAAAGTCCTAAATGTGCTGAAGGTGTTAGCATTAGAACTGAGGGCAAGACCTATAGCTACATTATAGGCAGCACATGTGAAGTCATTTTACAAGTGGAGAGCATGATAAGCCCTCAAGGAATGGTATTATGTACATTCACAGTGAATTTGTAATGTGTAAGTGTATGTCTTAAACTTTTGAAATCTGTTAAATTTTTGACCCAATCAGAAGCCATTTAGAGGGTGAATAAACAATAGTAAATGACATAAAGGTATACAAGAGCATGCAATGGAGTGTGTCTTTAAAAAAAAAGAGAGAAAAGGAAGTTTGGTGGCTGTAGTAATTTTACGTTTGTATGCGTCACTGAAAAGCTGGAGAAAGTCACTGAACACGGAACTTCATTCCTGGTTTGCTAATCCTGATGTCTCTTATGAGTCCAATTTACACATTTTAGCCAGCTAAAATTAGTTCAACTGATTTTGTGCAACTGTATTTATTCTTCATAACTTTGAACAGAAAGTTCTGAACAACATCTTCACTATTGTGCCCACACTATAACTATATTCAAAGTAACATTAATACTATTAGTAGTAGTATCATTGTACTCATTAGTATTCATAGATATTCAAATATACATATATACATATTTTCTAATAATATTGGATACACATTTTTGTATGTTTGGATATAAGCTGGAATATACAATATGGACTTAACAGCATCTAAAATTAGTATTTCATGAGTTTTATAGTGCATCGAACAATTTTTTACATATTTCCAGCTTCAGAAACATTCAAGCATCAAAATTATGTGTATGCATGATGGAGGTCATGAGACCGAAATGTTTTTGATACCTTTTGCAAGTATTTATAGTGTGCGGGATTTCCTTTGACTTTTGGCTTCAGAAACAACAAAAAATCTAAATGATTACTTCATATGATATTTATATTATAAATATGTTATATTTTACTATTACAATTTTTCTCAATCGCTTTGGCTAAATTCTTGACAGAATTTTTTTTTTTTTTCTTCTCAAAACTTTCTTGTTCTTGTTTCTTGTTCACACCATATTTAAAGTCCCAGTGAACCGGAAGTAGCAAGAGAGTTTTCTTCAGTGCTGTGACACATTTCCAAGTGAAACGGAATATTGAATAGAGGGCAGGGTTTACTTCAGCGCTCCTCTTCTCTAACGGTTGGAGGGGAGTGGTTAAGCATTTTCAGACCCAAGCCGTCAAACTGACATCATCTGAGAAGGAACGCAGTTTCCAGACCGGAAGTTACTTTTCAGATTTTGATTAAAGATTACCACGACAAACAATTTTTTTGTGTTTATTAACTTGCATGGATTAATTGTTCACCCTAAGACCTGTAATATGTGCTAACAAAGTTAATAGGGTCAATTTTGATTTCATGAGGACTTTAAATCTTTTTTCATTTATGCCAACTGCATGTGTAAGCATTGCCTACAATTTGCACAATAAATAAATGCACATGGCTTGGTGATCAAAACTGATGAGTTGATTGTCAGTAAAACTAACTTAAAAAAATAAATAAATAAACAGCATATATATTTTTTAATATCTCATTGGACATATTTGTTGATGAGACACATCATGAAGGAATGTTGGCTTTGTACCAAATCATGGGATCAGTCAGTGGAATAATAACCAGGAAGTGCTAAAACTGAACACACTCGTGATTGGTATGATTAACTGTTTAATATCATATCAAGGACTGTCACATAAAAGTATGCAATACAATAATGCATAACATATGAATGAAAAGGAAAAAATATTTTTTTAGTCAATGCTACCACTTGATGAACCTACACCTGAGAATGAGAGCACATTTTTGCATTGTGTTCACTCAGCACATGACTAAACCATGCCGTTCAAGCTTGAACCCTGATCACCTCATGGGAATTAGCATGTTACAGGGCGGTCACAATAGACTTTAAACATGCAAAATTTCTTCAGACACTGCAGCAGTTATGATGTGACCATGATCTGCAGTATCTTTTTAAAACATAAATTCCACATAAATAATAATAAATCCAAAATGTAAAATTGTAAAATATACTCCACTTTCCTGCAATGCTACAAACCTGCAGCTTTAAAGTCGTGTTCTTTTAATTCAGCTGAGAACTCATGCCGGGACGATCTTCTATTGGTCACTCGTCTTCACGTAATACAAATTTACAGCTCAGAGTTCACATAACTTTCTTCGTATGAACTTCCATTTCCAGTCTTTGGTATTCACATGTGTGACTGGAAGTCAAAGGAACGAAAGTGTAGTGTGACAGAATGATGTGTTTTTGTAATTATTACCAATACTTCACCCCAGTGATCGTCATAAATATGGTGGATGAACAGAAAAGTCCAATGCAGGCCTACCGAATTTTCGACAAAGTGAATATTCATGCCCAGTAAATCAATGCACTGTGTCTTTGATGCCACATGCAAGAGACTATATTTACACACAATGAAATAACATAAAAATTAGCTGTTTTGGTCTCTGTACTGTTTAGGACTACATTAATGTAATTACTACTCAAATCTTTTACTGACCTTCATGTCACACCCCTGAAATCAAAATTGATGCTTTTTTGGCTTTTAGTATGAATATGTTTGCCTTACTGTTATCTATAAGCTAGTGTGTTCCAAAACAATGACAATTTGCATTTAGAAGATAAGCATTCAAAATTTTGTCTCTCAATTCCGCCAATATGGATCATAGAATCTGAAGTGTCCCGCCCCTACAGTATAAATAGATTCTGAAGCTGCGGCTAAAATCGGTCACTTGTTCACAAATTGACTATTTTCTACATGGTAAATGGCACATAATGCACTATATAGAACGATTCAGACATGCTTTCCACTGGAGCGAATGAAGTCTGGTTTCACATTAGTGTCACAGGAACCTCCGCAGTGTGCACAAAGTCTGCAGAGACACAATAGCACAGAGCGGATTATATGCATGAGTCAGCACAGACCCCAAAACATATCTGACCCATTTGAGTTCTGCACAGAGTGCTGTATTTTCAAAGCGAAATGGAGGAAATTAGGAGGAAACTGCGTCTTTACTGAGCTCAACGGCTCTGGCCAAGCTGTGATATAAACTAAACGCTATTAGCTATTTTGAAAAAGGGGAGGAGCTGTTTAATGTGTCCCATCCTATCTTCCTGTTTCAGTGGAAATTACGTTAACACATTGAATAATGCTTTCAAGGCACTTCACTCGACCTTTAAGAAATTCTTGTGTGTCGCGTAAAGGTACTGACTGTAGTAGCAGTACCAGCTTCAGTTACTGCAACAATACTTTAAGATATATGAAGGTGTCAGTGACAGGGAACAGAGTCGTGTATTTATCTGAATAAATAAAGAAACGGTGCATAGAGACCATAACTAATTGGGTGAAAGGCTGAAAGATGATGGATAAATTCCACCAGGGCAAAAAGCGTGGCCCGATATTTAACTCCCAGAAGATGGACCTCTGACTTACTGACTGTATCTAATGCAGCACAATGTGTAGGGGTGTAAATGATGTGCCAGAGTGTGCGTCAATGCCACAGCAAAAGACTATGTTAAATCTTGCAATCAAGAGACCTCCTGATCTCTTCCCGGGTGCCCAGTGAGTGGGGGGTTACGAGAGGGTGGGGTGTTAGCCTCACAAGTGTAATCATTGGCTGAAAAGGCCGCAGTCAGCTGGCCTATCGTGTGAGCTCTCTGGGCGGTTTTCCAGTGTTTGGCTCGGAGGGCGTGGGCTTGACATTCTCTGGCAGCAGCTCAGCTGGACTTTAAACACTCAGAGTTGGTGCACAAGGCTTCTTTAGACACGAGCACAGCATTATATCGGTTTGTCCTTATAATGTAAATTTTAGGTGGACACATTGTAAACTACAGTTTTTGCCTTAAGACACTAAGGGCCAGATTTACTAAACAGGGAAAATTAGTGTGAGAGGGCAATTCCAAAAAAGTGCAAATGGGAGTGGAAGGTTCAACGTGTGATGACAACGTGCAAATTAAAGAACACAGACGCAGCCGGATCATTTCCATAATGACCAACACAATCTACCAGTTAGCGTCTGGTTTAAGATGTGCTTTTTTGGGCGGTAAATAATGGCGCAAACTCCAGTAAATTGACAAGGGCAAAGTAAATAACCTTGCGTGAATCATTTAAATACTCTCCTCCCATAAATTTTGCATCTGAAAGAGAAAAAAAGCATTTGGTGCAATCTGGCCCTAATTCCACCTGTTCTGACCCTTAAATTTGTAACTTGATGAACTTGCATTGATCCAGTAATGTCAATAGGATATATTTTGATTTGAATAAAATCAATTCATTTAAATGTTTCCACATGAAGCACATTTTTCCTCAATTGTGGCTCAACAGAACAGTACTTTGGACCATATGTATCTGAGCTGTTATCTGAGCCAGATCTGATTTCGTCATATATATTCATAAGATCTCTCTGACCCCATCTAGTTTCTTACAGCTTAAGAGATTCAAAGCATCATTCTGCAAATATTATCACTTATAAAAGTCTGCATATATACGCATTATGGTCTCAATGATTTTTATTAGGATTCCTGATTCCTCAATGCTTCATTCTCTACAACAACTAAATCACGCAGTAATTCAGAGGGAGACATTTTTACAGGCCCCTTTGTTTTCTGAGAGCTAGTTTGGGTTGTTAGAGGAATATTCCAAATACTGCTTTCCAAAATCACTCTGCAGATGACGCTGATTTATTTCCTCTTACTTCAGCAAAGAAACACAAGAGTTCATTGACCTCTGCTGAATTAAGGCAAAAATCTAAAGGGCAAAATCAGGTGACTGGCATTAATGCTATTGTAACATTTAATGGAAAATTATATTGAACATATTAATTCTTGAAGAATGAACTCAAATTGTTATGACTCCTTTTTGCTGTATCGCATACAGATTTTTTCCATTTGTCTTTGTTCTTTAAAGTTTTTTTTTATTTTTTATGTTGGGAATTCATCACAATAATTACTAATGTTCTCTGGATTGATCCTTCAATGAACTTCAAAGGATTAACATGAGCAAACAAAGCCAGATGACCCGTGTTGGCCCTGACGGCTATTTTGGATATGTGGTGAGGAGATAAACCAGCATGATGATCAGAGAATTTTGAAGTCTTTTTCTCATTCGTTATTTTCTTCTTTTTTCAAGTTGACAAATAAAATTAACACTGAACAGATACAAAACAGTTCAGGTTCTGGTTTTGTTTTTTGGGGGATAAACAGGCAAAAGCCATCATCATCCCAAAGTTTAAAACTATAAAAAAAAAAAAAAATTCATATAGAACAGAACTTCCTGTAGATCAGTAAAGATCCTGTCCAGAATACTTATTATCAATGAATGAGTGCAACTATATATATAAAGAGCTTGAGTGTATGGCATGTTTGCTGAATAAGCTATGTGTGTTAATATCCTCTGCCAAAAGCAGAGCCTGGTTCTCACATGCTCTGGTTCATAAGGCCATTCCGCACGTCCCACACTGAGCTCGCTATTGTAGGAGGATCCCATCATAAGTTCCTAATGGATCTTATCACTTCTCTGATGTGGGACGGGAAAGGGGATTAGGGATATGGAATCCTCCCGTCATTGCTGTCATAGTAACATAGATTACAGCTGCTTGTTGTGGTTATTTGAGGAATGGGATACAGTAGATTTGGGATAAATTAATAAAACATATTTACACCTGATATTCTGAAAGTCATAGCTTGGTGTTAATCCAAATTCAATGCTAGCAGGATCTATAGATATGTTTATATCCAAGGTTTTTTTTTTTTTTTTTGTATAATTCAAACAATTGAAACAATGAATATAAAATGTATTATACATTTAATATGAATAAAAATATAAAAAATATTGCTTTTGTATAATTCTTGTAAAATTTGTATAGTTACATTTTTAATTTAATTTCCTTATTATAATGAAATCATTTCTATGTTTGCCTTTATTTTCCAAGTGGTAGAGTGGCATCAAACTGGGTGTTCAGATTCAGGTCGCCCAAAGCGCTGCTGCACTCTGCCTTTAAGTTTCTTATTAGGAATTAATATATGCAAAATTTAAAATATCTCACACACACACACACACACACACACACACACACACACACACACACACACACACACACACACACACACACACACACACACACACACACACACACACACACACACACACACACAGTAAATAGTTAATAAAACAGAGTTTTGTTCAATGTGTTTGATTCCAGTGTTTTCCTGCGAATTTTCCAAGTAAAGACTTTGTCATTGTATTTCCTGTGCCGTGTGATTATTAAAGGGGTCATGAATTGAGAAATCAATTTCCCTTGAGCTTTTGATATATAAAAGGTCATGGTAATATAAGAATATCCTGTAAGTTTCAGAGCTGTAAACGTCCTTGTTAGTCAAAGAAAAGCTTTTATTGACAGCTGGCTCAGCAAACGCTTGATCTGGGAATGTGCCTCCTTGTGATGTCAGAGTGCAGTGAAGCCTGATTCTGTAGCCCCGCCCACTGACTCGTGCCTGACATAGATAAATAACATAGGCCTATATGGCACTAAACCGGATCGAACTTCCAAGCAATAAACATGCTGCATAAACTTCATTCAGATTCCAATATTATGAATGCATGGATGAACTTGATTTTTAATGAAGATCCAGCTCACGTGGGGAAGACATTGCATTTGTTTGCTTAATTTCACCGGATTCGCTTGTAAACAAGAGACTAGATTTGCAGACAGGATGAGATTCAATAAAATAAAAAATACAATAAAAAATACAGAGTTTCAATAAAATATTCAAGTCTCCCAGTCACTGACTTTTACTAAAATTGTGTTATTTACAATCCCCGTTATTAAAAATTGTTTAGATAAAAACAGATTTGAAAACGGGGCATTTATACCTATAAGCGCCAGAGGGGCAAATTTACCCGTATATAATTATTTTATTTTCACGCTGTATTTCCGCGCTTACTGTAAACAGTCACACAACACACATTCAAATAAAGATGTTTTAGCCTATTTATAAATGTTCAAACTTTGGATTAATTATACATTTTTGTTTTGCTTTTTTTATCGTGTATTGTTTGCTACTGTGTTGCTATTTATTCAAGTCTGCCTGTTTCTGAAAAAAAAAAAAAAATTCGATCTATGATGGAATGAATAAAACAATTTTCATGATTACCCCAAGTTTATTGGTGTTGTTCTCTTATTCAAATTATAAATTATATTATTAATAATTAATTAGGTGAAACTGTGCGCTTTAATTCGTATGTTATCCTTATTGTATGTTGTTATGCATGCAGTGCGGTGGATAATTATTGCTCTTTATTGTCTATTTAGGGTATTTTATTCATTTAAATAAAATGGGTTATCTTACTATGTGATTAATGACATTTTATTATAAAATTACACCACCCAAATATGTGTTTATTTCCTTCTAATTGTCGTTGTCATTGCAGGCTGATTTAGCCTATATTCACCAAAATGTGATTAGTGTAGCCTGCTTAAAATAACACAAAACAACAGGACAAAAGCATAGTTGATGACTAAAAATAATCATTTCATGACTCTATACATTACTTTATGAAGACAGTGGCATAATACAGTGACATATTACGTTTTTTATCATCTGTATAGGTAAATTTTACCTGATGCAGTTTTAGGTATACAGCGACCCCTGGCAGTTCTAGTGTTAAAAAACAATGCTGTGGCTTCTGGATCTGACAGAAATGATGAAACAATTATGTGAGTCATTTTTTTATATGTGATTGTATAGCATTGTTACGTTTGATATCTACTGATTACATGTACTTGTCTAACTGAACATAACTTCCACGCTGGAGTATACTTTTTTATTTGAGGTGTTTTTGATTCATTGTCCTGCGATTCGTGATCAGACTCAAACGTGTATGGGCCAGGGCTTGCACTCATAATGAAATACATGCACGCGTTTTGTGTGTGTGATGCACGGTTCACGGTTATATCCACCGGTCAGGCTGGCAAGTAATAAAAAATAACATTCCAATTAATAGCGGGTGGATGAGAGATAAATAATTGTGTTTGTTTGATAAAGACATTTTGCGAGCCCTGTGGGCGAATCATTCCGGTTGCCGTTTCTCCACATTGGAAGTATTCAAAACAATTCCTCACGTGTAATTACCAGGGAGCCGAAGCTCATTATAATATGAGAAACTGTTATCCAATCATAGCAGTGGGCGTTTACTTCCAAGTCTTCAATGCGACGCCCATAAAAACAGAGCGTTTCAAGAGCTATATTATAGCCTATTACTTATTCATTATGATGTTTTTGAATGTAAAAACCATGCGAACGCCATAAGTTGACCTCAGACAACAGTATAACAAAATAAAAAATAACCCCTTTAATGCCACCAGCAATTCAGAACAACATGTAGGTTTGTATATGCATTTTGGACATTTTATTTGCATCTTGGTGTTTCCATAGAGCATTTTAATGCAAAATAATATATATATATATATATATATATATATATATATATATATATATATATATATATATATATATATATATATATATATATATATATATATATATATATATATATATATATATATACACTCACCTAAAGGATTATTAGGAACACCTGTTCAATTTCTCATTAATACAATTATCTAATCAACCAATCACATGGCAGTTGCTTCAATGCATTTAGGGGTGTGGTCCTGGTCAAGACAATCTCCTGAACTCCAAACTGAATGTCAGAATGGGAAAGAAAGGTGATTTAAGCAATTTTGAGCGTGGCATGGTTGTTGGTGCCAGACAGGCCGGTCTGAGTATTTCACAATCTGCTCAGTTACTGGGATTTTCACGCACAACCATTTCTAGGGTTTACAAAGAATGGTGTGAAAAGGGAAAAACATCCAGCATGCGGCAGTCCTGTGGGCGAAAATGCCTTGTTGATGCTAGAGGTCAGAGGAGATTGGGCCGACTGATTCAAGCTGATAGAAGAGCAGCTTTGACTGAAATAACCACTCGTTACAACCGAGGTATGCAGCAAAGCATTTGTGAAGCCACAACACACACAACCTTGAGGCGGATGGGCTACAACAGCAGAAGACCCCACCGGGTACCACTCATCTCCACTACAAATTGGAAAAAGAGGCTACAATTTGCATGAGCTCACCAAAATTGGACAGTTGAAGACTTCTGTTGAGACATTCAGATGGTAGAGTCAGAATTTGGCGTAAACAGAATGAGAACATGGATCCATCATGCCTTGTTACCACTGTGCAGGCTGGTGGTGGTGGTGTAATGGTGTGGGGGATGTTTTCTTGGCACACTTTAGGCCCCTTAGTGCCAATTGGGCATTGTTTAAATGCCACGGCCTACCTGAGCATTGTTTCTGACCATGTCCATCCCTTTATGACCACCATGTACCCATTCTCTGATGGCTACTTCCAGCAGAATAATGCACCATGTCACAAAGCTAGTATCATTTCAAATTGGTTTCTTGAACATGACAATGAGTTCACTGTACTAAAATGGCCCCCACAGTCACCAGATCTCAACCCAATAGAGCATCTTTGGGATGTGGTGGAACGGGAGCTTCGTGCCCTGAATGTGCATCCCACAAATCTCCATCAACTGCAAGATGCTATCCTATCAATATGGGCCAACATTTCTAAAGAATGCTTTCAGCACCTTGTTGAATCAATGCCATGTAGAATTAAGGCAGTTCTGAAGGCAAAAGGGGGTCAAACACAGTATTAGTATGGTGTTCCTAATAATCCTTTAGGTGAGTGTATATATATATATATATATATATATATATATATATATATATATATATATATATATATATAATTTAAACCAGGCTTATGAAGATATTCTTTCCACATTTAAATACTAAAACGTATGAACTGTTTCAGGGTTTCAATCATCATGTAGGCCTACCAGCTGTAACTATAAGGATTTCTTTCTCTACAAGAAATGAACGACATTCAAAGCAGTTAATAAAGGCTAGTTATAAATACGAATAAGCTAACCTTTGCACAGCATTCTTAATGTTTCTCATGTCACCTTTCACCCTGATGAGCAACTGCCCCATGCGCACCAGACAGAATCAGCAGAAATGCCACACTGAGACTGAAGGAGTGATTATATGGAGCTGTTCTCTGAAGGTTTATATAACTGTGACTGTAATAAGATCAGCACCAAATGGTACACATAACGCTGTGATGATGCAGGAGCACATGCTCCGTAAGAGGATCTACTTCCTGTAACAACAAATAAAAGCATGCACATAATGTCTAGCAGCGTGTGTGGAATAAGTGTATATGTGTGTGTGTGTGTGTGTGTGTGTGTGTGTGTGTGTGTGTGTGTGTGTGTGTGTGTGTGTGTGTGTGTGTCTGTGCAAGAATGGAGTAGTCCCCCTACAAACAACTCATCCACCCCCGAATCATGAGACTAGCCATGCTGTCTGTCTCTTTCTTTTTCTCCCGTCTTTCTCTAACTGAAAGAGGAAGTACAGACCACTTCCCAGTGTAGCAGGCAGGGTTGTGCTGATTCACGAGTCCACTGAACAACCAAAAAACTTTCCATCCACAGACTCTGATGCCATATCCAATGTATGTAAATAAAAGAAATTTAATTGTTTATTATTAATCACTACTGTGAACACATGTTAATGTAGCACAGTGGTTCTCAACATTTGTTTTGGCCAGCAGCCCCTATCCATTTTCCAGTTCCCTAATGCTCTATCAAATAAAATGAAAGATAATTGTCTTTCCTGAATTAATAATAATGATTGGATTTGACTGGATAGTATCATTATCATTAGTTTCACAGGAAGCAAAAAAATGCAGCATGAAATGTATATATATATATATATATATATATATATAGTGCCTACATACATTTCATTCTGCTTTCTTATTTTTATATGTATCCTAGTGTAATATATTAACAAAACAAACAAAAAGAATATTGGATGGGGACTTGGTTTTATGCTTTGGATGTTGAGATTTGGGTGTTGGATTGGATGCGGATGAACGTGAGCTTGCAGGGGTGGAGTTTAATCAGACTAATGATTGGACAAATCTGTTTTACACAGTGCAGTTAATGCTTCTATTGATGTATTGATACATCTAAAACAAATTATGTTATTACTTTTCATCAATGGTAGAAAAGAGCTAAAGAGGTTTTTTTTTTTTTTTTACGACATTGCAAAACCTGTGTGAAATCTTATAGTATAAGCCATCATGACTAGCCTCTGGTTTTCAACCTCTGATAAGAAGTTTAATGGACGGCAGTGTGTTTGTTTGGATTCCCACGAGTTTAAAAGCTGATAGCACCATTTCACCAACTTGGCCCTGATGGAGTCCAGAGCTTTACTTTTCTTTGTTGCTGCTATGAGACTGACATGAAATACAGTAAAATTCCCAAAGCGCTCACAACCTGAAGCATGTATGTGTCCAGAGCTGTTGCTGCAACTCTTTGACAACAATTACATCTATAATGTGCTAAAGTCCCCCTGTGGTGAAAATCAAGTTTTTAATGTTGTTAATAATGTCTATGTGGTGTTTTTAATAAGATTTAAGACAAACCATGTGCAAATTCATAAGTCAACACCATTGCGGAATATCTTCTCTTTAAAAGTGTCTCAAAAATGCTGGTGTTTCTTACGTCACAAACTACCTGGTAACATGCCGGCGGGCTTAAGCATATCATTAACTATGACCGCTTTGAAGCACTGGAGTCTCAAGAGAAGGTTATCCCAGGTTATCCCATATTTTTCTGTTGATATGAAAACTTTGGTAGATTTAGCAATATAGTGGGTGTATGATGTATATAATGTGATGATGAACTATGCCTTTCTCCACTGATGTTCTAAGTTGTTCAAAGCATTTCTAAGGATACTTTGTTAGAAGGCAGCTGTCTGACTCTGGGAACATGGTTTGTGTAACATTAGCAACGCATTATTAGCTGTATGATAATTTAGTCAAGCAAAAGGCTAATCATTAATTACTATTATGTGTCCTATACGTTGTAAAGAGCGATACCATTGTGCAGCATTTTCATGGACCACATATACTAAATGAAGCAAGGGTGTATAGTTACATTCAAGCTATTTTAATGCATGAATCAAAGGTTTTCACAAGAATAAATATGTTGTTTTGGTGATCAAACATGAGTTTTAAAGGATAAAATTATTGACTAGAAATGACTTTAGAAATGTATAAGTTTGAAGGCTGTCACTAAACCATACTGTTAATGTCTAACATATTTTCCTACTGCTACATGTTGCAGTGAATAAACCAAACACATTACAGATCTGTGGTTTGGTTTGTAATAATCCCTTGGTTTACATGATGTGCATAACAAAAATCCTTTGGTTGAACCATAATTATCCATTTGAGTCTGTTTGAAAACAAATAACTCCAGAGCATGCCTCAGTGCTCAAATCAAAATGTTTAATATCTTCTGGAGTGACATAATTAATAAAAACAGAGCATACTGTATGTTCCACCATACTTATAAAGAAACCAGAAGCACATTAATGTTAGACACAAAGGCCATGTACTCTTATTATGCTGTCAAGATATAAAGATGAATGGTACTTAATGGGTGACGCTTTACTATATTAATTAAAAGCTTGGTCTGAGCACTCAAACCGTCATCAAAGTTTATGCACCATTCACACGAAAGCAAGCCCTGGTTACAGAACTTATGGCGTCATTACGGCCATGTTGTCGTGAAGATGTTCATGTGAAGCCTGTTTTTATGGACAGGCTTCACATGAACAAAACAGGCACAACGTGCATTCCAATTAAAAGTAATTAATAGTGGCTAATTTTGATACCACATGAGTTCAGATGGTTATATAATATAATAGAAATGTTCCTTCGTTTATAACTGCATTTTAGAGTTTTCCTAGATGCATCATACTGCACATGTATTTGGCCACACGTTAAACTTTAATTCAGAATCAATCTTTGATTTCAGTTAAACTATTAGTGATACATTGAATATATGTTAGTGATTGTCTTGGTTAACTGCCAAACCTAAGCAATAATGCATTGCAACATTCGGCCCAGGAACATATACAACTGTCTTGGGTTTTGAAACATTGGCATGTTGTCACTCAGCCTGTGTAAGGTGATTTTGAAAGCTTTTTAGTGTAGAAACTGTCACTCAATTATCAATACTTGTTGTTAGGCCACTTATAATTTACAGGAATCATAAGCAGACATCAGCAGGAACATTAGGAATATTCGTAAAATATTCCTTTGAAATTCTGTTTTCCATGTTGCAATTGTTCAAAAAAATATGTTAAATAAAGTCTCTGCTAACACTGGCACTCTTAAAATCCTTAACAAATGGGAAATTGTGGTGCATTTGACAGTCCAGTAAACTAGGGCGTGTTATGTCACTGTTATAGTGCACTGAGATGCCCTTCAAATCTTCATCAAAGTATCACCAAATCCATAAGACTCTTAGCATCTGCGCGTACCTACTGTACAACCCCTACTTTGTGCCATGTGCAAGCTCAGGAATGCCTGGCACCGCATCGGGTCAGCACATACTGTAAGCGGGCCGAGGCGCAGTCGAAGAAAGAACTTTGTCCCTCCCCTCCCCTCCTCGTCAACAGATGGAAAAATCCAGTCCAATCCAAATCCGATTGTTTGCAGTGATCAAAAGCCGCTGTCATGGAATAAAGTTCACAAGCTTTCCTTGAGGACAAATGACATGAGAAAGAGAGAATGTGTTCTGACAAGCTGATACAATGGCAAACTTGGCAGCGAGAGGTTGCTATTAATTTTATAGTAGTCATATATCAACTAAAATTGTGTGTGTGTATATGTGTGTGTGTATAGTAATGCAGACGTGATTAAGGCAGATTGTTAACATGCCTTTGCCTCACTTGAATCAACTCTTCAATTCAAGGCAAGTGAATTACATATAATGGGCACTAAGAAAGACATTAAACCAGCGTATCTAGAGGAAACACCTCGGCTTTGAATGTTTCATTATTAAAAAGCAGCGGCATCTGTACAGACAAGCACTTGATTATAGAGCAGTATATCAGAAATGCTGACACACAAAAAAACACATACACATGAATACACACAGTCACACACGGGATACCTTGCAGTGCAGATCCCAGAGGAATCAATAAATAAGTACACATGCATTATTGTTCACCCAAAAATGAACATTCTGTCATCATTGTCACTTCGTTTCCCAAACCAGTTGGCCTATGACTTTTTTTCTTCCTCAGTGAGAAACAAAAGAACATATTTTAGCACTGTATATTTATCTAGATTAATAAATGCTGTAAAATTTGTTGCCCATTGTTAGGTACCTAATGCATTAACTAATGTAAATGAACTGAACTTTATTGCAATGTGTTACCACTTAAATCCGTCTACTCTTTTTTCATAATTTTCTCTGTGAGTTTGTGTGTATAAGCCAGAGGTGTCCATGTTCCTGCATGTGTTTCTGATTCACTGTAAACAGTGCAGGACTGTTGAATTGACTCAGAGGCTTTTGTGTCTCATAGGCCAATGTAACTATGACCGACAATGATGTCCTGTTTCTGCATCTCGTTTTTTTTGTCTCTCTTTTACAAAGTAACACACACACACACACACACACACACACACACACACACACACACACACACACACACACACACACACACACACACACACACACACACACACAGGTGCTGGTCATATAATTGTAATATCTTTAAAAAGTTTATTTATTTCACTAATTCCATTCAAAAAGTAAAACTTGTATATGATATTCATTCATTACACACAGACTGATATATTTCAAATGTTTATTTCTATTAATTTTGATGATTATAACTGACAACTAAGGAAAATCCCAAATTCAGTATCTCAGAAAATTAGAATATTACTTAAGACCAATACAAAGAAAGGATTTTTAGAAATCTTGGCCAACTGAAAAGTATGAACATGAAAAGTATGAGCATGTACAGCACTCAGTACTTAGTTGGGGCTCCTTTTGCCTGAATTACTGCAGCAATGCGGCGTGGCATGGAGTCGATCAGTCTGTGGCACAGCTCAGGTGTTATGAGAGCCCAGGTTGCTCTGATAGTGGCCTTCAGCTCTTCTGCATTGTTGGGTCTGGCGTATTGCATCTTTCTCTTCACAATACCCCGTAGATTTTCTATGGGGTTAAGGTCAGGCGAGGTTGCTGGCCAAATAAGAACAGGGGTACCATGGTCCTTAAACCAGGTACTGGTTGCTTTGGCACTGTGTACAGGTGCCAAGGCCTGTTGGAAAATGAAATCTGCATCTCCATAATGTTGGTCAGCAGCAGGAAGCATGAAGTGCTCTAAAACTTCCTGGTATACGGCTGCGTTGACCTTGGACCTCAGAAAACACAGTGGACCAACACCAGCAGATGACATGGCACCCCAAACCATCACTGACTGTGGAAACTTTACACTGGACCTCAAGCAACGTGGATTGTGTGCCTCTCCTCTCTTCCTCCAGACTCTGGGACCCTGATTGACTTTCATCAGAGAACATAACTTTGGAGCACTCAGCAGCAGTCCAGTTCTTTTTGTCTTTAGCCCAGGCGAGACGCTTCTGACGCTGTCTGTTGTTCAAGAGTGGCTTGACTCAAGGAATGCGACAGCTGAAACCCATGTCTAGCATACGTCTGTGTGTAGTGGTTCTTGAAGCACTGACTCCAGCTGCAGTCCACTCTTTGTGAATCTCCCCCACATTTTTGAATGGGTTTTGTTTCACAATCCTCTCCAGGGTGTGGTTATCCCTATTGCTTGTACACTTTTTTCTACCACATCTTTTCCTTCCCTTCGCCTATCTATTAATGTGCTTGGACGCAGAGCTCTGTGAACAGCCAGCCTCTTTTGCAATGACTTTTTGTGTCTTGTCCTCCTTGTGCAAGGTGTCAGTGGTCGTCTTTTGGACAACGGTCAGGTCAGCAGTCTTCCCCATGATTGTGTAGCCTACAGAACTAGACTGAGAGACCATTTAAAGGCCTTTGCAGGTGTTTTGAGTTCATCAGCTGATTAGAGTGTGGCACCAGGTGTCTTCAATATTCAACCTTTTCACAATATTCTAATTTTCTGAGATACTGATTTGGGATTTTCCTTAGTTGTCAGTTATAATCATCAAAATTAAAAGAAATAAACATTTGAAATATATCAGTCTGTGTGTAATGAATGAATATAATATACAAGTTTCACTTTTTGAATGGAATTAGTGAAATAAATCAACTTTTTGATGATATTCTAATTATATGACCAGGACCTGTATATAGAAGGCTTTGTGCACTGGTGCGCAGTCATGTTGGAACAGGAAGGGGCCATCCTCAAACTTTCACATAAGTTTCCACAAAGTTGGGAGCATGAAATTGTCCATGTTATGATATGCTGAAGCATTAAGAGTTCCTTTCACTGGGACTAAGGGCCAAGGCCGGCCCTAGCATTTTAGGGGGCCCTAAGCAGATTTCCAAAAGGGGCCCCCACTACCAACGTACACATACTACACTGACACCAAAGCATTGGTGCTCCAAAAGCTCAAAGCATTTTGGACCAGATGACTATTTGGAAAACATGGACAGTGTTACCCGTACCACGGTACAGTGTCTAAAGGATATGGCCAGACAGGACGAAGTGTATCATCACCCATGGTTGTAAGTATAACGTTATTATTTTTAGTTAGCTTGAAGGCCCGGTTTAAAAAAGCACTGCTGTTGTCTTTAGCTAAAGTTACCTGTGAAATGCAATCACTGAGTGTGGGGGTTTGCTTGACCATTTGGTTTATATAGTGTATATAACGTTAGTAGTTTTGTTGTAGAGTTCTGGTGAGGTAGTGTATAGTTTGTTTAAAATAAACTTGTGGAATTGTCGGTATTATTTATCTACAGTTTCTATGATACAAAATACTAGTGATGTTACGGTCTGTGCCGAGGCTTCGGAGCGTGGGCAGGGTTTTTCCTGCATTGAAAATTATTTGGCGGCCACCAAAACAAATTTTTGTCCTGCAAAAGCCTTATTTGATCAGTTATTGTGATTTACGAGTGATGCATTGTAGATGACTGCTGCGCTTGTGACAGGGCGCATGTTAACTGAGTGACAGAGAGAGCGAGCAGAGCGCATCTTAGCATATTTCACATATTACGTTAATCAAAATCAAAAGGTCGGAAGACCGAATCCATGTTGCACGTGGCACATTTGGACAATTTTTTCCTTAAATTACTGCTGGGTGTGAATTGACTCTTCTCTGACTAATCAGTTCGAATCTGCTCACCTCCTTCCTTCTGCCACGTTTTCTTGCCTTTCACATTTCAAAAGCTCATCTTCAGTGTAACTGTTATTCCGGTTCAGATAGATACGGTTCAGGATCTGCACCAAAGTAAATATCTTCTGAATTGTTACTCACAAATGTCTCCATGGTTACAAGGCAGTGTGCCTTGTAACCATGGAGTGTCCCTGTGCAAGCAGGTTGTCACGGTGGTTATGTTGACGGAAGTTAGCCTATTTTCAGGCGCTGCGTAATATCATTGCGCCGCTGCACCTATAGTACGGTTCCATGATTATTACGCAGGAATGAGGGAATAGTTCCTATCCATATCGGTCTAGAAAATCACAACTTTTAATTTTCCGTTGGTCTTAGTACACGGTGTAAATACAGAAGTCCAGTTTTAAATAAGAAAAATATTGAAAGTCTTTGGTCATTTTTGAGCGTGATGCTAATGGTCTAATATTTAGTAATGAAGAAATTTCACAAATGGACTTATTGCACAAGTGGCAACCTATCACGGTACCACGCTTGAATTCACTGAGCTCCTGAGAGCGACCCATTCTTTCACAAATATTTGTAGAAGCAGTCTGCATGCCCAGGTGCTTGATTTGATACACCTGTGGCCATGGAAGTAATTGAAACACCTGAATTCAATGATTTGGAGAGGTGTTGCAATACTTTTTGGTAATATAGTGTATATATTAAAAACTGACGGTACGTACCTCGGTTTTGAAGTCACGGTTCGGTATGGTTTCGGTGCAGCAGGGGGGAGAAAACTAAATATAAAATTGCTTATTTATTCTTTATAAAACAGTGGTTTACTGAACAAATTGTGTCTGTCAACTAAAAGTTTCTTAAAGATAATGCTGTAAACTATATAGGGAGCCCTTTCTTGCACATTACTATAATATTAAAGGTTAACAACAGAGCCCAAACTGTTATTTTTTAGATATAATAATCAACACTCAAATAACACATTGTATGCAAACACGTAAACTTCACATAAGTCAGTTTTTGCATTAACTTCTAAATCTAATTATAAAATTATGTTTTTACTCTAATTTGTTAATGCAAGCAATTCATTTTTTCAGTTTAACGTGTTAAAAATATTTAACGTAATTAATGCAGCATCTGTTTTTTCCATCATCTTTTAGCTAGTGTTACATTATATGATCATGCTACAATTCATTCAAGTGCTATTAAACCATTCAGGCGCGATAAGATGCAAAAAATACAATCTGTACTGGCACGCTGCCTGTCAATCTCCTGTCTGTGTGACAGACACACACAACTAATGCACACAGAAAGACAGCATGCCGGCCGCTTTGAGCAGTTTCATGCTCGAACGGACAAAAACATACATCATGCCAAAGTGCCCGCTTTGTTGAGTATCTTTGTAAGTACAGTCTTAAATGAGTTAAAGTCTTAAATGACCGTAAAGACCTGCAAGGACATACGATGTGTGTCAGATCCACATCATGTGCGTCAGGCCTTAAAGTGACAGCAGCCTAATAAACCTACTGCTGTCTGTAATTAATGTGAATCAAAGAACAAAAGAAAATCACTCACTGCTCTTGACTGAATAACTTTTGTGACTTCAATAAGGATTAAACTATATTCAATTTATGCAGTGAAGAGTGATAACTTTATTCAATTTCTGATATAGGCTGATTATATCAGCTTTGCCTTATCGGTAGAAGGATCACCTTTTACAGTGGGTGAGGTAGATGAGGATCCCACCACCAGCGTCCAGTCCCACTTATCCATCACCACCCCAGAGCCAGACCCAGCTCCCACGCCCACTGCAGAGATGGAGCCAGAGCCCACCACAGACCGAGAGACCCAGCCAATGCCCGCTACAGCACCTAAGCCAGCAAGGTCACTGAACTCAAATGACGAACAGGTGATGACTTAATCAGAAACCATAGTTACAAACAAGGAGCGGGAAACTGGAACAAAGGAAAACAGCTGACTGACAAATAGATAGTTCATGAAAATGAAACAAAAACAGACAGTTTGTGACTATATATATATATATATATATATATATACACTCACCTAAAGGATTATTAGGAACACCATACTAATACTGTGTTTGACCCCCTTTCACCTTCAGAACTGCCTTAATTCTACGCGGCATTGATTCAACAAGGTGCTGAAAGCGTTCTTTAAAAATGTTGGCCCATATTGATAGGATAGCATCTTGCAGTTGATGGAGATTTGTGGGATGCACATCCAGGGCACGAAGCTCCCGTTCCACCACATCCCAAAGATGCTCTCTGCAAAGATGCTTCTTGAGATCTGGTGACTGTGGGGGCCATTTTAGTACAGTGAACTCATTGTCATGTTCAAGAAACCAATTTGAAATGATTTGAGCTTTGTGACATGGTGCATTATCCTGCTGGAAGTAGCCATCAGAGAATGGGTACATGTTGGTCATAAAGGGATGGACATGGTCAGAAACAATACTCAGGTAGGCTGTGGCATTTAAACGATGCCCAATTGGCACTAAGGGGCCTAAAGTGTGCCAAGAAAACATCCCCCACACCATTACACCACCACCACCAGCCTGCACAGTGGTAACAAGGCATGATGGATCCATGTTCTCATTCTGTTTACGCCAAATTCTGACTCTACCATCTGAATGTCTCAACAGAAATCGAGACTCATCAGACCAAGCAACATTTTTCCAGTCTTCAACGGTCCAATTTTGGTGAGCTTGTGAAAATTGTAGCCTCTTTTTCCTATTTGTAGTGGAGATGAGTGGTACCCAGTGGGGTCTTCTGCTGTTGTAGCCCATCCGCCTCAAGGTTGTGCGTGTTGTGGCTTCTCAAATGCTTTGCTGCATACCTCAGTTGTAATGAGTGGTTATTTCAGTCAAAGTTGCTCTTCTATCAGCTTGAATCAGTCGGCCCATTCTCCTCTGACCTCTAGCATCAACAAAACATTTTCGCCCACAGGACTGCCGCATACTGGATGTTTTTCCCTTTTCACACCATTCTTTGTAAACCAGATGTGTGCAGATTGTGAAATACTCAGATCGGCCCGTCTGGCACCAACAACCATGCCACGCTCAAAATTGCTTAAATCACCTTTCTTTCCCATTCTGACATTCAGTTTGGAGTTCAGGAGATTGTCTTGACCAGGACCACACCCCTAAATGCATTGAAGCAACTGCCATGTGATTGGTTGATTAGATAATTGCATTAATGAGAAATTGAACAGGTGTTCCTAATAATCCTCTAGGTGAGTGTGTGTGTATATATATATATATATATATATATATATATATATATATATATACGTGTGTGTCTGCATGTTTTTGTGTTTGCCAGTTTTTATCGTTCCTTTCTATCTTATCAAATAGTAATTCTAAATATCCCTATTTTCGTAGATACGGTCCAGAACCATAAAGGAGGAGTTCTATATCTTCAACATGCATCAGAGAGAAACAGAAATATAAAGATGTATAAGTTAGGAAACAGAAGGATGGGGGATTAGGCTTGCTCCAGGGGCGAGGCCAGAAATTTTCAAGTGGGTGGCCATTCATAAAACAGGATGGGCAAAGTGTAGAGTATGAAAACTGCATGCCAAATTATCAAGAAAAACAATAATAATGCAGCATAATTTCAAGTTTAAAGGTTAAAAACAGCAAACATCAACAACCCATAAAAAACTAAATAAATAAATAAAATTAAAAAACTATGCAAAAAAAGTTAAAGGAATTGCCTGGATTCATTGCTAGCCTTGGTTTCTTGCAGCAGTAAAATTGGGATATCCAATTTAGGCTTTTTATCAACTGATTGATATTTGCTTCGCCATTTTCAAATTAAGCTCCACAAATACGCAAATCACTATTCCAATTTTTTGCATTGTAAAGATAATATTGTGGATGGGACTAACAGAAACTGACGAATCATGTTTAACATTTCATTTTGAAAAGCATATGATATGCACCTATACGGAGAGGAAAACTAGGAAATTGCCTGCAATTGATCATGGAAACATTCTTTTAGCTAAATAAATAAAGTTATGGTGTGATAAGACATTTATTATAATTATTATTGTTTATTAAATTATTTCACACATCTATCTGGAAAATGACCAACTTTTGATGGGGTAGGCCACAATTCAAAATAGGTGGTCCCATGTCCACCTGGGCCCACCCGTAGCTTCGCCACTAGTTTGTTCAATCTGAATGTGATAAGTGTCCATTAGGAAGAGTTACAGTTACTTCGTAGAACAAGCAACAGTCGAGCTACTTCACATTGCTGTTGATGACAGCCTCATGACCATGACACATTCTGTCCTGATGACATTAGCAGGTCACCCCCTCCAAAATTCAACTGTTTATTTACTGAAGCTCGGTGTCTGATGTAATTACTGCGGGTCATCATATCAGTTATGAGCTTATCCCATGCTGACCTTCATTTAATTCTATAAGAATTCAAAAACAAATAAAACACTTACCTGAAGCCCTACGGCTGGGGGCTGGTGGTAGGGCTGCAAGAGAAAGACATAAAGAAAGAAAACTGGGTAGAAGGAGGGAAATAGATGGATTAGTTCTTTCAAGTTGATTTTTATAATTGTTAGAAATTGAGAAAGCTGTATTTTTAAAGAGATTTTTATGTTATTCTGTTTTATGAAAACTTTTACCATGACTTCATATTTTAGTTTTCAGAACTATGATTATCTAAAATTTTTAAATAAACATAACCCATTTCAATCTATAATTTGTGAATATTTATTTTGTTACACAGTTTTGATGTCATTTCCACCACGCAAAATAAAAATGTTGGCCTTTACAATTTTTTCTAATAAAATAATTTGTTTAGCAAGGAAACAAGTGTCAGTGAAGAGAATGCTTAAAATTTAATAAGACGTGACATGAAAGAAATTAAAAAAATCAAGGCAGATAATATATCACTAGTGAACAGAATATTTTTATTGTGTGTCATGTTCAATCGTGAATGTTTGCCAAATTATGTGAAACTATAAAAGTATAGTTCACCAAAAAAATGAACATTCGATATGGGAATAAAAGCCTAAATTCAATCTGGTCATCATATAAAGCGATCGAGTCTCTTCAGAAAATTTGGACTAAACTGCTCAGTTCATATGGATCCGTTTTACGGTCACTTTATGAACTTTTTGAAGCGTCAAAGTGTCAGTTGCGTAGCTGTCTATGGAGGG
The DNA here is from genome assembly GCA_018749465.1 of Paracanthobrama guichenoti. Classification (NCBI taxonomy): domain Eukaryota; kingdom Metazoa; phylum Chordata; class Actinopteri; order Cypriniformes; family Gobionidae; genus Paracanthobrama; species Paracanthobrama guichenoti. Next base: position 18,536,500 of record CM031949.1, on the reverse strand, counting down.
ACAGAAAGCTCTCAGATTTAATCAAACATTTATTTGTTTTCTGAAAATGAATGAAAGTCTTACGGGTTTGGAACGACATGAGGGTGAGTAATTAATGACAGAATTTTCATTTTTGGGTGAACTAACTCTTTAATTGTGTGCATGTACATAAAACGCTAACTAAACCTCAGCAAGACAAATGAGTCAGCCATTAATCTAAAAATGTTTAACATCATATGACATTCAGCCATCAGAAAGCTATTAAACACAATACATACTGTAATTGGTGGTGTGGTGAAAATGACAAACATTCTGCCGTGGTGGATGTATATGCGCTGGTGGATATTGTGTGAAAAGTAATACTTTCTAAAAATCCACTGGGCCAAAACTGCCTGTAGTTGAAGAAACACACATTACTGAATTTTGAGATTTTGTCTTGTACTTGTTTCTGTATATTTGAAAAGTTAATGAAATCATACTATTTGTATTATGCAAAATAAACATTCTGTTTATTCATGCTAGAAAATTAAACCAGCTGTCAATCATTATGAATCTACATATTTTACTGACATCTCTACTGGCAAACACTGTGAAGAAGACGGGGTGTGATGACCACATGAGTATCTGTGTCAGAGGATATTTTGGTATCAGATGACTTCATATCACACATGGTGTTTGGTCATACCCACACGCCATGAAGCCTGAGTGTGTTTGTTTTCATTGTGACAAAGCATGTTCCCACTTGGGTATCAGGGGACTCTAGACTGAAAGCTTCTGTATTCCATAACATGACTGCACTTGATGAGCTGTGATTGGACTGTAAAAGGTCTTCATGAGATGTTGGGAGGGTTGTTCTTCAGCCCTTTGGTTTTCAACTTGCAAATTAAACAGTGGTGTGTCAGTGGCCTTTTGAAACAAGGAAGCATAGTCCCCTCTCTCTTTTTTTTTTTTTTTCCTTTTCAGTGTAAACACAGTTTCTTATCTTCTTACATCTACCAATCTACTCTATATACTTACATCTACTTATCAATTAGAATATTTCTATAATATCATATTAAGACATGTTTTATGTATATTTTATTTGTATCAATTCGAGTTTGTGAGCTTTAGCTCTGTAATTCATTTCCATGGCATCATCACTGACACGGTAATCAGCCAATCAAAGTGCTAAGTTCACTTTTCCCATTTTCTCTACAATTTAGGAGCTCAATGAGAAAATAATGAGGTAAAAAAATAAAAAAATAGATACTGTTGAAATTTTTTCATCCAATTTTTTTTGCCACCAAACAATTTTTAGTCCCCATAAGGAAAAGTTTATATATAACTAATTTATTTAACTTTATTTTTTTTAATGAGATGGGTAGGTTTAGGGATAGGGGATAGAATATACAGTTTGTACAGTATAGAATAAACAGTATAAAATATGTGTGTGTGTGTGTGTGTGTGTGTGTGTGTGTGTGTGTGTGGTTGGGGGCCCAGGTAAACCCTACGTTATGGGGACAAAATGTCCCCACAAAGATGTCAATATCTGAAATCCTTGTCTGTGTGGGGACATTTTTTGGTTCCCATGAGGTAAACAGCTTATAAATCAGACTAAATTATGTTTTTTGAAAATGTAAAAATGCAGGACATTTTCTGTGATGGGTATGTTTAGTCCTTATATTGTGGTATGTATTTAGGTTTCAGGCCATGCCCCCTACATTATGAGGACATGCCGATGTCCTGTAATTCAAAGGACAAAATAAACATACTAAACTTTTTTTTATTTTATTTTATTTATGTAAAAATGCAGAAAGGTTTCTGTGATGGGTAGGTTTAGGGGTAGTGTTAGTGTAGGGGGATACAAGATACAGTTTGTACAGTATAAAAAAATTATGCCTATGAAATGTTTTTGGAGAACACAACATGTGTGTGTGGGATAACAGGGTCAGGAAAAACGACTAATCTAGGATAAATTAAAAATTAATCCTTCCTTGCAAATCTACAAACAGTGTTCAGCATAAAATATACAAACATTGCCCAACACATAAAGCCTATATCATATTCACACCAGGCATCAGAATGTGCAAACAGTTTCAAACACAAAGCAGAGCACACTGCTTACTTTCATACACCCCCCACACACTGTTCAGATTATGAGGCAATATGTTTATAAAATTACACAACATAAAAAATCAGCTGGATGTGTCACTCTATGATGCACTATTAGTGTTATAAAAGCAATGATGTCAGCACAAAGTAACTATTATAAAATGTTAAAGTGCTATTATGCTTTTTCAGATATACCTTTCATGCAGTGTGTAATAGCTGTTTGTGAATGTAAAATGTCTCCAAAGTTTTAAAGATCAAGGTGCACAACAAATAAAGTCATTGTCTCCCAAAAGAAAGAACTGATTCTGAACTGCTGAAATGAGTCATCAGTAATTCCAGTCTTACTTCATAGTTAACAATGTAACACATTTGCATAATGCCAACCTATCTTCATTGGCTGCCCATGAACGACCCATCTGTTCTTGTGTACATGTCGCGAAGATGATGTTACCTTTCGTTCAGTCACTCCGAGTTATGTCAATGACTGACGAATGGCGGTTTCGCTTAGAAGCCTATCATCTTCGAGATCTTAGAAAACGCCCAATGGCGATGAAATGCCATGGGCCTGCGGAAGTTGCATAGCGCAGCTCTGCCCCACTCTGTGGGTATATAAGCAAGTATGCTGGCAATGTTGCATTATGTTTCTGCTTCGGAGCCAAGAGCATCTCTTCACTCCTGCAAGCCTGAATTCTGAGTTCTCTCTTCAGTTCTTCGAGATGAGCGGTTCTCCAGGGTGTTGGTGTGACGGCGCGTTCCAGCAATCTCACATTGCCTGCCTCCTGATCTGTGCAGTGATCTACAACAGCTGTGTGTGTTTTCCCTGGGTGCTTCAACACTTCTGCAGAGCTTCCTCTCACAAAAAAGACGCATGGCACGTCTTTTTAAAGATGTCTCGCCCGTGCACTTCTGGGTCCGGTCGGTCTCTGTTGCCATCTGATGGGCACAATCACTGCTTGATGTTTTTGGGCTTCAGCACGCTCAGGCAGCGTTTGTGGATGAGTCATGTTCTCGCCGTGGGAACATGACCATCGCGGTGTTGTGGTCGAGACTCCATGACCTCCGTAAAGAAGAGAGAGTTCCCTCTGCCACACCCCAATCTACCGTCTCTGAGAGAGGTGGTACTTTGGCTGGTGGCCAGGGTGACCTGAGGGTTACGGTGTGGAATAAAGCCCTGACGATCATTCCTCGTGCCACACCCCCCTCTTGCACACCGTTACCTGCGAGAGGTCGGATTGAAGCAGCGGGACCGTCTGTTGACTGTGTTTCACCGTCTGTGTTTCGTTTGGCGCTCCAGATGGCAGCGAGATGTTGATCGCTGCATCCCAAGGTGGGTTAGAGTCCTCTGGGGATGAAGATTCGGCTGTGCTGCCACCTTCGGGTGTGCCAGCATTGCCCAAATCCAACCCAGAGTTGACAGCCATGTTATCTCGGGCAGCAGCGAGCCTTGGGCTGGTGTGGAACCCTCTGCCCTGTCACGAGCGCTTGTGGTTGGGCGATTGGTTTTTGGGGGTGGCGTGCCCTGACAGCTGTCAGGTCCCACCCCCAATACCTTTCTTTCCCAAGGTACATGAGGAGGTCACGCGGTCCTGGAAGTCACTGCGGGGCAGCCCGCCACCTCTTTGCACATGCACGAGGGTAGAGCTGTCCCAGGGCTCATGGATGAGCTGCATGCCACCACCAACCTCGCCCTCCGGGCGACGAAGGTTACCACCACCTCGGCTTTCGGGGGCCCAAGGCGGTTGCCTACCTTTGCCTAATGGTTAAGTCTGCCTCTGGTTGCAATGGCAAATTCTCTTTGTATAGACCTTATGCCCCAGAGAAATAAGCGTGCAGCCATTTTCTGAATTTTTTATTTGAACTTCTGGTTTTGCAGTAGCTCTGTATATTTCTGTGGCATCGCTGTCGAAGAGTAATTAGTTGGTGAAGTGGATTTACTTCTTGTAGAATTAACGAAAGTTATCATGAACATTGTTGGAGCGGATATCATAACACATCAGTAAACCGTGAAGATTTTAAAACAAGTGGCTTATTCATAAATCCATAAGATCTTACCTTCATGCTATGGAAATACAAACCGGAAGACAGAACACAACAGAGTGCATTGCTGAAAAGTGGTATAAACCAGTTCTCAACCTTTTTTACTCGAAGGACCCCCTCCTCTCTGAATCAATACAAGTTACAGTTCCTCTGTCAGTACAAGCAATCATGTCTATGTTTGGAGCTGATTCCCGTGTGTACATAAATACCACTTATACTCACAAACTTCTCAAAACATGCTTCTTTGGCGAGCATCCATTGTAAAACACTCACAGTCCATTCATTTTGACAACTACTTGAATATATTGAACTGTGTTCATGCAGAATTATGATGTTATAGCGATCATCAGTGAGCCGAGAGCGCACATATGCTACACGGTTTGCGCATCAATTATAATGGACACGCGCGCACCTATGTATGTCACTGCAATCGTCTTTACCTTCATTACAACCGTCATCCATCAAAACGTTTTAGCGGCACTGGTTTTCTTTATCCAAGTGAAATGTGTAGTTTGCGTATCCTGTGTTCATGAAACGGTTGGGTGTTTTAAGCCACCGTTCAGTCTGTATTTTCACGCAATTAGAAACGCCTTGGGTTGCTCCGAATCCAAAACAATCACAGAATACATACATAGAGAGAGGTGGTTCTTTGTTGTAATTTATTTTTTAAATTTAAATTATTTAACGTATGAATAATAAAAATGAATGAATTATATTAATATATTAAAATTGATTTTAAGTTATCTCGCCCCCCCAGAGGATCACTGAGGCCCCCAAGTGGGCCGTGGCCCACAGGTAGGGAACCACTGGTCTATACACTTCCAAAAGATGAGGATGTAAAGAGTCAGTGGTTAAAATTACCACAGTGATACAACAACAGTACAACTTTTTGTTGCTGTGGTTCTTACTACTTTGAGTAATGATAAAGGATGGAGCAAGATTTTGGTTTCCAAACTTTGTTACATCAATCATTCATGCTAGTGCTTGGCTAACGTATGCGCTTTTATTAATACGAATTAATGATGCAGTTCCCGCATGTGCACCGCAATAAATTAGAAATTTACACATTGGTTTGTTGATGGCATTGGATACACTTGTTAATGCTGATGGTGAGGAATTACATTTGCAACATCTCATTATATATGACAAACTGAGTAAAAACTTACTAAGAAATGTCCTACTCAAGTCGATGGAGGTTCAGGTTGAATAACTAGTTCTTCCAGTTACATCATCGGACTCGTGCTCGGATTGATATGGTAAAATTGATGTCATCATTACTGTCTTTACAGTGTGTACATTTGTTGAGCTTTAGGAAGCCTCCGAAGCTGAAGGTCAGTTATGGTAATGGGCTTTAGCTTCTGACACACACTGATAGTGGTCGACCAATCACAAAAGACTGGGCCATCTGACCAATCACAGCAGAGTAGCTTTCAGAAAGGCGGGACTTAGAGAGACTGAATTTTCAAACTAACCCTTTTCAGAAATTAGGTGGTGCAATTTATATTATAAGAAAAGGCTCATTTAGTGCTCTTTTCTTTCTGTCTTTTCTGTAAACATGCAATATGATGAAGTCATGTGACAAATGTTATGATGTCAAAATCATTACTTTAATTGTAATTACTTTGTTAATGTTATGACTGAATCCTGGGAGGAAAACATCATTTTAAGACCAATGATTTTGGGGGTTGACCAGTGTTTGATAAAATGTGTTAAATTAATAATCTTCTAAAATCTCCAGCGCTATACTTGCAAACTTCACTACATCTATAAGAACATTTGCTTGAATCATATACTGTTCTGCATCATGACATATATTGTGTTGTTAAAGTTCTCCTTTTGAGGGACCATCATACAATTTAATTTAACACAGGTCTGATATATGGTCAGAAATCTATAAATCTTTAAACTCAGTTTGGTAATTCTGTGACTAGAAACCATGAGGGATTCACAGGTGCCAAACCCCTGTTTCTCAATAAAACAAAAATTGAAATTGTGTTGCAAGTACAGTTTCATGAAATGAAACTCTTTGTTTCAGTGCAAACAATAACAGTTTAGCCTATTCAAATAAACATATTGGAACACCGGACGAAAACTGAATCCCCCAAGTCAAATGTGCTAACTTTGTGCCTTACCGAATCATTTGGATGATTAAATTGTGTTGTCGCTCCAAAAACATTATTCATGTAGCAATACACTGAACCTGCAGTACAGCAATACACTGAACCTGCCATAGTGCTGATTGCAGAATGCCAATTCACAGGTGCTGCTATTGGCAGACTGTTTGTGACAGATGAAAATAAAAGTGCATAAAGAGGTAGTTACTGCAGAATCTACTGTTGCAAGCATAAATAATCAATTCTGATTGAAATCCATTCATGATAGCATAAACTCTGAAGATTGTGAAACTGCACTGAAAACGGTCCAATTCATCAAGCTCTGCGTTAATTCTGCATTAACTGTTTAAAACAATGATCAAATGAAGTCTTCACAACCAAAATGACAGCATGGAAAATCAACGTGACAAAGTGGCATTAACCAAATAATGATATAACCATTTTACAAATATTGTACACATTTAAAAAATAATAATAATAATAATCATACTAATAATAGTAATTTATAGAAGTGAGAAAACATTGTTAAGGGTCTAGAGTGATGTCTATCTTTGTAACAATGATCATGTCTAGATGCTGTATCCGCCTTGCTAATTATTTTCCCCATTATCTCTGTATAAAGTGTTCATGATTTCAAACCATGAACATTTATAGACTGTACATTTTTTTACCTCCTAATTATGATGAATTAATTTGTATTGCTTTCAAGGTGACAACAGGATAGGAAGAGAAAAAAAGTGTTGGTAGAGAAATGCAGGAGGGCTGAATGAGGTTCACTGTTGATTCTCTCGAGGTTCAAAACTCAACATTAAGAAACCGTGTTGAAAGAAAACTCCCTTTGGCTAACATACTCCTCCACTTCCCTACTTCCGTTTCTCTCTATCTACATATTTTTCACTCTGTTTCTATCTTTTTCCTCCCTCTTTCTCTTTACCTCATTCTGCCCCCACCCCACTTATAGTTTGAGTTATGTTTTTTGGACAGAATTATTATCTGAGCTCCAGAATGCAGAAAAGCAACAAATCACGCAGGGACTATTCTGTTCCCCCTGTGTCTCTGGGGAATGTGCTGGTAGCAATCAAATTAGTGCAATCCATTAAGAGATTTCACAGCTGTCAATGGTGTATAGTGCAAAAAGTTCATTCTTTTCTCTCTGGACTCTTTCAGAAGAGTTATTGAGTGAGTTCAGTGTAATATTGAACTCATTTGTGTGTGTGTGTGCGTGTTAGAGTGCATATGTTTAGCTGTCTTTGGGGACTGCATATCTTTATTTAGGGCTTACAAAACAACTATGTAAAATCTCCACAACATGTTGAATACTGTATACTAAATACTATCATGAAAAGCAGGTCAGTCTCATCAAGACTGAGGTACACATTTGGATGAAGTATATGAGTTACAGTATGGCTGGAATAAGAAGGTGGATGAAATGTTAAAGGCCCTGAGTTTGCTGTCATAGAGGCTAAAGGACAGTTCCCCTTGAGGAAGTTGAGGTTTATTATTCTTTTTTTTTTGTCCTGAGCTCCACTATTTTTATTTTTTTTCATTAGCCATTAGTTTTTTTACAACCGCTTCTCATACTCTACTTTAAAGACACACAAGCTGCAAATTCATTGGTAACAAATGTTAAGTCTAACAGGGAACACTCCCTCATCCAGTGAAGAGCCATTTCAGTTTCAAATATAGTCAAGCTCTGTTAAAGGATTAGCTTACTTCAAACTGAAAATGTCCTGATAATTTACTCACCCCCATCTCATCCAAGATGTTTATGTCTTTCTTTCTTCAGTCGAAAAGAAATTAAGTTTTTTGAGGAAAACCCTCCAGGATTTTTCTCCACAGAATTGACTTCTATGGCAACTAACGGGTTGAAGGTTCAAATCAATGCAGTTTCAAAGGGCTTCAGAGGGCTCTGCGAGATCCGAGATGATAGAATAGGGTCTTATCTAGTGAAACCATTGGTCATTTATATATTTTTTAACATAAATTGCTCATCTTGCTCTGCTCTGCGACACGTCACGGATTATGTAATCACGTCGGAAAGGTCACGCTAGACGTATAGGCGGAAGTACCGCCCCAAGCGTATGTGCTAAGACACAAACGCCCTTTACCAAAAAAAAAAAAACTCCATCTCCAACTTCAAAATGGTTCATATTCCTCGTCTCGCATCGTGCAGAGCCCCTCTGAAGCCCTTTGAAGCCCCTTGAAACTGCACTGATTTGGACCTTCAACCCGTTGCTTGCCATAGAAGTCCATTATGTGGAGAAAAATCCTGGAATGTTTTCATCAAAAAAACGAAAGAAAGACAAACATCTTGGATGAGATGGGGTTAGTAAATTATCAGGATATTTTCATTTTGAAGTGAACTAATCCTTTAAAGTATTAAGCCATCATCCACTGACATGAATGAATGAATGAAATACAGTTAACAGATACATTTAAGACAAAGATGTCTTTGATTATTAGATTATTAGAAGTGTTTGATTAATACAGTGTTTGTGTGGTGGGGGGAGTGTGTGTCTGCATGCATGGATGCATTTTAACTTAGACCTGTTAGACTGGTTAAGAATGGAAAGAGAGTGAATTGATGTAGGAGATTGGCAGATGTTTGGGTGTATGAGGGTGTTCTGTTTTCATGTCATCACTTTGGAGGGAGAATAACAGTAAGGAGAATAATGCCTTCGATTTCATCATTCTGACTTCAAGAGAAGAAAAAAAAATGTTTTCTGTTACTCTGCTCTGACTTGTTTCTCCTGTTACATCACTAGCCTCTCTAGTACAATCCATCCATGAGCTACGGTTTAGTGTTCCACTGAACTCTCTCTATTCACAGTTAATAAACACTTCCCAGACAAGACCACACACTCATCCAAACCAGTTTACATCACTGATCACTGACCGTAATCCATCATCTGACTGTTCTACATTTCTTTCAGTTTATTTATCAAATTACATAAATCCCTTAAAAATGGGGGGAAAAAACTCAATAGTATTTTCATATAATGTCAAAAAAGTTCTGTAGCTTGTACAACATCATCCATTAAGTTCTTCAAGGAACATTTGTCTTGGAATCACCAGCTGCAGCCCTTTTTACCACCAGAATAAACAGAGGAGAGTGCTCTTAAAAACACAAAAAATACATAAAAAAGAGAAATGGTTACAATTGAAGGTAGCTGTTTTAAGCTGGAAATGACTGTTCATGGACCGAAACCACCAAAATAAGTAGACAAATGTTCACACCACACATATACACTACCTTTAAAATGTTTGTCTTGTGCTTATCAAAGCTGCATTTATTTGATCAAAAATACAGTATCAATTATTACAAATTCAAATAACTATTTTCTATTGTAATGTTTTAAAATGCAAATCATTTCTGTGATAGCAAAGCAGAATTACTCCAGTCTTCAGTGTCATATGATCCTTCAAAAATCAGTTTAATATGCTGATTTACTGCTGAACAAAACATTTCTTACTATTATCAGTGCTTAGTATTTTCGTGGAATCGATGATAAAAAAAATACCAGGATTCTCTGATGAATACTGTCAGTTATGTGTTGCGTTCCACTCCACTTTTAGACTTCCCTAAGCACTTCCCCTCGTGGGAATCCCTGCCACCATTCTGAAGTGCGTTCCACTTTGCGAAGTGGACGAGGGAAGTTTATATGGACAGACCCTTGCTCCCTCGATTTTGTCAGAGGGAGCGAGTCTACTTCATATGTACACTTCAGGCAGCTTCATATACCACAATGCAACATGATTGTGATGTCACCGCATATCGCGTTTAATTTACCCCACCACAAACAACTCTATGATATTTTAATTATTTTTAAAAACATTTAAAACAACCCAACCACACCTATATACATATAGAATGCTGCATTAAACAATTTCGTAAAGGAAAAAAATAAATAATAAATCAACTCCATAGTGGATTCCAAGTGATCAAGGGCTCAGGACGTTCCAGTTCAGTCCATTGCAAATGTTCCGCCAGTAGTGGGCACTCCGAGTGAATGAGACGGAGGGAAGTTAGCGAGTGAAGGGCATAACAGAAACAAACTGGAATGCAGCAATGTTCTGTTTTGTTCCATGGACTTCCTGTGTGTTTTCTTCCTGTACCTTTGTCATTAAAATCTCCTTTGATATTGTATCTGCCTGTCTTCATCTTCCTGCCTGCAAATACCGTGACAGAAGATCAGACCGCCCAAAATGGACGATAGGGCAAAAATTATCATTCTGGCCCAGGAGAGCCAGAATCTCCTTGCCTTCATCCCTGGTTTTGTTTCCATTGCCCTCACCAGTGTTCTCAAGGATGAGACACTGAAGACGCTGTTCAAGATCGGGGCCACTATCCATCATCCCCTGGACCTCCTAGACACAACAGGACTGAGCTGGAGAGAAGCAGTAATCTGGTGTCTGGAGAGCGTCGCGCCCCAGTCCTGGGAGTCCCCTGTCTCCATCCAGAGCCCAGTGGCATCCCCTGTCTCCATCCAGAGCCCAGTGGCATCCCCTGTCTCCATCCCGAGCCCAGTGGTGTCCCCTGTCTCCGTCAAGAGCCCTGTGACATCCCCCGTTTCCTCCCAGAGCACCATGACGTTAGTTAAGTTTCTTCCAGCTGTGTCCTGTTAATTATCTCGTTTGTATTCCCTATTTAGTTCTCCCCTTTCTCCCAGTCTGGGTCTGATCTGTTATAGTGTGTTGCTACCTGCCTGTATTGCTCACCTGAGTACCTTTGTCATTAATCTCCTTTATTGTATCTTCTTGTCTTCATCTTCCTTCCTGCAAACACTGTGACAAATACAAAGTTTAAAAGAATAGTATTTATTTGAAAAAGAAATCTTTTGTAACATCATAAATGTCTTTTGAACAATTTAACGCATTCTTACTGAATAAAAGTATTAATTTCTTTAATACAAATCTTTAAACAGTATGTGTATATTCTTTTTTTTTTTCACAAAGCGAAAAGACTTTTTGACATGTCATGCTTATTCGTCCAATTTCAAATCAATTTCTGCCAAAGCATACAATGACTAAAATCAAACAGTACATTTTGTGCTGCAGAAAATGATAAAGAAATCTATTCCTAAATTCTGAGCATGTCTCCACAGGGGAAATGGAATAAAAACTAGAGAAGGTTGTTGGCTCAGCTGGCTATACTACACGCAAATTAGACATTTAACTGATAGGGTTTAGTGTGTGTGTAAAATTAAAGATACATCTGGAAGATTTGTGCTGACAGGTACAGAGAGAGGAGTGACAGATGAAATATTAGTGTTGGCAGGTTAAAGCATGAGTGCTATGTACTGAACATCTCTGTCTTTCTTACAGAAAAGAACAATGCATAGCTTTCCCTCTTGCAGACAAGTTCAGCTTCAAATCCCTGATGACCCTATATCTAAATAAATACATTGATACCATGTTTTCAAAGTGTAAACAGATTTGTGCAACAGCCTGTTTAGAACTTTTATATTTTACTTGAACTAAATATGAGCCATATTTACAGTCCTGAGCAACTGAAATCCATTTTACTCAGTTTTATTCTTATTTTTATAGCACTTTTCAATTCATATCGTTTCATTGCAGCTTTACAACCCCCCCAGTTTTACTTTCATGTGACAGTAGCAAGGAAAAAGTCCTTAAGATGTTTAAGTAGATGAGGAAGAACCTTGAGAGGAACCGAGACTGGTGGAAAAGCCCACCTACTGAACTGACACATATTTACAAGCATACATACACAAATGTTAGTTTTGAACAGATGTGATCCAGCTAAATAGTCTTAATTAAAATATCTGCTAATTTGTTGTTCGATTAAATGACTAAAAGGAAGCTTGTGCACTATTAAGAAATCTTTTTGCAGATTTTTCTGCTTTCCTGAGGCCCTTGATCTTTATTCATATAATTATATATATCTTTATTCATGTATTTATACTCTTCATAAATACTTTTTATTTCCCAGAGAGCAGTGTTTATGTCACACCTACTAACACCAAACAGCAATGAAAAGTAGAAAGAGAGCGCCCAGATTCCCACACGTTGGACCTTTTGCTCCCCCTAAAGCACAATGCTGGCACACCTCAATGGCCTCTACATATTTGTGAATTTTAAGTCTACATTGTTAAAGAGATTGATGTGAATTAATGTTGGATAAATTCACAGCATTAAGCAGCACACACTGCAACAAGGTGGCCATTCTTACATCTGTGATCCTTTACAAATAACCTACTAGGAGTAAATAATTCTGAAGTGTAAAACTTTTTTCTTCTTCTTTTTTTTTACCTACATGTGCAATGACCAATTCTCAGACCACACAATCAAAAACAAGCTCTTGATCAATAGCAAGCTACTAGTATCACTTCAATCCAGAATAGAGACAGACAGAGAGAGAGATAAAGAGTGTGTGTTTGTGTGTGTGTGGAGAGAGAAAGATGACTGTGAATGCAGATATGGGCTTCAACAAACAGGACGCAGTGACACTAGGTGCAAAGGTAGCGCTGAGTAAGATAAGACCGGCTCTTAACATGCAGATGAGATACTATTTGGCAGACAGAGGGCATTTTGATAAGTCGAGAACACACACACACACTTTGATAAGTCGGGTCATACACATAAAGACCCATATTGATTGGTAAGGTCACACACACTTAAACAGACAGCCTTCAATAATTAACATCCCTGATAGGTGAGGTTGGCTTGTGAACTATTTAGCTTATACTGAAATAATAACATTACTACACACAGGTGACTCATTTAACTATTGAGGTTGGACTATAAGAACTTAAACTACAAATTTTCAATATTAGAAAGTTATACACATTATACATATACAATCTGGCCCAGTAAATTAAAATGACAGTTCACCAAAAATGTAAATTCTGTCATTATTTACTCACTAATGTTTTTCACAAAACCTGTTTGACTTTTTTTCCTTCTTCTATGGAACACAAAAGAAGATATTTTGAAAAACTGTTTTTGTCTATACTGGTCATTTTCACTGTAGGATCATCCTTTGTGCTCCATACAGGTTTTTGAACAACACGAGGGGGAGTAAATGACAGAATTTTCAACCCCTTTAAGGAATGGAAATAAATACTGTACCAAGCATGCATCTGAAAGTTACAGTACTGCATCATTCCTATTTTCAATCAAACTAAAATTATAATTTATTATATAAACAAACAAACAAACAAACAGCATATTGGTTCAAATGACGTGAAATTGCAACTGCAGAAATTCCAAGTAGCATGACTCAAAAAAATAAAAAAATAAAATAAAATTCAGGCATTATCATTAAACAGAAGATAACATACACTTAAATAGTATTTCACATTCCAGATTATACAAATCAGAGACAATCTGACATGATTCCCACTAATGTGAGTTAATTGATGTGCCCAAGATTGAGGCACATTAGAGGCACATTTAATGCCAGAATGTCTTTTTAAATTTTATGAGAATGTCAAGCCAGAGGACTGCAGCCTGCGGCAATGGCGTGTTTAAACTATCAGATCTCTGAGGGAAGAAGCTCTCACACAAACATGACCAAGCATGAGGCAGCAGAACACTCCCAAAAAATAATACACACCAATATAATGTGAACAATCCCACTCAACAGAATATCTGTTAAGTTATAGGTCAACAACAAATAATAAACAAATAATTGTACAACACAGCAGTATATGATGATAACATGACCGTTTTTTCTGCAGATGAGCATATAAAAAATATGCACAGTGCCATGTGAGGAATTCAACTGATTATAACAAGAACTGTCTTGTGTTCAGTGTTTAATGTTTCATGACGTGCTGTCAGTTTCCAAATAATAAAAGATATTTGCTCTGGAAATCATACCATCTTTTGCCTAACTTGTCATACAAAACAATGCTAACATCTTCACTAAATAATAATAATACTTGCGTCCCCTTTTCTTTGTCTACTCACACTCTCGCTCCCCACCCTACTTTAGTTCTCTCTCTAATCTGTCCTGTCATAGCCGTCATCTTTTAAGATCACCATAAGACGTGTGGCCCATTTGTGCTATTCAAAGTTTGACCTTTGCTCCACACTAGTGGAGTAACCTCTACAAAAAGGTCAAGACACATATTTTCCTTTTTCTTTTAGTCAACAGGGTGAGTCAGTTTGGTAAATCATTAGTGAACATAAAGCCATATTTCAACTAACCTGAACATTGAGCTGTTAAATTTTTTATGAAAAAGAGCTTCAAAGGTATTCATTGCCTGAGCAATTTAATACTGTGTTACTGTCATTTCTATCACCAGTCTTAATGTAGGAGCGGAACGGTAACATTTTACAATAAGGCTGCATTAGTTAACAACAGTTAATGCATTAGTTAACATGAACTAACCATGAACAACACCTCTGTTCAGCATTAATCTTAACTCACATATATTAATGCATCTATTCACATTAACAGTGCAATTAGTTAATGCATTAGTTCATGCATTAACATTAACATGACCTAACCATGAACAGTGCCTGTAGCTTTATTGTATTTGTAAGGTTATCTTACTGTACATATTTACATTAGTTTACATAGCAGTTGACACACTAAGGATGAATATTTCTAACTCACCATCTCACTCTAAAGGTAAAAATGCTGTATACCTTATCAACATTATTTAATAAGCCATGGGTTTTGGGCTGTTGGTTAACATAATTCTAAATGGAAACCATCTGAACATCAACGGATAGGTTGTTCATGTTTATACGCACTTTACTATCATTACTTACATTCATTACACAAGCATTTATTAATGGATTTTGTGACCCTTATTCTAAAGTGTACACTATTTCAACATTAACTGATGTGTTACTAACATTTGTAGACTCTTTATTAACATGACTTGCCATAACAAAGTTACTGCTTTAATGAACCTACAAATGTTAACACATCAGTTAATGTTGAAATAGTGATAATAAGGTTCTCAAAAACATTAATACATGCTTTGTTTAATAATGTTGATAAGGTACACAACAGCATTTCTATCTTTAGAGTGAGATGGTGAGTTAGAAATCCTCATTGTGTGTCAACTGCTATGTAAATTGCACTGTTAATGTGAATAGATGCATTAATATATGTGAGTTAAGATTAATGCTGAACAGAGGTGTTGTTCATGGTTAGTTCATGTTAACTAATGCATTAACTGTTGTTAACTAATACAACCTTATTGTAAAGTGTTACCATAAGGACTGCTGGGAAGACAAAAAGCTCTCTGAGCCTCACCCTATGACTGTGTAAACAGACAGCAATCATCAAAGGAAAAAATAATACTTACATAATTACACACGTTTTCTTAATTAAGCTAACCATAAAATCATAATTGAGCCGGGTGTGAGTCACCATTGAGCCTCAACTTCTCAGACAGTTTAAAAGAATTAAGTTTTTTTATTTTTATTTTATTTTTTTATTTTTTAAATTTTTATTGTTTTATATTTGATCCTTATTTACTCATACTCATTTAGGTTCCTCCTGCCTTTAAATCGTTTAAAAAATCATTCACTGGTGTGAGGAACAGAACATATGTATTGTTAATATTAATATTTGCATATTTATTTAAAATCTAAAAAAATATTTTTATTTATACAGTTAAATTAACCCAAAGCATTAATCAAGATGATCAACATATGCTCTTATAGTAAAATGAAACTATGAAAATGGTATAATTCGGCTGCTGTAAACAATTATGTTTCAATTATTATTATTTCAATTATTTACAATTTACAATTATTTGAATTATATATAAGAAAATATTCCTTAAACTTAAACATGCTGAACCATACATTGGAATAAACTAAACTAATCATGCACACTTACACACTGACCTATGGGTATATGTGCTTAGTGAACACACACACACACACACACACACACACACACACACACACACACACACACACACACACACACACACACACAAGGACATCACCAACATAGGTTAATAATTGTTATGGAATTTTCCAAATCTTAAAGTGAGCTCTAACCACATTCTCTCTCTCTCTCTCTCTCTCTCTCTCTCTCTCTCTCTCTCTCTCTCTCTCTCTCTCTCTCTCTCTCACACTCACACACACACACACACACACACACACACACACACACACACACACACACACACACACACACACACACACACACACACACACACACACACACACACACACACACACACACACTAGCCTGGCTATCTAATTAAGCCAACCCGATCTCACAGCAATTCGTACATATTTTACGAGGTGGCTAAATCATATGTATTTGACGAGTTGGTCAATTTGTATGATTTCGTTACCTACCCCAAACCCCACCCCTAAAACATACCCATCACTCCAGTATAGACAAATCATACGGATCCATATACGAGTTAGGTCGTATAAATCCGTACGAATTATCCACCTCGTACAAATACGTACGAATTGGTCGTGAGATAGCGTTGCATTAAGCACATATCTCAGACTTTTAATAAAAATCACAGACTTGTATAAAGCTAGTTATCCCATTATAATTAACCCTACAATAAAAAAAGTATTTTAACTAGTGAGGCCATTCAGCAGGTTTCACTATATTAGTGATGACATTTTTGAATAGTGAGGACATCACTAGACCTCACAAATATAGGCAAATCCACACACAAAAACACACGCACACACAAAATATGTGTTTTCATATTTTATGGGGATAATGATTTTTATACTGTACAAACTGTATTCTATCCCCTAACCCTACCCCTAAACCTACCCATCACAGAAAACTTTCTTCATTTTTACATTTTAAAAAAACATCATGTAGTATGATTTATAAGCTGTTATTCTTCATGGGGACCAAAAAATACTCACAAAGATTTCAGGTATTGCCACTTTTGTAGGGACATTTTGTCCTCATAACGTAGGGTTTACCTGGGACACACACACACACACACACACACATATTTATAAGCACACAGTACTCACCCAGTCCAAAGTGCATGTTGAAGAGAGTTGTAAAGAGGGGGCATTTCCCCTGATGTTTACACAAGTAGACTCTGAAGGTGAAAAGTCACCAATATAGATGGATGAGGCCCAGAAGTATATATCAGATCTATCTTTACAGTTTCATGTTTAATTCATGATTCTGCATCTGTTTGTTCTTCCTCATGTGGCCTGGTTTATGTGTTGTAATGTTGTGCGTGAACAGTCGAGTGTTTCTGCTTGTGAAGAAAACCTTTAAGGCAGAGAGAGTCTATATGCAGAGTGCATATCCAACATAACTGTGCAGATCACTAACCTTCCCTTCAAGCATTTGCACAAACACATGCACACATACACATACATGCACACATTTATTTATAAAGCATTTTTTTCTAGGTCGTAGCACATGTACCATGTTCCCCTTTTTACCGTAGGTAGGAGGCTAAAGGTATGTCGGGTGAATAATATGGGAAGTACTGATGTTTACTGTTTTTACTTATTCATCATTTAATGATTATATAATACGTATGTCTGTTATTTGTTATCTGTTTCTGTTGATGAAGTTTTATTTGTGCATTTATCTTACTTTGGTCACTCTTTAGATTAAGGTCCAAGTCTCACTATTAACTAACTATTAACTACGGCTTTTGCCTCAATAAACTCCTAATTACTGCTTATTAATAGTTAGTAAGGTAGTTGTTAAGTTTAGGTATTGAGTAGGATTAAGGGATGTAGAATATGGTCATGCAGAATAATGCATTAATATGTGCTTTACACTGTAAACTCCAATAAGTTAAGAAATTTTAAGTTTAAGTAGAACTTGAAGATTTTTATTTTGGACTCACATTTTATTGCTCTTAAGTTTTGTGAACTCAAAAGAAAAGAAAGTTCTAAATACTCATAAAAGTTCATTTGATTGAACTAATTTGTCTCATTTTTGAGTTGGCTCAACTCAAACCAATTAATTATTTTGAGCGTTGGGGTTCACAGTGTATTAACAAACAGCCAATAGCCTAGTTACATAATAATATGTAACTAGGCTAATAGCAACTAGCAACTGCTAATAAGCAACTAGTTAATAGTGAGAATTGAGCCTAAAATAAAGTGTTACCCTTACTTTTCTTTCAGCACTGGCTTTTAACTCTTTGGGATCTGAGATTGCTATTTTCATTTAAAGGGATACTCCACCGTTTTTTCATATTAAACTATGTTATTCCCTTAACTAAGACGAGTTGATACATACCTCTCTCATTTCTCGTGGCGGAATAGCACTTTTGAGAGTACTTCGACTCGGCGCAGAAAAAAGTCACGATCCCTCAAAAATCCTTTGGTTCTATTGACGGAAATGAGAGGGTGAGAGGATTTTTCAGGCGTGACTTTTTACTGCGCCGAGTCGAAGTACTCTCAAAAGTGCTATTCCGCCATACATTATTAGTTATCCTTTTTAACCCGCTTAGAAAAGCGCCACGTTTTATTTTGTGTCACCATACTTGGTCGTTCAACTATTCGTGTAACTGTATTTAAATAGGGAAAACGTGGATGTGTTTGGTCGCTTTTAACTTGATCTCTGTTTGGTGCCTAATGAATGAACTGGTGCTATCAAAATGTCACCGAGCGTCAGAGCAATTAAGTGCACGCACTGAAACAAGAGAGGTATGTATCAACTCGTCTTAGTTAAGGGAATAACATAGTTTAATTTGAAAAAACAGTGGAGTATCCCTTTAAAAAAAACTTCATTAACAATTTTAAGTGGGTAAAACTTTATTTAGCTCTTAAACAGGACCTGGAGTTTTGCACGTTTAAATGGCTAGGTTTATTTGTTCATTTGTTAATAAATCATTTCTATTTTTCTATTTTTGAATATCACTGCATGAAAATAAATAAAAATAAAGGAGGCAATGCTGATGGGCTGGCTTAAACTCTTCCAATCATTTATATTCAAAGCTATAATATGTAGATTCATACTGCTGAATTCCCATTTAAATCCCTCAGTCCCATTACACTACTTTAATTCAGAAAGAGAATATTATTCAATTAAATATATTATGTTCTAGACTAGTCCAGCTCTTTTCTTTTTTTTTTAAATTGAAACTAAGTTCTTGTAACAGTGGATTCATCTATACCTGTTTCATTCCTGGAGTATTTTACAGAACGCATCACCCACCAAATCTCGCAATGGATCTTAAAAGGTTTTTTGAAACAAACACTTTTAAAAACAACAGTTCTTGGCAGATGCTGTAAAAACAATGCATTCAGGCTTGCCCAGAACTTGGTTTGAATGCAGTCTTAGACTCAGCTGAGAGTAAGAATTGTGAAACCATTTCACTTTAACTTCACAGAGATTCTAGAGATTCAGTTCAGTTGACTCCTCAGGCTACTGTAACACTAACAGAAAACAAAAGTAATATCATATGAACACAGGCAATGTTTCAGTTTCTACACAACTTTGCTTACGAAATACTGAAAGAAAGTTTTGACATGACTTTCATCATCACTAAGAATACCAAAACAATCAGTAAATCGCCTATGAGTCCAGTGAGAGGTTTATGCAGACCTGGATTCAACATGTGCTAGACATTTTGCTAGAGAAACGCTCATCAAAAACACACGTTACTGCTGCAAACATGGATCCACACAAACATAAACTCCCACAGGGAGGGAAGCCTTCAGATTTCAGAATTGGTACGTCAGTATGAGCCACTATTTTTTGTGCAAACCTATAAGGTACATGTCAGCCAAGAAGTTTGAGTTTTAAAGTCAGAGGCACATCTCTCTTGGGGATGCAAAAATGCTCCTATATGTTAGGGTTCATGTGCAGAATTCTACTAAAACTGCTTGGTAGAATCATTTTGTATGCTGAATGAGATTAAGTATCGATATCCAAGCTTTTTCTACAAAGGGCCAAAAATCAAGTGGCCCATGAAATTATTACCAAACTTCATTGAGGGCCATGGGACGAAGGTACAGTAAATGTTGCATAATATCCAACTATATTATAACAGGATTTATAAAAAAATAAAAATAAAAAAAAATTCAAATTTCAAAATTCATTATGAGAAGAAAACTATACTATAACTATAAAACATATAAATATAAAACCAACGTGTAAAGATGAATGATCTAACATAAGAAAAAAAAAATAATAATGTTTTACGAGAAGCACGACCTGCTGTTTTATTTTTCACTGCACATTGCACTAGAGCAGGACTGCTTTTATTTTAGCTTAATTCTTATGCAACTGATTTTCATGTTTTTCTCTGGTCTAGACAAACTGATAAACTCAGTTATTAAACTTAAAACCATTAAACCAGAGCATGAGAAAGTCATAACAGGTTTTCTAACGACCTTTCCCTTTTTTTAAAAAAATATGCTGAGCTAAATGCAAGCTAAAATCGTATTTGCGTGCACACGAATGAAAAACATCTTCACACATACACACACAGTCAGAAAAAACAGAAGTTGGTCACGGTGTTGCTGAGGCGTTAGGACCATGTGATATATGTGGATGGATGGAGAGATTGGAGATGAGGAGAGAAGGACAGGCGTTCTCTCTCTTGTCCTTAAATTAAACCCAACAGGAAGACTGAAAAGAGGCCTGCAGCAGCCGTCAGCCCTTTTCGCTTCCCTTTTCTGCCTGATGGGAGGCAGTGTGAAGCCTTGCACTCCAGGCGCGGCCTCAAAATCTGCTCTGACTCATCACAGATGGACAACTGACCATCGCTTCTCAATGTGTAGAATGGAAGTGTTCCTCTATTACAAATGTTATCAATTCTAACTCGCACCATCATGTATCTGGAGACAGATGTTGATTATATATATGAAGTCATATCTACATTTATACATTTGGCAGTACTTTTATCCAGTACATTCAAGCTATACATTTCATTAGTACATATATTTCCTGGTGATTAATTCAGTGAAATCTGTCCGTATGAATGTATAGTTCTGTGACACTTTGCCGGGCTGCTTGAACTGACTATTGGCATAAATGCATATATACTGTACATGGTGCGATTTGTGAAAAAAGTTTTTTTCCCCCTTGAAAATAAATCACAAACCACAGTGGCGCTATATAGCCTATTTTTGGCAGCTGTTACAAAAACATTTTTACAATAATTATTCTAAATTTAACCTTGAGCTTTGAAGTATTATATTAGATAGCTTCGATTTTTGACAACTATTTACAATGACACTAATAATTCTTCATTTCTGATAGGAATGCAAAATCAATCAATAGTTAGACAGATATTCTGAAAAGAATAATGAGACACAAACCTGTACATATTCAAACGCGTTTGCTCCCATTTATTTTTGATCACAGTGCTTCGGTACACAACATTTAGTCTAAAAGTGCGCACATTTGGAGAAATACGCTGCCGTTCAAAAAAAATTTGATCTGTACATTTTTTTATGTTTTTAGAAGAAGTCTCTTATGCTCACCAAGGCTGCATTTATTTTATTAACCCTTTCATGCATGGTGTCCACATTTGGGGACAGTTAATTTAACTCTATTTAGGGTTCATTTATCTTGGTAATTTTCTCCAAACCACTTGAGGGCAGTGTCAGTAGATTGACAGCAATATTGTAACAGTGGCTGCTGTCTTGTTTTCCAAAAGTTCATTGCTTGATGACATCATTAATCCAAGATGGCTGACAGATAGCCATGTGCCAAATGCCCCAGGCATATCTGTGAAAAACATTTATACAAGGAGGTCAATTGAGATAAAAAAATATTAGTATGTACGGTAAAGTATGATGAATATGTTAGTATTTTATAAACTAAAATTTAGATTAAAATGTATTTTTTTATACACCAAATTTGCATTTTGCCTTCCAAACAGGGACAGCACAGGTCAAGCACTCAGTACAGAATAATAGGGAATATCCCAGAGGACAGTGGAAGTGACAGTGAAAGCAGTGATGAGGAGCCCAGCCCATATTGCTACTAGGTTTCCGCATGTAACTGCCGCTATAGTTTCTACAGTATGTGTTTTATCGTTGTTATATTGTAATATTAATGTTTTTTAATGACTGAGCTGATATACATAGCATAACATTTACATAATAAATACACAATATTCTCATTTTGTGCCATTTTATGCCTTTGTTGCATGGTGACAGTTAAATAATTGTTAAATAAAACTGAACTTTGTAAAAATGAAAATTGATTTCAATTTTAGCATCATATTAAAGTAATAAAAATAATCTTTAAAAAATCTAGATAATGTTTTCCATAATTCATTCATGAAAGGGTTTTATTAAAAAAAACAGTAATATTGTGAAATATTATTAAAATGTAAAATAAGTGTTTTCAATGTGAATATTTTGTAAAATGACATTTATTCCTGTGATGGCAAAGCTGTATTTTCAGCATCATTACTCAGTCCTTTAGAAATCATTCTAATATGCTGATTTGATGTTTAAGAAACATTTATGATTATTATCAATGTTGAAAACTGTTGTGTTTTTTTTTTTTTTTTTTCAGGATTCTTTGATGAATAAAAAGTTCAAAAGTACAGTATTTATTTCAAACTTGTGCGGAATACGCTTTTGAGGCGAATATCAAGCGTTCGCGGCAAACACGTAGCCCGGTGCGAATTCACGTCTATTTGCGTCTTTGCGTTGACTTTGTATGCAATCTACTTGAAATGCAAATAATGTATGCTTCAGATTCTAGAGAGCATTTGATTGGACAGAGGATGTGATGAGAAGCTGAAGTCCGCGGTGATGTCATAGAAATCTGTGATCCATCTTAGCGCAAGTGAGAGACTGTAAATTCTCCTAAATGTGAAATTTTTGTTTTGGAACACACCAGCTTATTCATAACCTTAAGGCTAACATATTCATACTAAAAGTTAAAAAACGTATTTCGGAGTGTAAATTATTTTACACTTATTTTTTAAATAGTGTAAAAGTCAATCGTTTTTTATAAAGTAAGTGTCCAACAGCAACACCTGCAGGTGAAGTTTAAAAAAGCATAAAATACTAACTTGATTCAATTTATACTTGGTTTTAATAAATAGTACATCACATAGTGTAAAAATACCAAATAGAATTGTATTTGTTCTCTCTTTTTATGTAATGTTTATTTAACCACAAAAATATTAAGTCGAATAGGGACAATTTGCATTTGGTATATAAAAATCTTAAAACACCACTGATACATACATGATACATACATGTACATGTTTTTCTATTCCAGTGGGGACTTCAACCTGAATGCACAGACTCATGGAGACTAAATTGAGATTTTAAATCATACAGAAGTTTTGTGTGATGGGTAGGTTTAGGGGTAGGGTTAGTATAAGGGGATAAAATGTACAGTTTGTAGAGTATAAAATCCATTACGTCTATGGAGAGTCCCCACAAAGATATAGCGAACCAGGTGTGTGTGTGTGCATGTGACAATTACACAAAAATAAGCTAAGGGGTGTCATTAGGCACTGTAAATCACAGCTTCACAGGGCTTATTGCTTTTATAAAACGCTTATTCCACATACCTGGCAAGGTTTAATAAACTAAACACAGGCACAAAAATGAAATGCTATTGATAAAAAACATTATTCTTCCGCCAAGCAATGTAGTTCTTCAAAAGCGGATTATTTGCCAAGCAACACACAGACGCAGTGGCGCAGTAATACTGATGTAATGCGGTCACAGGTGTATATTTGTAGAGTCATTTACAACAGCTTCGAAAGCAGCTTTCCTTTTTATAAAATATATTAAATAAAATACAAATTAAATAAAGTACATGCAAATAAGCAAGATCCGCTGAACATGACAAACATGACATATTCATTCAAGTTCAATATTAATTTTAATCCCATTTACTGTGCTGTTATGTATACTAAAACTAAATTATATTTAATTATCAAAGACTGTGTAACCAAATACCATTTTGAAGCATCAAGTACAAACTTCCAATATTTTGGGAATACATATTAATAAATGCCAGTGTGTATGTGTTAATGTTCCTGAAGTGCAGTTATTAGATTGCATACACTATCATTACTGCTCATCAGCCTATACACTGGCTCAAAGAAGGGTCCTTCCTCATTTCAGTTGAAGTTTTACAGATTTCGAAAGATCTGTTCTCCAGAACAAATGGTACAAGCAGGTCTCCATTCAGTGATGTCAGATCCGTGTGTGTGTGATTGATAATACATTTCAGAAACGTGCTGTCCTTCCTCTCTGCAGATGGATAGTGCTATACAAAGTACATGATATGGGGGGAGAAAGAGGAAACTTACCAGAAGAAGGGAAGAGAGTGGTGAGACTGCCGGGAAGCTGAAGGTTTTGTGCGCATGTGTGTGTGTGTGTGTGTGTGTGTGTGTGTGTGTGTGTGTGTGTGTGTGTGTGTGTGTGTGTGTGTGTGTGTGTGTGTGTGTGTGTGTGTTCGTGTATGTGTGTTGGGATGACAGGGTGACAGAGACCGCAGACCCCCAGCGGTAGATGGCATCTAGAATAGTCTGGTTACCTCAACAGATATACAAAACACATGTACCGCTGACTTCCTTTAAGAGTCAGTGAAGAGCTTTGCCCTGTACTGAGTACGCCAGATAGCAAAGCACACACTCATGTACAGTGTTTCTCATGTGCAAGTGTGCACACGTACCTGCAACAGAGGCACAACAGTATTACAGCGATTTGAATCGTAGGGCTACTCGGATGTCAGTGATGCACATGTGATTTCTAAAGAAGAAACCAAAGTCATACCGTTCTTCTAATTTGATCATACATCCATACCTGACATACTGTATTTGTGATCATTTAACACGTCTGCAAACTCTTCAGGAAATTACAGAAACATTTTGTCCGTTAATAGGGAACTTCCCGCAGCTTTCACCAGGGCTGATGAGAAAGACGTGCAGAAAAGCGACCTTCACCCACACCCAATGGTACACAAGGTCATGGCACTGCCCACTTCTCATCCATTTACTGAAAAACCGTAATTACTCCAATTGCGCAATCTCCTTAACCCAACCACAATGCCGGATCCTATAAATGTAATTTGTATTCTAGCAATGTAGCAGATCCATCACTCTATTGTGACATCACTTGTGAGTTCTTTATTTTATGCTACTTTCATGAGAAAGCACTCTGTAGGACATGATGCAATGTGCACGTTCACCATATGAATATCCTAACCTGAGCAATATGTCCATTCATACTGTGTGACATGTAATGAAATGAGCAAATTACACAATGTACACAATGTCCCCAATGAAGTCTGCATTATGTGTGCAACATGCCGTGTTTCCCAATGTCCCGCAGTATATGCAGGACATTATTCGCAAGACTTGATATTACTGGAAAGCAAAGCACATCTTGGCTTGCATTTAAAGTTTTCATTAAATTACCAAAATTGACCTCTAGAGTGGACATGTTAACAGACACAGAGCCAAATGCTGGTGTTGAAATAGCTAGATATATACTGCAAAATTGACTTTCAAATTCACATATTCATTTAGTATAATCATTGACTGAGATGAAGTTAAACAGGTAAAGATGTAAAGAGGAATTTACAAGAAATTAACATCAAGAAAATTAATGTTGCAAAAGATTTGTATTTCAAAAAATTATATATTCTACTGAAATTTCGCATTATCAAAGAATCTGAAAAAAAAATATGTATCCTGGTTTTCAAATGTTTTTAACATTGATAACAATAAGAAATGTTTCTTGAGCATCAAATCAGCACATTAGAATGATTTCTGAAGAATCATGTGACACTGAAGACTGGAGTAATGATGCTGAAAATACAGATTTGATCACAGGAATAAATGACATAAAAAAAAAATATATATATATATATATATATATATATATATATATATATATATATATATATATATATATATATATATATATATATATATATATATATATATATATTTTTTTTTACTGTATTTTTGATCAAATAAATGCAGCCTTGGTGAGAAGATCAAAAATATTTAAAAAAATTGTACCAGTCCCAAACATTTGAATGGTAAAGTGTGAATAGAATGTTTTTACAAGAGAAACACTGTACGTATGAATAACTTAATGTTCAAAAATCTTTGTTGGTCATAGAATATTGATTACATGGAATTAATATGTTTATTTTATTGTATTATTCATCAAGATGAATCAAATGAGTTCAATGCCATCATATTCATGTAACATACTTACTGTGATAGCAATTTTATTCTGTTCTGTGTGATTCCTAGTGTGTGGTAACTTGTTTCAAACCTTTACATCACTTTAACTATAAGCCTTAACTTAAAAAGGTTAAAAGTGACTGATTATGTTACCATTTCATTTTTAATTCATTCTTATTTTTATTTTGTATGCCATTGGACACCTGAAGCTAAAACAATGTCCAACACCACAAAATGGCCGGTCTTCAGAAGCTCTACGGTAGCTCTGTAATGTACAAACCTGATTCCAAAAAAGTTGGGACACTGTACAAATTGTGAATAAAAAAGGAATGCAATAATTTACAAATCTCATAAACTTATATTTTATTCACAATAGAATATAGATAACATATCAAATGTTGAAAGTGAGACATTTTGAAATGTCATGCCAAATATTGGCTCATTTTGGATTTCATGAGAGCTACACATTCCAAAAAACTTGAGACAGGTGGCAATAAGAGGCCGGAAAAGTTAAATGTACATATAAGGAACAGCTGGAGGACATCTGGGGACTGAGGAGACAAGTTGCTCAAGTTTAGGAATAGGAATGTTGTCCTATTCTTGTCTAATACAGGCTTCTAGTTGCTCAACTGTCTTAGGTCTTCTGTGTCTCATCTTTCTCTTTATGATGCGCCAAATGTTTTCTATGGGTGAAAGATCTGGACTGCAGGCTGGCCATTTCAGTACCCGGATCCTTCTTCTACGCAGCCATGATGTTGTAATTGATGCAGTATGTGGTCTGGCATTGTCATGTTGGAAAATGCAAGGTCTTCCCTGAAAGAGATGACATCTGGATGGGAGCATATGTTGTTCTAGAACTTGGATATACCTTTCAGCATTGATGGTGCCTTTCCAGATGTGTAAGCTGCCCATGCCACACGCACTCATGCAACCCCATACCATCAGAGATGCAGACTTCTGAACTGAGCGCTGATAACAACTTGGGTTGTTCTTGTCCTCTTTAGTCCAGATGACATGGAGTCCCAGTTTTCCAAAAAGAACTTAAAATTTTGATTGGTCTGACCACAGAACAGTTTTCCACTTTGCTACAGTCCATTTTAAATGAGCCTTGGCCCAGAGAAAACGCCTGCGCTTCTGGATCATGTTTAGATATGGCTTCTTTTTTGACCTATAGAGTTTCAGCCGGCAACGGTGAATGGCACGGTGGATTGTGTTCACTGACAATGTTTTCTGGAAGTATTCCTGAGTCCATGTTGTGATTTCCATTACAGTAGCATTCCTGTATGTGATGCAGTGCCGTTTAAGGGCCCGAAGATCACGGGCATCCAGTATGGTTTTCCGGCCTTGACCCTTACGCACAGAGATTGTTCCAGATTCTCTGAATCTTTGGATGATATTATGCACTTTAGATGATGATAACTTCAAACTCTTTGCAGTTTTCTCTGAGAAACTCCTTTCTGATATTGCTCCACTATTTTTGGCCGCAGCATTGGGGGAATTGGTGATCCTCTGCCCATCTTGACTTCTGAGAGACACTGCCACTCTGAGAGGCTCTTTTTATACCCAATCATGTTGACAATTGACCTAATAAGTTGAAAATTGGTCCTCCAGCTGTTCCTTATATGTACATTTAACTTTTCCGGCCTCTTATTGCTACCTGTCCCAACTTTTTTTGGAATGTGTAGCTCTCATGAAATCCAAAATGAGCCAATATTTGACATGACATTTCAAAATGTCTCACTTTCAACATTTGATATGTTATCTATATTCTATTGTGAATAAAATATAAGTTTATGAGATTTGTAAATTATTGCATTCCTTTTTTATTCACAATTTGTACAGTGTCCCAACTTTTTTGGAATCGGGTTTGTAATTCTTTATGCTCAGATAATCCCCCTGATCCACCATCATCATACCCATGGGCAGTAGAGGGATTCTGGAAGAATCATGATAATTGAGAGTGAGTTAAGCAGCCATTTAAAACTCTAGTCTTGTGATTGACAGGATTAGATGAAAATACAAGTATTTCATTTATACAATTTCATTTATAATAACCTTTGTGATCTTAAAGTTTTCCTTGTCAGTAAAGTGAGTTCTGGAGAAAAAGCACAAAGGGTAAGTTTACACTTTCCTCATTGAACAGATACTGTGGATTATTTTTTTAAATGAACCTTCTCAACTGAAGATTTTGCTTCATCTGTACCATCCATAACTGCATGATAAAATCTAAGATCTGACTCATTCGCTGTCACATTTTATTTGGATAATCCAACAACTAAAAAGGTTCTAACCTCAAATCTCAGCTCCTCCTTAGCCAATCAGATAACAGAGCCAAATCAAACTTTACTCAGCTCTTAAATTAAACATTTCCAGAAACAAAGGAATAATATGTTTATGAAGTTGTTACTCAAAATATAATTTGTTATTTGACAATACATTTTTTTTTTTTTGACAAGAATAAGGATGTTTATGTTGTTAGGTACAAATACTTGATTGTATAAGACATTAAGACGTACTGCCACATTGTTTTCACAGACTGAGATGTAGAGTTCTGAACAGCTGTATCAAGTCTCTTCTCAGCAGATATTTCACACTGTATCTGCAAATAAACAAGAAAACAAATTCAAATTCCTCTTTCTTTGTCTTCAGTTCCCTCCCTCAAAGCCTAAGGTAACATCCGTCTCCTTGTCTTGACATAAGCAAGTTAAAACATCACTTTATCATGAGACTATGTAAACTTAATTTGGAAAACACCATCACTCTCACTTGTGCTAAAGAAGAAAAACTTCCTCTGCCCCCTCTTTGCAAATGTTTTCAACATCTTCAGAAAATACTCGCCACTGAATACAAGTAAACACAGAATAAATGCGACTGGCTGCACATTAACCTTGAAAATATATATATATATATATATTTTTGACACACAAAACCTTTTTTTTGATCACACTATTACTGAATCTGAACAAAAAAGGATAAATGCTACAACAAGGTGTTTTGTTTTGTTTGTTGTTTTTTCCCCCCGTAAATTTACAGGTCGGAGAGTGAACAGATCTGCTCTCATGAAATTTAAGCTGTCAAAATTCTGTCAAAATGTTCTCACCCTCCTGTGATTCCAAACCTGACTATAAAAGAAGACATTTTGAGAAATATCTGTTTGTTTGTTTGTTTGTTTGTTTATCCATATAATGGAAGTCAATTATAACCAAAACTGTAAGGTTATCAACGCTCTTTCAAATATCTTCTTTTGGGTTCCTCAGAAGAAAGAGGAGGAGAGAAACATGGCGGAGATTGTACAGTTTACTCAGGGCGGGGTCTATGCTAATACGGCAGAGTCTGCCAGCAGTCGTGGGTGGGGCCTGCAACGTGAAGTCACATTTCTAGAATCTGCAAATGGCTTTTTCTGAAACACTGCTTATGATTTATAGGGATAAAAAAGAGAAGTGGGTGGATTTTTACCATTAAAGGGTGGTTGTGTACACACTGCCAACACACATTTATGTTCAAACTGTTTATGTTTATGTAAATATTGCATATGAGAGTAGGTTAATGACAGGGTAGTGAGGCCAAGCTTGAGAGAGAGCATTGTTGGGGAAGAATCTAGGCAGCAGCTTAATTGAGTGGTACATTTAAAAATAAGACATGATCTCTCTATCAATGTAATTCAGTGCTTTGTAAGGGTAGTGTGCCAGGTGCCAGGTAAGTGTGTTTGTGTGATTTGCGCATCTCAGCAGTGTGTTGTGGCAACGATCTAACTTCATCATGATTAGACACACTCTTAGTCTGAGTCACACAGAACAAAAGTTAGGCTTCCTTGAAATTCACTGAAGATACAGCATTTTGCTGACTTAAATACACACCCATGATTAAACATGCACATACTTTGTAGGTTGGTCAGATCATGCAGAGAGTGTTTGCACTCCTGAGAAAAGCTTTTTTTCTTTAGAATATGAACAAAGAGCAGCATACCCATCTCACTCGGGTAAATATGACCTGACCCTTACCCAGCCTCATAGAGAAACAATGAGTGTCGTAGCATTGACTATACGTGTGTTATGAGGGTCAGTAAATGGAATTATAACATTTGGAAGTATCTTCGTGCATCACGATTAGTTGCTTTGCTCAGTGAAAATCTACAAAGTTACACACGCATATAGCAAACCGCTTTTTTATATGTTAAAAGTAATATTTTGTTATTATTAGTATTGGTTTAGAATATAACTGAGGATGTAAGAATCAATGTCAACCACTTCTGTTTGTGTAAACTAACAGAACCTCATGAAAGGCTGTTTCCGTCTCAGTGCAAAGAAAAAGGTGAATGATAAGATAAAGTATAAAATAAGAAATAAATTCATTATTTGTAAGATAAAGTCACAGTTACAAGAAACAAAGTCAAAACGTGAGATAAATGTCACAATGCAAGTAATAAAGAATATTGAGAG
Source organism: Paracanthobrama guichenoti (assembly GCA_018749465.1). Lineage (NCBI taxonomy): Eukaryota > Metazoa > Chordata > Actinopteri > Cypriniformes > Gobionidae > Paracanthobrama > Paracanthobrama guichenoti. The sequence continues at coordinate 18,505,747 of CM031949.1, read as the reverse complement.
ATATTTATATTGTGAAATATAAAGTAGCAATTATGAGAAACAAATATTAGGTCAGAGTTGGGAGGGGGAAAAAAGTCAAAAACATATAAAGAGATATAAAGATGCTATAATAATAAAAAAAAGTTGCAAAATAGGCTACAGTCTTTAATTTATTTTATATTCAGAGAGAAAAACAGGCACCCATAAAATGAATAGAGCTACACACATAAACTAAATAATAAATGACCGGAAACTATCTGGACGTACACGTCCAAACATTTTGAAGCAGTAGTGACATCCACTCCGGATGGAGGAAAGGACTGAGAAGAAACACATGCATTTCACACTCATGTAAATCTGAGTCAGAAAAGAACTGAAATTGTTTGTACCAGAAGGAAAATAATGTTTCTGTGCAGAGTATTTGTGTTCTGTGTTTGTGCGAGCACAGTGTGTTTATTGGTCTCAGGCCACTTGTAAGATGCAGTGACTGGAAACAGCTGTCAGTGAGAACATCATGTGTCCACAGACTTATTCAAAGAAACAACGATGAGCCAGTAATAAAGCAAAATTCTCACCATTAGTAACGTGATAGCTTTGACAGCAGATAAAGTTGGTGTGTGAGATCACGACATGCTACATACATTCACTGATTTCATCAGGTGAGAAGGTAAGTCAATGAGCAAAAGTCTTACAATACATGTATATTTTATTTAATCTTGCTTTTACCATTATTATGTTTCGCTCTAACTATAAAATGTTGTGCATTTATTAAGTTCAAATGCATTTGCCCCAACTTGAGCGCACCACTGTAAGTGCGTGTGTGTGTATGTGCATGTTTGTACCTGCGGTGATAGTGTGCATGATTGTGTGTGCGGGTTATGTAAGACTGTACTCTGAGGAAGTTGCTGGTTAAGAAGATGTGGGGCAGAAAGAGGAAGTACTGTGTGTTTATCTGTCTCCACACTTCCTGTGGCCGAGGGGGCAGGGCCTGGCCCCGGGGCTGTGGTTACCGAGCACCTATCTCTCTCAGCAACAGTGTGACTGAGTGACCAAGCGTCTGTTACCAAGCGCTGCAGTCTTATCAAACTCCAAATCTCACACAGCAGAGGTTAAATAACAGGAGCATAAGAGCGGAAATACACACACCTGGCTTCGCTTTCATAAGCACACATACATCCCCCATTATTCTCTCAATGACAGACACACCGTGAGATGGGCGCACACATTCAAAGATCTGTTTCTCCCTTGTCCTAGATGGCATCATACTCAGTCTCTCATCAACACTGCTTACAGTCACATAAATGTTTTAGAATAAATGATAAACAATATGGTCATATTGAAGAATATATCATGGAGGAAACTAAACTAACAAAAATATATGTAGGCCTAAATTTAAGATTTATGTATTTGAATTGCATATAAAATTTGGATCGCAGAGTTTTAACATAAACAAACTAATAAATAAAATGCAATGCATATTTGTCAGTCATACATCATAAAACAGTTAAGAAGCAAGTAAGATTTAAGAAAAAAAAAATCACACGATAGTTTATCATTAACTATTTATTTAAATAATCATATTTTTCAAAATGCATTTAACAAAATTGCTGGAAATCAACATACATCCGGTCATTAAATTTATTCAGTAAAAAAGTATAAACAGTTAAAATATGGCTAGTTGTCAAACAATGTCTATTAATATTCAGTTAGTTACAATGTATGATATTGAAACAGATGACAAATATGAGTCACGTTAAGTTGATTCATTTTTAAACTGTGCATTATATTCAGTTCAAAAATACATAACTAAATATTGTTTGAGTGTAGATAATAAATCAATAAATGATGAGGTAACCAGTTTATTGTCAGTGTTGGTTTGACCGTTGGTAGTTAAGAAAGCAGTTTGTGTCCATGTTGCAGCATCTTCCGTTGGGACAGAGAAGAGAGACAGACCAAAGCGAAATCTCCTCCCAAACAAATGTTCTGTCTTATAATATATTTATAAAACACTTTCAGATTGATGTGCTGAAGCATTTTGAATTCTACATTTAGGGGCATAACAGCTTATTACTGGGGAAATTAGTCCCTTTTAGTAATATACACTTACAGTACTACTATGATTAGTGATTTAGTGGTAGATAAGCTACATTCGAACAGCCACAAAAGACTGCTTGCTGACCTAATGTGTAAACATTATGGGAAGTACGCTAGCCAACGGGACTTAAACCTTGTCGGTAGAAGACCCAAGTTTGGTTTGAAGAAAAAATGTTCACAATATTTTCCACAATATTCCTGATTTCTAACATGCACTTCATCTTGCGTCTGTCAGAGCAGAAACGAAAGCTGATGTTCTCTCTGCATGTTTTTCCGTCATCTCCAGGCGCCTTCATATAAATTGTACAAGCATCTATTAGATCAAAAGATCTGAAAAAGCCCATACATTTACCCGCCCATAGACCTCGAAAACATCTGGACAGAAGTGGTTGAAAGTGGACAGTAGAGAAGGATTAAAACACCAGGTGTAAACGGGAATGTGTCTCCCTCATCTGCTCGCAATCTAATCGACCAAAACATCTTAATACCAGGTGTAAACAGGGCCTATATAGTTAGAAAGAACACATCCAGTAATTTACACTGGAGGCATTTACAGACTAACACAACACAGGCAACAGAATTAGACTAGCAAGTTCATTGGCATACCTTCTACTCTGTCAATATAGTGCTATGGGCTCAAGTCAAGCGTGACTATTCATCCTTTAACCAAGAATGATCAATGTTTTATTAGTGCAATCCAGTTGAATAACTAATGATAACTAATAAAACAAATATAGATATGCTATAATAAATACATTTTACAGTATTTATTTACAATAATACATCATTTTGTCTGGTTCCCCCAATGTTTTGTCACATTTAAACATTATAGTATCACTTAAACTACTGTGTGCAAAGAGGCATCAACTAAAGGGTTTCTAGTCTTCTAGAAAGACTGATAAATAGAGAAAAAAGATTGACAGGGGAGACGAGGTGTTTTCAAGTAAGCAAGTGCGACCAGACAAACAGTCAGCATGCAGATAATAAGAGGTCTAAAGAGCAAAGCGCATCTGTGAAGTATGTTAAACATCTCTGTAAGAATAAAAAGAGGGTGCTTCTGAGTTGTAGAAAAGTGCAAAGTACCGGCCCTGAGTATTGTGTACATTTTCATTTTGCCGTGGTGGCAAACCAAGATGGCAGCATCTTGATCACAAGAAACACTCGTGAATGCTGCCTGAAATTGTACAGCAGACTCCCATCCAGAACAGTCAGTGCATGGTTAAATCCCTTTGAGTCACTTCCAACACACCTACACCTTCAGACGGAAAGCTCTAATGATCTTCCATATCTCCTAGTTTATGCATGACTCAATGTTTACAACAGGCTTTGACAACCGATGACTTAAAAAGCCCACTTATCCGATGGTTTTGCAAACACTAGGCAGGATCAAATCTAAACCGAACCGAATATTTTTTAGATTGGCTGTCACGAATAAAGCCTTCATCAAAGCTCTCTGACATTAATCCATTTATGTCAGGCAATTAATAAAAATGACACTGTAAATGGATGCTTTCCATGACAATGTTTAACCAGGTTTAAATACCAATTAATATAACACCATATCAAGTGACGGAAACACCCAAACTCCAGTGGCTGAAAGCTACATTACAGAATTATAATCTCTAGCTGCCACAATAATAGATATCTGCAGGTGAAGTACACAAATGTTGTTCTATTTAGGTTAATTCTGTAGTCTAGACACCTAATCCAGTCCGACCTGTCTCTCTGTTCGCAGTGGAAAGACAGAAAACTGAGGATCAGGGAGTGTTCATTTTGGCATGTTGCTTTGTTGTGTTCCTGTCACACTGGCTATGATAAACTAGCGTGTTTTTTTCTCTCGTACATTCTGCTTCACCAAGAGTGGAGGAGCCGTGTTGACACTTGTCTGATACTAACCAATGGTTTGACAGGAATGCATGCATTTAGAGAGAGATAGAGATAAACACAGAAAAATGTGTGTGTGTGTGTGTGTGTGTGTGTGTGTGTGTGTGTGTGTGTGTGTGTGTGTGTGTGTGTGTGTGTGTGTGTGTGTGTGTGTGTGTGTGTGTGCGTGTGTTTTTGTGACATATCAGGACACAAATGTGTATAATGACATGGGTATGACATAAGTATTACAAGGAGAGGGTGACTTATGAGGACATTACCCATGCCCGACCCTGTCTTATGACATAATTTAGCTGTGCTTTGGATGCTCTGCACTTTGGCACATTAAAATTACAAAACACACATACACAGAAATGGTCTTTTTACTATGATCTCTGTGCATTACAGTGGTGAATTTTCTTCAGTGATCCATCTACATTAAAACACTATAACGTCCAGGTCGACACTTATTGACTAAAACCTGGTTACATGGACAATTGTTGCTCAAAGACAGAAAGAACAAAAGGACTAAATAAACTAATGAACTGTGTTGGGAGTAACGCGTTACTGTAATTCCACTACTTTTAGCAGTAACGCGCATGTAACTAAATATTTTTTAAACAAGTAACGCAATTACGATTACTGAAATTTTAAATGAGTTCGTTACTCGCGTTACTCTCTTTTGTGAAAAATGAACGCTTGCAGACAAGAAGCTCATTCTCGCTAAAAACTACTGTTAAATGACTGAGACAGTTATTTTGTTTGAAGTATATTAAAAGGGACTTTTGTACTACTGCTTGATTCGAAGACTTGTTGCCCAGATGATTACAATAAATAGGTCTAAAAATTATGTTTATTGTGTTTGACCGTTCAGTATTGTTCATATTTACATTTAAAAGCAGACATAAAAGTAACTTAAAAGTTACTTTCCTAGTAACTAATTACTTTTGATATACAGTAACTGGTAAAGTAATTCAATACTTTTAAAAGAAGTAACTAGTAACTGTAACTAATTACTAATTGTCAGTAATTTGCCCAACACTGCTAATGAACAAACTAAACTAAATGAACAAGGGTGACAACCAAACATCACCAAATCTTCTATAGAAAGCAATAGAGTCAAAAACTATACAAAATAAAATTATACCAATTAAAAAGTGCAGTCCCTAGTTCAGTGGTTCACAACTAGGGGGCCTCAGAAAAACATCCAAGGCCTCAAGATGATTCAAAAGTTTTAAGACAAAACAAGTATTAAAATAAGCTAAAACAATCAAGATTTTACTTATGTATTTATTTATTGTTCATATTTGAAAAACCATTGTTCCCACAAACGTGGAAAACCTGGATATATGAGGTCTAATTTTAAATGTGTGATTTCTAGACCTGGAAAAGTCATGCAACATTTTTAATTTTTAATTTTAAAACACCATAGGCATTTTTTTTTTAATGAATATACATTTTTCTAGTTACGCTAAGCTACAAAATAATTTATTAGGTACAAATTGAGTAAAACATTTTTAAAAAACCTTATCCTTGATCCTCATCCAGTAAATCACAAACAACTGGAAACATCATGCAAATGTACTGCTTAAAAAGAGTGGTAAATATCTTCTTGTCTCACAGGAAAAAAATAAAGTCACATACAGTTTTGGAACGATATGAGAGTGAGCAAATGATGACAGAATTTACATCTTTGGGGCAGTGGGGTAGCCAGAATTTTATTTTTGAGGAGTCCCATCTAAAAATAAGGGGGTTGAAATATATATTAGCGATGTTCCAATACCACTTTTTCCAGAACAAGTCCGATACCAACACTTTTATTTTTAGTACGATACCTGTATTTTCATTGTATTTTTAATTTCTTACTAGTATTTGGTAGAGAAACCAAAAGAATATAAATCAAATGCATTGGCTTAGCTAATAGATATTTCCTTCAGTTATTTTCATGCCTAATTATGCCTGTTAAAATGTATTGAAGCCACTGTTACTTTCACTGTTCATATTATTGCTATATCATATTTTATCATTTAATAGCACAGTGAATATTAAATAACAGTGAATATTTAGAGGGCTCAACCAGTCAAGAGCAGTGAGGGATTTTCTTTGTCTTTTGTTTAACATTGAGGAAAAATGCAGTAGTTATCTGCTCGTATCCAACATACTGGTATAAACATGTTTTCTTTTCAACTGTTCTAGTTCACTTAAGACAATAAGTGACTATATTTCACAAGGATATTTACCTATACAGGCATCATTTTGTGTGGATTTGTCCGTTAAAGCTCAAGAAGACATTAGAGAGAGAACTCCATTCAATAGGCTATTCGTGCACTGTCTGAGGCAGCTCAGGAAGTGCGCTTTGGATCTTTGCGCACAGAAAACTTCTTGAAAACATCTCGGGTTACGACTGTAACCCTTGTTCCCCGAGAAGGGAACGAGACACTGCGTCATCGAGTGACGACACTCTAGGAATGCCCTCAGCATAGCGCGTCTGAAGCATGAATGAAATCTATCCAACCCTGATTGGTGCTGCGTCGTGACGTAGTAGATGACGGCATAAGCGGAAGCTACAAAAGGGACACTGGCACACAAACACATTAGCTTATTTGCGATGAAGAGAGCGCTCTGCTCGTGATAGGTGTGGCGACGAGACGCAGTGTCTCGTTCCCTTCTCGGGGAACAAGGGTTACAGTCGTAACCCGAGACGTTCCTCTTCGAGGGAACTCGCACTGCGTCGTCGAGTGACGACACTCTGGGAACTAACTACCCACTATGCCACACCGTAATCACATCCATCCTAGTGTGAAGCTGGGAGACCAGGCACACTTAGGACGTGAGCACCCTGGTACCAGGCATCACCGGGAGTTGCAGACTGTAGAATCTTATGAAGGTGTGCGGGGTGGCCCACCCGGCCGCCTCGCAAATCTCCTGAAGCGAGACGCCAGAAAGGAGGGCCACCAAGGAGGCCTTGCCCCTGGTGGAATGAGCCCTCATGGCCATCGGTGAAGGCAAATTGCGCACCTGATAAGCCGTGGCTATAGCCTGGACAATCCAATTGCTGATTGTCTGTTTTGATGCAGGCAGCCCCTTTTTGGGTGAGCCAAAGCACACCAACAACGGGTCTGACTTCCTCCACTGGGAAGACTTCTCCAAGTAAATTCTTAGAGCTCTGACCGGGCGGACCAGGTGAAGTCTTCCCTCTTCCGCCATCACGTGAGGTGGAGGATGAAAGGCCTGAAGAACCACTGACCGTGCCACATTAGATGGCACCTTGGGCACGTAGTCTGGTCTGGGATGTAAGAAGGCCTTAACTCCACCGGGGGCAAACTCCAGGCAAGTTGGCATAACAGCCAAGGCCTGAAGGTCCCCCACTCTCCTCAGAGAGGTTATAGCGAGGAGAAAGGCCACCTTCAAGGTCAGGTTCTTTGCCTCAGCCGACTCCAGTGGCTCAAAGGGGGCCTCAGCCAACCCCTTCAAGTACCACCGCCAGGTACCAGGTTGGGACTCTGGAGCGAGTCGCAGGCCTCATCCTACAAGCCCCACGGAGAAAACGTACAACCAGATGGTGCCTCTCCAATGGCCCATCGCCTATAAGCGAGTGGAAAGCCCCATTGGCAGCCACATACACCTTAAGCATGGACGGGGTAAGACCGGCGGAGAAACGATCTTGGAGGAACTCCAGCACTGAAGCCACTGGGCAGTTAACTGGGTCCACCTCACGATCTCTACACCAAGTGGAAAAGACATTCCACTTCAGGCTGTACAGTCTCCTGGTGGAAAGAGCCCTGGAGCTGAGTAAGGTCTCAACAGCCCCTGCTGACAGGCCAGTCTCTAGGTACCGTGCCCCAGAGGGCCAGACCCAGAGCTCCCACAGCTCCCACAGCTCCAGCCGGGGGTGGAATACTGTGCCCCCTGCCTGAGACAGCAGAGCCCTCCTCAGAGGGACCTGCCACAGGAGGCCATCTAGCAGTGCTAGAGAACCTAGAGAATGTCAGAGAACCATACTCGGGTCGGCCAGCAGGGTGCCACTAGAAGTAGGCTGATCCCTTCCTGGCAGAGCCGCTCCAAGACTCCCGGGAGCAGAGCAATCGGGGGAAATGCGTACAGACGCGTCCTCGGCCAGTGGGGCTGGATGCGTGAGGGAAAACCACAGCGGACAGTGGGAAGTCTCTCGAGACGCGAATAGATCCACTTCCACTGGGCCGCACCTCTCACATATGGCCTTCACTACCTCTGGGTGAAGTCGCCACTCCCCAGGCCTCAGCCTCAGCCCCTGCCTCAACAGGACGTCTGCTCCCTGGTTTTGATCCCCTGGGATATAAATCACTCTGAGAGATGACAGTTTCCCCTGGGACCACAGGAGGATCTGCTGTGCCAGTCTGCATAGAGGGCACGACCTCAGACCCCCCTGATGATTCGGATACGAAATTACAGACATATTGTCTGATCGTATCAGGACATGGTGGCCGCAGAGGTCCGGGAAAAAGCTCATCAGAGCTTTGTAGACCGCCAGCATTTCCAGGTGATTTATATGCCAGGAAGGATGCTGGGTCTCCCACAAACCTCTCGCAAATCGGCCTTCCATGACCACGTCCCAACCAGTGAGGGAGGCGTCTGTTGAAACGGTTTTCCGGCAACATGACGCTCCCAACACTGGCCCCTGGGACAGACACCAAGGTTTCTTCCATATGATGAGGGAACGAGGCCATCTGCGCATTACCTTGAACATACGGAATGGATTTCCCCTCTGGGAAAATCCCTTGGTTTTCAGCCAGCACTGTAGGGGTCTCATGTATAACAGGCCGAACTAAATTCTGTTGGGCGCTGCTGCCATGAGCCCCAGCAGTCTCTGGAACTGCTTCACAGTGAGGCTGCAGCCTAATTTTGCTCTGGAGACCATCACATGTATGTGACAAATAAAACTCTTGAATCTTGAATCTTGACTTGATACATGCAGGGGATAATTGTGCCCTCATCGTAGTCGAGTCCCATACAACTCCCAGGAACAGGGTTCTCTGGGAAAGCGTTAAGTCTCAGCCCCAAGCACCGAATATGGGCCAGAACGACATTTCAATGCCGGACTGACATTCCTCGAGACTGGGCCAATATGAGCCAGTCATCAATAGAATTCAGTAAACGGACGCCCTGGGGGAAAGAGCTAGGTTGAAAGGAAGAATCCGATATTGGTACGCGTCACCCACGAAAGCGACCCTCAGGAACTTCCTGTGACATGGAAGGATGGATACATGGAAGTATGCGTCTTTAGATCTATCGTGACGAACCAGTCCTCGAACTGAATCTGACTCATGATGGCTGGACTTGTGAGCATCTTGAACCTGAATCTTCTCAGAGAACGATTCGAACGAGAACGAAGTGCCTCAGATCTAATATTGGACGCAACCCCCCCATCCCTCTTGGGAACTATGAAGTACCGGCTGTAGAACCCGGACTCCCTGTCTGGCAGAGGAACACGCTGTATAGCTTCCTTACCAACAGGGAGTGAACTTCCTGTTCCATAACCCGCACCTGCTCTGGGACCACCACAGTCCAGACCACCCCATTAAACTTTGGGGAACAGTAATCGAACTGCAGTCTGTATCCCTTTTCTACAGTCACAGGGCCCACGCAGATATATTTGGAGGCATGACCATGCGCTGAGATAATCTGCGAAGGGATCCAGCCTCTCAAGGTTGGCCTCAGGTGTCAACTGAGCCTCATTCCCGACCCCCTGAAGCGGCTGACCGGCAGGGGGTAGACGAGAAGGATTTTCGGTGTGTGCGGACGCGTTCGCTGCCCAGCCGCAGGTCTCTCTAGAGGCAGATGGAGCAGCGTGCATTCGCTGGAAATCGATATGTGGCCCGAGCGTCATGGACGGCGGGATCACAACATCAACTTCCATAGAGCTCCACGAAGGAGGGGGGCTGGCCAGCAGGAGCCTCATCTAAGTTAGCAACTCGACAGGGCCGCAAAGACTTCGGGCGGACACTACGAAATTGCTGAAAACTGATGTGTCCCGCAGCACACGAGGCAGCGAGAACAACATTCTCTGAGGGCTCCGTGGAGGAGCAAAACCTCACAATGCACGAAAGCAGCCCCCTCAGGAAACTGCTCATGCATGTCATGTTCCCATCTTAGATGAATATACAGACAAGTGAACACGCTTTGGATGATAGGCTGATAATATCTAACTCCTCAAAGTCAGATTAATTCCTCAGAATTAAATGCCACCATAAATCACCCAACAAGTGAACATGGTCTGAATGATAGGCTGAATAAATATATCTAACTTCTGAAAGTCAGATAATATTTAATTTTAATTCCTCAGAATTAAATGCAGCCATAATCACCAGACGATACTGTTTTAATATTTATTTATACAGACTCGTCATCTACACGCTGCCTCGGTAAATGCGAGATTCGATCCGTTCACAATATATTTGGCTTTCATCCCTCAAGATGAAAGTCCACAGGCGCGAGGCTGAAACACCCGAAAAGCGCATGGCTGTACGCGTCGAGATATTTCTCAATGAACACAGCCAGCACCCTCTGGAGCTGACTGCCTGCCTCGCACCCAAACAGTATCACATGCACACCGATCGCGTGTGTTCACTCATTGCAGAACCGTAATCTACACGCTGCCTCGGCAATGCGAAAATGAGCCTTGCATTATGAAGTGGCGGGCTCTTTTTTTTTTTTTTACTATTTCACTCCCTTGATGCTGTGCATGTCTAATTCCTCGGAATCAGACAGCTCAAGCATCTGGTTCGCCACCCTGGGGGAAGAAGCCGCAGCACAGGCTTCCGCACGGGAAGGGAGAACACCTCGAGGGCTATCTGAGCGCTCTTATTTTTTGAATGAAGCGGCGTGTCTGGGGCTTTAACGTCACCCGCCTCGATGCTGAGCACATCTGATTCCTCAGAGTCAGACAGCTCGAGCATCGGGTTCTCCACCCCGGGGTAAGAAGCCGCAGCGCAGGCTTCCACGTGGGGAGGGAGAACATCTGAACTGTCAGACGAGGACTGAGAAAGTGCCTCAGCAGTCTCGAGACCCGCTGTCAAATTCATCCGCGAGCCCTATGATCTATCTAAGCCGCCGCGCTGCCTCAACAGACGCGGGACAGAACCACGGGGCCTGCCGACTTCACAAAATAATCTCTTTTTTTTGGACAAACAAAACCAAATAGACAGACAATTTCAACACAGCGCTTGCTGAAGAGCAAAAAGCTAATGTGTTTGGGTGCCAGCATCCCCTTTGTAGCTTCCACTTATGCCGTCATCTATTACGTCATGACGCAGCACCAATCAGGGTTGGCTAGATTTCATTCAGCTTCAGACGCGCTACGCTGAGGGCGTTCCCAGAGTGTCGTCACTCGACGACGCAGTGCGGTACCACCTTCCTGTAATAATGTAGGCAACCACTCGTTATACATAAATCATGTAACAGTTCATGTTTTTACTTGCACATGCATTTTAGTTTTAAATCAAATAATGCATGTGTGCTGAGTGAACGATCAGCAACCAAGAGCATGCAACAGAAGTGCACTCTCTCTCTCTCTTTACCGTCAGTTAACGTTAGTGCTTTCTTTGCTACTGCTATATCCGACTAAACTACAAACTTCCAGCGATGTCTGCGAAAAAGGGATGTGCACTCGACAAGCTCGTGCCTCTGTGCCACTGCATGCTCAATCCATTTTTTATTTTATTTTAAGCAATCAGAAATCTGGGGGGTGGACATGCAAATGGGGTCAACTGTCCATTTTTGTCCAAGGTTTGCAGGTTGGTCACCCTTTTTGGGAACAGAGGGCTTTATTCATGAAACTAATTTAGAAATTACTAATAAATTACTCATAAATTCAATTTTAAGTAAACTATCACGTTTCATGAATAATGCTTATGAATAGGGCCCAGACACCATTTCAAGATTCAAGATTCAAAAGTTTTATTTGTCACATACACAGTTATATACAGAATATACAACCGGCAGTGAAATGTAAAATCCTTGAGCAGAGGAAAGGCCCTACATAAATATTAAACATATTATTATGACACAGTAGGAGGAGGAAACGTCACTGTATTGGATAGATGTACTTGGGTTTTCCACTCATTTTCACCCTTATTGTGAGTGATAATCCAAGGATGTACATTTGGACAGTTATTCAGCATAGCTAATCTCCTAATCTGTGTCTGATGGCGGGTGGTTCTTTCATGGTCGGCACACCTGCAAAAGAATGACTTGTTTGCCACTCTGTGGTTTTGAAGAACATATTTTATTACACAGGATCAGCTGCCAACAATGGAGCGCTATTATACTGACTTGCAGAATACAGGTATGTGTGTGAATGTTTGTATACTTGTGTGTGTGTGTAGATGTAGGTTGGCAGCCAGGCCGTATCCTCAAACCGCTAACACTCAAAGTACCATCACAGCTGCAGGTTAATGCAATAACAACAAACACTCCACCCTCAGAACCACCACTGTCACACAACCTCTTTCTCTTCCAGATAACACAGCACAAGCAACAGCTCTGTGTACACCAGTTTCTGTGTACTCTGTATTCTCTATGTGCAGCACAACAATAATCATTGACATAAGAACAATAGAATATAGTGTGCATAAGTGTGCAGCACAAGTGAGTTTGCGTGCCTTAACACTGAACGATCTACCACATCAAACTCCAAATCTCAGAACAGTAAGCACTTCAGAAACTGATGACCAGCGAGTACATGCACCAGCATACAGATGAATCTCAGATATGTGGAACAGGTCCATGAAGAGCTATTACCCTCACAATTATAACTAGAAGTTTTTTGTAATTTAAGGGGTTTGTTGCAACTCGACCAGATTCTGGAACAGCATCTTTAAAAGGAGGAAGGGACTTGCAGATATTGGCTTAAACATATTTCATATTTTTCTATCATATTTCTGTAACAAAACTACCAGTGTTTTTCCATAAATCTAATCAGGTGTAAAAACACATCTCTCTTTCGCTCTCTCCACGCAGCTATCAAATTACTACATAAAATGTTGTGTATTTTCTGCACTGCAGCCCATGAGGTCTGGAGGGTTTGGAACATGGAGTCGATTCATATTACGTTCATCTAACTCATTGTTATTGGAGTGAGGGAGCGAGAGGGAGAGTGCCATATTATGCATACACCATTTTTGTATGTAAATTCATCCCATTTTTTTTATTTCTACCATGTCCTTTTCTTTTCATTTGCCCATAATTTTCTTGAATCATTTCACTCAAAATGAACAAAAGTAAAGATTAAAAAGAGTGAAATGTAACTTTTTAAAAAAAAGCAATCGTGAACAGCTAAATAAAAATGACACACTGAAAATGAAAACATGAAAAAGCTGTTGACTCTGAGAGAGAAAGAGAAAAGGGTGGGGACTTGTGTCTATAATGTCTCTGTTAAGGACAATAATAGCATTACACACCTCACACATACCTGGCATTGCTCCTGACACAAGGGACAAAGGAACATTATACTCAGCTGTCTTATAATTAGAAGTCTCTCTTTTTTTAAAAAATATGCATTACGTGGCCAATTTGTCTCTGTAAATCACATAAAAGTATTCACACACATTTTTATAACATACAGGAAAGTGCAACGCTCAAGAAACCAATGCATGTGCATGTTCAAAGATACAGTTTTGAAGTGTTTGAAGGCATACATCTATGGTCTCTCCACACCTGGTTCATGTGTATGTGTAAGTCTGCTGTCTGTGCACATATGTGCTCTTTAACTATACAGAGCTCTCAGCAGGACTCAGGCGGCTGCAGGTGTCAAAGAGAGTTTTCTCAAGTACTGGTGTCTGTCTCAGCGGAGTGACAGCAGGCAGAAACTCACTCACACACTGATGAGGAGATAAATTCACAATGACGAGTAAAACAGCCACAACCTGCAGATAAGAGGTGGTGGAGTCATGCTTCAGTTTTGGGAGGGATGCACTGTATACAGTTATGAACAGTTATGAACTTGCACCTTTGTAGAGAGATACAATGGTTATCTCAGTGCTAAGATGGCCCTACAGCAGAAATACAGATGTCAACGGGATGTAACCTAAAAGTCATGACTCTTCATCATTGTTGACACGTCACCGAACTGGTGGACAGAGACGAGTAGGAGGCAGCAGTAACATGCAAAATCATCACCATCTGGTGATAATATCAACCTCTCCCAGAATGACTATAGTGATGGCTGTGCTAAAGAGATGTTGTCATCATGTTGTTTCAAACCTGCAAGAACACAAGACATGATATCGTGAAGAACAGTTTTTGTCCATATAATGAAAGTCAACATTGGACCCCAGTGACTTTCACTTTTCAAATTTATAGTTTAAAAAAAATAATAATAATAATAATTTGTTTGTTTGTCTCAGTGAGCAGTCACAAATTCACCCACTGAGCCACAAATTGCTGTAAGCAGTGTTAGCTGTTTTGCTAACTTCCCCCTGACTTAGCCGCTGATTTAGACCGCCTGCTCCCTCAAAAACCCTGCCCTTGAAGACATGTCAACAAACAGAGAAAACGACTGACAGGCAGACAGCACATCAAAGTTCTCAATTTTTGGGTTTTGTGTTCCGATAAAAAAATTTATGTTTACAAGAGTCTAGGGCTGTCACAGACTCAGGATACCAATTTCAGAAATATCTGTCTTATTTCAGAGATTAATATTTTCCATAAACAAGGATTTAATGTTACAAACCTAAAAGTGTCAACTGATCTGATTTTATTCAAAGTCAAAATTACAATTTAAAGGGGTTATTCAGTAGTTCCTTTTCTCTTTCATCAATCAATGATTTCATTGTTTCAAAGTAAATTTTACTGATACTAGTGAGTTTCAGAAAACAGTCTACACAATAATTAATTCCCTTACCTTGGGCAACGTGGGCATCACAACCCCACCATCGCATCTTTCCTCCTTTTCCTTGAGTCTTCAGATCTTTTCTGCTTCTTCAGCCATACAGGTACTGATTCTCCCGCTGTCTCCGCTGGTAAAGCATGATAACAACTGTCTTCCATTGTCTAATTTTTGCTCCTCACATCGCCAAACTACACTATGCTACTAGTGTACATACAGAGGCAGCTGCCAATGAATGTGAAGATTCTCTCCATCGTTTAATTAAACACAGAGGCTCACATCATTTCAGCATGACGAAATACACTGAGGGATGACCCATACCAGACATTATTACAACAATTTCTAAAGAAAACTATTACGAGTTGTTTCATCTCATGTGAGTGTACACCATTCAGATGTTTCTTCACAAAAACAATTTATTTGAACAATTTTACCAACAAACGTACATTTTAAGGGTCAGATTAGGTAGAAATAGCTCTTTAAGTGAACTTTTTACACTATAGGACACAATAATAGCAAGCATTATATCTGTATTTCCATGTTCATTTAAAACCCACAGCTACATGATCTTTCCTATGTGCCTGTCTAAACCAAACTACTTATGCTCTTGACAGATAACCAAATTGGAGAAGTGTTATATGACAAGAAAGTGTTTTTTGGCAGGCACCGAGTGACCTGACAGAAAGGATAGAATGGAGAGGAGAGGAGCCAGAGAATTCGCATAAATGCAGGAAAGAGGAAGAGCAAAAAAGGAGGGATCAAATTCAGTCGTGGGAAAGCCCATCTCACAACCTCAACACTAACTCCGCAAACGCGAAAAGCGAAAGTCTGTTTCAGTTTCTCTCATGGTTCAAGCCTAAAAAAATTTTTAAAAAAAAAGACTAAATTTTTAGAGGTTTTAATGTCTCAGAGCACCCTATTTACAAAAGAGAGCAAACAGAGTGAGGAGAAGAGCAGCATCACGGCTTTCAGTAATTGCCATCTCCTGCTGAAAAAGACTAGTGTGAGAGAAGATAGAGTTTCTTTTCTTTGGACGTTTAATGCACACTTCACATCCAAACTGCACTCTCTCCCTCCCTTCTCTTCTTTTAGCTCTTATCTGCAGTAATTGTTCTCATAGGTGAGTGGACACAAGGTCCAGTGTTTAACTGCGTGTGTGTTTTGGGATGGGAGCAGACGGGTTCTTGTGCAGCTCTGGATCATGTGCATGTGCGTGTGTGTATGTGGGGGAGCAGCCTTATGGGATTTGGTTGACTCTGGCCGATTATGTTTGCTTTGTTTTGGCTGAATAGCAGCATTTTTGGAGGTTAACATGTGATTCCCCACGATAGTAGCTTTGCTAGATGCCAACTATAGAGGTTCCATCAGCCATTATAGAAATATATAAAACACAAACTACTCTGGAATTAAAGGTTAACAGCATCCCCCACACTCACATATATACACACGATCCCTTGAGTGTAGTAAATGGACTAAAAACAGACTGAATGATGAAAGAACTGTATTCCACAAACAATAAAAAAATATTTTGCCTGATAGCACTTGTCAGATTCATATATTTACTTACTATGACACACACATACATGCTCCTTGTGTTACTGCGTTACATATGATATTTCCTGGAGGCTGGAAGACAAATGTTCTAAATGGAAGAGTAATATGAAGGTCTAGTGGAGTATTAATATAGAAGTCATTCATCATACAGGCGGCCCAGTCCTGTCTTGGCTCCATGGGCCATCACTAACTCATGCTGTTAACAACAGGCCACAAGAGCTCAGTTCACAGTTCACACACACACACACACACACACACACACACACACACACACACACACACACACACACACACACACACACACAAACCTCTAAACAGGCTAACTACATATAGGACTATCCTATACCTATGCAAAGTTCAGTTATCCAAATTTAGTCCACATTTTGTCTAGTACAAAACCTCTTAAATTAGATTTTAATATCACATTTTCGCTATACAGTAGCAGTTGGGTAAACAAGTGAACAGTAAAACCACACCAGAACATTCAGACAAAGGTCAACTACACAAATGAAGGTACATTTTAACTGAGATGTTGAACCCTGGTCCCAGGTCTAAATCAGCAGCTCTATTTTATTTTTATTTTATTTTTTATGTCAGGTTGGGGCAAGTTATCACATTCAATTTAAATGTTCAGTTAATTTATTAATTATGATACTTGTTTGCCAAAACAGTGATTTGATCTTTTGCTGTAAGTTACCTTTTATACACTACCATTCAGAAGTCAGTAATGAGAGTAAAGACAGTAAAAGATGGCAATCATTATTTTAAAATTAAATACGCCAAGAAAGATGCATTAAATTGATCAAAAGTGACAGTAAAGACTTTTATAATGTTACAAAAAAAAATTCAAAAAAATGCTGTTCTTTTGAATTTTTTATTCATCAAAGAATCCTAAAAAAAGTCTCACAGTTTCCACAAAATGGTTAAGCAGTTCGACTGTGTTACGATCTTGGACTCTTTATTTTGATATTCTGTTCTGTTTCCCTTAGTTCAGGTTTTCTTGCTCTGTTTAGTTTCAGTATCTGATCATGTTCCTGTAATGCTGAGTCCAGACTGCACGGTTTTCAAACTGGTCGAATCACTGCTCTTTTCACACTGCATGACTATCTGGGGTATCATTCAGGCACCGCTGTGTTCACACTGCACGATGGACCGGTGACAGGGGGTTTCACACTGCATGACTGTCCGCAAACTATTTTTCATAACCAAACACGCGAGAAGTGACAAAAAAAAAAAAAACACGTGAGTTATTAAACCGGTTATTAAAAGTGGTTATTAAACAATTGTTGTTATTAAAAATATAGACTGCAGAAAGCTTGCGGTCCAAATTGTCTGTGCGCTGATTTGCAGTGAAAAGGAGAAAAGGAAAATAAGATTATGGAGGAGGAAATGGTTGGGGAGACACAAGGAGCAAGGATTGTGTTCTGCAAAGAGAGTTGGAGGTAAATAAATAAGTGTGAACAAGGCATTAGTCTCTAGTTACTTATAATCATCAGCTGTGTCAAATTTAGTTCATTATTATCTCATACATAAAATATGATCCAAGATGATCCATGCTGCCAAGATGGTGCCGCCGTGTTCGGTCGCCATTCAGGTCGCTCCGCAAAGACTGTGCTTTTATTTATTATTTTACTCTCTTTTGCTCTCAATTTTTACAAATTTATCATCTGCATTGATCTGCTATGACAGCAAAACACTTTTGGACACTGGTTTGGCCATCTGAGATTCGTCAGAACGCCGAGTTGAACAATGGCCAGACGAGTCATCGGCGAAGAAGCAAGAAACACTGCGGGAAACGTGCTGGGATTCTTTCAGCCCTCCTCTCCCGAGCATTCTGCTCGCAAATGTCCAATCCTTGGAGAATAAGATGGACGATCTTAGAGCCAGGATAAATTTTCAATGGGACATGAGAGACTGTAACATCTATTGTTTGTCCGAAACATGGCTCACGCCCGCGGTCCTGGACACAGCTGTTACGCCATCTGAGAACTTCTCTGTTTTTCGGATAGACAGACCAGCCGAGGCCGGTAAATCCAAAGGCGGTGGAGTATGCTTCATGATCAACAAGAAATGGTGCGATCCTAGGAACATCTCCATTCTTTTGCGATCCTGCTCGCCTCATCTGGAACATTTAACAATCATTTGCCGCCCATTCTATCTGCCAAGGGAGTTTTCCTCGGTCATCACCACTGCCATTTAAATTCCACCACAGGCAGACACAGGGCTGGCTTTATCTGGCCTTCATAATGTTACCAGCGGGTTCATAAACAAACATCCCCACCCCGATGCTGCTTTCATCGTCGCGGGCGATTTTAACAAAGCAAACCTAAAGAAAGTCTTGCCAAACTTTCACCAGCACATCTCCTGTCCTACACGAGGAGCAAACACACTGGATCATTTCTACTCTTTGTTTAAGAATGCCTATAAAGCTCGTTCACTACCAGCTTTTAGCAAATCGGATCATGCCGCCATTTTCCTCACACCTGAATACAGACAAAGGCTCGTTCAGGACCCCCCGGTGAGGCAGGAAGTTAAACGTTGGTCACCCCATTCAGAGACCGCGCTACAGGCAGCTCTTGATGACGTCGACTGGGACATGTTCCGGACGAGTTCATCTGACGTCAGCAAGTTCACGGATGTGGTGCTTTGCTTCATCAACACGCTTACAGAGCAAGCCACACAAACAATAACAATAACGTCCTTCTCAAATCAGAAACCGTGGGTGGACAATTCAATCCATGCTGCGGTGAACACACGCACTGCCGCATACAACGCCGGTCTCCTAACAGGGAATATGAATGACTATAAATCATCCTGCTATGCTCTCTGACGCGCAGTTAAAGCCGCAAAGCTCCGTTATAAGGATCGAATGGAGTCTCATTTCCAACTCAACGACTCCCAGCGCATGTGGCAGGGACTGAGGACCATCTGTGCTTTTGGATCTAAATCCTCTGCAGAGGTGAGAGCTGATCCGTTAAACTCATTCTACGCTCGCTTTGATTGTAATCGCGGTAGCGCAACTCCGCCAAGTGACATGTCAGAGGGAATCACTCAGAGCAGCAACAACCATGTGATGTCTCGGAGGATGAAGTTCGGAGGGCACTCAAGTGTGTGGACGTCAGGAAAGCTGCCGGGCCGGATGGTATTTCAGGTCGTGTTCTGCGGTCCTGTGCTGATCAGCTCGCCGGTTGTTTACATCCATCTTTAATGAGTCCCTCGCTACATCTGTGGTCCCCACCTCCTTCAAAAAATCCACCATCATCCCTGTCCCTAAGAACAGCAAACCCTCTTGCCTAAATGACTATCGTCCAGTGGCTCTCACATCTATAGTCATGAAGGTCTTTGAGAGACTCATTAAAAACAACATTTGCTCCTTCATTCCTGACACTTTGGACCCTCTTCAATTTGCCTATCGTCCCAATAGATCGACTGAAGATGCCATCTCTCATGTCCTCCACTCCTCCCTCACTCACATCGACAGCAAAAGTGGTAACTATGTAAGGCTGCTATTTATTGACTATAGCTCAGCCTTTAACACCATAGTTCCCGTTAAGCTAACCACCAAACTCCTGGATCTCGGCCTGAATTCTTCTCTCTGCCAGTGGATTGAAGACTTCCTCACTGGCAGGCCTCAGGTGGTGAGAATAGGCCAGTTCACCTCCACCTCCATCACCCTGAGTGTGGGAGCTCCACAGGGTTGTGTCCTGAGTCCCCTGCTCTACTCTCTCTACGCATGACTGTTTGTCCACATACAGCTCCACCTCTATCATCAAATTTGCTGATGATACTGTTGTCCTGGGCCTCATTTCCAACAAGAATGAGACGGCATACTTGGACGAGGTGGATCAACTAACATCATGGTGCCAGGACAACTGTCTCTCTCTGAATGTTGGCAAGACCAAATAACTGATTGTGGACTTCAGGAAGAGACAGCAATGGACATACTCCCCTCTCATGATCAGCGGGTCACCAGTAGAGAGAGTGAGCAGCTTCAAGTACCTGGGTGTAAACATCTCAGAGGACCTGACCTGGACTGCACACATTCAGACACAGGTGAAAAAAGTGCCAGCTGAGGAAATTCAGGGTTTCACCAGCTATCCTGAGAACTTTCTATTTAGGGGCGATAGAAAGTGTATTAACTCAGTGCATCACAGCGTGGTATGGGAACAGCACCAGTCATGACTGCAAAGCCCTGCAAAGAGTCATGCGCTTATCCGAGCGTATCTCAGGGTCAGCTCTCCCATCTCTGCAGGACGTCTACACCAAACGCTGCAACGGTAGAGCTACTAAAATCATCAAGGACTCTAATCACCCTGCAAACCCTCATTTCACGCTGCTGCCATCTGGTAAGTGCTTCCGAAGCCTGATGGCCAAACCTGAGAGACTCAGGAGGAGCTTCTTCCCACAGGCCATCAGACTCCTAACTCAGTCACTTAACATCACGTGACTTCACTTCAGGATAAACATCGGCATACTGACATTGCACTGCACTTTCTGTTCTCGTCGTTACTGTGTATCAACTTGTTATAAACCTGTTTGCACATTATACTTCTTTGTACATTTCTGTTAACCACTAACACTAAGTCTACAGTTTAATCACTGCACAGTTTATTTCACTTATTTTATTCCACTTCTTTATTTATTTATTTTTCTACTTGATTTATTTATAATTCTACACACATATATATATATATATATATATATATATATATATATAATATATATATATATATATATATATATTTACTTTTATATTCTATTTCTATTATAATTTCCTCCTTGTGTTTTTAACTGTGAATTTGCACTGTCCATGGAGCGGACCTGTTTCCATTTCACTGCCGGTTGTATATTCTGTATATAACTGTGTATGTGACAAATAAAACTCTTGAATCTTGATCCCTGTTCAGTTCAGTTCTCTGTCAGTTATTGTCTTTTTGTAATGCGTTTATCTCCTGCGTTCATGATTAAAGTCAATTTTGAATATATTCCTATTTTGTGTGTTCTATGACACCAAACCACAAACTGTTTCCAACATTGATAATAATTCAATGTTTCTTGAGCACCAAATCAGCATTTTAGAATGATTTCTGATGGATCATTTGACACTAAAGACTGGAGTATATAAAAATATTTTAAAAATGAAAGTTGCTTTTAAGTTGCTTTGGTGAGCATAAGACACTTTTTTCAAAAACACTGAATTTCCCAAAAGTTAGTGTATATATTGCTATTTCATAAATTGTTTCACAGTTTACATTTTATTGAAAAGCCTACAGCCAAACCTCATGTAATGTGACAACATGCCCCTCTACTGAACATTCAATTTCCTTGAAAAAAAATTTATATATATATATATATATATATATATATATATATATATATATATATATATATATATATATATATATATATATATATAGTCAGTTTTCAAATCAAGAACATCAATAGCTTGTTAATTAGCATTTAAATGGGCCTTAGCACCTGTAAATGAACCGTACTAATGTGTGCTAATATTTTGCATTCATTATTGTAACTTAACAATGGAGATCCCCTTTGTCAATGCTCTTAATAACCTAAAAATTGTCCAGATTGCATAAGTGCCATGTTTTAGTGGTCGGATGCCATGAAGAGAGAACTGAACGTCATACACCATCACAGTGTGTATGTGTGTGTGTGTGTGTGCAGGCAGGAATGTGAGGGATTTGAGGGGGTGGAGTGTTTTAAGAAGTTGTAGGGGAGTGACATGAGACCCACACACCCTGAGATGAGCCAACCAACAGGGTTAGCTGAGGAGAACCAACCAACTCTATCAATCACACAAATGCTCAAATACTCACACGGACATGAACACACTACAATCACTGTCAGGGAGAAAATACACATGGAAAAGAGAGAAGATGAGAGAGAACGAGTGTCAAAGAGATGTTCTTTAGCATGTGTTTGTGTTTGCTGTGTGTTTGTGGTATTATGGTATTGACAATGAAAGATGGGGGATTATGGGAGTTTTCCTTCTCAACCATCATAAATCAAGGAGAATAAGACATGGCACCACACTGCCAACCAAAGCCCTAAACCGTAATCTCACATATGCACGCACATAAACACACACACCACAGGGCGAATGAGTGCTAACTGATGGAGCGATCAGTCTCACTGTTGCCCGCTCTCACATGTGAACATTCAAACAGCCACAAATACTCCCACTCGTATCCTATTTGCCCCTAAATACACAAACATCCAAGACGTGATCTCACAGCGGTAACAGACCAGCTTCAGAAGGTCTGAGCCTATTGTCTTCATAATCCTCTAAATCTGCATGCAGCAGCCAGTCAGACCTGATCTTGATGTCGGGGCTGATTGCAGTTTCAGACATTAACTGGAAACTCCATATGAATCAGCAAATTACATGACAATATTGCATCAATAAGCAGTCACCTACACAGCCAGCACTGATTGGACAGAGCAGGTCGGCAGCTCTCGTGTGTTGACGTGGATACCGGTTTGTGTAAAAGTGACAACAGCAATAGTTGCTGGGAATTTGGGGTGTGCAGAGAAGATACTACCTGTAAATGTCTCTGTATTAAGACAGAACCTAATGTGGGCAGGGATTAAACCCAAAGTGCATTGAAAAGGTAAAAAAATAAGAAAAGAAAAAAAAAGGCAATTTTTACTATGCATTTGCTATGTAGGGGAGAGCGGGCCACAACCTAACGCTTTTTGACTTTCTCAGTTTGTGTAAATCCACTTGGGGTTCAGAGTATTTCTTTTTTCCCACTTTTTGGTTTTATTTCATTAATACAGTGTATACTTTTTTTTTTATTTACCCTGAAAGAATGGAAGTGAAATGTGACAACATGCCCCATAGGTGGGGTACATTATAACATGTGAGGGGCACAATGTAACGTGACCAAATGACAGCTTAAAATGTTATCCGATCTAATCAAAAAAATATCCAAGACAAACTAAAATATTTTGTCAATAAAATACAATTATTATTATTTTTTAAATAAAATAATGGCATTTTTAATCATTCAAAATATACAAATTTTTAAGTTTGACAAACACATCGCTAAACACAGCTATGCATCATAGTTAAAAACATAATAATAATGAATAATTTCTGAACATTGACTCTCAGTCATTATTCAACTTTTTCTCATGGTTTCTCAAAATAATTCATAAAAGTATAGAATATAGTATCATATTTGTAATAGGGGCTCATTGTAACGCAGTGTTATAACACACCCCGTCTGCACAACTGGGATTTAAACCGCGGCTCGTGTCTTCTGCTGTTAGATCAGCATTAAAGAACCATCTCAACTGTTAAATAACAGATATAAGATTACAATAATATCAGATTTGCCTTATTTTAAATAAACACAAAAATAAACTTAAGTAAGAAGTTTATTATGGCTGAATAAATGTTCAGTGATATCTTCCAAAGATTTTTTAATTTTGGTGCAATTTTTTCTCTAAATAGTGTTGATATGGCAACTAGTAAATACACAAAGTTTCGTCATCCTGACGTGTGGAAAGTGTTAAACCATGTGTGTTACAACTAACCCTGCATTGGGTTGTGCCCCGCGCTCCCCTACTATACTAGCTTCCAAAATAGTAAATATTCCTTGAATATATATATATTTTAAATTATTCATTCATTACAACCGTTATGTAAAATAAAGACAAAAAAAGCTAAAAGAAAGTGATGGCTCCTACTGGTCAGAAACTCATACACAGTAATCAGAAAGCAAGCCGGCTTGAGGAGCAAGTGAGAGACAGAAGCAGAAGCAAAAAAGTTTAAAACACGTCTGAATTTCTGATTTGAACAAACTGATTTAAACTTTCATTCATAAAGCTGACACTTTAAGCGCATGATTGGCATATGGCAGATTCAACACTGTTCTGTCATTTCAGGTATGTTCATTTAAAAAATCTAATAAATTCTACCAAATAATAGAGAATATGCAACAACAATTACTCAAAAAAATATTTGTATATTATTCGGTAGAATAAGTCGTTCATTTTTAAAGCCATTATTTGCACTTTTCCAAATAAGTTATTCAGCTTCAAGCACTAGAGGAAATTGTTTTCTCTGTGCATGGGTGTGTGCGTGCTCACCACTGAGAATTCATCGCATGTCATGTTACTTGCATGACAGACTGGCCGTGAGCCTAGATTGACCTTTTGAAGAATTATGATCTGTTGACTGTCTTTTATTTCCATTAACCACCCCCCAAAACCCACGGCTGTTTCTTTCTCTTTCTGTCTCTCTTGTTTCTGTTCTGGTTTCCGTTCTGGTCTCAGCTGGTTGGTGGTGATAGCATCTCCCAGGCTCTGGACTTCCTCCTATAAAGCCAACGCACTCAAAGAGTCTCTGTCTGGACGGTTAGTGGCTGGCGACCAGAGCCTCATCTCAGCACTCCAGACATGCATTGATGAAGAAGGGAAAGTGGATTGGAGGGAGGAGGAATGGTCTTATAATATACAAGAATTCAATGTGTTTTTGATTAAATGGTTATTATAAGAAATGTGTTTGAGTATGTGCATGGGTAAATATGTCTTATTAGCTACATCAAGGGATATGACACATGGTCAGCTGACTTTTCCCCTCTCCTCCACTTTAATGTATGTCTTTATCTTTGTCCATTAGTTTCAGTCTGAGCTCTGTTGGTTTTTACAGAAGCAAGACTCTGGCTTCAGTGGTATGTCAGACTCTGATTCAACAAGTTTCATTTTGATTTGAAGACAAGTTCAGTTTCTTCTGTGGAGTAAAATAAAGCAGCCTGGTCTCATTGTTAATACGTAGGTATCAATAGTGTACGTTTTTCATTTTTGTATGTTTAGGTAGATGCTGAAAGATGTGGATCACAGTGCACTTTTGTGAATTTGCGTTGCATTTTTATTTTTTGCATATTTTATGGTCTGGGGAACCAGGAAAACTCTGAAGAAACAGAAGATCAAAATCCAAACTGAAACTTTAATAATGTCAATCAGGAACAGCCAGCCGGCCAGGGAAACACAACCTAACATAACAGTGACTAGACAAAGACTGAAGGTGAGGGTGCAACTTAAGTAGAGAACAGAAACAAGATAATTAATTAGACACAGCTGGGACAAATGAACTAATGAGGGTAACCATGGGAACAAAGGATTGTTGGGAAACTGAACAAAGGAACACAGGAACGAATCAAAACACCAACTGAAAGTCCAAAACACAAACAGATCCGTGACCGACATATTGATAATTAATGACAATTGAATACAATAGAATCAAAATATAAATGTCACGATTTTGAGATTAATAATAAATATTTCTAATATTTGTTTATATGGAAATAATTTACATTTTAGTGCTGTCAATACATCAATATTGTACATTTCAAACGCAAGTAAATGTACGTGTGGTTGAACCACACTTTCTGTAAAAATACACACGATTACTCATGAGATCACATTGAATAAAGAATACAGTATCTGCTACACCACCCAGGTACAGATAGCTGAAATCTAAAGAGAAAAAGAGTCCTCATATTTTCTATTTAATAAAATAAGTCATATAGATTACTTATTTATCATTTTATTTGATTAAAAAATGTAAACAAAATATAAAAAAAACTGATTTAAACAAAAACAAATTCAAATATGCAAACATTTTATATATAAATGTAAACATCACAATTTAACAAAACGCAAAACAAACACGGCAACTTCATATTTGTTACTGTTGACAAAAGAAGAAAAAAACTAAACAAAACATTTTCGTTGTCAGTTTCTTTGACGAGAATAAGGCTGCCCCATGGGTGTGTACTATCTGAAAAGTGAAAGAAACACCTGAAAAATTATTCAAATTTTAATTAAAATATTATAATAAATAGGCAACTATTGGCAAAATCAGATTTTGGAGTGTGTGTGTGTGTGTGTGTGTGTGTGTGTGTGTGTGTGTGTGTGTGTGTGTGTGTGTGTGTGTGTGTGTGTGTGTCCTGTTCTACTGGAATGCAGCAGAATTCCTCAGCATGCTTTCCTGGCTTGCTGGGTGGACATTGACCACGGCTGCTAAGGATAAACTCCCACTCGACAGCAGAAGGACAAACACGTTCTATTTTTCTTGGTTAGATTTAAACACTGTGTATTATGCTTCTTGTGTTAATGATTGAAAACATGAGCTCTCTTGGTACTCTCTGAGGTTGACCAGTACTGAAAAGTACACATAAAAAGTCACACTTCCAGGCATGTACTCATATTGTCATTCACACATGCAAAGTCCAACAACATAAACTAAGCAGGAATGCCTTGATACGATAAAGCAGGGGGAAAAGCAAATATACACAGATATACATACACATACACACACACACACACACACACACACACACACATATATATATATATATATATATATATATATATATATATATATATATATATATATATATATATATATATATATATATATATATATATGCATACACACACACACCTTATTTCTGAGATACAAGACATGCATTATGCATTATGCATTATAATGTTATAATGGCAATGATAGAGTACAGAGTTATTCTGAAAACTAAACAGGCTCCATGTGAAATCACAGGTTTGGAGTGGTATGTCATCACATTGAAAAATTGACTGACTCACTAGAGAGTCTCATATTCTGGTCTTTTATTTTGCTGTTCACTCCGGCTCCACTGAGGGCCTTGCCTGGCTCGCGTCTCTAACCTGAGCTGTGTGAAAGTCTACTCAGAGCATAATCGTTGTGTGAATAGAGGACTTAGCCAGCACTGATCAAACAACTTGGCCGTAGAGGAATTGTCCTCACAAACAAAGGTTTTAAAGTCTGTTTTGATATTTGCAACTCGGGACTTAATGTTTGGACTTTGGACCTGGTTGTTACAAGCCCCCTTTTTGGGCTGCGTCTATTGTTATATAAACTAAGTTTGAAGTACACAGAAATGAGCAGTCTGTTCTTGGACTCAATAGCGTCTTTATGCACTTATGTAATGACTGGACAGCTTGAACAGCACAGGCTAGGGAAAGAAAAGAATGGTTTGGGTGGAATGGGGTGGAGGTTGGGTCACAGGCTGACACTAGTTCAGTTAAAGATGACCTTGTGAGCAGGTGAGGTCTATATGACCCTGAAGCACAGACTTATCTGTGAACTTTGCACAGCACAGCGGAGGGAGTTTATGGAAAACAGAAGGAACAGAAAAAAATAGACAATGAATGTGTCCATGAGAGAGAAAGAAAGAGAGCAATGTCATAAGAATAATAGCAAAATAGTTGCATGTGAAAGTATTGTCTGCACCAAGGGTGATCTTCAAAGGGGAAGTCAATGGTCTGGGTGGTTATATGAACTTATGTTGAGTTTGTTCATCATTAGTGCTGTTTGCTCTGAAGGCGGTCCAGTAATGGGTATTAAAAGGTTGTTTGAAACATCCTGGAGCAGGAGGAAAGTGTCTATATGCTGGGTTGAACTCACACAATGGACACAGTGACTGAGGCTCACCTTCACCCAAACACCTCTGTAAAAACATGCCACCACATCCTAGAGACAGAAGACAGGTAAACACTGAGCATGGCCTAAACTGCTAGCAGTGGGTTTGTCAGCTTGGAGAAAAAATATCTTTGTAATTCTTTTAAGCAAAAATATTAAGAACAAATAAAAAAAAACTGCTTAGAAGAAAAGTGAATTTTGTTTCAACAAGTGAAGAAATTAATATATGTTAAAAGATTATGAGTACAAAAAGAGCTCAATACAAAATGGGAAACGGTCACAAGTTTACGTGACTGACTAGATGGTTAGTGAGGTCGCCTAGGTTAAGATTTGTTTTTTTTAAGATTTTATATTTTAGAAATTATGTTGTAATGAGAGTTTTAAAATGCATTCTCTTTAATGCACCGACCATTCTACCAAGTTTGGGGTCTGTATGATCTTTTTTATTTGTTTTACTTAGTAAGGAAACATTGAATTGAACAATATTGACAGTAAAGACATTTACAACCCCAAATCCAGAAAATTTGGGACTTTTTGTAAAATGCAATAAAATCAAGAATCTGGGATTTGTTAATTCTCTTTACAGTACATCCCTTTTACGGTGTAGAGTGTCTAGAAACCATTAAGTTTTAGCATGTGCAGAATGAGGCCTGGCATGCATTGTCTTGCTTGCCCAAGAAAGATGTCATCTTGATGGCAGTATGTCTCCGTACAATCCCTACATCCGCTTCCATGTCAGTGGTACCTTCACACACATAAGTCACCAATGTTGTTTACACAGATGTACCCCTATACCATGACAGATGTTTGCTTTTGCACCCATCCCTGATGAAAGCCTGGATAGTCCTTTATCTTTGGAACTGAGAACTCAATGTCCATTTTTCCCATTTCCCATTTTTCAATTTGTTCGTAAAGACTGAGCCTTTGATGGATGCTCCTTTTATACTCAATCACGATACTCTCACCTATTACAAATTCACTGTTTTAAAACAGTTCAATTTGGATATTCTATAGGTTTTTCACTTTTATCTTGCCACTGCCACTGCACCTGCCACTTTTTTTTTTTTTTTTTTTTTTTTTTTTTTTTGTTAGTTAAATAAAGGTTAGGAACTTGTATAATGTTACAAAAGATTTCTATTTCAAATAAATGCTGTTCTTTACAACTCTCTTTTCACCAAAGAATCCTGAAACAAAATGTATCAAGGCTTTCACAAAAATATAAAGGTTTTTAACATTGATATAATAATAATAATAATAATAATAATAATAATAATAATAATAATAATAATAAGTGTTTCTCGAGCACCAAATCAGCATATTAGAATGATTTCTGAAGGATCATGTGACACTGATGACTGGAGTAAATGATGCTGAAAATACAGATTTGCCATCACAGGAATAAATTATATTTTAAATTGTAATAATATTAAAATTTAAAGGGGTACTTCAGCGCTGGGAGGATGAATGTGTATTTAAACTGGGTGATTTATGTAGTAGAAATGTGAAATTATTTTTGAATTCGGTGCCTTCTAGACTGAGAAAAGCCAGAAAATTTATTTTTGGCTCATGTGGATGAAAGACAACAACTCCCAGAATGCACTTGCTTCGCTGCCCAACGAGGCCACTCCCAAGTCACGGAAACTGGTTATCACTTGCCCACCATGACACCGCCCCCACCGTCGTTTTCATTTTCATAGTAATAAAAATTTAGTTCAGTTAGAGAATAGACACTACAATTAAAAACTGAACACGTCTGTTCAATATAATAAGAGTGAGCCGAACGAAAGTCACGGCACAAACGCAGCAGGAGTCAGACTTCATTCACCACGAGCGAAAAGCTGAGCAGAGCTGAGGTAACCGCGGGCGCGGCATACATTCATGCGCATTTTCAGATCATGCCATTATGGAAGCTTAACTTTCATAGGAATTCATTTGAAAAACTGAAACACTCACTTTGTTCCGCACCGCTCCGTTATGAATGCCCGGGCCAAGCGGCCGTGCGCATTTACATTCTGTGAGTGAGATCCCAGTGGGCGGGTTAAAAACATGCGGAACTGGCTCCTTCTACTGACTGTAGTCTTTAGCCTCTGGCCAAAAATTCCTCCGATGACGCAAAAAATGACGATATTTGCGTCATCGGATGATTTTTTTCCAGAAATAAAATGCATAAATCTCTTGTCTCAGGAGGATATGGGGTGTAACGATAATTTGAATATACTACCGGGTTTCTACTGATACAAAACTTCATGCTAATCGCTGAAGTATCCCTTTAATTAGTATCAATTTTGATCAAATAAATGTAGCCCTGCTGACATTAACACATAAAAAGAAACATTGCCTCGACCCCAAATTTTGGTAGTGTATATCCAAACGCTGGAGGTCGTTTTGGCCATTGAATTAATGTTTGAGCATTGTAAAACAGTTTTAAAAACGCATCCCAAGAGCTCATGCATTCTGGATCATTATGTTAGCTGTTTATGTTTCTTATATAAAAGACCCCCTGAGAAACACGCAATGGGTGTGAGTAGAACCTGAAACATCTTAATTAAACAGGGATTTGTAAAGACTGATTAGGTAACTAGTTGATTTCAATGTGTTTTTGCACATCCCTAAATTCAAATCACAATAATACCGGATGTATTTTGAGAGTGTCTGTGTGTGTTCACAGATCACAGATGCACTTCCTAAGATTTTTGAAAATGTATAATGTAAAAGCGTGTAAGATTACACAAGATTGTGTGCATTGAGATTTTCTAGTAGCTGCATCTCAGATGAAGTCTCTCTAAAGTCTGGGATTAGAATGAGCACTACACATTCTACACTACAAAACTAAAGGTTTTCAGGGGGGGGGCTTATAGCGATGGCATAAAATAACCACATTGGGTTCCCCAATGATCCCAGTTAAAAGTTCTAAAAAGAACCATTGAAGAACATTTTTTTGTTGTTTTCAGCATAGAATAATTTTTGTGCAATGGAAAGTTTCCATGGATGTTAAAGGTTCTTAATGGAACCACAAATGCCAATAAAGAGCCTTTATTCTTAAAGCTGTATGGCAAATGTTATGAGAATATGCAGTGTTTGCTTGACTTTTAAATGCTGCACAAAGTCAGCCTAAATGCATTTACAGTACATGAGAATCAGAACTGCAGAAAACAACTTCTCATGCATATTTCCAGTTGAACTGCTGTCCTGTCATCAGAACTTCATACTAGTAATCCCTTACCTCTCATTAATGTCATGATATAATGTCTCAAATGTTTCAACTCCAGAGCTATAGCCATTCTTCATTTTCTGTAAATGTCAGAAATCTTGAAAAATGAACAGATAATATTTCAGCAATGATACTGATAAATAAAGAAAGCAGTGTTTAAGAGAAGACTAAATTTCCCAAAATATCATCCCTGTCTATCCGCATCAATGATAGAGGCTACTATTTGTGGGCGGGACCCTGTCTCATGCTTTGCAGGGGGCCTCCGGGATTTGTGGTAAGCCACTAAGTAGAAGTTATCAAATCAAATGATCACACATTTAGCTATCACCCATCCTGCAATGAAGAGTTTCTATGCTGTAGTTTTCTATCTTAGTGACAGTTTCTTGGCTACAATAGTTATGCCCTTTAGTGGCCCTCTTGAAAAACAAGATCTCTGATGGCATAATAAGATCCTTCCTTGCCATGTTACGTGTAAATACAGTCTGCCTCTCAACAGAGTGTCCCAGACAGCGGAAAATAGGAGATCTGAAACAGGAACAGAGTTACACAAGATACACGCACATATCCATCATGTAGCTCATATAAAAAGATCCCAATTACCAGACACACTTTGAAGAGTCCAGGCTCTTCAGCAGAAAAACAAATAAGACATACAGAATCATGGCAGTCATTTATGCCCAGTATGCCTTCATGCTCAGCTAATCTTATAAGATTTTTTTACTTTTTTCACTTTTATTCAGCAAGGATGCATTAAAATGCATTAGCAGTTACAGTAAAGACATTATAATGTTACAAAACATTTCTATTTCAAATAAATGTTGTTAAAATAAATGAATTTTCTATTATATTAGAATGATTTCTGAATGTGACACATGTGATGTGAGTAATGATGCTGAAAATTGATGCTCAAATATATGCAGCCTTGGTGAGCAAAAGTGACTTCTGTCAAAAACATTACAAAAAATAGAACAGTATAGTGTAATTTTAGCAGTTAAGCTACTGAACACTTTTGAAACAGGGATTTTGATTCCAGGTAATCAATTACTATTTACTATAATATTTAAATGTGTATAATACAAACCCGATTCCAAAAAGAATTGGGACACTGTACAAATTGTGAATAAATTCAGAATGCAATGATGTGGAAGTTTCAAATTTCAATATTTTATTCAGAATACAACATAGATGACATATTAAATGTTTAAACTGAGAAAATGTATCATTTTAAGGAAAAAATAAGTTGATTTTAAATTTCATGGCATCAACACATCTCAAAAAAGTTGGGACAAGGCCATGTTTACCACTGTGTGGCATCCCCTCTTCTTTTTATAACAGTCTGCAAACGTCTGGGGACTGAGGAGACAAGTTGCTCAAGTTTAGGAATAGGAATGTTGTCCCATTCGTGTCTAATACAGGCTTCTAGTTGCTCAACTGTCTTGGATCTTCTTTGTCACATCTTCCTCTTTATGATGCGCCAAATGTTTTCTATGGGTGAAAGATCTGGACTGCAGGCTGGCCATTTCAGTACCTGGATCCTTCTTCTACGCAGCCATGATGTTGTAATTGATGCAGTATGTGGTCTGGCATTGTCATGTTGGAAAATGCAAGGTCTTCCCTGAAAGAGACAACGTCTGGATGGGAGCATATGTTGTTCTAGAACTTGGATATACCTTTCAGCATTGATGGTGCCTTTCCAGATGTGTAAGCTGCCCATGCCACACGCACTCATGCAACCCCATACCATCAGAGATGCAGGCTTCTGAACTGAGCGCTGATAACAACTTGGGTTGTCCTTGTCCTCTTTAGTCCGGATGACATGGCATCCCAGTTTTCCAAAAAAAACTTCAAATTTTGATCCGTCTGACCACAGAACAGTTTTCCACTTTGCCACAGTCCATTTTAAATGAGCCTTGGTCCAGAGAAAAACGCCTGCGCTTCTGGATCATGTTTAGATATGGCTTCTTTTTTGACCTATAGAGTTTCAGCCGGCAACGGTGAATGGCACGGTGGATTGTGTTCACTGACAATGTTTTCTGGAAGTATTCCTGAGTCCATGTTGTGATTTCCATTACAGTAGCATTCCTGTATGTGATGCAGTGCCGTCTAAGGGCCCGAAGATCACGGGCATCCAGTATGGTTTTCCGGCCTTGACCCTTACGCACAGAGATTGATCCAGATTCTCAGAATCTTTGGATGATATTATGCACTGTAGATGATGATAACAAACTCTTTGCTATTTTTCTCTGAGAAACTTCTTTCTGATATTGCTCCACTATTTTTGGCCGCAGCATTGGGGGAATTGGTGATCCTCTGCCCATCTTGACTTCTGAGAGACACTGCCACTCTGAGAGGCTCTTTTTATACCCAATCATGTTGACAATTGACCTAATAAGTTGCAAATTGGTCCTCCAGCTGTTCCTTATATGTTCATTTAACTTTTCCGGCCTCTTATTGCTACCTGTCCCAACTTTTTTGGAATGTGTAGCTTTCATGAAATCCAAAATGAGCCAATATTTGGCATGACATTTCAAAATGTCTCACTTTCAACATTTGATATGTTATCTATATTCTATTGTGAATAACATATAAGTTTATGAGATTTGTAAATTATTGCATTCCTTTTTTATTCACAATTTGTACAGTGTCCCAACTTTTTTAATCGGGTTTATCATGAACTGCATTATTTCAATGCGACCGTGTTCCCCTCTGTCCCAAACACACATTCATATAACGTGTTGTATATAAGTAGTTCACATGATAAATGTAACATTAAAGTTAAGATATGCTTCTAGATTTAAGTCAAGTCAAAAGTCAAGTCAAGTCAAAGTCAGCTTTATTGTCAATTCTGCCATACATACAGTACATACATACAGAGAATTGAAATTCTATGACTCTCAGACCCTAGGTGCCTAACAACAACAAAACGATAACAACAAAAGTTTAACAGTAACAACAACAGAAGAAAGATTAAAAAAGATGGATAAAGTGAATTATAGAGGTAAAGTGGCGATGGCAAATAGTGCAAACAATAGTAACAATAGTGCAATTTCAGATTTAAGTCAGTGCAGGTATAAAATAAAATAATAAGAGTGTGTGCAAAAAAAGAGTCTGTAATCATTTAAAATTAATCATTAATAATTAAATGATTAATCATTAATCATAATAAAAATTAATCATTAATAATTAAATGATTAATTTAATCATTTAAACAGGCCTTTGAAGTTTGGGCAAAAATTTGCTCACGCTGAATTAAAGCCACAGTACATTGTTCTGATCAATATTGACATGATTAAAATGAAACAGGAAACAACTTCTACATGATATAACAATATAACAAATATCCTAAATTGTGGATATTTAAGCTATATATCATATGCATATTCACATATAAGTGAATTTCTGGAGTGTTAATGATTAAAAGAAAAAACAATAATAACCGTACAGAACCGAAAACCGTGACCCTAAAACCGTGATGCGAACCGAACCGTGTTTTTTGTGAACCGTGCCACCCCTAAGTTTTACATCAAAATTTGTCATAATTTAGAAATAAAAGGCATTTTTCCTACCCTGATTTTAGCCCTCTGATTTGGACGCTCTGTTTGAAGAGGCGTGTCTGCTGTGAGACTTCAGTGTAAATGCCCACTGCTGTGATTGGCTGTAACGCTCTCGAAAACTTTTAGCATGTGTTTACTATTCCAGCTCTCAAGGTTAACTAACTGTGAAATGTGTTGATTATAGCATTATATTTAGATTGTGGCATGAAAGGTTGCAGTGATGAACAATGTAACCGATCACAGACATGTTGAGTGCATGAATGAACTCGATTTCTGCATACTAACAAATGCTTTCATCATAACTAAAAGTGCAAACAATGTAAATAAGAGATTCGTTGATTATAACAGGAGTTTTGGCGAGAGTTGAGAACTGAGAACTGAGTCACTGATAAACTGGCACTGTTTGATTGACAGCTCCAGTGATCGTAAAGGGAGCGTTTTTTGATCGCTTTCAATATATAATTTAATCACATTTAAATAACAGATTATTTTCATCCTACTAAGAGAAACAATGTGAAGTTGACCGTTTAGTCACTGGTTGATTTACTAACATATTAACAGCAATAAACAATTTTGAGACAAAGGACATCTATACACGAATCATTACATATCAGAAATGAAAGCTCTACCATGAGTTCTGCCAGGAAGACTCAAATGTTACGTCACTTACTGCCAACTGCATGTTCACACTAATACGTTTTCATTTGAAAACGCATCTTTTTCTCTCCGTTTTGGCCTTCTGTCCACACTGAGACAGTGTTTTAAGTCAATGAAAAGCTTTTTTTTCTCCAAAGCGTATAAATTTGAAAATGCCGTCTTTGCATCATAGTGTGGACTGTGAAGACGGAGGTATTTGAAAACGATGCAGCATGTTTAGTCATGTGACGTACCAATAGATATGTATGTGTATACCGCAATTGTGCCAGTTATGTGCTATTCACTTTCACACAGTTGATAAAATATGTTACTTTGCACACTTCATATCACACTCCTGCAAGGATGACAGAAAATTTACTTGCATTTGCTGTCCTATGGCAAAACACAGTTGCGTTTTAGACAGTGAATGGTGAGATATTTTGCTAAATAAAATGATTTTATTAGGTTTTAAGCATGCGCAGTAAGTTGAATTTGGCGTTTACTGAAGTTTCAGTGTGGATGAGAAACTTTTGGAAAACGTTAGTGTGGACGGAGAGCGTTTTGAAATGAAAACTCCCATTTTCAAATCTATCCGGATTAATGTAGACATAGCCTGAGTTCACAGATGCTGATGCCAACATTCACCAGGGGGTCAGTTGCACCCCTGCCTTCATCTTCAGGCAGGAAATGCAGAGTCCGTTACCCTCTAGATGTGAGCTACGGACAGGGCCTACGCCAAACAACCTCTTAATATAATACTTGCTGGTCTGTTAATAAATTAACGCATTGTTACTTCATCTTGCCTCCCGAGTCTTTCTGGTACAAATCACTGGTCACTGGTGATTTTGGTTAGACACCTACACATAATCGGTACATATAAAACGATCTGTAACAAAGCAGTAGTGACACAGTAAAAACTTTTTTATTCACAGTATTGCACCGTTCCTATCGGATCCAATATAGAAAGCACAGCATCATTTTTTAATATGCATCCACCGCCAGAAGGCAAAGCCAGTATCGGATTACAGTCGCTGGTAAAATGTACGGTACAAACACGCAAGTCAGCAGTGACTGCAACGCACGTTCGTTAAACGTCACGTTCGTTAAAAATAAACTGGATAAATTTTTCTCTGACATCGGAATCCTTCGGCAGCTTATGCAAGGATGATGTTTTTCCACAGCCATGAACAGCACAACATCTGCATGGCTTCGCAATCTTGATATTACTTTAAATACTTGTACTATAATAATTAAATGTGATTTCCCTCATTTAAATTAGATTTCACAATTATCAAATTTATAATAATTCTCTATGATCGCCGCCTGATGACTATTTTACAATTTACAGTGATTATTAAAACCTTGAAATCACTTGATTTTCTGTGTGACGCCACAGTTCAGTTACGCAGCAAAAATGTAGCAGAACATTTCTGAAAACAGAATGCATGCCTGCTTTTGTTACATGCTTAGGAGCAGGTGCTGGAATTATAACATAAAAGAAAATGCAAAGCTTGATCGAACATGCTCCCACCACTTATATGTCGCATAGCTCATTACATTTGGTGAGGAGGCAGGAGTGAGCACTATTCTTTAATTAAAACTGTGTATGGCTGTGGCATCAATAGTGACATATATACCTGGCTTTCGGCCACAGGTGCCTGAAGCAGTAAACAAATGAAGACATTCTTTAGCTCTTGCTCTGAAATGACACACACAATGATACGACCAAAAAAAAACTGCATTGTGCAAAAGGTCAGGTAGCATAAAATGTCCTGAGTATCCTGACCTCCTGAAGGACGAGCCCACATTCCCAACACCACATACCTCAACCTCAGACCTTCTCTCACTTGCATATTCATCTAGAGAAGTGAGATCCTAAATCATAAACCTGTGGGCGTTATCATATGAGATCATCTCTCATATCTGCTGGTCTGTGGAGAGCAACAGTAAATCATCCGTAACAGAAAAGCTCTGAGGACTGAGGCAAAAACATCTTTTATATACAAATCTGTGAGAACAAATGTGTGCACACACGCACATCACAAACACAGGTGTGCTTTAACACGAGTGCCTGCTTTCAGACCTGTAATTACACAAACTATATGTTAGCATGCTTGTGCTCTCCATATCTCCTTCTCATCTCTCTCCACCTTTTCTTACAACACAAATATAAATCAATAAATGGCAGTTGTTTTAAGGTCTTGAACCCGGTGGCTTTGGTCAGAAAGCATGTGTTTCTTTGTTTCTTTATTTATTAAAGTTCTCAAAAGATTTTGCTCAACAATTCTAATTAGCAACAATTACAGTGATATAATCCACATTTTTTCCCAAACGTTTGCTAGCAATTTCCTTTCTCTCCACACAGGGCCTCTCGTATATCGGATATGCAAAGGATATACAGACTTTCTTGATTAAAGGTTATAAGGTTACAGAGATTCAGAATGGGGCGCTATGACACAAAGCGTGCTAGTGATGTCAGCTCTGGTTCAACCTGAGTGTCCCATCATCCTCCGGGATGCTTTTTTGGCAGGAAGTTGTGCACGCGCAAGCAGTGTAAGTTCAAACAGAGTTTATATGAGAGAATAAAACTCCCAGCATGCACCTCTCACATCCCACCTTTCTCTACACACTGGCGAACGTCATTCACACACACAAAGGAAAACGTAATTTTTTTTATTGAGCTATCAGAGGCTAAATCACTGGCATGGCATTAACACACCATTAGCATCTAATATGTATTAGAACCCTACAATCTAATCCTAGCAGTGAACAAACTGCATGAAAAACACACACACCCTACATCCAGGTCACAGTGATCCTGTCCTTATGTGCACCACAAGATTGTTACAGACTCCCTTAAAACAGCATTTCATGCATTAATCTGCTAATGTTCTCTGAGATGTCAGTTTCAGTTTTGTGTGTGTCACTTTTCAAAAGGCAAGGAGTACTAAGTATGCTAAGAAAACGCTGAGGAAGTTGTCACAGTCAAGAACTATATTTCAATATTTCAAAGTCCAAGTTGTTAGTCAGCAGTGCAAAGAGCAGTGAACTGGTTTTAACCAGGGTTTAACTCTGAAATTAGAATTTTGTGAAACTCATCCTACCAACTAATGAACTAATAAGTATCAAATCTTTTTGAATAATACATGGTAAAATGTTTAAAATGTTGTGGTAGATGCCTTTGTACTATAGATTAGCATTTCAAAAAAAAAAAAAAAAATATATATATATATATATATATATATATATATATATATATATATATATATATATATATATATATATATATATATATATATATTTACAGATCTGGTGACTGTGGGGGCCATTTTAGTACAGTGAACTCATTGTCATGTTCAAGAAACCAATTGGAAATGATTCGAGCTTTGTGACATGGTGCATTATCCTGCTGGAAGTAGCCATCAGAGAATGGGTACATGGTGGTCATAAAGGGATGGACATGGTCAGAAACAATGCTCAGGTAGGCCGTGGCATTTAAACGATGCCCAATTGGCACTAAGGGGCCTAAAGTGTGCCAAGAAAACATCCCCCACACCATTACACCACCAGCCTGCACAGTGGTAACAAGGCATGATGGACCCATGTTCTCATTCTGTTTACGCCAAATTCTGACTCTACCATCTGAATGTCTCAACAGAAATCGAGACTCATCAGACCAGGCAACATTTTTCCAGTCTTCAACTGTCCAATTTTGTTGAGCTTGTGCAAACTGTAGCCTCTTTTTCCTATTGTAGTGGAGATGAGTGGTACCCGGTGGGGTCTTCTGCTGTTGTAGCCCATCCGCCTCAAGGTTGTGCGTGTTGTGGCTTCACAAATGCTTTGCTGCATACCTCGGTTGTAATGAGTGGTTATTTCAGTCAAAGTTGCTCTTCTATCAGCTTGAATCAGTCGACCCATTCTCCTCTGACCTCTAGCATCAACAAGGCATTTTCGCCCACAGGACTGCCGCATACTGAATGTTTTTCCCTTTTCACACCATTCTTTGTAAACCCTAGAAATGGTTGTGCGTGAAAATCCCAGTAACTGAGCAGATTGTGAAATACTCAGACCGGCCCGTCTGGCACCAACAACCATGCCACGCTCAAAATTGCTTAAATCACCTTTCTTTCCCATTCTGACATTCAGTTTGGAGTTCAGGAGATTGTCTTGACCAGGACCACACCCCTAAATGCATTGAAGCAACTGCCATGTGATTGGTTGATTAGATAATTGCATTAATGAGAAATTGAACAGGTGTTCCTAATAATCCTTTAGGTGAGTGTGTGTGTATATATATATATATATATATATATATATATATATATATATATATATATATATATATATATATATATATATATATATATATATATATATATATATATATATATATATATATATATGACAACTTGTGGTGTAAAGAAAGGCCCATTATTAGGTTATGTTGTCATATCTTTTTCTAGAGCAACAGCAGTGAAATTTAAGTTGTTTGCCTAAGGTATGTAGGGTCATGGGGATTCTGGAGCCTTTCCCAGTGTCTTGGCCAAAGGCAGGGAAACACTGGATGGATGGCCAGTTCATTGGAGCAACTAGAGGAAACCTACGGCAACATGGGGAGAACATGCAAACTTCACACAGAAAGGCCTCTTGGCTCAGTCGGAACTCAAAACTGGGAACTTTCCTTCAAAAATAAGTCTGATAGATACTTACTGAAGTAAACAGTAAGTATGTTTTGCCTGGCAGTCTCCCCTTTTTCTTCACTCTTATTACAGGCACAAGAATAAAGCAGCACTTTTCTGTTGCATCCTAGAGTAATAATCCTAGAGTAATTAGTAACTCAACATCTTCTTAATGACTTATCAATTATTGAGTGCATCAGCATCTTAGCACAAATTTGCCAGCTAAAGTATCAATTAACTTATTTAAGATCCTGATGCTGGCTTTTTCTCCTCTTTTCTAGACAAACTATAGGCAAAACTCATATGGCAATTGAGAGCTTTACAACACAACACTGTTGAACACTGTTCGATTCCACATGTGTGGCATAATTATTCGATTGAGAGGTTTTAACGATGAGCGAGTTAAATCAGTAGCACGAAGAGGCTCCGTCTTGTCGGGAGGTCACTGGGTTTTTTTTACGTGGCAGGCTTGGCATAAATGGCCATCAAGACAGGCACCAGGTCTATTCAACAGGATCTATCTTTAGCTTTACCACACGTCTAATTGGACAGAATAATATCTAAATGGCACCAAAGTGACCGCTGATTGGTCAGCGCTGGATGTGGAGGCTGTGAGCACTGTAAATAGGGCTGAATAGAGAGGAAGGGAGGGAAAATGGGAGATTGTGTTAGTCAGACCGGCACCAGAGGGCCACAGAGAATGAGCACAGACACACAATGTTTATACTGTAAATTACACATGGGCAAAAAGAGAGAGCGAGAGTGAGAAAGAAAGCAGGAGAGAGAGTGTTGCGGATGCTCTCAGGGGAAAGTGGTCCCCCGTGCTGTGTTATTATTTAGCCATTGCGGTTTTTCTTCCTGCTGAATGTTTCTCTTCTAGCGGTCCATAAAATCACAGAACCCCAAAAGCTCTTCTTTGTGTCTACGGGGGTGATTATATTCATAAACCTGAAAACCAAAAAACCTCAAACTCTTCTCTCTCTCTCTCTCTCTCTCTCTCTCTCTCTCTCTCTCTCTCTCTCTCTCTCTCTCTCTCTCTCTCTCTCTCTCTCTCTCTCTCTCTCTCTCTCTCTCTCTCTCTCTCTCTCTCTCTCTCTCTCTCTCTCTCTCTCTCTCTCTCTGATGGCTTTTCCAGTTATAGCACGTCTCTCACACCGTCACTGCCTATAGTCCTTCATCACTAACATTGAGTCAATATCATCAAAAGCATCACCATGTACACGCACAAGTGAAAATCTGATTCTCAGAGAACACACCAGGCCTGTAACTTTGTGAAAATACACACACATACATCATTACAAACTGACAGACCTTGACACAGTAGTCACATCCAAGCAAAATACTAATTTCCAAAAGAACTCGAAGTTTCTTTGAGAAATGAAACAATAATTAGGGTATGCAGATCTGCACTATATATAAGCCTGAGTCCTGTTATATCTGCAGCTAAATCCAGTGCTATAGAGTCTTTCAACAAGCAAAAGTAAAAGACAAAGAAAGAGCGAGCTAAAGAGAGAGAGAACAGTGTTGTAACTGAGGCAGTTTGTGGACTGATGATGACAGGTTGTGGCTTAAGCATTACAGGAATTCATGTTTTTTTGTCTCTGGGACAGTAGGTTGCCTGAATGTGTGTGTATGTAAGCATGTTCATGCCCAAACATGCATACATGTGTTTGTGTGCATGCATGTATCTTTATGACACTAAATGACAGGCTGAGGACTGCTGCCACACTGCCAGACAGTCCCCCTTTAAACAGTGGTGTAAATCCGTTGAACAGAGACTGCATCAACATCTACCAAAGGAGACATGTAAGACTATAAGGAAGTGGCAAAAAAAAAGGGAGAGAGTCAAGACATTTTTATGCGTTTAATGAAGGGGTTCTCAAATCTGGCCCTTGGAGCAAAACTCTGCAGGAAAGTGGACATTGAGGGCCAGTGTTGTGAACCCCTTGTTTAACGTTTTATCATGTAAGCAAAATTTGAGGACTGAAACTAAATTTAGTATAAAATAGGTTTAAAGAACTGCACTTATGCAAATGAATAAAACAAGAAATGGATCGTAAACTAGTGACAATATTTCAAACATATCAATTCCTTTTGTAATGTAACATTTCTTGTACTGTCCTTTATTATTTTTAGAGGTAAATATGAAATACAATAAGTTCATACGTAAATTTTTTTGTTTTCCAAAAAGTTGTTTACAGTGTGTGTTTATTCTGAGAAACCACTGATGCAGAATGACAATCATATTATCAGATCAGATACTTCAATGACACAACACATAGAAATGTCATTTCATTGTCATTCTTAGAAAATGTTTCCGTTTGTAGTGTGGATGAAGAATATGATGATGAATGTTGAAGAAAATACAAAATACAAATACAAACCTGAAAGGAGAGTGTCATTCACATTTACCTTATTTGCGTGACATGATGGGACCTAAAAATAGAAATCAGGTTCTAAAAATAAATGAAGAGGGCCAATAAAAATGACGTAGAAGTATAGGACTATCAGTAGATCAAAACCAGCTCAGGGTGGAGTAACACTTCACTGACACAGCAGCGCTGGCAGCTCATGACTAACAGGAATGTTGACCGAGAAACATTTTGTATACTGACTCCATTACGTCTTTATGACATCATTTCCTACCTCCCCGTCTTTTGGCAATGGGTGAGTGTGTGAGATGTTTAAGAGGGGTGTGGTGCAGGACGAAAAGGAATACAGGTATACTGGACACATGCTCTTGACACTGTAGTTCTCATCCTCAACAGAACAAATGATGAAGAGACATCAACGTGCAATTATTCCAGTCAATTTCAAATGGCTTGATCCCATTATGGTTTGCCACAGTGCACTTGACTTCTCTCTACAAGGTTTATCCCATTAAAAAGTCAAAGGTAAAAAAAAACAAAAAAAAACTCCCCTTTATTTCATGGATATGACAGAGCTAAATTTTAAATCTTAAATCTCATTTAAAATGCATGTTTGAGCTGAAAGCAACTTGCACTGACATATTTAATATCAGTGCCATTGTTTTGTCTCAAGATGCACACCAGTCATGTTTTTTTTC
The DNA here is from genome assembly GCA_018749465.1 of Paracanthobrama guichenoti. Classification (NCBI taxonomy): domain Eukaryota; kingdom Metazoa; phylum Chordata; class Actinopteri; order Cypriniformes; family Gobionidae; genus Paracanthobrama; species Paracanthobrama guichenoti. The sequence goes on along the minus strand of CM031949.1, from coordinate 18,462,758 downwards.
TAATGGTATGTTTATAAAACCTACTTAAATGTCCTAATTTAACTAAGGCCTAATCATGGCTTAATCTAAACCTTGTCTGTGAAACCAGTCCATAAAGCTGATATACCTGAAGATTCATGGATGATCAGCAAGGATTGTGTAGAGACGTGAATATCTTTATGAGTATGTGACATTGCCAAGATTAAATTTGGAACAATTTATCAACACTCAAAGATAAAATCTCAGTCTCCAGAGTTCTGTGGTTATATGGAAAAATAATCATGTTCTGCACTGAAACTTACCCAGCTGGATCTTTGTGTTAATGACAAAAATCTGTTCACGATACATGAGTCCCATGTAATAAACTAGCTCTAAGCTCTTTTGAGAGAACTTGTCAACTAGTAATATCCATCTATCTGTCTGTCTAGGTATCCTTATCAATCCATCTGTCTGTCTAGCTATCCGTATGTCTGCCCTTCTGTCGGTCGGTCTGTCTATCTAGCTATCCATCTCTCTGTCTGTCCAGCTATCCATCTGTCTAAATATCTGTCTGTCCGGCTAGTTATCCTCCTGGCTCTTTCTCCACCTGTCTGTCTAAGGGTTTATCTATTTGATAGGAAATACATCATAGATGTGAATGCATGCATGAACACACACACACACACACACACACACACACACACACACACACACACACACACACACACACACACACACAGTGTGCACTAAAACAAACAACAATGTCTGAGCTTTAAATGGCATGTCTACCAAATTGTATATACAAACATGAGCGTCGGAACCACTGTATGTGGGTGGGACAAGACCCACCCACTTTTTACGACCAATGATATTGGACCCACTCACTTTTATCGTCTCTAATTCAGCACGTCTGTTTACCTACCCCCAACCGATAAACACTTATTATTAAACACATATTAGATGCTTTATTTCCACTTTTCTAATATCTTACTTTAGATATTACTTCACTTTTATTCCTCACTTTTATTGAAAATAAATGCCTTTCCGATTTGATATGTGATGGGAAAAGGGTTTTTGCCGAGTCAGTTCGGCAAAAAGCGGATTCGAACCTCAGGGTCGATTTGCGTCAAAATGTTCTGCCATGCATCTTACCCCTACACTATTGTCACACTAAATAATTCAGTGATTTCCATAATTTTGCCTGGCGCAATCAGATGTTTAGTAAACAAGGCGGTATATTTGTACTTAATGTAAATGGCATCTACTCCAGTCATTTTTTTCTGAGAGAGGACCCTCCCACCTTTTTTTTGCTTCCGACGCCCATGTATACAAATGTGTGAGTGTCATAAAGAACATGAAGATGTATGTGCACGTGTATGTGTGCACTAAATCTAGAAAGAACCAGGCCTAGGACAGATATCTGCAGCAGTGTACTGAAGCACAGTGACTGATTCGACACTCAACATCTGGCAGCTATCAAAGCTACAGGACCAAGTGTGTGTGTGAGTCTGTGTGTATGTGTGAGTGATCAGCAGTGTGTTGTGGAGGCGTTTGAGAACACAGGGTCTGCAGAGAGCAGTGTGAACTCCAAGTGTGTGAGTTTACTGGCATTTGGATATGGCCGATAGCATCTCACTTAGATAACTACAGCAAAACACAGCCCAACACTAATGTTCATTAATGAAGGTGTGTGTGTGTGATCCAAAGAGCTTGATTGTGTGAGTGTGTGCACTTGTGTACGTGTGATTAATCAAAGACTATATGTTCCAAAGAGTGCTCTCCTTACATCAGATTGAGACTAAATGGTTCAATCAACAAAACTATTAGCACTAAGGCTGCTTGAGGTGAGAGACGCAAACACAATGAATACAGATTAACGCAATAGGGTATGTGTGGGTGTTTTTATGCATACATCTTAATAATCATGTAAGCTAAGCTCATGTTTGTGTGCATACCAAAGTGTGATATCCAGCCAGAATGAGTCGACACTCGAGGTTAAGGTGTGACCGCCTCTTTCTCTACCCTCATCCCACCACACATACAAACACACACACACACACACACACACACACACACACACACACACACACACACACACACACACACACACACACACACACACACTCATACGCTCACTAGCTACCTCCACACCTGAAACTACTGAATACCAGTGCTCTGAAAGGCGTGTTTACCGCTTCAGAACTGTTAAACCGTACCTGAAATATATGTGTGTTTGCTGGAGAGGGTGGGCAACTGGTCCAACACCACATTTAGTACTCTTCTAAAACATCTATACTACCTCTTTCACACCCCAACAGTCAGCATGACCAGACATTTAAGTGTTTTAAGACAAAACTGGGCCAGGATGGATTTTACTGCATACTCTGACTCTTTACTGGGTATTAAGACTTAGTTGGGAATTAAATCTCTAGCAGGATTTAGTCTAGAATCAGTTTCTTAACTCCCATTAGGTGAGAAATTATGTAATGTCTTGAATTTGAGCGGACAGCTCGGTGGCTCAAGAGCCTCTGAATCACTTACTTGCACATAATATTCAAACCAATATTACCACAACTTGTCCATGAGACTGACTTATGTTTGTCTGTCATTATCAAGCTTGTAATAAGATTAGAAGTACAAAAATGCAACTATGAAGAGTCACAGTACACTTAATTTTCTATTTACAAATATGCATTTAGCAGACGGGTTTATTCAAAGCATCTTACGAAACAGGAACAAAAGCAATTTGTCAGAGCCAACAATATTCGTAATGTACAATGACATGTTTATTTGACAACTAGATTAGAAAGCAAGCTAAAGAAGAGAAGAAATGCAGAAAAGAAATAGAAGGATTATTTCACTACCGAAGAGAAAAACATTGGATGGTCAAAACAGAGGGTCAGGAGCACAAGGGAGTCACAGGGAAGGTCTTGTTTATGGTACAGATCAAGTGTCATTGATGCTGTTACTAAGTCTTAAAACACCAGGGGCAGAATAGGTATCAAGCAAGACCGGTGTTAAAAAATTAAAAAAAAAGAGGAAGGATAAAGGTTTTAACAAACTAAATATACTCTCAAACAAGATAGAGAGAGATCAAGCTGTTGGTAAGGGGTGGTGTTTAAGAAGTGCAAATAACTGCTGGATAAATCCAGCAATATGATCCATACATCTCTTCCTGCCATCTCTCTTTGATTGAAGATGCTAGTCACCCATGGAGTTTGTTTGCTAAAGCCCAGTTTTAGGCTAAACATAGCAACAGCTTTAATGCAGGAGATATGGGACTGATTTGTTTGTGTGTAAAATGTATCATCAAGGAATATCTAAGAGTGAGTGGATGATGGCACACACACACACACACACACATTTATGACACAAACTAATATTACGTTTTTTTTTATATATGAAAACATGGCAAGTTAAATATATCAAGACAAATACAAACAAAATACAAGACATAATCAGAGTGGGATAAAGAGTGCTTATAAGAGTATTATGAGGTCTCAAGAACCCAGAATGCATTACCTGTGTTGAATTTGAGTAGCAAATCAGTTCATGTAAATGTCATTTATTCATGTGATCAAATCTGTATTTTCAGCATCATTACTCCAGTCTTCATTGTCACATGATTCTTCAGAAATCATTCTAATGTGCTGATTTGGTGCTCAAGAAACATTTCTTATTATTATCAATGTTTAAAAAAAGGTGTGCTGCTTAATATTTTTGTGGAAACTGTAGTTTCAGTATTCTTTGATGAATAGAACTTCAAAAGAACAGCCTTTATTTGAAATAGAATTAATCTGAAACATTCTAAATGTGTTTCTTACTGACCAGTCAGTACTTGTGACCTCAATCAACACATTATGACTGTGACAAGCAGGGCGGGCGAGAGCCGTGAGAGAGCGGTGCGAGGCCGGTGCGTGATTTGATGATGAGCGCCAGATGCGCGTCACACCCGTCTCGGATCTCGGATGAGGAGCGACGGAAGCATTAAAGGATGAGCGATGACAGTGAAGGACGAGAGAGGACCAGGCCTGGACTTTATGTTGTGTTTTTGTTTACGTTTTATTATGAGCGTGCGTACTTTATTATCAGTTTGTTTGTACTTTCAGTTTGTTTATTTATTAAAAGTTTGTTGATGTGGGAAGAAGGAGGTGGGAACCGGCGAACGTTTAAAGACTTTTAATAAATAAATAAACAAACTGAAAGTGAAAACGGCAGCCTCCTCCTGCCGCACACACCCATAATAAAACGTAAACAAAAACACAGCATAAAGTACAGGCCTGGGGCCTGAACCATGGCGGTAGTTTAACAAACTCAGGGTTACAGGATTAGTTTTGAGTTGACAAAACCAAACCAATCTATTCAGGCTTTGTTGGTCCCATGATGCTGATCATCAGCTTTCTCTGTCAACTCAGGCTTTGATCCTGAGTTTAGGAGTTTAGCCGTGACATCAGTAGTGAACAGCCAATCACATGCTGTGGATCAGTGAACGTGAGATTCATTTCTCTCTTCTGCAGAATATTACATGATTGAAAAATATTAAGAATTTAATCAAATTTACACAGCAAGAAGAAAAGAGCGGTCTATAAAAGAGGACAACTTAAAAATCTTGCAAGTAAAAGTTATGAAGTTAGTTTAGTTGATATATAGAGAGAATTGAACATTTAAGCTCACGTGTAGTAATTTGTATAGCTTTATTTATTGATTTTAAAGTTTATTTGTATGACCTTTATATAGGCTATTTATATACATTTTAACTAAGTGTCTATGAATGATTGATTCACCAAAATGATACATGTGTAATTGATTAAGGGTATAATAATTACATAAATTATATCTAAATAATTAAAAAATATTATTATTATAAATAAGCATTGTTAAAAGCCAGACGCTTACTTAGTTACTATGGAGATGAACACTGCTAAAAGCCAAACCACTTTCATGGTACCCAAACCCCAGGATTTGCACAAACTAAGTTAAAACTTATTCGCTCCTCCGTGGAGATCCGAGACCGGTGTGACGCGCATCTGACACTCATCATCAAATCACACACCGCCTCGCACCGCTCTCTCGCCCACCCTGCTTATCACAATGACCTTTCAACCCTAAAACCCAGAGTTTGTGTGTTGACAGCATGTCCATGTCTGTAGTATGTCAGCACTGGGTTTTGTTTCTTTTTGTTTTGTTGCTCTCTTGAATATTTATGCCCTTCAGAAGGGGACAAAGGGACAGAACCCAAAACAGCTGAACAGCCCGCCACAGGCACACACACATTACAAATGAAAAAAAGAGAAAAAATAACAACAGGAAAATACACAAAGCAGCTAGACATTCTGTGGTCAGGCTGGAGTTATTTGTCTCTAGTTCGGCTTTGAAATATTTCATGTGTCATTTTATGAACAGTTCTTCAGAGATTAAGTAAACAGCGTGGATAGGGAATGTTGCTGTTCCTCTCTCCACTTCCTTTTGTTTGATTAGACAAACATAAAAAACAGTGGGGTATGTAAACATGTGCTACGCTCAACCAGAGGATGAGTTTACAAGACTCGAGAGGTGGGAAATGATGCTGATCCACTCTTTTCTGTAAGGATGAAGAGAGAGAGAGAGGGAGAGAACACACACATTGTCCCAGACATCTCTGTAAAGAAATGACACCTACAGGCTACAGATGGTCTGTATGGACTGTGGTGACCTGTGTGAAACCACTCTCTGAGTGAGATACATGAGGTTTCTCACTCAGAACCTCTGCAGAACTTGTGACTCACTTAGTGTGAAAGCCCCTATGAACCACATGTGATTCAAGATTTCAAGATTTTCAAGAGTTTTATTTGTCACATACACAGTTATATACAGAATATACAACCGGCAGTGAAATGTAAACAGGTCCGCTCCATGGACAGTGCAAATTCACAGTTAAAAACACAAGGAAGAAATTATAATAGAAATAGGATATATAAAAAAAAGTACTATATATATATATATATGTCTATATCTGTAGAATTATAAATAATGAAGTCAAGAGAAAAAAAAGGTAACAAATAAGGATAAAGTGGAATAAAATAATTGAAGTAGACTTTGCAGTGAGTAAACTGTAGACTTATAAATATGTGGTTAACAAATGTATAAAGAGTATAATGTGCAAACAGGTTTATAACAGGTTGTTACACAGTAACAACGAGAACAGAAAGTGCAGTGCAATGTCAGTGTATCGATGTTTATCCTGACGTGAAGTCACGTGATGTTAAGTGACTGAGTTCAGGAGTCTGATGGCCTGGGGGAAGAAGCTCCTCCTGAGTCTCTCAGTTTTGGCCATCAGGCTTCGGAAGCGCTTACCAGATGGTAGCAGCGTGAAATGAGGGTTTGCAGGGTGATTAGAGTCCTTGATGATCTTGGTAGCTCTACCTTTGCAGCGTTTGGTGTAGACGTCCTGCAGAGACGGGAGAGCTGACCCTGAGATACGCTCGGATAAGCGCACGACTCTTTGCAGGGCTTTGCGGTCATGACTGGTGCTGTTCCCATACCACGCTGTGATATGGGACATGTGAAGGCAATGAGACTCATCAAACCACCTCAAGATTGACCTTTTTGAAGAGACTAGATTGTAATTATTGACTGTAACTGTAATAGCACACTATTAAAGATTAAAAACACAACATCGGCTTGCCAATATCAAACCGTTACTGACACTTGGTATGGAGCGTTGAGTAGCAGTTTTCCATTAGTAAGCATATTGGACAGGATCTCTGTTCAACAAGTGACACTGTTACTAGGGATGTGATAATCGATAAAATACTACAATTCAATACTATACATATATATATATAATTGTTCTTTTTGTATTATTCACATTTGTATAAAAGTTGGATAAAAGTGTCTGCTAAATGAATAAATGCAAATGCAGCATGTTGAGAGGACAGAGATTTGCTGAATCCCTGAAGCAATAAAAGATTGATTGCATGAAGTCATTAGAAAGAGAGAGTGAGCTAAAGAGGAAAACAAGTCATAATTCCATATATCCATCATATAAAATGGACATTCCCTAAAATAACATACCTAGCCCTACAGAGAGATATTTTCAGTATGTTCTTGGTGGCTAACACCCTAGACAAGCCTAACTGAAACAGACCACCATCAGAGCTCTGCTGCATTCTGTTTTCCCAAAACATTCCAAGCATAAAAAAAAGGGAAGAGGAAAGAAAAGAATAATCAGAAGTACTGTGGTTTGTGTCAGCAAGGATGACCAGAACCTAAAACATCTTGTAAGAATAATAGTCATAAACTAAAAAAAGGGAATGAAAAAGTGTTGGAATGGTTTTTGTTAGAACACTGTAAATTCCATACCCGGTTCTGAGCCACGGTGGTGAGATGCTATTCCCCTCTGTCGTCCTGGGGGTCCGACACTTACACATACGAGAGACTGTAGGGAAAAGCAGAATCCAGATTGTACACGGCTATGTGGTTGTGGTCAGTGTATGCTTGGACAGGATAATTCATAATTCCTTCACCTCTCTTTCTCCTTCTATCTTTATCTGTTTCTTGCTTTCACACACACTGGCACGCTCCAGAGCACACACACACACCAGCCTCATGCCAAAGGCAAACTGTGAAACACCAGCACCCGCAAAAACTCTCAGAGCAGGAAAAATCCACATACCAGATTTCAACAGCTTTAATACTGAGTGAATAAACAAGATGAATGCTACATTTTGTATTTTTTAATTCCTCTCTTACACCCCCACCCCCCCACCCCGCTCTTTCCTTTAGAGACAGAGAGGGAAAAAATAGGGGGAAAAAAAGAACTGAAACAATGGCGAAGCGGTCCAAAACCTCCCTGGCTTAAAACAATACCATCAATCAAAGTAAGCAGAGAGAACAAACACACAAATTTATTAAGAGGAGCTTTCCAGCGCTTGAGCGCTTTAACTCCTTACGGTCGGACACACACAGGAAGTACCTAATTACTTTATCAGCACACGCAGCAGAGGGAGAGATCGCAGAGCCGCAGACACATGACTTTTAACAACAGAGGAGATTAACATGAAGAACTGTGTTTAGTGTTCACCCAAGGCTCTGTTCATATCAGATCTTAGCCTAGGGCTCATCTTCATCTCAGCTCAAGGCAACGAGTGTCTCCAGCCTTGAGAAACGAGAGACTTCATGCATATATTCACATAAATGGGCCTGCAGTGAGTTTAGCCCCAGGTCGTCTGGCTGTGCTCCACGGCTGAGTATATGGCAACTCCATGTGCTTATAATTTCACAAAAGAGTAATAATACTAGGCTAGAGTTTATCAATATGAATAGTTGGCAGGCATGCTCAGATAATGTAAAATCTTTCAGTCTGTTATCGAAATCTATAACAAATTTCTACCTGCCTACAAACATGCAGCTTCTGTTCCATTGGTTTTTGTCACAACAGGATAGCTGTATAAGTTTTATAAATGGGAGATCTGATACTTATTTAGAAATAATATCAAAATTATTATTATTGAGGTTTTTATTATTATTATTATTATTATTATTTATTTATTTATTTTCCATTTTAATAAACTGATTTTCGTCATTTAAGTTTTAAATGTCAACTTTTGTACATTTTGTAAACATCTGTTCTAGTGTGGTTTCCATAAAACTGTAAACTGGACAGGGTCCCAACAAGGCAATAAACCAGTAAGAGAAATCCTCAGATCCTCAGATGCCTGTTATTGGCAGTTTACCATGGTGCATACTGATAAGAAGGACAATGCAAGGGCCAGAATCAACTTTAGTCAACAGTTCATCACCTTTACCATCAAGCAATCATCACGTTTGCCAGAGTCGATAGACAGACAGATAGACATACAGACAGAAATATATGTGTATTTAATAAACATTATTGTTCTTTTTTTATTACTTTTTAATTAGGCTTTCAACAGCAACTTCCAAGAAATTTGCCCACTCTGCTAGGTAAATGCTCTACAAGATCACATACTAAAAGATATTAATCATACAGCCCACCTGGGTGGTTCTTGAGATTTGATTGTATCAAAAAGCAAAAGTATTTTAACATCTGGTATGTTCCACTCAAATGCATACAGCCTTTTCAAAGAAAGACTGCTGAAGTGATTTATCTTGATGATCTCTTCTCATTATTCCGGGTGTGGGTGGGTGCTAGTGTGTGTGCGTGTGTGTGTTTTCAATTAACAACAACAGAAAAATAACTCCAAAAATCATTGAACACAGTATCGCCACTGTGAAGACCCAGAGGTTACGGAGGTGAATTGGAAACATCCATGGTTAAGTGTTATAAAGTGCCCACAACATCAAACTCTAGATATCGGAGCAAGAGCAGAAAATCCCTGACCGCCTTGTTCTGCCTTTCCTCATAAATGAGAGTGAACCATGTAAGAGTTCTGGGATGCAGTCCTTAACAGCATTCAACATTCCCCTGCTCAAATTGAGCATGGCTTCTCTCTCTCCCCGCTTCCCTCTATCCACGCTGAGTGAAGCATGAGCAGGCATCCCGTTGCCCCCCTGCTGTGTACAGAACACAGGGAACGGAGTACTCTAAACATCCAGAGCCCACGTGCTTCAGTTAGGATCCTGTTCAGATTATTAGTCCATAGTCCAAAACCCCTGAAATCCCAGAGGCTAAGTGCACAAAGCTACATGCAACCAAGGGCAGAATGTGGTCTGAAACGGGGCTGGCTAGGTTCGTTAAAATCGATTATGTGTGAGGGGGCTCTGACACCTCGGCGTGCCGAAGAGGGGACCTTCTGGATGTATAGGATGGGAGGTGGGTTACGGTACAGTTTGATTTCTGAAAGTGAGGAGGCTTACCCACAGAGAAAGAAATGCTCTGTGCCTGCCAGGCACAAAAAAGCTGAGGCTTAAAGAGCTACATGGCTTTGAAATACTCTCTTGAAATAAGTCTCAATCCTCACACACGCGAAATCCGAGCTCTCACAGCAAAACTTCAGGATCTGAAGGGAACAGTTGGAAATGGCTACGTTGGTGCCATATGTGAAACTGTGTGCAGTTCATGTCAAAATCAACAACTTATCTTTTAATGACAAGTTCACAAGCTATAGTCCAAATTCACCTAAACTCACATCTTAGCTTGACCATTTAAATACACAGCCTCGTTTGAGGTATGGCTTCATACCAAAGGCACGCTCTGAAATACAAGTGATTCTCAGAAATCCTTATATATGCAATAAAGGCTTCACTTTAAATGGGGTTTTATGTCTGATCTGTTGGTTTAAATCTATAGTGAATTGATATCTCAGGAAAGCATACTAATATGAAATTCTGGTTCTCTGGGAAAGTGCGAGAAAGGCACTGGAAATTACCTAAAGTACTTTGTGCCCACTGATGGTCATGCACGTTACTATGAAAATAAAGAGAAGGTCAATGATATGACGCTCAATTTTTGTCCTATTCAACATTAACAACAAAATTCTGTCAGGACGGCGGTGTGTCAGCCTGTTCATTCGCCTTTTGTGCTTCGGCATGAGTCGTCCTGTTGTTTTCTTTGCATTTAGATTTACATTTATGCACTTGGCAGACGCTTTTATCCAAAGCGACTTACAGTGCACTTATTACAGGGAAAATCCCCCTAGAGCAACATGCCTTGCTCAAGGACACACTGGTGGGGATTGAACCAGCAAACTTCTGTGTATCAGTTCAATAGTTTAACCCACTAGACCACCATCTCTCACCATGCATTCAACTGTCAGTTGTCGCACCACCCCCTTGTTACCCTGTTAGTTCATTATAATGCTCACGTTACCCCTCATTAGCTTCCCTGTCTTTTGTTCCGTGCCAGATCATGTTTATTCACATCTTGCTTTTCATCTTACCGCTCCCGGTAGTCTAGTTATCTAGTCTAGTCTTATTTTTTTCTGTTTTGATTTCTCATTGGAATCCAAGTTTTTTTCTGTTTTGCTTTTCTTTTTGCCGTGTCTAGAGCTCCCGCTTGTAATCTGGCTTTGTTTTGATTTTTTTTATTTGATTTTTTTTTATCTAGTTAATTACTCTTTCCTTTCTGTAGATTTTTCACTTGCCATTGTTAAGTTTTTTTTGGGTTTTTTAGATTTTTGTTTTTAGGTTTTTTTTGTGTGACTTTTGTCTTGTCTTTTCCTTTTTTATTTTGCATTTTTCTGGACTATGCTGGATCTTCCTGCCAACTCCCTTCTCCCCGCCTCACCTGCCACCGCTGCCCATTGCCCATTGACTGTGGACCTTATCCAGTCTAGCCCTTGCTTCTGTTTGTATTACCCTGCAAATTGAATCCTCTTCTTTCTGAACCCTGACAAATATTCACACATACAGTGACTTGATGATGAGAGTGTTTTTAATTTCTGCCCCTGCAGACCTATGTGACGGTGTTTCTAAAATTAATCTAAAAAAAAAAAAAAAAAAAGATTATTTGAACTTTTCATGAAAATACAGGACTAGTTAAGGTTGTAAAATGTATCAGTATTTTTTTATTCAGCAAGGATGCATTAAATTGATCGTTGATAGTAAAGACATTTCTATTTCAAATAAAGGCTTTCTATTCATTATACAATCCTAAATTTAAAAAAAGTCAGTTTTTGACAAAAATATAAAGTAACTGTTTTTAATATTAATAACAATAAAATAATTCTTGAGCAGCAAATCAGTATTTTAGAGTAATTTCTGAAGGATCATGTAACACTGAAGACTGGAGTCGACGATGCTGAAAATTCAGCTCTGCCATCACAGGAATAAATTCTAGAATAAAATAAAATATAAACTATAAAAACAGTTATTTTAAATTGCAATAATCTTTCACATTAAAATCTTACCGACCCTAATTTTAACCATGAAATTACCTTGAAAACATATTTTAAAACTTTTTAAAAGTAATGAACACATGTATTCAAGGTTTCAGGAAAATATATCACATACGTTTTACACCTTTATTTTCATTAAGATGAACTGGTGCAAAACCATATGAAACCAACATGTTTTAGACTAGATTTTAAAAAGTTTCCTTTTCTTTCCTTTTGAACACTCTTACATCACTGACCTGAAAATTAACTCAATCACATATCTGTGAACACTGAAGGCAGATCACCCTTTCGAACCAAAATGGAATGGAAAAAAATAAAGATAACTGCCACTTTAAACTAGTAAATCTCTGAAAGTCACATTAAGCTAGTAAATCTCTTTTGCAAGTGAACTGAAGTCACTCGATTGACCTCATTCAGATGAAATTCTAATTTGTATCTGATTATAACGGGCTGCCCTGAGGGACAGCTCTGTTTTCAGTCCAAAACAGCAGAATCCACAATGACCGCAAAAATCTCATCAGATCATTTCACTCAGAAAAGACATGTGGAACTCCTCAGCCATCATCCTCAATCTTATAGACCCCCCAACACACAGATAACACATAGACAGAGAGCGGTTGAGAGAGAAAGAGAGGGGAATCCAAACCACATGTCAATTTAGTGCAACTGTGAAGGCTGTGAAAAGACCTATAATTCATGTACGAGTAACACTGTGGAACCACTCAAATACGCAAATCCTGGGAGGAACAATGATTCATATCATATGTCCGTCCAACACTTGACAACACTTTGAGTTCAGTAATAATAAACTATCCTGAAAATCTCAAATGCTTTAGTCAGTCACATATATCGAAGGCAGGAGAACTGCATGGCAGCAATGACTCAATAAACTGTAACGGCATTTTGGCATCAGAAATGCCACTATAGATGTACCTATCAGAGAAAGCAATCAGCCATTGGAAACTACCCTCATATCCAAACAAGTATGTGACTTCATCAGTCTTTTATCTTTTGGCTCCTGCCAGCTAACCCACACACGAAATGCATTCACTATAGTTCAAACAATTATCACTATTAAACCTATATCATTATTCATTTTTGTATGGTCTTTGAAACTCACCAGACAAAACCTATACTGCAACTGAGATAATTACCACTCAAACTATGCACATGACTCTGGGAGAAAAAGAGACAAATGTTGTGGTAACTTTTATATGAATCTGATAAAATGTTTCAAAGTATTAACCAAGCCAGAAAAAAACACACACAGCAGCAGTACCACAAGAGCTCCAGTGTGTATCTTTCTATCGGGCTGCAGACCTGAACAACAGGGCAGGACATGAAAGCAGTTCCACACAGCCATGGTGCAAGTCACAGCCAAGAGAATGCGTTTAAAAAGCCGTCCACTAAAAACCACAAGAGATGCTATCAGGCCTTCACACAGCACTTTACCGTGAAAGGAACAAAAAGCACAGTTACAAAACAAAACAAAAATCCCTCTACATTATACTGTGGCATTTGGCGCTATCAGACATATGTATATCAATAATATCCAACATGTAACTTTGACATACACAGTATACAGATTAATGTGACCTGATTTAATTCACTATTTCACACCAGTAGACTTATGTCTAGTCTAAATAGGATGCTGGTAACTTAGATTTTATGCACTTATATTAAAATTCTGGCATATACTGATAAACCATAAGATTGTGGTCAATAACAATAGAAAATACTGGCATTACAATTCTGTACGATTCATAAAAAATAAAAAAAATTAAAAACTAATTTAAATGCTATAAGTGAATTTAGTCATTGTAAGATCGAAGTCCAAGATCAAATGCATTAAAAATCATAATAACTAAAAATAAAAATCAATTTAACATCTTCTTTGTTTATTTTTTATTCACTACAGAATCCTGGGAAAATCAGTTTACGCAAAATATTAATATGTATATTTGGCTTAGTGAGCATAGACGAATGTGTATATTCAATATTGATTAATAAATTGTAAAATACATCTGCAGTGCATTTTAAAAAACTCAAAAACATACTTAACATTTTATACAGTCTCTGTCACCTATCTAAAGTGCATTTGAAGTGCTTCAAAAGAAATGAATGGTGATATTTTGTTCTGCTTTTGCTAATTGCATCACCAGAATTGAAGGCTTCAGAAGACAATCTAATCTGAATCAGTTCAAAAGATCCCTCAATTTCAGTTCCTACTGTGGAAAATGACACTGTTCTAACAAGTCTGTGTGCTTAGGGGGTATGTGATGGTCTGACGCAGATGAGATGCTATATGAATGGAGAAGAGAGGGCAGAGGCTTGCAAAATATAATAGGCCAAATGCACAGGTGGAAAATAAACAACCAGTTTTCTTTTTGTGATATGAAGAGAAATTAAAAGAGAAACAGAGGGAGACAGAAGCAATGAGACAGGCAAAGATATGGAAGTACTGAGAGAGGCACTTAAAATGTCCTTCTCAAAGTCTATGTAACCACTAAAAACAAATATTTCCTCACTTGAAAAAACAAAAGCACACAAATACAAATGCACAGAATTAATGCTGCCTTCACTTGCTATCAGAAATTTCATAATTCCCACTTCAGAAGTCGTGATTACAAGCTTGTTGCATTCAAGTGCTTTGTTGTCGGAATGAACAGGAATCATGGAGGACACCAGGTTTATTCTTGCCTATGTATTGGGAAAATCTTATTAAAACCAAAATTATATGTAGTGGCACATCCACTGACAACCATAAACATTCACGATGCTATCCAGATTTCTGTCCGCTTTCTGCTGATTATGTCATTTCGGTCAAATTCAGGCTTTATAAAACACAATACGCTTCAAATTATTACTTGTATATGTAAATATGCGTTACATGAATGACAAGACAATACAATCTAGCTGTTTTGGGGAAAATCGAATAACTCATACCTGACACAGAAGTATTCTCCCCGCCACCAAGTTTATTGCACGCCCATCGCGGGAATTTAGGTATTAAAATTATTTCCAAACTTTCCAGTGGTAAACACGACATCAGAGGGCATTCATGTGCAATTTTTACCTAGGAAACTCACATTAACGATAATTTCGATAGCACGTGAAGGCAGCATTAGTAACGTCAAGGATCTGCCAGGCTCCACCATCAACCAATCACAAAGGACACAATCACCAGAGTATCGATCACCCGCACCTGCAGCTCATCCCCCTCTGTGGTATAAGCAGTAAGCACACACTTCAGATACCCACATTGCCTGGTCTCGTTTGAGTAAAGGACTCCTTACTTGTATTATGTATCTCCAGCGGTTCTCCAACGTCTTCCCAAGTGTCTCCAGCGTCTTCTGTCCAGTGAAACTGTTACTGTTCCAACGACGAGGTGTGTGCTCCTTCACTCCATCCATCCACGATCTTCAATACACCTGCAAAACAGTATCTGTCAGTACCATTCATTATACATCCACAAACTGTTCTTCTGTCTGCATATACTCCCCTGCATTCCCAATTGCTCCTGTCAATAAACCAAGATCTCTTCATTAATCTTTGTCTAGAGTGTGCTATTCTGTAACAAGTAGGCTACTGCTTGAATTAATTCAATAAGCTAAAAATCTTATATAAAGTACTTTATTACATAGAAATTAATGAAAAATTACACCAGGCAACCAAATGTTCCTAAAATTAAAAAAGAACCAGTTATTGTTCTGGTCAATTTGTTTAAAACCAAACCATTAAGTTGTTTCTTGGATTCATTCAAGAGCATTTATAGTACATACTTAAGGGTTTAAGCTGATGAAATGAATAATATTTTACATAACATCAAAATCTAAAATAAACACTAAACTGAGTTTGTTTTACACTTAAAATTATTTTTACAGCAATTTCTGATCATGTGACCTGCTAAGACATAAGTAAAAATGGATGTAATGACTGAGTAATGACTAGTAGGATAAAGATAATTATTCATAATGGAGATCTCTATAGCTAGGCATGGATCACTGTCCCACAAGGGCCCTGGCAATCTTCATGCTAAATTACAGTAATCTTTCCTTGTCCTCAAACTGCCTGTTTTTAGTTATGCACTGTATTGGAAGCCAAACGCTCAATGTGGCAAAGCTGTTCTACACGACGGTTCACAGCAGATCATTATACATGCACAGCCCCAAAAGTGAAGCCCTTTTACCATGCAACAGAGATTTGGTTGGTCCAAACAGCACTTGTATTGTGTAAGATGTTGCACTGAGTGGTTCAGTTGGGTAGTGCTATCATTGCGTTTTTAGACTGCTTATAATATATGAAATATAAAATATAAATATAATTGAAATTGAAATTGGCACCTCAAAAGCACCAAGTGGCCAGTTCACACTATATCCCTCTAGCAGTCATAGTTAACGGCTAAGTAAACTGCAGTGAGGTATGGATTGAAAATAAGAGTCACCAACTTCTCCTGAACAGGGCAAGAAAACAAGCCAGGCGTAAATGAGACGTAAAGCAAAACAGCAAATTAGAGCTTGCTGAAAAATGTTACTCAATTAACTTTAAAATGCATCGATCCCTGTTTTTCTGCAATCAATCTTCATCTTGATAATTCTCGCAGCAAAGAGCTAAAGCATTTACTTAATTCACAGAGAGAAAGACAGAGAGTGGTGTTTTTTTATGTGTGGTTTAACGTTTTTCTTGGTTGTCTTGGCAATTGTCAAGTCCAGGTTCCAGGCTTCTAATGACCATCCCTAAGCAAACAAACAGTGATATATTCCTTCTATTGCACTGGGCTCAGGTTTTTGTGGGGTATATTTATTATTGGGCCCAAAGTGAAATTTCTGGGCCTGCTGGCAGCTGGTGAAAGCACTGGACAGGGAGTTTTAAATCATATCAATAATGAAGGGATCTGTACTATACCAGAACCTCAAACTCAAATGTGAGTATACGCATCTCTCACTTTAAGGAGAGAATCTGGAGTGTGGAGAGACCGAGACAAGTTTCTGGCTTTTGAAGTTTCACTCAAAGGTCTGGTTAAACTTTTGTCAGACGACAAATAAGAAAGAATATATTATCAAATAATGCGGTTAAACACACAGACTTGCATGCATACTTGTGCACACATATTCATTTGTATTGGATTTATCATACTGTTTGTTTTCACGTACGTCTTTGGCAAATGATAAGATACTGAATTAGCATACTGTTTGGCAGAATCCTTAGCTTTTGCCGAATTAGCTCCAATGCTAGCATTTATCCACGTGAGAAAACAATGACAACTGAATGCTAAATGGTTTGATATCAAGTTTGCTCCAGCTAGAGTAATTGTCCTGAATTTTTACAGATTATTTTTTGTGTATGCATTTTCTTTGATTAATAAAAAAAAACACACTACTTTTCACTTGGCTCTTGTAATTTTCACTTGATATCATCTCAGACATTCTCAAGGTCCTTGACCAGAGTTAAAAACAACACACCCCAGCAAAGGAATTTGCAATATCGAAACAAAGCGAACGTGAAACACAGCTGCAGAGCACAAAAGTACATATTAAGCTTGCATCAAGACAAGTTAGATTTGGCTTTTCTCAAACATGTCAAATGTTGGACAGAGAAGACAAAAGTGAATCATTGGAGAATTCTCGCAGCTATACAGGAAATAAGATGGCAAAGGAAGCATCCAGGTTTTAGCGTGATGCTTTAATGTATTCCATTCAGGGAGGAGAGAGGCCATCTACTCACCCTACGAACATTTTTCCCACACGTTTCCTGAAAAGAAATGGCTTCTGTTGCACCATATGCTATAGCTTTTTTTCCAGTAATGGGATTTCATAGATTAAATATACAATGCATTGCTCTTGATAGGACTGGTTAAATGAAAGCGCTCAGAACGCACTTAATTCAATGCAAAGGAGGTCCTGCTGCAATAGACTCTAAAGGCCTGTTCACACAGAGGCATCTATATTGGCATCTATACAAAGGATGATAATGTTCTGTTTATCATAAGCAAACATTAGTTATGTCATCTGCCAGTTTAAATGCTCAAACTCTTTAAAATTGGGTTGATTTCTGATTGGCTCTCAATGTTTTTATCATTCATCAGCTGGAAAAAAAATTCAGAAATTGATTCCAATGATATTGATTCATCTGTGTGTTTATCGTTAGAGCTATGGTGTAGACTACCCTATTCTCACAGAATTAAATTATAAAATCTTGTTATAGTTTTCATTATTGTCCTTTGTATTCAGGCTTTATTTTATTTTTGAATATTTTATATTTTATTTAATAATTTTTATTTATTTTATGTTTCAGTTTTTTTATTATCAAAATCATAACTAACACAATCCTAAATAATTAAACTTCTCGATATTCTAATATTAACTTAGTAGCTCAGACTCCAGTATGATTTTGATAAAGTATGATGAGTCTCGGAAACATCAGCACATTACCAGGACTTTCCTATTAAAGTTTCATTCAATTGAGAATGAATATTATTAGGCAGATTTAAAGGTTGTTGATTTGTCTTTGGCTACAGTGTGACATAATCTAGCATGCTGGAAGTGTACGGAAACTTCTCTCAGATTTATGATAGAAGCAGAGCTATAGACAGAGAAGATAATTCACAGGTGAAGCTGAATGAGGAAAAAGAGCTGGCCACAGAACAGAGCTGGCAGGCAAGGCTGAAAGAGTTGGCCTAACAACTATGCTTGAACCTGGCTGAGGAAGATTACTTGTGTGCCATCATTCTATCTGCAGCAGAGGTTTGGAAAGGGGGTTGATTGATTCATTGATTCAATCATTCCACAGCTGATAATCTAAAAACATGTCAATTGACAACAATGTAGTGTAACACGTCTCCACGGGTCAGAATGGATATCTCTCTTTCTCCCTCCACCTCTTGGCTATGAAAAGTGTACTCGAGAAATAAAGATACCAGTAGCACTCTACACTATCTCATTTAAGAATAATTCAATCAATGCAGAGCTGAGGGCGGAGGCATTAATCAATGAAAGTGGCACTCACAAGTTCATATCAGTGACCCTGATCTTTTACTGACAATGTGTTCAATGTGAACTCTATTAAAAGTGCAACAACTCAACAAATACTGTAAATATTTAGCGCTCTGAATGACCGTTGAGTGAATCTTAACCGTGAAGCTCGAAGACCCTGGAGCTGAATGGTTCCTTCTGGAAACACCTCCTCGTATTCGCAAAAGACAAATGATGTGGAAGTTATCATTTAACCATACAAACATATTTATTTTTACTTGTCTTATTCCAGTTAGTTCTGGTTTAAAGTTTTACTCGCACACTTTCAAAAACATAATGTACATGTTGGACTTAAACGACTTGCGAGCGCCACCTATCGGTGTCGAGCGAATTATATGTCAACTAAACACTTGGGCTGATGCTACACAGTAACTGAAGAAACCACACTACAGGGGGAATTATACTTGACATGAGCGCGACAAACTAAGACACGAAGTAAGATGAATGAAAAATATATACACATAGGCTATAGGCTAAACATACAGATTAATTTGCAAAACTGCTCAAAATGAGAAGGCAATGGATGAGACATATGTAAGACAATGTTTTTAATTCATCATTTTAGCATATATATATATTTATATTTATATATAATGTTCATTTTAAAACTGAAACATATTAAACATTCGTATAACATTTGCAATATGCCGTTTGTAAAAAAAAGTGCTTCCTTTTCCTTGCTGTATATTTCTGTCCAATAAGTTCAATCAGTGATGACGATAAAGACAGCAAAACTCAAAAGGCACTGAAACCGGTCTCTGCTCGAGTGTTGTTGTACAAAAAAAGAAAAAAAAAAGAAAGAAAAAGAAAAGAAAGAAAGAAAAAGTTCACATGAAATGCACACGCTTACAGAGCAAGACAGGACATCACTGCAAAACCAGTGAGAAAGCACACGGTGATCGTCCACCGGAATTATTCTCATGACAGCAACAGACATTGCATAGAGATATGCACCCTTTCACATTTTTATCAATCATATTGCATAAATACAAAGCGTTTACTCTAAAAGCGTACACTGACAGGCGTTTTACAGATCAGTACCCGAATCATGGCAAAATGTTCACAATGCAATGCGCTTCATCAGGTCGCGTTTGGACGACATAGTGCATACAGTCTGCGTTATGAATGACAGATAGTCCACAGTAAAAAACAATGAGTTCCAGTCCTATGCTTTGGCATTTTGTCTATTGCCGTCCATGAAACAGCCCCACCCCCTGCAAAAAGTATCAACAATATCATACAGTGAATGTTGTGCAGCAACAGGTGTGGTGGAAATACAGCCTGCTATGGCAGGAAAGTTTTTTTGTCGCTTAAGATTAGTATGTAACCCAATGAGGCAAGGGGGAGTAGGAAAGCTGGTAACTTAACATAAAAAGTAGACTGACTGGGTGAAATCATGCCCATTAGCTGCACTGATAGGTTTCGCGTAGCTAACGCATTCTAACGACTACACCTACATCAAGCTAGTCCAAATGTATGAAGAGATGAGCTTATCGTTTGTTTGTTTGTTTGTTTTTGTCTTTTTTTTCTTTTTTTTTTTTTTTTTTTGTATAAAAGGCACATGTATACCGCAGCTGCCTGGCTCCTATAAGAAACACTTTCAGAATGTGTCAGCGTTTATCCAGCAGACGTAAAAATCACGCAAAAGTTACTTCAAAAAGACCAGCTCGCTCCGTTAGGCGCAGTTACCCATGGCTTTGACAAACGAGCCGTCGGGGAGCTGCCTGAAGATGCCCCGTAACGTCTCCAGTTCTCGTGTGAGGTGTTCCACCCTCTTGCGCAGTCTTTCGTTATCCGCCGACAACTCGATCACTTTTTGTTGCGTCTCCACATTGCGCATTTTCGCCTTGTCCCGGCTCTTGCGCACGGCTACGTTGTTGCGCTCCCTCCTCAGCCGATACTCGGTGCTGTTCTTGTCGATCTGTTTCTTGTTTTTCCCTCGATCGCCCATCTTCATGGAGCCCCCTGGCAGGTGGCTGTGTTGGTGGTGCGGGCTGGGTACGGGCGTCGGGGGAGGTGTGGGATGGCCCGGCTGGATGTGCATGGTGGTTTGCGCGCAGTGCGCGATCTGGTGCTGTAGGTAGGATAGATGCGGCGCGTGGTGTTGAGAGTGGTGGTATGTGGGCGGCATCGAGTGGCTGAGCTCATCTTCCTCCCGGGGCTCTTGTTTGATGGCCACGGGTCTCATTCGTGCCTGGCTTTCGTAGATGGGTTCCAGTTTGGAGGAATCCATGTAGCTGTTCAGACAGCCATACATCTGCGGGGCCCCCGGTGTGCCATTGGCGCCGTGGGGGTACTCGTAGTCTCCGCTCGCCAGCTTGAGTTTTTCTTGCTTGGAGCTGTTGTGGAATAAGTCAGCCAGGAACTCGTCGTTGAAGGCAGATGGGTCGATGTAGGCGCTGATGTCGATGGAGTTCTCGTTCTCGCAGATCTCACTCAGGTCTCCAGCGGTGTCTTTGTAGATATAGGGGTTTTGCTGACTCTGTACAAGGCTGGTCATCAGTGGCCGTGGGGCGACCTCGTAGAGGTTTGCTTGCTCCATGGAGTATCTAAAACCCGCCAGACATGGTGAAGAGCTCCGAGAATCCAGCTTGTTCGCAGTACCGGAGAAAGCCGCGCTGGCTCCAAGTTCTCTGCACAGGCGAGCGCGCAGCCAGTCGTGGCTGTGTGCTTGGCCGTAAAGTAAATGGGAGCTTAAAGGCTGAGACGCCACACAGGATCTTCTTTAATATGACACTGACACCATCAGCGTGTGAGCTTCACATCTGTCAAATACTTTCTCAGCGCACTTATATACGCTTTGGAGTTTGGAGGGCGGGTCCTAATGCTTCTGTGCGTGATCTCTGCGCGAGAGCTCAACGCAAGCGCTGATATCGACCTGGTCCTTCAGAAATGCCATTATTATTGATTTATATGTGAAATAATATGCGACCGTTTCATATAATTAATAAAACAATAAATAAAATAAATAATGCGTCTTTGTTTTTTATTGTAAATTTAAATAGTGAATCGTTCATTTAGATTTTGATGATCGATAGGTCTAGTATTAGCAGCCTTTAGAAGCGTATTGTGAATTAAAATGCATGTTCAAAATTCTCAATGGGGGAATAATATTTTCATAAAGGGAGGTGGAGGTGAGCGCAGATTAAACGAGCACGAGACAAATTATAATGGCAAAGCGGTTGACAGTCGCTCAGCACGTAGGCTAAATGTATTTGTAGCCTAATACAAATTACTAAAGTAGAAAACTTGTTTTATAACTACAATTCTTACTTTGTGGGATAAAAGAGAGAAAGACAAACAACAGAGTAAACGGGGGAAAAACTTAATTCTCAGTCGCCTACTGAAAAATATCAAACGCACCATGCAGACTAATATGCCATATGAAATTGGTTTGATACATTTTACAGTCAAGTGAATAGACACCACATTACAAAAAAAGAAAAGAAAACCCGCCACAAAAGTGATTTTGTGCATTCCATTAAATAATTGTTTTATCTTTGTGTTAATGTGTTGCGTTTATTCTTATTTCCACAGGACGAACTCTACCATCCATGATTTCCTTAGCGCTTAGGAGAATCTTTGCGAACAATAATAAGTAGGCTACGTAATACCTCGTCAAAACAAACAGTGCAGCACACGTTTTGAGAAGCTGGAGAGCACACAGCAACATGACAACTGCATGCGCTGAAGTTGGCTAATCAGTGCGTGAGCAGTCTGGGAGCTCCCTCTATTGTTGCAGCGCGAGCCTGGCACGTACGTACCATAATGACACGAGAGGCCAGCAACAGATATGCTTTTATAAATTACGTTACTCTCTTGATTTATTTTGGTCTGCTTTAATTTAGCTACTTTATATGACAGAATTAGAAATTACCAAACTGTATTGGAGCCATATAACAGGTTGTTACATGTATGGCCCTGCATACCAACAATAAAAAAAAATCCTCTCAATAGTTTTTCCCCCCTAAATAACACAGCATAAAACATTATGAGAAAGAAATTCTAGGGATCTAGGGAAATCTGTGATGTTAGGTAGGCTAATGCAAGACATCCAAACACAATACTATACATTAACATAACAATATTTAATTGATGTTTCATTTGTTGATGGTGGGGTAGGCATATCAATCACAATAAATGTATTATTATTATTATTATTATTATTATTATTATTATTATTATTATTAATAATAATAATAATAAAGTCTAAAGTGCAAGAACTGACTCGTCTATATGTCCTAGATATAGGCCAAAAGTGCAAAATTATAAACTGGAGTATTGCCAATATTAACTTTATTTAGCTTGGCTCTCGCTTCTATGAATCTTAATAATTTGCATCTGTGAACACAAATCTAACACCTTTTAATACATCTAATTTCCAGCTCCGTGAACCGAGAGCTATACTGTTACCTTGTTTAGTGTTCTTGACTGATCTGATGTTATACCGCATGAAAACTCCCCGAGCCGAGAAATGCAGCCTGATTGGTTTAGTGACATGTCAATCAAAGTGTACATTTCGTCGTCCTCCCAACCCTCTGATTTGATTGGTTGCGAGAGCAGATTTCCCTACATGGTCACAAGATTTCGCAATACTCCCAGCGCCGCTTTACCAAACAATAACACCTCAACCTGTGCTTATTTTTCGGTGAACAAAGAGGACATTATTCTTTATTAACTCGATTGGGTGACTTGTAAGCCTGGAACGTTTTCAAGGTAAGTTTTCAGAGGATATTGTAAGACAGCAGTACAGACTGTCGAATTTTTTTTTTTTAATCAATTAACCGATGGCTCGCTAACTGACAGGATCCGTGCCGCTCACTCGATTGCAAAATAGCTTCAACTCCCGGATCTGAGGCCAGCGAGAGCCTCGTGGCCCACGTTTAAACATGATCGCGATCGACAGTGGATCGTTATTGTTAATTCGCGTAACTTTTATGTAGAAAGCAGCCTGTATGAGCTCTCAGTTCATTGTTAGACGCCTTACGTCATGGTTAGGAATGTGCCAGCTATTTAGCCAACCTGCTAACCTGCGGTAGATCCCACTGGCTACGGACGTAGACCTAAAGTAACACTTGTGTCAACATTGTGGCTGTTTTACATGGTTTAACGCGATAGAATGCAATACCGCTTTAATGGATCTGCTGCCATTTTGAATGTAGGCACACTGTTGTAGAAAGTAAGTCAGCGGTATTCCCCTTCATTCCCACAGTTCCGTGTATGATGTAACAAGCCTGTCATGACTCAAAACAACATACAAAACACTGTCCTGCTTTAAAATATTCACTAATAAACTTACATTTTCTTTACCGTATTCTCACTACTCTGGTGTTTGTTTAAAATGTTAACTTTAGCTCGGCATAGTTCTGCATGACTACGGAGTTTCCCTTCTCCCGTGTACAAAGAAGCGGGTGGGAGTGAGAGCGATGATGCAATCGCGGGCAACACTTGAGCTCGCGCTCATAGGAGAGAAAGAAAATTTGCCACATATGCACATTGACATGGCAGCACGGTCGGATTACAACAACATAATGCTAACGGATGAGCACAAGCGGTTGAGCCGACTTTCAGGTGTTGCAGCATTTTGCTGAAATAATGAATTTTTGCGCAAAGCATCTGTTCAGGTGGGGATTGTGTGCCAACAAAATATGTAAAAGTGTGATGGAGAAGAATGATGCTGATGTGTGCAGAGTACCGTGTCTAACTTCTTTCTCTCCACTCTGTCTGGTTTTCAGGCACACGGCTGCATTTTGTGGCATTCAGCTTCACACAATTCTAGCTAACACCAACGCCAGCTCTGCGAAGCCCGACAACGTAGGTCGGTGAGGGTGAGAGAAAGACAGTGGAAGTGGATCCAAATGAACAAGCAGTTGCAACAGAAGATATCCAACACAGATCAGAACGGTGTCAGTGTTATACAGAATCAGGCTCATAATAGTGCACTGAACCCCGCCGGAGCTGCAGGACTACAGCAGGTACACAAATCAACAATCTAACCTATTCACCCATGCATTTATCAATATTAATGTCTCAGCAAAGCCAAGATCAAAGCATTGCATTGTCATTTTGCAGTATTTAAACCATGGTATCTATTAGGGCTGCACATTATATCAAAATATTGCAGATGTACATATCGCGATATGCATATCGCAACAGCTTATATGCATAACTGTATGATTTTAATACTCCAAAAGAGAGTAGACTGGACACATGATTGTTACATACATGTTAGGTGCTTGGCCCTGTTCCAAATGGCACACTTCATATGCACTTTCGGTCTTGTGGATTTACAATGGCTGCCACGTGCACGTGTCTGTTAAGTCCACGAGACCGTAGGATGTCCCATTTGTCATTTTAGGTTTCAGAAGGGTGCTCGCAAGCGCCCCCTTTGCTGTCGATATGTGCGCTCGATGCACACTTTTGCAGACTTCTTTCTGACAGTCAATGCGGCGTTACGTCATGAAAGTGTAGACTCTTAGGAAGACCGCAAGGGTTTAGGGTGCCATTTGGGACAATAAGCAAAGTACTCCCTTGAAGTCTTTCAGACAGTGTGTGATCCTGAATTCAGTTCTCTATGGGCATATACACACAGAATTGCCTGTCTTGGTGAGAATTCAATTAAACACAGTGAGTTATGTCTTAATTGGACTAAACAGTTGAGAAAGAAAGTGTGCATGTAACAATATATTTGATCCATGCAGCTCTTACAGTGACAGCAGACTAATAAACCTAATAAATCCCCATGGTTTACATTGATGTTAAAATGACACTTAATTTTTATGTTATTCTACAGTAAAACACTGCTGTTCACTTTGTAGGGATGCTTCCCTCTCACAAAAAGAATGTGCAACGCACGTCAGTTATATAATTTTCAGTTTTTAAATATAATTTATTTTACAGACTTAAAGCATTTATCGTATTGAATATTGCATTTAACAAATTTACGCATATCTTCAATATCGTGCAGCCCTATGTAAACCTCAAAATTACAAATTAGCCATGTACTGGATATGCTGTTGTTGCTTATTATTACCATGCGTGACATTATTTTAATTCTGACAGGTTCCTCAGTTAGTTCCAGTGAGTCCTGGAGGTGGGGGTAAGGCTACGCCGCCCAGCAAAATGAAGAAGACTAATATGGATAAAGACAGCGACGAGTACCGCCAACGGAGAGAACGCAACAACCTGGCCGTAAAGAAGAGCCGTATGCGCAGCAAGCAGAAGGCACAGGACACCCAGCAGCGTGTCAATGAGCTGAAGGAGGAGAATGAAAGACTGGAGGCTAAAATCAAATTGCTTAGCAAAGAACTGAGTGTGCTCAAAGACCTGTTTCTAGAGCATGCTCACAACCTCGCAGACAACGTGCAGCCCCCTGCTTCTGGTGGAGGCCCCGGAGACCTCTGCAATAATAACAACAACAACAACAACAGCAGTAACAACAGCCAGTGAGGGCCTGATGTTGGTTTGCAGTGTGCAATGCTGTGGGCTGTGTGGAGGCTCTCTAGGCAAATCATTTTACTTAATCGTATTATGCTTTCTTCCCTCCTGTTCCTGGAATGTGTACTGTCCGCAGTGTTTAACTTGTGTGTCTTCTGTTTGTACACTCAAATTCAGTTTCTTTTTCTCGTATTGTGTCTCATGCAGAACATTATGGCCATAGCAACCACAGAAAGTCCAACCTACGCTCTGATTTGATGTGCTGGAGATAACTTTTACAACTGCCTTTCGATTGTAAAGCAGCATGTTTCAGTGTCTTGAAACTTTGCAATATCTTGGAGGACTGTGAAAGCAATTTTGAAATCCAGCTAAAACTGGTCACAAAGATTTGACAGTAAACATGTTCACTCACTCCACTCTAATGTCTGAAGATAGGATTCAAAAACTGAGCTAATAGACTACCGCAGTCTGTTAATGTTATTCATTATGACTTGGAAAATTTGATCAAGTAAGAATATCTCCGAATGCAAAGAGTAGCTATTTTGTATTCCTGCTTTTTTGCCTGTCAGCTTGGATTGATTCAAACTCTTTATTTGTTGGCCATGTCTTATAGCAAATACACTGTTGTATCTATGGTAACAGACTGTAGACAGACAAAACCTATTGCATCAGGCTCCAGACAGTGTCTGCAGTACCATTAGTCCTTAAATCCCTACAGTTAAGCCTCCAATTCTAACAAGGGTGGAGAAGGAGAGATAGAGTAGAATGTTAGCTCTAGGCTGTATGTTTGGGTGTTGGTAGCTAAATTAACACAAACTTATTTCATATCAGTAACTGTTGTGTCTGTGTAAATACTGTTGATGATGCAGATAAGAGTTAGAATGACTGGTGCTGAACATTTAAAGTCATCAATCACCTGATGTGCCCCAAATTTATTAAATTATGCATTATACTGAAAAGTTACTTATCCGAAGAAGCTTTTTATCTGGCTACATCAAATTTTGGCCATTTTCTTTCCCTAACCAGTCTCAGAGAAGTATGTGTGAAATTACATATGTGGCAGCAGGTGTTACTAAAAGTTAATGGAATAGCCACATGACCTTTGCCCTCATTGATTCTCACAGAGCTGTGTGTTCTTGGAGTCACTGTAGATAGACTTTTGTACCTCAGGCTATGTGTCATAGCCTCACCAGACAGCCTTTAAGATGTATATTCCTGTTGAAGAGAAGATTAAAAAGGGGAGGATAAGAAAAGACAAGGCAATCTCTTTAAGATGTCTAAAGCATCTTTAATTCTAATGTATATTTTCATTTTCTATACTTGGAGTTTTAAACATTTAAAAAAGCATGAAAGGCAATGCATGATTAGCACTATTTAAACAACTAACTAAAAATTATGCTCTAGAGAAATAGCGAATCGGCAACTGCATACTTTTGTATTGTTGTATCAGGTTGGGCTAAAATAAAGTTATTGTGTAAAACTTCTTAAAAACGAGACTAAAGTCAATATTTCATGAATATTTGATTGGCGTATTTTGCTTAAGTATGAGGGTTGCTGGGCAACTTGCTTTTTTACATAATGTATACTGGGTTTTTGTGCATTGTAAATTAAAATTGAATACAAAATGCATTCCTTGTGTTTGTACTAACTGTGAGGAGGTGCACAAAACTTAGACATTAATTTACCAAGTCAGCTGAGGTGCCTGCAGTGCACGGTGTCCCGCTGCAGTCAGTGGAACTGGACATAAATATATGTAAGGTTTTCAACACCTCTCTCAACTGGAACTCGATTCAAACGTAAGAGCTACCGCTATAGGTTTGGGCAAAAAATACATTTCATCTTATCACAAATAAACCACCGTATCACAAAAATCTAGGAATTAATGTTACTTTTACAACATTTAATCAATATTGTAGGCCATTTTGATGGACAGAGGCCAATGGGCAAATTTTGCCAGGATTAAACCTCTACTAATTTTTCAAATAATTTTTTAATTACCGCAAGGTCAGGACTTCATTTTAACGTCTGATCTGAAGGACGGTGCTCTTTGACAGTATAATGTCCCCATCACTATACTGGGGTGGTAAGACCCACACAGACCACAGGGTGAGCACCCCCTGCTGGCCTCACTAACACCTCTTCCTGCAGCAACCTAGTTTTCCTCACGAGGTCTCCCATCCAGGTACTGACCAGGCTCAGCCCTGCTTAGCTTCAGCAGGCAACCAGTTTGGGGCAACAGGGTGATATTGATGCTGGTCTGTATGTGAAAATGCGAAGGAAAAGCATTTCTTTTTTTACTACATAGTCATGTGAATGCGCCCGTAGATCTAATAAGATACTATGGCTATAAAACTCATGACAATACTGCTGTAGACAATTCTGTTTCATAGCACTGCATGTTGGGGTGATATACCTACATAATGTTGCATAGCCAAATCAGTCAAGCACATGGAAAACTACTATTGAAAGGAATAGCTGAATTGGGTCAGAGTTGTCTAAAGCCAAGATAGAGACCAAATACTAACTTGTAAAATGTTTTCATACAGTTTATTATATTTGAATTCAATACAGAATGCTACAATGCTTAATAAGAGCTAGTTCAAAGTTATTAAAATATGATTTTCTCCACTTAATGATAATAATATTTTTCCATGACATAAAGTCTAAAATACGTAGATTACCAACTTGTCTGACTGGTCTGGTTTGCATTTTCCAATGTTTCTTATGGTGCAAATGGTTAAGCTCTACTTAAGTTTGCAATGCTTTTGGGAAACAGCCCTGGCCGATCAGAGAGAGAGAAAGAGGCTTCTGAAGAATATCTGAGAAGAACCACTTGCATTAAAGTGATAGTTCACACAAAAATTAACATGATGTCATCATTTACTAACCTTCATGTTGTTTCAAACCTGTATGACTTCTTTTATTCTGCAGAACAAAAAAAGAAGATATTTTGAAGAATGCTGGGGACCAAACAACATTGGAACATTGGATTTTTTGTTGTGTTGAGAAAAGGAAGACAAATTTTTTTTTTTTTAAATGTACACCGGTTTGAAATGACACAGAGGTTTCATAAATTAAGTAAATGATGAAAGGATCTTCATTTTTGAGTGAACTATCCCTTTAAGTGCATTAGCAGCCTGTTTGAATGCATGGGGGTCATTCTAAAAAAATAAAATAAAAAACTGCTGACAAAGAGCAAAAACTAAGAAAATGGTGGAGGCAAATAAAACGAATAAAACTGAAGACTGATGTTCCGAATGACAGAGAGAAGGTGTGTCATTCTATACTTGGACTCTGGACTATAATAGGTGCATGCATGTGAGTACATACCCTGTTCAGTGAGATAAGCTGTATGACATGTATTGGAACACAGACACAGTTTCCCAGTAGAGAGGAAGGACACAGAACACCAAGGACTACATACAACTCATGCCTCTCTGTGCTCCTTCCTCTTTTCATTTTCTATAAACTTTTTTCATTTTGACACATCTTCTCTCTCTAGTGTATATTTCTCTTCTGTCTACAGGAGATGAACACAGTGATAGGCATTTTACAAGTTCTTTACAGCCCTGTCAGTAACTCCAGCGGAAGCAATTTTTTTCCATTGCACTGCATTTTTAGGCCTTAAAGCTCACTGTGAAGCCAATAGGTTACTCAATACAATAAAATAGCTTTCAAGATGCTGATGCATTTGGTGACCTGGTTTCAGCGGAGCAAGGCCGCAGACACTATGTCACTCCAGCTGGCAAATAGCTAGAGACAAGAGATAGTAAAATGCTGATTCAAAAGTGTGGTACATTTACATTGCTGAGGTTACTGTAATAATCTGCTACAGCCCATTTGTTAGTTAATCTATAACTGACTGATCCGACAGATATCAAGTTATAAGTGAGTATACTGTTGGACTGATTCCAGTTTGGATATGCTGATAAGTTTGAGAGTAAAGTAGACAGGCTCTCAGGGGCGATGCAACCTCAAGCTCGCAAATTGTTATGCCCACACCCTTTAACATCTGCTTACTTTAACAGACTTTTAAGACCCTTTAACATAGTCTTACTTGACTATGGCCCAGTTTCACAGACAAGGCTTAGATTAAGCCAGGATCAGGCCTTAGTTCAATTAGGACATTTAAGTAGTTTTTATAAATGTGCCTTAGAAAAAAAACCTGGTGTGAATCCTGGGACAAAACAATGGCGTGTAACATCACTATATATTTTTTTAACTTTCATAGATTTTCAGTTTAATTAAATAGCGATGTAGAATTGAATACATTTCAATTCCCTAGCAATTTTTCAACAAATATGTTGGATACTTTTGCGTTTTCTGTCAGCTGTTTAGAATAGTGATTCGCTCTTTTGAGTCAGTTCTTTACAATGAAGCGGTCACATCATGGATTAGTGAAGCAGAATCAATTTGTGAGTCAGTCTAAATGATTCGAACAGATCACTCACAGTCAGACTGTGTCTGAAATCGCCCCCTATACCCTATAGGGCGCTATTTGAAGGGACAGTCATTTTTAGTGTAGTCCAAAACCATGTAGTCCAAAACCATTATTGAGTGCACTCAATCAATCCCAAAATGCACCACAATAACGAGTGTACAACAAAGGCTCTGTCCCAAATGTTACCCCAAACACTTGCAGTCTTCCTACGAGTCCGCACTTTCATGACGTAACACTGCTTTGACTGTCAGGAAGAAGTCTGCTACGGCAAAAGTGTTCATTGAGGGCACATTGCCACTTCTGCTGTTTTCCTACGGAATTGGGCTACTTTTAAGATGTTGCCACGGGTAAAAACAAAAATTCTGCATGTTGATTTCCACCCCCGGAAGTACGATTGAGCCATTCCAACACCCCCAAAACACCCCAAAGACTTACAAATCCAGTGGGGAATTTGGCCGCCCGATGGCTATTTTTGGCTTCTTCTGACTGGCCATTGGGCTACTTTTGTTGCACAGACCTGGCAACCCTGTAGATGCACACGCGGCACACAAGTCCACAAGACCGAAAGTGCATTTGAAGTGTGCCATTTGGTACAGGGCCAAAGCCACTGGAAGGCAAGCCTGTGTAACAGTGGCCAGCTAGTAAGAGCTGTGTGAGTAAACCTCACTCCTCTGATCTCAAGAGACGTTCTAGCGATTGACACTAGAGGTTACAGCCTTTAGCCTCCTTGTTAGAGCACCCAACTCTCATGCCTGTGGACCCGGGTTCGAGTCCTGCTTGGAGCGGGCGGTGCGAACAGGAGGGGGTTACACCTGCAACATTTACATTTAATCATTTAGCAGACTTATACAACGTGACTTACAAATGAGGAGAGCAATAGAAGCAATCAAACTAACAATAGGGCAACAATATGCAAGTGATCTCAGTTAGTCAAGCACAGCACATGTAGCAAGTTAAATAAATAAATAAATAAATAAATAAATAAAAAATAATATATATATATATATATATATATATATATATAGAGAGAGAGAGAGAGAGAGAGAGAGAGAGAGAGAGATTTAGAATAGTAAGTTTTAGTATTAATGGGTCATGTGTTGCCGAAAAAGATGCGTCTTCAGCCATTTTGTGAAAATGGCTATAGACTCAGCAGCTCGGGTTAAGTTAGACAGGTCATTCCACCAGCAGGGAACAGTCCAGGTAAAGGTCAGTGAAAGTGATTTTCAAACTCTTTGAGATGGAACCACGAGGTGCCGTTCACTTGCAGAATGCAAGTTTCTGGATGGCACGTAGGTCTGGAGTAATGATTTTAGTAATGGGGTGAAGAGCCAGTGGTTGTTCTGTAGGCAAACATCAGTGCCTTGAATTTGATGCGAGCGGCTGTTGGCAACCAGTGCAAGTTTATGAGGAAAGATGTGACATGCGCTCTCTTCGGCTCGTTAAAACCACTCACGCTGCTGCATTCTGGATCAGTTGCAGAGGCTTGACAGTACATGCTGGAGGGCCTGCCAAGAGAGCATTACAATAGTCCAGTCTGGATAGAACAGTAGCTTAGACAAGGAGTTGTGTAGCATGCTCTGATAGGAAGGGCCTGATCGTCCTGATGTTGTATACAGCAAATCTGCAGGACCGGGCCATTCTAGCAATGTGGTCTGTGAAGTTTAACTGATCATCAATCAAAACTCCAAGGTTCCTAGCTGTCCTGGATGGAGTTATGGATGACGAACATAGCTGAATGGAGAAGTTTAGCCAAAAAAGTGTAACAGCTAAAGCTAACACTCCACCTTTGTCAGTACACAGGGAAGGAGACAAGGGGCCGTTTTTTTGTTTGTTTTTTTGACTGGATATTAATGGAGGAGAGGCATTTGTGAGAAAATAGCTTATTTAATGAATCTGCAGCCTGTTCACTAATCTTCAACATGTTTTTCACTAAATTATGATTTCATTGGGAACTATATTTAGATTTTACCTTGATTAAAAAAAAAAGTATGTATTTTTTAAGAGAAGACAGAGTAGGGAATGTTGTGACGGCATTACTACCAGCAAATGTGTAGTATTTTATAATAGATAATAGAAAATAAACAATATCAATGTTTTCTTTCTTTGGCTTTCAGGTTTTACCAATTATGACAAGACTTGAATGACTATTACATTCACATGACAAATGTTGAAGTTATGGTCTCTTAAAAGAAAGAATCGACTCTGATCTGCCTAAACGAGTTGTCAGTAATTCGAATCACACTTCCATCATGGCAACACATCACTGGGTAACATATTTGCATAATGCCCGCCTATGGTCTTCATTGGCTGCCCACGAACATCTACTTTGACCTGCTCTCAAACTTTGTAGTTGGGTCATGTTTTGCAGAGCTATAGAAAAACACGTGATCACGTGGTTCATGGAGCTCTCAGTAGTTCCAAACAACTCAGTGCTGTTAATAGGCTTCTTCGACTTTAAGTGGCGCTGCACAGACTGATTGGTGTATGATATCAAAGTGACCAAAACAGATATTTTAAATGTTATGATAGTGATTTGATGATCTATAAAAATAAATTCAAAAGCAAAACATGAGAAAAATATTAGGGAGTGGAAATGGCTAATGAGCCAATAAGTGTTTCTCTTCTGCCATCTACTGGTTATGGCAATTTTATGTCCTAATGTTATTTTATGATGCTCACATAAGCAAACATCAGGTGGATATAAATGTATGCAAGCAAATACTGAAATAAATAAAAAATAAAATACTGAACCCAAGAAAGACATTTTAAATAGTGTTTAAAAAAAAAACAAGGCAACTAAATGCATTCAACGATTCCTTAATATATTTTCAGGCGTGATGCATTATTCCTTGAATAGGCTGTCTTCATAGAAAATCATTCGAGCTCCTACTTGAAGAGAAAGCTCTCAGAGAGACTGTTTAAATATGACAGACAGCATCTGGTTATAGTAGCTGTTGCAGTGTTGCACCCTTCTGAAACCTAAAATGACAAATGGGACACCCTACGGTCTCATGGACTTAACGGACACGCACATTGTAAGTCCACAAGATCAAAAGTGCATATGAAGTGTGCCATTTAGGACAAGGCCAATGTCGGTATCAAGGCCCTGCCCACACTCCCGCAGAAATGGTTAGTACAGTTTAGCTGTCAATCTCAGCTGTCAATCATAATGTCTCACCCCCGGTTTATAGCATCAAATAACTAACTAAAACCAAACATTTAAAAATCAAACACTTGAACATACATCAGCGTGATAAAAACGACCTAAACTGACAGAAACCATCTTTGGAAAAACATTTTTTGAAGTGTAATTTGACTGTTTAGTTTGTCTTAAGTCCTATTCAATTACATTGGGGAGGGCGGGGTTTATGAGATATACTGCATCCAGACGCTTTGGCTTCACTTTTCAGGACTTGTGCGGCACACTTGGTCAAGACCATAGGGGTAAAAAAAAAATATGGATGACATCTTGCTGATTTGGGACCTGAGTCTGCACAGTAGTAAACTCCGGACCAAGTCTGCACAGTAGAGAGCAGGAAGTAGAACCGCGATATCAACTCCCACAGCACAGTTTACTGCAGAACAACTCATTATGTTGGTGTGAAATAAACAGTTATGGAAATGTAGTAATTAAGGCTGCAGTCTGTAACTTTTTTGGGTTAAAAATAATTTGAGCAAGTACATAACCAGCCAGTGTTCAAAACTATCTGCTCACCTTAGCTAATTTTTCAAGTGTAAGCTTGAGATAATGTTTTTTAAATTCCAGTGGTACTGGTGGATTTCCGCGGGAAATTCGAACATATCTTTGCGTCATTGCGTCACATCTGTACATATCAATAAGGTGTCCCGGCTAGTGGGCTATATTGCGTGAGGATGTTGGAGGTGGAGATTCATTGCCTTTTCTCACAGCACTTGATATAATTAAACTTTTGAATTTGATGGCGGATCCAGAAAGGTTCAAACTACAATCACCAACAGTGACAACTGGAGATTCACCCTTTGTAAAATACAAAAGACTTCAGACTTCGGAGTGGCTACAGAAAAAAAGAGACTGCAACCGGGCCAGCTTTTTTTTTTTCTGCTGGACAGGTAACGTTCAATTATGTAACAGTAGCACACTTGTTCGCTTAATTCATACAGTTACAGAATTTTCTTTGTTGTGCCTTAATGTAGTCACGCATTGCTAATGTTGTTAACATTAACAGTTTGAAAACAAAGTATAATTTGCACGGTTTGACGTGATATGATAAGCGATCATTAGATTTAATCATCACGATTTATTGCAATGCTTTTTCCCCCCTTAGATGGTCAGAACATCTGACCGGTGAAAATTCTTATTGGTCATACTTTCAAACAGTAGAATCTGTTTGAAAGTATGACTGTTTGAAAGAATCTGTTTGAAAGAATCTGATTCCGAATGACAGTATCCAATCAGTAATTGCTGATTGCTGACAGAGATGGCGTCAAAGAGGAAAAACTACGGACTGCAGCTTTAAAGTTTATCTCGAAAATCCTGAAAAAAGTCCTTCAGTGCCTCAGTGACAGCTTCGCTCAAAAAAGCTGTCAATCTCAGCTGTCAATCATGACGTCACACCCCCCATTTGTATAGCATCAAATAACTAACTAAAACCAAACTTATTTAAAAAAAATTTGCGTGATTAAAAACTACCTAAAATGACAGAAACCAAAAAATATTTGAAGTGTAATTTGATTGTTTAGTTTGTCCCTCTTCCTATTACGTTACACGGAGAGGGCGTGGTTTATGAGCTGTACTGGGACCAACCACCTGGGGGCGATCGAGATGTTTTGGCTTCACTTTTCAGGACTTGTGCAGCACGATTGGTTAGTACAGTTTACTGCAGAACAATTCATGTCAGTGTGAAATAAGTTATGGAAATGTAGAAATTAAAGTTGAAGCTCCATTTTCCTGTTTCCACCACAGAATAAAATCATTTGAAAGATAATTGTATCTTTTTATCTCACTATTCTGACTTTTCCAATTTCTGAGGGAAAAAAAAGTTTGACAGTTTCCACATACACTGAACATAATTATAAACACAACAATTTTGTTTGCTCTTTTTTCATGAGCTGAACTCAAAGATCTAAGACTTTTTCTATGTACACAAAAGGCCTATTTCTCTCAAATATTGTTCACAAGTCTGTCTAAATCTGTGTTAGTGAGCACTTCTCCTTTGCCGAGATAATCCATCCACCTCACAGATGTGGCATATCAAGATGCTGATTAGACAGCATGATTATTGCACAGGTGTACCTTAGCCTGGCCACAATAAAAGGCCACTCTAAAATGTGCAGTTTTATCACACAGCACAATGCCACAGATGTTGCACGTTTTGAGGGAGCGTGCAATTGGCATGCTGACTGCAGGGATGTCCACCAGAGCTGTTGCCCGTGAATTGAATGTTCAAAAGACGTTTCAGAGAATTTGGCAGTACATCCAACCCGGCCTCTCAACCGCAGATCACGTGTAACCATACCATGGCTGTAAACCAGTCAGTATCTGGCGTGACCATCAGTGGTGTAGGCAGAATTTTATTTTTGGTCGGGCCTGGGCAAAAGTGAGCGGGCACTTTCAAGATACCTATTGTGCAGTGGTGGGGGCATACATGTGCCACCCGCAAATTACGCATATGCTTTCAGGTAAAATAACGGACAGACTCAAGATTCAGGTCATGTCAATCTTTTTTTCTTTGATCTTATTGAAAAAATAAATTGTAGAACACACCTTGTAAAACTACCACGTCTCAGCCATGAACATGCCTAGTCAGTGTCACTGTCAACATAAACCAAAACTGTAACTGCAACCTGTCCACATACAAAACATGAGCAGCAGTTACAACACATGTTAGACACTTTGGTTCCACTTTTCAAATATATTCTTAATTTTTATTGAAAACAAACACCTTTTTGATCTGATATGTGATGGGAAAAGAAAGTAGAGCGAGTTCGGCAAAAGGCGGATTCGAACCTCAGGTCGAATTGCATCAAAACTCAGTGCCAAGCACCTCACCCCTACACTACATCTACTGACAGTTACAGATGGTGTGTTACCGGATTTACAGGTTCTCTCCCGCGTCAATGCAAGTTTTTAAAAGTCCTTTTTATAGAATTGCGTCGCTGCGGTTTATCTATCACACAACTGCAAATTATAGGCTAAGTGATTACTTGCAAATACGCTTCATGAACTCACAGGCGTGACATGTGTGAGACATGCCTGACACCTAATTGTCTGTCAAACTCAATCATTATGCAAAAACTAGACTGTTAAAAAAAAAAAAAAAAAAAATCATTTTATTTTAGTATTTGAGTTATACACTCACCTAAAGGATTATTAGGAACACCATACTAATACTGTGTTTGACACCCTTTCGCCTTCAGAACTGCCTACGTAGCATTGATTCAACAAGGTGCTGAAAGCATTCTTTAGAAATGTTGGCCCATATTGATAGGATAGCATCTTGCAGTTGATGGAGATTTGTGGGATGCACATCCAGGGCAAGCTCCCGTTCCACCACATCCCAAAGATGCTCTATTGGGTTGAAATCTGGTGACTGTGGGGGCCATTTTAGTACAGTGAACTCATTGTCATGTTCAAGAAACCAATTTGAAATGATTCAAGCTTTGTGACATGGTGCATTATCCTGCTGGAAGTAGCCATCAGAGAATGGGTACATGGTGGTCATAAAGGGATGGACATGGTCAGAAACAATGCTCAGGTAGGCCGTGGCATTTAAATGATGCCTAATTGGCACTAAGGGGCCTAAAGTGTGCCAAGAAAACATCCCCCACACCATTACACCACCACCACCACCAGCCTGCACAGTGGTAACAAGGCATGATGGATCCATGTTCTCATTCTGTTTACGCCAAATTCTGACTCTACCATCTGAATGTCTCAACAGAAATCGAGACTCATCAGACCAGGCAACATTTTTCCAGTCTTCAACTGTCCAATTTTGGTGAGCTTGTGCAAATTGTAGCCTCTTTTTCCTATTTGTAGTGGAGATGAGTGGTACCCGGTGGGGTCTTCTGCTGTTGTAGCCCATCCGCCTCAAGGTTGTGCGTGTTGTGGCTTCACAAATGCTTTGCTGCATACCTCGGTTGTAACGAGTGGTTATTTCAGTCAAAGTTGCTCTTCTATCAGCTTGAATCAGTCGGCCCATTCTCCTCTGACCTCTAGCATCAACAAGGCATTTTCGCCCACAGGACTGCCGCATACTGGATGTTTTTCCCTTTTCACACCATTCTTTGTAAACCCTAGAAATGGCTGTGCGTGAAAATCCCAGTAACTGAGCAGATTGTGAAATACTCAGACCGGCCCGTCTGGCACCAACAAACATGCCATGCTCAAAATTGCTTAAATCACCTTTCTTTCCCATTCTGACATTCAGTTTGGAGTTCAGGAGATTGTCTTGACCAGGACCACACCCCTAAATGCATTGAAGCAACTGCCATGTGATTGGTTGATTAGATAATTGCATTAATGAGAAATTGAACAGGTGTTCCTAATAATCCTTTAGGTGAGTGTAGTATAGTATAGTTATAGTATGTTATAATAATTTTGTAGTCACGTTAAAATAATTTCAACAACTGTTATTTAACAAATATTGTCAAATAAACTGGAGGGGGCCTACTCATCATAGTGGGCGGGCCTGTGCCCATCAGGCCCGCCTGCTGGCTATGCCCCTGGTGACCACCATTTGCCTTATGCAGTGCAACACATTTCCTTCGCATAGAGTTGATCAGGTTGTTGATTGTAGCCTGTGGAATGTTAGTCCACTTCTCTTCAATGGCTGTGCCAAGTTTCTGGATATTGGCAAGAACTGGAACATGTCGTCGTATAAGCTGATCCAGAGCAATCAGCAAACCGCTCACCCACATGACACCATACACGACGTCTGCCATTTGCCCTGTACAGTGAAAACCGGGATTCATCCGTAAAGAGAACACCTCTACAAAGTGCCAGACACCATCGAATGTGAGCAGCTGTTCGGGTGGCTGGTCTCAGACGATCTTGGAGGTGAAGATGCTGGATGTGGAGGTCCTGGGTTGGTGTGGTTACACGTGGTCTGTGGCTGTGAGGCCGGTTGGATGTACTGCCGAATTCTTTGAAATGCCTTTGGAGACGGCTTATGGTAGAGAAATGAACATTCAATTCACATGCAATAGCTCTGGTGGCCATTCCTGCATCTGTGGCATGGTGCTGTGTGATAAAACTGCACATTTTAGAGTGGCCTTTTTTTATGGCCATCCTAAGGCACACCTGTGCAATAATCATGCTGTCTAATCAGCATCTTGATATTCCACACCTGTAAAGTGGATGGATTATCTCAGCAGAGGACACAGAAAATCTGTGTGCTCACTAACACAGATTTAAACAGAACAGATTTAAACAGAAATAGGTATTTTGTGTACATAGAAAAAAGTCTTAGATCTTTGAGTTCGGCTCATGAAAAATGGTGGCAAAAACAAAAGTGTTGCGTTTATAATTTTGTTCAGTGTAGTTAGAAGTAGCCTATAATTGGGAACTTTCTCTATACAACAGCTGTCAGCTTATCTTAAATAAAGATTTTGTTGGTAACTTTGCTTGTCCAACACTGCCAGCCAACACATGTAACCTGGGCTGCGTTTCTCAAAAGCATAGTGAGCTAATTTGATCGTAGAGAGCATTGGTGGCAATGGTTCTACAATCTTCTTAGGCTTACGATGCTTTTGGGAAATGCAGCCCTGTTTAGTTCCTCCAAATTCAATGCAAACCAAATGGGTCTGTTTAAATTAGACTCAGCTCAACTCAACATTTCCATTCTGCTTAAATGCACTCAGTCCAGTCCAGCTGAACTGAACAGAACCATGATGAACTTGGCTCAACTCCACTGCACTCAACAAAACTGAGATTAAGTAATGTTTATTCATCCTCATGGACTGTTTGCGTCCATCACGCAGACTGGGATAGATGAACTTTAAGTTAGCTGTCAACCGTTGTAACACGTGCCATGTGCTTAAAGTACTCTATCACACCACAAAGGCAGTTCCTAAGGGTTAATGAAAAAAGAAGTGGGTGTTTTAAGGTTAGAGTCAGAAGTCATAAATTTATGGCTCAATATTTCATTCTAGGGTAATTTTTCCCCTCTGAACATTGTTGATTTCTTGAACTATGAATGAGAGCAGCTCTTAATCCCAGTAAAAGACTGCAGATGGTTGTGTAAAAGGGAGGCAGAGAACAAACAGGGCTGGCGCTGCACTGTTCTGATTCATGTAGAGGAGTGGAATTCAGTGGGTTTACTTCAGGAATTTCAGCTATGCTGAGACTGTTTACTCTGTTGCTTCTCTCTCCATCTCCTATTTTAATATGCTCATTAATATCATCCACCACATCCTCCTACCAACAAGCTTGACTTTATCTGACGCTCTGGACTGACAGCGTTATCTCCCTGTTTACTACTTTACAGCATTCACCCATCATTATACAACAAATTCATCCATCAATCTCATTACCTCACACTCTTATTTACATACTGTAGCTTCAAATTGTTTCATTTACATGTTGCCAAACAGGAGCTTTTCTGTTGAGGGTGTTTAGTGAAAACGCTGATTCAATGGTTTATTTATGAATAATTTCAATATAGGAGCTGTTGTGTAGTTTTAATTTGTTGTTCTTAATGAACACATTTTTGTGTTGAATTTTTTGCATGACAAAGAAATGCCTGACAAAGAAACAGCATTTAAACGATATTTTCATGCTATAGTTATTTTTGTTGTCTTTTTAAATGTCTTCTTCTTGGTTTATGATATTGTTATTTGTATACATGCATAACTGTACTGTATATTTCTTGATAATATTTATTCATTTATTTATTTATTTTTAAATGCAGCAAAATTCACATATAAATTATTTATTTTGCATTACTCATTTGTCAAATGTATTAATTGGAAATTGATCACAACCTTGTGTGTAGGATGGCTTGTTGGCTATTTAGTATCTGTATTGAAAAGTTAATTGGCTGGTTTAGGCTGGTCAACAAAAGGTCATTGGCTGTTGGCCCCTGTCGGACGATGTTATTGGCTGTTAGCCCGTGTGGGAGAAGGTCATTGGCTGGCCATGGTGTTTTGGTTGCCAGGTATCTCTGGCAGAATCCTCCCCCTGATAAACAAGCATATCAGATTCCTCTTCAATCTTCTGCACATCACACAACTGTGTTCAAACACCACTTAACACTTTAAAGCACCTCATCAGCGCTTGGTGGACCTCATTCAACTATTCAATTCCTCAAGCCTAATATTAAAAGGGATTCCTTTGATTTACTTGCATTGTTAGTACAAAAGCACATGTTTTGCTTTGACAATTGTTAATGGCCCCATATGTCACAATAATGGTCTGGACAGTCTTTGGTATATTCATAAATGAATGACAGTGGTTTCCGCATGCTAGTTTTAATGGAACGCATTGGACAGTGCAAGAGTAGTTATGATCATAATACAGATTTTCCTTAGCAGAACAGGATAAAATATATTTTTCCCACAAACTGCAAAAAGTGACATTATGTTTCACTTCGTGTTGCACGTTTCCTAACAGATGGACGGTCGAAAGCATCCAAAACCTCTACATAAAAATGAGCGATGAACCTTTTGTAAAATCACCCTCCTTTTCCTTGCTGAGCATGCCAAGATACGTTTGTTTAAAGTAAACCTCCTCAGAGAACTTGGCGAGAAACGTCCTGCAGCAGCACATCTGGAAAACATGCCCTATAGAGAGAGATTTTATTGTGTGTCTTTTAAGAACCAAAGCCCCCTAATGGTTTTCATAATTTAGCATAAAGTAAGGGATATTAGTTTCAATAATCTCTTATTCATACAATCTCCCCATAAAACACAGAGCCACGGAGATGTCAGCTGTGACTGAGCACAGCACATGCGCCAAGAACATTCAGCCTCATTACAACAGGTCAGATAAGGCAAGAGAGAGAGAGAGCGGGAGAAACTTTTGTGCCTTTTCACTTTTCCAGATTTTATGTCATCACACGCGATACAGAGTTCAGATACTGTTCCATATTTCCTGAGGGTGTGTGTGTGGCGGAGAGAGATCTTGTGTGTATGTGTTTGAGGCTAAGTATTCTCACTATGCTGCTTTGTTTTCTTCCCATGGCTTTCCTGGTTTATGCGCACATGTGTTGAAGTTTTTGTATGGAATGGATGACTGCAGAGTGACTGCTCTTCAGAAACCTCATAAACAGCCCTTACATCGAGAGGTCCTTCATCACAGCATGCTGCCGACATGCATAGGTATACAGTCCCTGTGCTCATATATAATCACCTGTCAAGAAAACACTTTCTCTCTCACACACAGTACATACATACGCACACACATTCATCGATGTGAGGAAGAATATGCACACTAAGACACTTATTACACACGCCAATGGGCCTCTCCTCCTACTGTTTCACTGCCAACAATGTAAAATTTGTGCAGGCACAGCAGAAAAGCTTGGGAAGGAAGGATAAATTTGATGTAAGTCACTTTCTCTTTCCTTTGCGTTTTCTCTCATTCTTTGTATTCTCTTTATCTCTCGTTTGGTCTAGCTTTTTACAAGAAGAACACTTGAGAAAAGACATAGTGGGAGTGGGGATTCGAAAAGGGAAATACATCTGAAATGAAAAGAACCAGGGGATCGACATTTCACATCTGCTCATCACCCCCAGGCGAGGCTGGTTTTTCTCCCACAAATATTGTTTTTGTGTGTGTTTGTATGTAAGGCATGTAAGTGGAAGTACAGTCTGTTTTTGAGCCCATCACAGAGACTTTGTGTCTAGTGGTTATATAAGGATCGGAGCCTTTGATTAAGCTATTTGTCTATAAAATTATAGACAAAATATTAAAGAAAATCTGAAATGTATCATATTTGATACATCAGGCTTTTATGGCTCATATAGTATGATATATAGTGAGAATATGGAGTTCACACTAGAGGAGGAAAAAACACCACTTTTATTCAGAGACCCAAAGTGAATACAAATATGCAATTTGGTGCAGATGGTATTTATATGGCCAAAAAGTAAGATGAAATTCTGATGGCTTGTACTGTAAACCAATGAGATTTGAAGAATAAGATAAACGCTCTGTAGTTTGAATCTAGTGTAATGATTGAGAGATGTACACATAAATGTTTGAAAAGGATGTATGGTTAATCAAGTAAACCTAAGTTGCTCCAGCCAAAGTACATGTTTGTCTTTAAATATTAATGATAATATATAAAAGTCATGCATTTTACTTTAAAATCCATTCACGTCATCATTAAAAATGTCACAGCTACCACACATATACCACGACTTGGAGGTGGGAATTGTTTAGAATTACACTGAAAAGACTTTTACTTGCTAACAGCAGAAGGCATTTTGTAAAAGTTAAAGTCTTTTTAAACAAAGTTTTAATCGTGTTGATAATTTAGAGGCCTTCAAAATGTATGCATCAGATATGATATAGTAGACTTAAAGTTAAGTCTTTTACTTCTGACAATGTCCTTTTCCCACCGTAAATTATTTCCTGTAGCATCAGGCTGTAAAAAAAAAAAATCTTCTGGTTCTAATTTTCTTTAGAGTGCTATACTCTGGTTCATTTCTCCAATATAAATGTTGGTCGTTGTTGATGTACTGTACGTTCTTTGGAAGATCACAAATCTTTATAGTTTATTTTAAAATGTTTATTTTGAAAGCAAAAATGTGTGAACAAGTGTGGGAATAATAGGTATAATTATAAGAGCCGTCCAGGTTTCTCATGGCAGTGGTCCTGATTGAGTAATTTCTCAAAATCAGGAGACAGAGTTTTAAATGCCTCAGTTTCATTCAATAATTCAGCTTTGGTTCTTTTCTGTCTCTCAACTTGATTTGTGAAGCTGGAAGTGAATTATTTAGAACATGATACCTGCTGGGGGGGGGGAAAGAGAAGCTACATTTCTCCAGAGCGAGAGAGAGTGAGCGAGAGAGAGAGAGAGAGAGAGAGAGAGAGAGAGAGAGAGAGAGAGAGAGA
This sequence comes from Paracanthobrama guichenoti, assembly GCA_018749465.1. Taxonomy (NCBI): domain Eukaryota; kingdom Metazoa; phylum Chordata; class Actinopteri; order Cypriniformes; family Gobionidae; genus Paracanthobrama; species Paracanthobrama guichenoti. The sequence goes on along the minus strand of CM031949.1, from coordinate 18,419,057 downwards.
GAGAGAGAGAGAGAGAGAGAGAGAGAGAGAGAGCGAGAGAGAGAGAGAGAGAGAGAGAGAGAGAGAGAGAGAGAGAGAGAGAGAGAGAGAGAGAGAGAGAGAGAGAATCCTATTTCAGTAGTTCTTTGTCGTTTTGTGTGTGATGCTGAGTCTGATGCTTTAGTGCCACAAACACACCCTAGCCATTAGCATGAAGGACAAGATAAATGAGTGTAGTGTAGAATATCAATAAGACGGTTGACTGTGTGTTTGTGTGTTGAAATGAAAGACTTTCCTTTACAAGAATAAATTCTCATGTGAGTACTTCCTTAATCCCTGAGTGTCTGTCCTAAATTTGCTTTTAAAACTTTACCTTTAAATCTTTTAAAACAAAAGTTTGCTCTCAAAGTTTGTTCCAGTGACAGGAGAAATGAGTGCCAGCATTGACATCATATGTAAAGTCTCCTTTGTGGCCCAGAAGAGAACAGAGAGGAGAGGTCAGTGAGAAAAAGTGAGAATTCAGGAAAAGTAAAAACATTTTAAAGGAGTCATGGCCAACATGTAGTATGAGATGGATAAAAACAGACAAAGGGGGAAAACCCCATCAAAATCATACAGTTCTCTTTCTTTATGATTTCAGTTAGATTTGGTAAGCAATCTAACCAGTTAGAATGATGTCTATGACTATTTCATCCACAAAATACCATACATAATGGCAAATACAAGTACAGTCATGTACTAGCAAGCATACTACTCTTATTTCTATGGCAAAAATATTAAGAGTAGCATGCAAGTACATGACTGATGCAAACTATGCACTATATTTCACAAAATCAAAGCAAACTTTCATAAAGAACTTTTTAATGTTGAGCAGGATTTTGACAGGAGGTTGGATTTTGTATGACACTATTGAAACAAACAAAAACTTACTGACAGAACCTTTAAAGGTGCAATCGAATGAAACTTTCACTTTTGTAGCTTGTTTTGCATTTAGTTAGGTTTCTGCAGTGTCTGCCAGCTCAGAAAATCTGAAAAGAAAACTTGCAGCCAGTTTGTTATAAACTGTCTGAGTTTGAAAATGTGTCATTCGGTGACCTGTTTCAATTTGTTGCCGGTTTTGACGTAACTAGTTAGTTATTTGAATATGGCTGCCACCGAACAACATATGGAGTCTGCCCTCTTCCCGGCCTGTTTTGTACACAGATAGTGAAGCAGCTAACGAAGGTGTGTTTCGTTTTAATACAATTTCGTTTTACAATGAAGCGATCCTGGCATGCAACCTGCTCTGTGTTAGGATGTACAGGCTCACAGGTGTCCTTACACATAATTCCAGCTTCAGAAGAAACCAAAGCAAAATGGCTTGATTTTATTTACGAAGGTAATGTCCCAGACAGAGTGAGCAAGGACTTGCTTATGCGTGACAAACATTTTTCGCCTGACTGTTTTTCAAACCTTGGGCAATACGAAACTGGACTCGCATCAAATTTGTATTTAAAGAATGGAGCTGTACCTACAATTCATCAGAAAGGTGTAAGGTTTTTTTTTTTTATAATTCTGGTTGTTTGTTTGTTTTGGTTGTTGTTAGCAAACGCCAACATCTGAGGCAGTTGCTTTTACTAGGAGTGTCAAGCGTTATAGGCCTAACTTACGTGCGGTAAAAGATTACAAAACGTGTGCTGATGTTAGTTTTTATATGAAATTGTGAACGTAACAGTCCACAATTTGGTTGGCTAACGTTAAGTTCTTCGTAAGTTCTTCAGGTATTGTGAAGAAGCAAGCAAGGACAGTAGAGAAAATGGCAGATCATGGATATACGCTTGTTTTTTTCAGAGTACATCACAGCTCCTATGTGCAAATGATGTAGGCTTCAAAATCAAAATTTTCCTTTGATACAGAATCAAACATATAAGGTTGGATACCTAAACTCTCCATTGTTCATGCTGGACAGTAGAGATCTGTTTGCTGTGTACGCTCCCTCGCTGTTCAACAGCCAATCAGAGCAGAGCTCAACATTATTATTCATGACCCTTCCAAATAAGGTAATAACAGCCCATTTCATTCTAGGGACAAATCCTATGGTTGTAAATGGACATGTATCAGCGAACAATTTAAATATTGTTTAATATATATTTAAATATTAAATATTACTAATATTGTGTTTATTGTCCCCCTTTTGCTGCCAAAATAGCCCTGACCTGTTGAGGCATGGACTCCACTAGACCATTTTAGCTTTGTGGCAGGGCGGATTATCCTGCTGAAAGAGGCCACAGCCACCAGGGAATACTGTTTCCATGAAAGGGTGTACATGGTCTGCAACAATGCTTAGTTAGGTGGTATGTGTTGAAAGTTACATCCACATGGATGTCAGGTTGGATGGTGTAATCCTGGTGCCATGTGTTCCCCAGGTAAGCGACACACACGCACCCAGCCATCCATGTGATGTAAAAGAAAACGTGATTCATCAGACCAGGCCACCTTCTTCCATTGCTCCATGGTCCAGTTCTGATGCTCACGTACCCCTTTTGGCGCTTTCGGTGGTGGACAGGGGTCAGCACGGGCACCCTGACTGGTCTGCGGCTATGTCCCTCCATACTTTTTTATCCCTGTGTGCACCAAACCCATTTTGAGTGTTTGCTGACAAAAAGCTCTTTTTTTCCATCTGACCACAGAACCAGGTCCCATCTGAAGTTCCAGTAGTGTCAGTTACTTTTCAAACGTTCTGTGGTCAGATGAAAAAAAAAAGCTTTTTTGTCAGCAAAAACTCAAGATGGGTTTGGTACACACGGGGATAAAAAAGTACCCCATGTGTAAAATGAAATACTCTGCTGTATCTTTAATGTTGTGAGCCTATCTTTCTTCCAGAGATCCTGGACATTTTGTTTGATTCTAGCAAATACCAACAGATAAAAAATTAAAGCCTGACTGTCCTAGCTAGAAATCTTATAATGGGCCAAGGTTGGATCTTCCAACAGGACAGTGATCCAAAACAAACATCAAAATCAACACAAAAATGTGTCACTGAGTACAAAACCAAGTTTCTGCCATGGCCATCCCAGTCCCTGACCTGAACACTAGATGAGTGGGGTGACCTGAAGAGGAGAAGCATCAACATGGAGCTGGGAATCTGAAGGATCTGGAGAGATTCTGTATGGAGGAATGGTCTCTGATCTCTTGTCAGGTGTTCTCCAAACTCATCAGGCATTATAGAAGAAGATTCAGAGCTGTTATCTTGGCAAAAACAGGTTGCAAAAAGTATTGAATAAAAGGGTATGATTAATTGTGAGCAATGCGTATTAGAGAAAAACATTTATTTCATAATAAGATTTTCCACCATTTAAAATTCTTATTCTCCAATGAAAGGTTAGAATTGTATACATTTTTAAAACATACATATACATATACATATTTTTTTAAGAATGAATACAGTGAGACAGATAGCCAGATGCTTAACAGTGCTCAAATTTGTGTTAGTGTCATATACCTTGGGGTAATGGACTTCTATTCCTTAACCCCCTTTCCAGGGCTCAGTCAAAGTTTATTTTGGCTGCACTCTGTATGCACACCCCCAATGGATGAACACACATTTAAGCACACATTAGCATTGATAATGCTACCATCTCATGACTACTTGTGCAGTTTTTCCAGAACAGAACCGCTCCCGGAACAGAAAAACCCAGTGGCAGAAAACAACCAAATATCCAGCTAGTCTTACACACGTGAACACATTAAAAATAAAATATATTCATGCACATCTAGCTCACACCTCACACACAACATGCATGATGTTCTCCCACACCCTGTGGTTGTGCACATGCGAGTATAATTAGAGATGTACTCTGGAGATTTGAATGTTCCAGAGATAGCAAGATTTACTGTTTGAAGAGTATTTGGCCAAATCTGGGCTCTTAACCCCCCTAAGAGAGAAAGAGCGAGGATTTAGAGATGTGGGGGGAAGGGGGACATGGGCCAAAATCACATCAATACTCAACGTTCTCCTCTGTTTCGTGGATGCATGTCCGCGGGACAGACCAAACTGGAACTTAGCTAACCCCGGCAACTGCCCAAGTGTCTGTAAGCAATCACAGCTGACTTGATTGACATGCCAGAGCAAAACAATTCATGCTGATTGTCAGAGTGAATTTACAATATGAAGTTGGGGTGGATAGTGGGTGAGAAAGAACATGAGAGAGGAAGAGGCATATACCGTATAATGTTCAGCTGCTGTCACTAATCATTAAAACACAAGTTTTCATGATTTATATTAGCTTTATAATGAGCTCTAATCTGGTGCTGCGTGTTATCTTTCAACTTTGTATGTGTACATCTCTTTCCGGTGATTTACAAAGCAAATATATTCTAAAATGCACACGGACACATTAACTTACACTCTGGCGCTCTTCCATTAGCCAGCTGCTGATATGGTCCTCTTTGCCTGCGTTGTGCTGAGGTTGTTTAAGGTTTTGTGCTTGCTGTGTCAATTTAACTGTAAATAAACTTCATTCTCAGAGCTCCATGTTTAAGAGCTGCAGCCCATTACACAAACTCAATCTGTTTTCACAGAGTTTCCTTCTAAACTTTAATATCCGTTCACATGAGCATCATACTTTAATTAACCTAAGCAGATTACTTCAGGGTCAAAGGTCATTTCTGAAGGGTTTTGCTTTTTAATCCTCTGTGTCTTGACTGGCAATGACTGTATCGACTTTATCTTATCAATTTATTTAAATGTTTTATTTTTTTTGTGATAAGAATCAGCTCTTGGGTGGGTTTATGCTCTGACTGAGCCATATTGCAATGAATGGTTATCCGTTTTCTGCGATGCAGATTGTTTACACTGCTACACTTGGCACGGCATCTGGATGGGCTTCTCGCTGGCAGGTTAGCAACTCTAGATTCCTCCAGCAAGTTGATGGTCTCCTCAGAATCTCTAAGCACTTTCTCCGATCTGCTTTCACATCATGGCCTGCCCTGTCAATCTGTCTCAGTGTAAACACTTACATATAGTGATATCTGTCATCGTCCATTTTTTGCAGTCTCACTTCACGAGCATTCTTCTGGCAGATTGGGGATGTTGTAACATAGGGTGAGTTATAACACTGTCAGCTGAAATTATGCACAGGGATAAAATCTCTGTCATACATGAGCACCACCCTGCTGAGGTGACAGAGTCTCTGAGTACAATTATAAAGGATTTAGAGAAACAAAAACCAAGCAGATTTGAGATAGAAAAATAACATTTTACATGCAAGTTAGAATTTGATTTGAAATCATGTTAATGAGCGCAATTATAATTGGATTTTGGCAATATTGCCATTAAACTTTACCTCATGTGCCAGCAGCCATATCACCCTGTAGCCCAAGACTGGTTTTCCACTGAAGCTAAGCAGGGCTGAGCCTGGTCAGTACCTGGATGGGAGACCTCGTGAGGAAAACTAGGTAGCTGCTGGTAGAGGTAGTGAGGCCAGTGGGGGGTGCTCATCCTGTGGTCTGTGTGGGTCCTAACACCCCAGTATAGTGATGGGGACATTATACTGTCAAAAAGCACCGTCCTTCGGATGAGACGTTAAACCGAGGTCCTGACTCTCTGTGGTCATTAAAAATCCCAGGAAAAAGAGTAGGGTGTAACCCTGGCATCCTGGCCAAATTTGCCCATTGACCCCTGTCCATCATGGCCTCCTAATCATCCCCATATACCGACTGGCTTCATCACTCTGTCAGTAAGCTGGTGTGTAGTGGGCGTTCTGGTGCAATACAGCTGCCGTCACATCATACAGGTTGGTGGTGGTTGAGGAGATTCCCCCCTTGCATGTCTTTACATACAACCGCTTAGACTGCCTTGAATAGCGCTGTATAAATGTAACAAATTATTATTATTATTATTTTCCCCACTTGTTCACTGTTTTAGAATAGTGGTAGTGGGGTAGGTTGTAACAACATCTCTCTTTTACTTGACATAAATGTTGAGATTTAAAATTTACACCGTTAAGTGACTAATATATATATATATATATATATATATATATATATATATATATATATATATATATATATATATATATATATATATATATATATATATATATATATATATATATATATATATATTTTTTTATATATAGCAGATAATTGTGGAGAATAGTTTTAGATCAATTGCAAATAAATACTGAATTACAAACCTTAAAGATTAAAGCGTATAGAACATCCTCTTCACCCCTGAACTTTTACTTAGATTTTTACTTTATTATTATTATAATGTGGAAATATAGTGTTTTCAATCCTTTTGAGGTTTTGTATCTGTAATAAGTTTTGCACAGCTTATTTCTCTGTTCATTCTTTTTGGCATGAGCAAATTTTGATTTTGTTTTCCACATATGCACAAAATATGTGTAAACACCACAAGTTGGTCATGTGGCCTTTTGTTTATATGTACAGTGGTCATTGTGGCTAAAAGAAAATAAACTTGTCTCCAACAGAGGATATTCCCCTGTATCATGTAAAAGGCCATTTGTGTTGAAGGCAGTTTCTGTTGTCACGGATACTGTTTATAGTTCAACCCCCCTGAGTTTGATTCCACATAGAGGTGATGTGATCAGCAGCATAATGACACCCAGCTGACACACACAAACATGAACACAAGCTGCAGCTGGAAGACATCTGACACAGCCTGTGAGGAAATAGACGAGTAGGTTTTTTTTGCCAGACTGAACTGACCAAAAGAGGGCAAGAGAAAGAGACCGAGAATAACGTGTGACCTTACTGAAATCTGTGCAGACGTGCAGCCAAACAGACAGACAGACATAATGAGTGAAAATGGGAGTGAAAGGTTGAGGATTCAATTGATAAAGATAACAGCTGTGAGAGAAAGCAGCCATGTCTGGAAGATGGGACATTGTCTGTCTGTGCCTTTCTGGCATAAAAAAAAAAAAAAAAAAAAAAAAAAAAAAAAGTAATTGATTTGACGGCTACAATAATCTCAGTTTGTTTGAACAACATGGCTGGGTCATTGTACTGCTGGATAAACAGTTTTTTGAACTTTAAAAGCAATGTTCTTTTTTAAAAAATTTTTACGTTTTATTGCCATATTATTTTCCAGTAAAAGAGGAATGCTTTGAAAATGAAAAACATGCCTTTATTGCAGTTGTCTCTCTCTCTCTCGCTCTCAGTTTATCACATACTTTCACAGGCACAATCCACTGCATATCAGTTGCATTACGTCACTTCACATCTAGTCACAAATCAAACAATGTCATTTATATTTGAATTCCAGCAGGCCGCAATCAGCCACCAAATGTCAGAAAAATTATCACCAAGTGACAGACCTCAGCGTGATGATTTTCCTATTGTGGTGTGAGGCAGCTAAGCGTGTGGCCCAGAGGATACGGCTCCTTATGTGGCCTTAAAGCTGTTTGAAATATCAAATTTAGGTTTAATGCACATAAATGACCAAAATGCTGTATTTAAGTGTATCTAGGACTAGGCCTTTTGTTGCTTGTTTAATGTAAAATAATTACATTACATAAAGGTGTTTTCAGTTATGCTTGTTTATCCACTGGTACCACTAAGTGTAAACACGTTCACCAGAATTTAAGCATATAAAGAACATAAATACATAATTTACCACCTTTTTGAACTTGTCTTTTGTGTGGATTCAAATGTCCATGATGTGATGTGAGCGCTGGTTTGCATCAAGACCTGAGAAAAACTGGACAATATCAAAATCTCATGTAGACACGGTTTTCTTGCATTGTTCTTGCATTTTTGTTTTTAATCCGATTTTTGACAGCTATCAGCAGTTGTTTTGTTTGTATACCTACAGTATAAACACTCACAGAAAAGATCTCTTGTCAGGTCCATCGATTATGTGTTTGTTTTAGTTTTGTCTAAATCTGTACTTTGTTTCCTATCTGAATGAATGACATCGTAATAATGACTGTTTACCAGATGCACATGAAGGCCTTTGTATGTATATTCCTAATAATATTACAGCTATTGTCACTTCTAAGATAGGCCTATTACACTATTTTGATCAATGTGAATGCCAAGAACATATATTGTTTATTAATAAAACTAAATGTTTTTCAAGCTGACTTTATGTATTGAGAGAACCTTGGAGCAACCTGAGATGAAATGCCTTGTTCAACAGCATAATGATATGGTTTTCTCTGTAATTCTAGTTCACTAGTTTCTTTTCAAACATGAGATGTTTGCATCAGTAGCCTAAAGCCTTAACCACTATGCCTACAACTGCAAGATATGGGATTTCCCCAAACAATAAAATAATATATGAAGTTTAAAAGCCAAGCTAAAAAGTGTTTTCTGAGGTCTTTTATGGATCTTTTACATTCTCAACATTTTATTTTGTGGAAGAAATCTTTAGTGTAGGATTTGGCCTGCATTCAGGATAAACATTATACCAGTAGACATGATAAAACAGCAGAACTTTGATAACTGGGGGAAAAAATGTATTATCTATTGTCCTGTGCTGACAGTGTTTTTGTTTTTAAAGCTCACAGTTCTTTTCATTAAAGTGAAGGATGTTGCTTTTGAGATTTTGTTGATGAATTGACTTATAGTATAAAAAAAAAAGGAAAAAGTAATGTGACCTTTATGAGATGTGCGCCACCGTAGTTGATGGGGATGTTTTCAATGCATGAAATGGGGATGTTTACACGTGCTTATGCTGGATTGGGCAACTTGAATCTCTTTGTTTTCTACTATAAACAAAGACATTTTCTGTAATACTAATTCTGTAAAAAAATTAAAGAGAAAGAGAGAGAGAGAGAGAGAGAGAGAGAGAGAGAGAGAGAGAGAGAGAGAGAGAGAGAGAGAGAGAGAGAGAGCGAGAGAGAGAGAGAGCGAGAGAGAGAGAGAAATGAATAAATATTTGACTTCTTTAGCTTGTGTATTACTCTTGCATTCTTGAAACTTGCTTTTGTGGTATTGCAAATATTGTTGGCTCTATGATAAATTGTTTGCAATGTTTCTTATTTGGATACAATATAATTAATATTTTTATTATTTAATTAAATAAAATCCTTTCACATCATAAAAATCATCATAAAAAAGTTTGAACATTGTGGGCTTTTTTGGTGAATATTTTGAAACGTTTGTAAATAAGTATGAATAGTTGCAGACAGAGATTTAACTTCTTTTTTTTTTCACCAGGGAATTGTTAACATGAGAAAGATTGCATCTATTTTTTGATTATTTCACATCATGCAGGAGCATTAAAGTATAGCTTTAGATGCTGGTGAATAAGATATGATCCAGAGACTAAAAGGAGAACAAATTACCTACATACAATTAATGTGTGGGTGGCTTTTAAAGAATTAAACCAACACAGATCACAGTTTCTAATCTCAACAGAACTTCAGATCTGGGTCAGAAATCTCTCTTCTTGTGTCGTAGGCCCATTGCCCTGGTAAAATGGCCAGCTGCTGGCAGTGTCCAGGCCATTAAGTGCATATAATCTATGCCTCGCTTGACTTTAAGTTCATACACACACACACACACTTAAACAGCCACGAAACACAAATACACTCCTGTCAAGCTGCCTGCTCAGGCGAGATAAGAAACTCTTGTGCTCTCTGAGGTCCCAGAGAATAATTAAGCTGAACAAACGCACACTGAGCACACACGTCATGTCAGTGAACAAGCTTATTTCAGTTTAATCATGCACATGCATTCACTCAAACTGAACACACTCACAATGTTCAACAGGTGAGTGATTTTGAACTCCACGTAATCCTGGCATATAACACATTGTAATACAGAAATGCTCTAATCAGATCTGTTGTATATCACATATCACTATTATAAACATACATTGACCTCATTGCTTTTTCAGTGTTTTTGGACTGAGTTACTGTAAGCTGATTTCATGGCTCCATGAAATCACCAAAATAACGACTACTGACTCCAGATGACAACTGTGAGATTTCAGTTACATCATGAACTTTATTTTCAGAAGCTGCACAGCCGCAGCTTGTTACTTGCTCTTGATCTCAAGAGAGGTGCAGGACACTAACAGCAGGGACAGCCTCCCAAGAGCAGTCTGGTGTGTTTTAATCACTGGCAGAATAGTGATCATGCAGGATTGTGATTGCAGTTTCTTTTGTCACTCTAATCGGGCTTAAAACTGAAACCAAATACAGAAAAACACACCTATCACTTGATTTTAAAATTAAATTCTCCTTTATACGTAACACATTCATTTCACATGCTCTGGAGGCATGACAGAAGCCTCGTGTTTTGAGATACACAAATATCAATCCTCAAATACCAATAATTTATTAAAGTTTAAAAAAGAGATCATGATTCTCCCACAATTCTAAATAGATTTCGGATTCAGCCAGGGACTTTGTTAACAGCCACTTGTCGGCAAATAATGGCGTAACGATGTAATAGCCTACAGTCTTTATTTGAAGCATCAAGTTCCTTTAAAGGGTGATTTTGATCCTACTGTAGACATCAGTGTTTATATCCAAACTATAAACTATTATGATTACCCCAGTACTTATGTGATCATGAATTATTGCTACACAGAAATAGTGAGACAAAAGTTGTTTGTGAAGCTGCTTCATACTTATACATGACAACTTATTATTATTACTGTTTTTAAATGATGCCGTTTGGTATGGAAGATGAATATTTTAGAGATTATTACAATAAACAAAATCAAAAACACCTGAACTAATAAAACAAAAGTATTTGATATAAATGTTGGATTATACACTGTAAAAAAAAAAACAAAAAAACTATTGTTTTTAACTTAAAAAGTAAGTAACCTGGTTGCCTTAAAATGTTAGTTCATTGAAATTAAAAATTTGAGTTAATACAATGAAGGAAATGGTTTTAATAAATAGAAACTCAAAATAGTATTGTATCTGAACCACATAAATAAAATAAAAAACAAATTGTGATAAATCATGAAAATAGCACAATTTGGCATGGTTCACTGCATTATAACAAATAAAACACAATTACATAATATGCTTACAAAATCTTTTAATACACTGTAAAAAAAAAAACTATTGTTGGTTTAACTTAAAAAGTAAGTAACCTGGTGGCCTTAAAATGTTGAGTTCATTGAAATTAAAAATTTAAGTTAATACAATGAAGGAAATGGGTTTAATAAATAGAAACTCAAAATATTATTCTATCTGAACCACATAAATAAAAATGTTTTGTGATAAATCATGAAAATAGCACAATTTGGCATGTTTCACTGTATTATAACAAATAAAATACTATTTAAATAAAGGGTGTTCCCTTTCAGAATTGGGATCTGCTTTCAGAGACCAATCTGCTTCGAGTGTTTCTAAACGAGCCAATACCGATTGGCATGCGGTCCACGCTCTGCCCGCTAGTGGAAGTGGAATACCGCATCTTCGCTTTCTACTTCGGAGCCGAATCCTGCTGTTGATTCAACGCTGGGTTGTCAACAAAGAGTGTTCATTTTAAGACGAGCTCGAGAGGATCGCTCAACTTCCTGGTGCGGGTGTGACGGCGCAATCCAGCTGGTGGTCGCTTCAGGAAGGATTTGCTGTTTCTCAGCCTGACTGGGCGTTTTTCTGAGTGCTCACAGCAGGCTTGCACTACTGAACTGCTGTGAGCCGCGGACATCTCCCCTGTGTGCTTCAGCACTATCAGAGCATTTCCTCCTAAAAGAGCAAACATGGTTTGACCCTGCATCTCCAAGATGTCATTCAAACCGTGTGTTTCTGGATGCAGTCGCTTCCTGTCCCCAGTTGACGGTCATGATCGTTGCCTCACGTGTTTGGGCGTTCAGCACGCTGAGGTGGCTTTTGTGAATGACTCATGTTCCCACTGCGGGAACATGACCATCGCAGTCCTACGGTCCAGGCTCGATTACCTCAAAGGGTGGAGTCCCCTGCGCATCCCCGATCTAGTGGTCCTCCCGCTGCAAAGCAGAGGGCTGCTGCTGGCTGATGCCTTTGGTGGAGACCTGAGGGTAACTGTGAGGAGGCACCCCGACGGGACACCAAGCCCCTCGGGACCCTCCCCCCTCGGTGGAGCTTCCAAAGAGCGTCCTGGTCCTTCCCATGGGGACCGGCCGTTACCTTTGGGGCTCCGGCTGAGGACATGATGTCGATTGCTGCATCGGGGGACGAGCTAATGGACTCCGGAGATGAAGACTCGGCTGCGTTGCCCCCTTTGGGTGTGGTAGCGTTGCCTGAGCCTGATCCAGAGCTCACGGCTATGCTTTCCCGGGTGATTGGTTTCTCGGAGCGGCCCGTGCTGGTTCTCAGCGCCCCGGCCCGGTACCATTCTTCCGGAGGTGCATCAGGAACTCACGAGGTCGTGGCTGGCGCCCTTCCACGCCAGACATTGATCGACTGGTTCCTCCGTCCTCACTACCCTCGATGGCGGCGCGGCTAAGGGCTACATGGGGATCCCCCTAGTCGAACGGTCGGTTGCGATCCCAAGACCGTCACCGACTGGCGTGGCAACCCACGTCTCCCCTCCCGGGCGTACAAGTTCCTCCGCACTGGCGGGCAAGGCTTACACAGCCTGCGAGAGGCGCGTCGGCTTTGCATGCCATGGCGCTCCTGCAGGTTTACCAAGCCAAAGCGCTCAGGAACTGAGGGTAGTTCTGACCCAGGGTTATGCAGGAACTGCGCCACGGCGACGGACCTCGCCCTCAGGGCGACGAAAGTCACTGCGCGCTCCCTTGGTCGGGCGATGTCCACCTTAGTGGTCCAGGAATGCCACCTGTGGCTGAACCTGGCGGACATGCGTGATACTGACAAGGTGCGGTTCCTCAACACCCCTGTCTGCCAGGCCGGCCTCTTCGGCGACGCCATCGAGAACTTCCCCCAGCAGTTCTCGATGGCCCAGAAGCAGACGGAGGCGATTAAAAATATCCTGCCCCGACGACCAGCTGCTGCCTCCACCCAGTCGTCGGCCACAGCGCCTCCGCCTGCTCGTCGCCGAGGGCGTCCCCCTGCGTCCGCCCAACCGGACCTGGTTCTCCGAACTAACTCCTCACGACAGCACCTCCCTGGCCCATTCCTCTGAGGAAGGACCTACTTTCTGCACCCGTGTCCGGACCTCTGGAAACTCCATGTCTGGTCCCTGGACGGGACGCGGAGGTTCTAGGTGGTCTACCACAGGCAGTGGTGGACACCATCAAGAGGGTAGGGGACCTGCACGCACTTTCGGTCAACGAATCGTGCCTAGAATTCGGGCCAGGTAACTCTCACGTTGTCCTGAGACCCCGGCCCAGATACGTGCCCAAGGTTCCCACCACTCCTTTCCGGGACCAGGTGGTGAACCTGCAAGCGCTGCCTTCGGAGGAGGCAGACCCAGCCCTGGCTTTGCTCTGTCCCGTCCGCGCTCTCCGCGCCTACGTGGACCGAACTCAAAGCTTTAGGACCTCAGAACAGCTCTTCGTCTGTTACGGAGGCCAACAGAAGGGAAAGGCTGTCTCCAAGCAGAGGTTAGCCCACTGGATAGTGGATGCTATTGTCTTAGCGTACCAGTCCCAAGACGTGCCCTGCCCATTCGGGTTGTGAGCGCACTCAACTAGGAGTGTAGTCTCCTCCTGGGTGCTGGCTCAGGGCGCCTCGCTAACAGATATATGTAGAGCTGCGGGCTGGGCGACACCTAACACGTTCGCTAGATTTTATAGCCTCCGTGTAGAGCTGGTATCTTCCCGTGTACTCGCCCCCAGTGGCCAGTAGCGCAAAGTGCCCGTTCTAGTGTCGGATGCGTGCGTTATTTATCTCCAGTCGTGTTCCCCAGAAAATGGCGAACCCTGTCGAGCTCCTCCGTCACCCCTTCGGTGTCAGACGTTGCGGCCGTCTGGCGCCAGGCCTGCACCCGTATGCTTGTGGAACGTGTGTGTAGGCTGGGTTCCATATGTAGCGGTTCCCTAACGGCAACCCCATATGTGTATTCTCCACGGTACCAGCTACCCTACTTGGCTAGCCCCGTGTCTTTCCCTTGACAGAGCTCGCTCTGTCGTCTCTGGCGGTGTTCTTCCCCCCTGGGACCAGGCTGGATCCACCCCAGAGACTGCCATATGTTGTACTACCCTGATAGGCTAGTCCTTATGTGTAATTCGCCACCTCTCCTCCGTTGAGGCACGTGGCCCCCGCAGCGTTCCGTTCCCAAATGGGCACGCTTTCCCAGCGTTATCCAATAGTCACTCTGAGTGGGTCTTGCAGGAACAGCAGTGACTGTCCTTCCCTGCCTGGAGCCCTGACTTCCTCTCCAATCGAGGAGCGGTCCAGTGAGGTCAAGCAGGGCGCTGGAAGGGCCAGCATCCTGGCGTGTTGGTAGGGATCCCAATCCGTCGGTCAGTTCCAACGTACGTCGAACGTGACCAACTGAAAGGGAACGTCTCGGTTACGTATGTAACCCTCGTTCCCTGAAGGAGGAAACGGAGACATACGTCCCGTCGCCAGGTGCTGTGCTTCAGCTGAAGGCCGAGCCACTTGTTTCGGCTCCTCAGTTGAAAAGCGAAGATGCGGTATTCCACTTCCGTATTTATATCCGCATAGCGGGCGGAGCGTGGACTGCATGCCAATCGGTATTGGCTCGTTTAGAAACACTCGAAGCAGATTGGTCTCTGAAAGCAGATCCCAATTCGTCGGTCAGTTCCGACGTACGTCTCCGTTCCCTCCTTCAGGGAACGAGGGTTACATATGTAACCGAGACAATGTCAATTCTCAAAAATGTTCATTGTATTAACTTCAATGAACTCAAAATTTTAAGGCAACCAGGTAAGTTTTTAAATATTTTTTTACAGTGTAGTAAATGTTGGTGGTTTCCTTCACTTGGTTTTGGAAATCAAAATGATTTTTGCGAACATTACAAATATCCAGTACATCACAAAAATCAATAGTGGATTAATCCTCTGTCACTGTGCTGCAGAGGACCCACTTTATTATGAACATGTAACTTGAGGGAATGCTTAAAAAGATTCAAGCTCTGATATACAGTATACAAATGGGGGACACTATAAGAATCAGAATATTTGATTACAGGATGCTGGCCGTTTTCTCTTTCATCACCAACAAAATGCACATCCAAAGATGTAACAAAATGTTGCACTCTTGGCCTCTACTACCCCTTTAGAGTCCCCAACATCATCCTCAACTTGGAAAATCTCTAAGCCAACTGGACGACCTCATCCTGCACCCACACCCCCATGCCCCCAACAGGCCCGTTGTGAGTGCTGATTGGGTAATCTGGATTTGTGTGTCTGACAGAGTTCACACATTATCAGGAGAGTCTGTGGAGGATTCACATTATCAAATGTAATGTCATAGTTACAAAAAGCTTTTATAGAAATGCTGAATCAGGACAGTTGAGACCTGAGTAACTGAAAAAGACAATAGGGATGAAGGTATGGGATGTAGAATTTTTTTTATAAAATCCAGGCAGTCAAAAAGTGAGAAGAGATCATTCACTCACTCTAATGTTGTACCAAACCTGTATGACTTTCTTTCTCATGCATTTCTTTTACATTCTTCAAAATAACTTCCTTTATGCTCCACAAAAGAAAGAAAAAAATGCCATACAGGTTTGGAACAACATGAGAGTGAGTAAATGTCTTGATGGCAGAATTTTCATTTTTTGGTGAACTATCCCTTTAACCAGATGTGGCTAGCCAATACTAGTGCTCTCAATTATCCTTGCTCTTCTGTGGGAAATTAAGAAAAGCCAAACCACTGACGTTCCCAAAATTAGCAGTGCTCATTGGTCAGGCTCACCTCTCAGCTGAATGAGATGTCTGTTAATGCTTATATACTATATATAATTTGACTACTACAACTTTTAGTTTTAAAACGAAAGTATCAGGAATAAACCACATGATCAAAATCACTTAGACTGAAATATATGGTCATATTGGTCAATATATTTTATTACAGTGTTTGGAAGCCTCTCCTCCATTGAAATCCAATAGCCCACCCGTGGTGTTGTAATGAAAATCATGCCTCAAAATGAGATGATGACAAAATTATAGCACAGTAATTCACGATGATGACATTTCCATGTCCTTCACATCAGTGTATCGATGGCAATGTTTCTCATTGAAAGCAATGGGTTTACCAGCAGCATCACAATAAAGACGGCAGAGGGCATCTGTATAGTAACACACAAAAGTCTTGGATATGTGGCATTTATCAGACAATGGATGCCTAGGGAGTAAAACTAGGACTGCATAATGATAGAACATAATAAAAACCCATCACACCCCCACATTGTTTTTCAACCACTTTTGGCAATTTTAAGCTGTAAATGTATACACAGATATTTCATTATATTACTGTAGATATCTTAGCAATGTCAGAAATATTTGGAGGTTCAGTCACATGACAAATTTTCCCATGAGCAAAGTTGGCAGCCTCCAGTTGGAGTATGCCAGCCGAGTAACTGCCATTTTGATGAAGGGGAATGCTAACAAATAGCCTGTTCCTAGTGCAAAAAGAAGCTGTTGAATATACCTTTTCTCTGACAATAAAATTCATAATTCAACATGTCCTCATTCACAGCAAGTGAATTATAAGCAGAAGGGTTGTGTAGTGGCATGGAACCAAGAAACAAGAATGTACAAAACCTGACTAGCGAGAGAGTCAAAGAAAAGAAAAGAAATGGAAAGAAAGAGGGACAAAATGTTATTGATGTTCAACTTAATGCAAGAGTGTCCAAACCTGGTCCTAGGCCCAACACACCTGCCTGGTTGCTGAAGACCTTGATAAGCTTAGGTGCATTTATATTGAGGTTTTGGCTAAACGCTGCTGGAAAGTGGCCCTCCAGTAGCAGGATTGGACACCCCTGATCTAATGTGACACTTCTAAAAATGCAATATTTGATTGAGAACAAGGTTCAGTGGAAGAGAAGATTTTGAGCATCATGGCTTCACAAGTCTATAGCACAGAACTCATATTGATTATTTTTTCCCCTTTTTTAGTGCTTGACAGACATGATCACTAAGAACATCTTTGAATGGAAAAGAGAAGTGAATATTCTTCAAAAATTCTCTTGTGGTCTATATGGAAAATATAATTGCATAAAGGTTTGGAACAATATGAGGGTAAGTACTGACAATTTACATTTTTGGGTGAACTATCACTTTAACAGACGAATTAACACATATTTGTACAAAAAGGAAAGTTCATGCATTATGTAAAGAGAGAGCATAGGGCATTTGTTGGGGGACTCAATTATAACCAAGATCAACCATTTTACCTAGTTGGGCAAAAACTGCTGCATGGCTAGACAGTGTCTGGTACATGAACACACTCAGACATGCCAGAGACACAAAATTTCAAGAATTCCCCACTCTGGGGAGGGTCTTTAACAGTGTGACCTTTGTCCCTTGACCGTGTTAATGCAGATATAAGTGGGAGAAGCAATTATAACAACATCTAAACAGTGATAGAAAGAAAAAGGAGAGACAGGAGAATAGACAGAATGAGAAATGAAATGCAATAATTAGGCAGCTTAGGTTGAGTCTTGCTCCGGTATGTCTGACTGTAGAGCCAGAATAACAGTCAGCTACGGGACAGTGAGTGCCTTCCACAGCAAACATACTTACACAGGGAGGGTAGAGTGGCCAACAGCTCTTTAGGGACAATATTGTCTAGGCCACTGACATGCTTAAATGGGGAAAAAGTTCAGCACCAATCCTCACAGCACGCAGTGAAAGCACGACTTGCACACGCCTTTATTACCCAATAGAGCAAAGGAGAGGGGGACAGTGTAAATGAGAGAGCACGTGTTTGGTCTTTGGATTGTCAATCCAAATGCTTCAGCTGGCATGATGCAAATGCATGCACACACAGTCACTAAGATGTACTTAATGGTATAGTGAGCAAATGTAACAAAGTTTAACTCAAAATGTGAAGTGGCATTTTTAAAGTGCCTCTATTATGCTATTTTAAAGGTTTTGGAGGTCTCCTAAACCAGCTTTATATGCATCAAAGGTCAAAAAATGCTTTCATTTTCTCATAATATACATTGCACATTTTTCAATGATTCTCAAATGGATCGTAGTCTCTCTAAATCCCTCCTTTCTGTGAAATACTCTGATTGACCACATGGCCCAGTCTGTTGTGATTGGTCTACCAATTACCATGACTGACCTTCAGCTTCGGAGGCTTCCTAAAGCTCAGCGATTGTACACACTGTAAACACAGTAACGATGGTGTCGATTTTACCATATCAATCTGAGCACGAGTCCGATGATGAAACATTGGAAGAACTAGTTATTCAACCTGAACCTGCAAGGATGACTTGAGTAGGATGCTTCTCAGTGATAAGCTACTTAGTTTGACATACGTTATGAGATGTTACAGCTATAATTCCTCACCATCAGCATTAGCAATTGTATATTCATCAACAAACTGATGTGTATTTTTCTAATTTATTGCGGTGCACATGCGGGAACTGCATCATTGAACGTTGTGCATACGTTAGCCGAGCACAACGTGAATGATTGATGTAACATTAAATGAAGACCATAGGAATTATGCATTCACAAACAGCTACATTACACACTGCATGAAAGGTAATATTCAAAAAAGCATAATAGGAGCACTTTAAAACATAGTAGAGTAGCCTGAACAACAACAACTTCAAAAACTTTTTACAGTTACTGGCAGAATGACCATATGTCCCCATTTTCTGAAATTGAACATTATACAATAAATAATAAACATTAAACACTCTATACAAAGTTCTGTCATGAGGTCCTTAAAGCGATAGTTCACCCAAAAATAAAAACTTGCTGTTAATTCACTCTCCCTCAGGCCATCCAAGATGTACGTGACTTTTTCTCCAGTAGAACAGTAAAGAAGAATTTTGGTGATTCCCTTTGCAGCTATAACAGCTTCAGCTCTTCTGGGAAGGCTTTCCACAAGGTTTAGGAGTGTGTTTATGGCAATTTTTGACCATTCTTCTAGAAGTGCATTTGTGAGGTCAGGCACTGATGTTGGACGAGAAAGCCTGGCTCGCAATCTCCACTCTAATTCATCCCAAAGGTGCTCTGTTGGGTTGAGGTCAGGACTTGTGCAGGCCAGTCAAGTTCCTCCACACCAAACTCGCTCATCCATGTCTTTATGGACCTTGCTTTGTGCACTGGTGCGCAGTCATGTTGGAACAGGTAAGGGCCATCCCCAAACTGTACCCACAAAGTTGGGAGCATGAAATTGTCCAAAATGTCTTGGTATGCTGAAGCATTAAGAGTTCCTTTCACTGGAACTAAAGGGGCCAAGCCCAACCCCTGAAAAACAACCCCACACCATAATCCCTCCTCCACTGACAACCGCCAAACCCAGACTCGTCCATCGGATTGCCAGACAGAGAAGCACAATCGTCACTCCAGAGAACACATCTCCACTGCTCTAGAGTCCAGTGGAGGCGTGCTTTACACCACTGCATCTGACACTTTGCATTGCATTTGGTGATGTAAGGCTTGGATGCAACTGCTCGGCCATGGAAACCCATTCCATGAAGCTTTCTACGCATTGTTCTTTAACTTTTGTTAATCTGGTCCGTAACTATTGACTCTGGAGAAAGTTGGCGACTTCTGCGCACTGTGCGCCTCAGCATGCGCTGACCCCGCTCTGTGATTTTACGTGGCCTACCACTTTGTGGCTGAGTTGCTGTTGTTCCCAATTGCTTCCACTTTGTTATAATACCACTAACAGTTGACCGTAGAATTTAGTAGTGAGGAAATTTCATGAATGGACTTAGTGGCAACCTATCACGGTACCATGCTTGAATTCACTGAGCTCCTGAGAGCGACCCAATCTTTCACAAATATTTGTAGAAGCAGTCTGCATGCCTAGGTTCTTGATTTGATACACCTGTGGCCATGGAAGTAATTGAAACACCAGAATTCAATGATTTGGAGGGGTGTCCCAATACTTTTATATATATATATATATATATATATATATATATATATATATATATATATATATATATATATATATATATATATATATATATATATATTTTTTTTTTTTTTTTTTTTTTAAGTCCAGTAACTTTAAAATCAACTTTCTCATCACAGCCTCTCTTTTCAGTCTCACATCTACTATTTCATCAGATTAGAAGAGGTATTAAATATTGCAGCATTCTTGCAATATCTTACTCTCATCTTCTATAAGCTTTATGCTGTAGAATATGCTCCATACTTTAGTCTTTCATGTTCTTGTGAACGCTTTCTATACTCTTAATCCATGACACACAGGCCAGAAGAAAAATGAGAGACACTGACTTCCTCACGTCCCACAAAAACTCTCCTCAGTGTTACATAATTTAAAAAATGAAACGACACAGTCAGTGTAACAAAGGAATGCAAAGGTGGGAAGGCAAAGTAAAAATAGCAAAGGGAGATACAGAGTCTAGGGAGGAATAGTAAAGATAGGATTAAAATTGAATGAGGAATCAAAAAATAATTGGAAAGGGCAGTAAAAAAAGAGTTCAAAAGCAAGAAAGGGAGTCAACAAGAGATGAA
Source organism: Paracanthobrama guichenoti (assembly GCA_018749465.1). Taxonomy (NCBI): domain Eukaryota; kingdom Metazoa; phylum Chordata; class Actinopteri; order Cypriniformes; family Gobionidae; genus Paracanthobrama; species Paracanthobrama guichenoti. Next base: position 18,398,578 of record CM031949.1, on the reverse strand, counting down.
AACATTTCAGTTCTCCTACAGGAAGACAGAACAAATGTTCATGGATTTGCGCTTCCAGGAGATGACTAAATGCAGACAGTGGGATATAATCCAAACAAGCCCTTTCCCCTGCTCTGGGCCATCTCTCCGAGAGCACATAGAGCCAGAGGGTGCTGCAATGTGCCACAGAAACTCCAGAAACTAAACAAATCCTGTCACTGTATGCATAACACACCATTTACACCCACAGTAAGAGCATGATATGTTGATCTTTTCTTTCAAGGATCAAGGATAGGGTTTGAGGCACTGTTCGGGTGAGACAAGGTTAACCCTTGTGACAGGCTTAGGGATGGAGACAGTGGTAAGATTAAGGTTAGCGAGGAGTCTGAGGTTATGTTAGGGTTAAAGATAAAGGATTTAAAAGGAGGAACATAAAGTTGCATTTGCAGCAATATGCCTCGTTGCATCAGTATTAGCTTTAAACTTAGTTTTAAAGTTGAGGCTGGGTTTAATAGGAAACAAAAAATAATAACATCTTTGTGCCTGTTATTGTGGTTTAACATTCTGTCATGATGAACTCTTTAGCACAGAATGGTCATAAAAAATACACATACACAGGTCTTGCATATATAACACAGCCAACACTGAATATCCTTTGATGAATCATTAAAGGCTGTTTACCACGTGAGTGCCTTGCATGGAGTGTTTCATCTACATTACCAAAACTAAAACTGAAATAAAAATTTCAGTTTGTCCACATTTGACCCAAACAAAAGCATTTTTAAAATGTGGGTGAACTAAACCTTTAAAAAACCTGTTTCACATATGAGATACACCAATCATGCATAACATTATGACCACCTTCCTAATATTGTGTTGGTTCCCCCGTTTGCTGCCAAAACACTAGACTAAACACTCCACTAGACCCCTGAAGGGAATGTTAGCAGCATATCTTTTAAGTCCTGTAAGTTGCGAGGTGGGGGCTCCATGGATCGGACTTGTTTGTTCAACACATCCCACAAATGCTTGATTGGGAATACTGTTTCCATGAAAGGGTGGTACGTGTCAAAGTAACATCCACATGGATATCAGGACCCAAGGTTTCCCAGCAGAACATTGCCCAAAGCATCACACTGCCTCTGCCGGCTTGCCTTTTTCCCATAGTGCATCCTGGTGTCATGTGTTCTCCAGGTAAGCGACGCACACGCACCCGGCCATCCATGTGATGTAAAAGAAAACATGATCATCAGACCAGGCCACCTTCTTCCATTGCTCCATGGTCCAGTTCTGATGCTCACGTACCCACTGTTGGAGCTTTCGGCAGTGGACAGGGGTCAGCATGGGCACCCTGACTGGTCTGCGGCTATGCAGCCCCATACACAACAAAAACTTCTTGAGCAATTTGAGCTACTGTAGCTCGTCTGTTTGATCGGACCACACGGTCCAGCCTTCGCTCCCCACGTGCATCAATGAGCCTTGGCCACCCATGACCCTTTCTTTTCTCAGACAGGTCACCATTGTTCCTTTCTTGGACCACTTTTGATACATACTGACCACTGCAGACTGGGAACACCCCACAGTTTTGGAGATGCTCTGACCCAGTCGTCTAGTCATCACAATTTGGCCCTTGTCAAACTTGCTCAAATCCTAGGCTTGCCCATTTTTTCTACTTCTAACACATCAACTTTGAGGACAAAATGTTCACTTGCTGCCTAATATATCCCACCCACTAACAGGTGCTGTGATGAGATAATCAGTGTTATTCACTTCACCATAATGTTAAGCCTGATCAGTGTATATGAATCAAAAACTGCAACATTTTGTCAAGTTTTAGGCCATTTAGACTGAAATACAGTTTATGAATGTAACAAGTTGTCTTGAGTAATCTGCACATTTCTAGCTCAGTGTATTTCAGTTAACTCGCACACATCTCTGAAACTGTTCCCCCAATATCCCCTTTGTGAGTGTTTCCATAGCAAGTATGGAAGTAAGCAAACTTTATTCTGAATTATTTTCCACCAGAGCCTCGTTTAGGATAATTTAACACAGAAATCAAGACATTTTGAAAATTCCCTCAGCCTGAACTCACCAACAAGATTAAAATTAGACATCTTTTTTTCACTTTCACACTGAATTGCACGCACAGTTGCATAAAAACAAACCGCAACCATCTTGTTCAGATGATTTAGAATGATATTTAGTGCTTAACTGGAAGGTGTTTAAATATGAGATAATATAATATTGTGAAATTCTGAGGACAGAACAGCATTCCCAAACTTCCAAACATCTCATAATTTAAGAGTCTCATTTAACTACTTCAGGGTGAAGCATTCACACAGTGGAATATGGCCTAAAACACACTGGAAACTTGTATCACTTTCTGTCTCATCTTTTTTTGCTTTATGCAGACTACTAAGCTACGTTATCAAAAGTAGCTCAATAATTGTTGTTTTTAGCTAAAAAGAGATATTAAAAATGACTAATAGCCACTCAGACTGAGCCATTCAACCACATTTTGACAGATGCTCTCACTAAACATCTTCTGAAGATTTAAGATGCCAGGAAGCTGAATTCACACTGCACTGCTGTCATAACCACTGATTACAAAAACACCTCGGAGAGTTCCCATAGAGCATTCTGGAGTTAAGTGTCTTGTTTGATGGCACTGGTGATATAGCATTCTTGCCACTTAACTTAACATTAACACAATCCAGACAGCAACAACCAGCACTGGATGAAGGATGGCGGTGGTTGAATGAACATGTTAAAGGAGGGTGAACATACATTAAAGGAACAGGCCGACTTTTTGGGACTTTAGCTTATTCACCATATCCCCCAGAGTTAGATAAGTCCATATATACTGTTAAAAATGGTATGTATGGACTTATCTAAATCTGGGGATACGGTGAATAAGCTAAAGTCTCAAAAAGTAGGCGTGTTCCTTTAAGATGTGAACGCCTCAGTCCTGACCTACTCTCAATTGCTTTCTTTATTGGACCTGATGTTCAACAGCTAGTTTATTCAACAGTTTTTCACCACATCAGAAAAATGCCCAGTGATTGATAGCGTTTCAGTCCACAAATCAATTTGAAAAATGACAAATGCTATTATATTATAGTGCCGCTGTTGTTTATTATATTTAATTCATGCTAATGAGATTGTCCAATCAGGATTTATTTACACTTATTAAAAAGGTTTTTTTATGTTTTTGAAAGACGTCATTGCCTTTATTTGATTAAAAATTTAGTAATAACAGTAATATTGTGAATATTACATTTCAAAGTAATTGTGTAATGGTGTGTAGCAACAGGAACAAACTGAAGAATCAGAGGATCCAAAATCAAACATAAACTTTAATCTTCACAGGAACAGGCAGACAGGCAACGGAAACACTCACTTAGCATAGCGGTGACTAGACAAAGACTGAAGAGAGAACAGAAACAAGATGATTAACTAGACACAGCTAGGACAAATGAACTAACGAAGGAAACCATGGAAACAAAGGATTGGCGGGAAACTGAACAAAGGAACACAGGAATGAATCAAAACACAAACTGAAAGTCCAAGGCACTCTGGAGTCCTTGAGGACAAAGGCAGGTGATCCGGGTGCTGCCGGCTAGGAAGCCTCCAGGGTGGTGCCAGTGCTACAGGGGACCACGGCGGCTCTGGCAGCTCAGGGGCCCACGGATGTGCCGGAAGCTCAGAGGACCACGGACAGGAGACAGAGTCCTCTCTGGACTGGGGAGCCCTCGCTGGACTCAGGTCATGGACAGGAGCCCTCACTGGACTCTGGTCACAGACAGGAGCCCTCGCTGGACTCTGGACATGGGCAGGAGACGGCGCTAGACTCTGGACGTGGGCAGGAGATGTTGCTAGACTCTGGACGTGGGCAGGAGACGGTTGTGTCCAAAGGTCTATGAGCCAGTGATCCCTCGATGGCACTAACATTGCTGGAGTCACAGTGGGACTGGTGAGCTTGTCCTCGGCAAGGCTAATGGTGCAAGCTCGCATCCACTCGACACACTCCGCAAAGTCCCCTCGAGGTCTCACAGCGGGCAGGCATGTCCTAGTCTCCGCATTAAAGCTGGCTAAGTAAAAGGTGCACAGCGAATGGTCTGGGAAGCTGGTGAGGCACGCCAGGTTGATAAACACATGGGTGTGATCCTCAAGGGAAAGAGTCTCTTGCTCTAAACAGAGCATCTGCACTGCTGCAGCTATGTTCTGTGGTCTAGTCATCTGTAACGCTCTGGGGAACCAGGAACAAAATTAAGAAACAGAAGGTCACAATCCAAACTGAAACTTTAATAATGTCAATCAGGAACAGACAGACGGCCAGGGAAACACAACCTAACATAACAGTGACTAGACAAAGACTGAAGGTGAGGGTGCAACTTAAGTAGAGAACAGAAACAAGATAATTAACTAGACACAGCTGGGAGGGTAACCATAGAAACAAAGGATTGGCGGATTGAACTGAAAGTCCAAAACACAAACTAAACCGTGACAAATTGTTTTCTTTTTCAATTTATTTTAAAATGTAATTTTTATCTGATGCAAATCTGAATTTTCAGAATCATTACTCCAGTCATCAGTGTCACATGATCCTCCAGAAATCATTCTAATGTGATGAATTGATGCTCAAGAAACATTTCTTATTATTATAAACCAGCTTTGCTGCTTAATATTGCCAAAAATAATTTATATCATGCAATTATGAGAGAAAAAAGTCTGAATTGTGAGGGGGGGAAAGTCGCTGAATGACCATATGATTAGGGGGGAAAGTTGTGTAACCTGGGGTGGCACCGTCCCCCAATGCCCCCTTTTTGGCGACGGACCTGCTAGAGTCTTTGCAGTGTTTCTCAACTCCAGTCCTGGGGAGTGGGGACCCACCTCCCAGAATGTTTTAGATGTCTCCCTATTAAACACACTGAGAAGCTGAAGAGTTGAATCAGGTGTTTTATTTAGTGAGACATCTAAAATATTCTAGTATGTGGGTTCCCAGGACTGGAGTTGTGAAATGCTGTTCTAGAGGACAGTGACTATAGCATGGATGAGGCATGAGATCCCTGAGGGACATTTGCAAGGCATTGCACAGTAGAGAGTGAGTGCACCCTGGATTTACAGTGTCTGGCACTCAATCTGTGGCCTTCACAGCTGCCTTATCTTTTTCCAGCACTGAGAGACTGCTGGGGTTAGTTCAGGACAGACACAAGCACTCGTGCACACATATGAACACTCTTTCACGTACATGCATATTATCACATTCTCTTACACATTAATTCCAAAAAGTTTGGAACTGTTAATGACAATGCTTCTGTTTTGCTTTTTTTCTCATTGAATAGATTTTTCCCCCATATGTACACTCACCTAAAGGATTATTAGGAACACCTGTTCAATTTCTCATTAATGCAATTATCTAATCAACCAATCACATGGCAGTTGCTTCAATGCATTTAGGGGTGTGGTCCTGGTCAAGACAATCTCCTGAACTCCAAACTGAATGTCAGAATGGGAAAGAAAGGTGATTTAAGCAATTTTGAGCATGGCATGGTTGTTGGTGCCAGACGGGCCGGTCTGAGTATTTCACAATCTGCTCAGTTACTGGGAATTTCACGCACAACCATTTCTGGGGTTTACAAAGAATGGTGTGAAAAGGGAAAAACATCCAGTATGCAGCAGTCCTGGGGGGCGAAAAAGCCTTTTTGATGCTAGAGGTCAGAGGAGAATGGGCCGACTGATTCAAGGTGATAGAAGAGCAACTTTGACTGAAATAACCACTCGTTACAACCAAGGTATGCAGCAAAGCATTTGTGAAGCCACAAGACACACAACCTTGAGGCGGATGGGCTACAACAGCAGAAGACCCCACCGGGTACCACTCATCTCCACTACAAATAGGAAAAAGAGGCTACAATTTGCACGAGCTCACCAAAATTGGACAGTTGAAGACTGGAAAAATGTTGCCTAGTCTGATGAGTCCCGATTTCTGTTGAGACATTCAGATGGTAGAGTCAGAATTTGGTGTAAACAGAATGAGAACATGGATCCATCATGCCTTGTTACCACTGTGCAGGCTGGTGGTGGTGGTGTAATGGTGTGGGGGATGTTTTCTTGGCACATTTGGGCATTGTTTAAATGCCACGGCCTACCTGAGCATTGTTTCTGACCATGTCCATCCCTTTATGACCACCATGTACCCATTCTCTGATGGCTACTTCCAGCAGGATAATGCACAATGTCACAAAGCTCGAATCATTTCAAATTGGTTTCTTGAACATGACAATCAGTTCACTGTACTAAAATGGCCCCCACAGTCACCAGATCTCAATCCAATAGAGCATCTTTGGGATGTGGTGGAACGGGAGCTTCCTGCCCTGGATGTGCATCCCACAAATCTCTATCAACTGCAAGATGCTATCCTATCAATATGGGCCAACATTTCTAAAGAATGCTTTCAGCACCTTGTTGAATCAATGCCACGTAGAATTAAGGCAGTTCTGAAGGCGAAAGGGGGTCAGACACAGTATTAGTATGGTGTTCCTAATAATCCTTTAGGTGAGTGTACATGAACTTCAGAACTGGTATTTCTCTTTAATGACAGCAGCACACAAGCTGCATAAACTCCACTACATAAACCTAATGATCATGTGATCCAGCATGAATTGAGATCATCGAAAGTGCATCTTGTGTCCTTCAGTGAATGCAACTGACCTTTTGTACAAACAGTTAACATGGTCAATGACACAAATTTGCTTATTTGATTAGTGTTCTAAAAATAGTATGATTGATATATATATATATATATATATATATATATATATATATATATATATATATATATATATATATATATATATATATATATATATATATTAATATTAATTGTATAATATTATTAATATATCATTAATTTTCAAATATTATTATAGAATATTATCAAAATAATAATGTATATTGGGGTAAACATGGTTACTGAACAGATAGGATAGGATAGGATTCTGAGTTTGGATGTTTCTGTAATACAGTTCCAGACCCCACCTGTAAATGGTGTTCTTGCTTCTTTGATTCGTGTGGCTTGACTAAACAAACTCCAGGGCTTCATCACATACAGTTTCTGTCGCATTGCAATGATGATAGCTCATCTGTTTTTGTGGGTCTTCGGTGCGGTTCAAGTTTTAGCAATGCCACATTTTTCCAGCATAAATAAAAGACAGAATCACTACTAATCAACAAAATATTGTGCTCTCTTCACTTTTTTCTTTCATTTTCTTTCACCTGTTACATTGATTTACTGGTTTGAGTTTCCCTTGGTTTCATCTGCGGCCTCATGCTGTCCTGTTACTCCTCCCGCACACCCAACATCCTCTGACAGCTCATTCATCAGTTTTTAAACTTCTTTAGGGATTTGGTACACAATCTAAAGGCCAGAAATTAATAACTTCCAGTGTGTTTGCTGAAAGAGCACGCACAAGGATAATATACAGAAATCAACCATCCACAAATTGAATTTTGATTAATCTACAGAAGTGACGGGGGTCTTCAGTAAACCTTGTTGCAACACAGTGAAAGGCTATCACCTTTGGTCCACTTTGGTGTCAGTTTGTGAGTTTTTGCATGCGCATGTATACTGTTGTCATCATCAGCAATGCAGAATGCATGAATTCTTTCAACAAGCATAATATAGGGGAATATTGTTCAATGTTTTTTTAAACTGGAAACTTCTGTGTGATTCTTTAAAAACGAAAGTTGTTATAGATAGAAGCATCAGTTAAGACAGCAAAAATCCCTGATCCGAGTTCCTAAAGACTTTAGACTATCTTGATATGCAAAACCCAAATCTGATCACAATGTGACCAACAGCACTGGTCTATTATTTCTTCTTTTTTTTTTTAAGTTACATATTTACACAATTACAATTATTTGATGAAGTGATTGAGTCTGACTTTTCTGTTTGACCTCTTGTAAACTAAAAACCAAAAAACCTTGAAAGAATTGTGAATGGTCAGACAGTACAGCACCTGTGTCTGATATGACCAGACAGCCATAGTCCTGCAGCCTTACCTTCAGCCTATGTGTGACTCGAACATGAACACACCTCAGAGGAAGGAGTTTTTCATTGGTTAGTGTAAATGTGTGACGTCTGGGTTGTCTGATTCTGAGTAAAGTCTGTATGCTGTCAGGAGGAGATAAACTCTAATGACACCTTATTAAAGCAAGTTGATAAGTTAGGAAGCTTAGTTCCATTCACACTTTATTTGCATTGCTTTATCTACATTGTGGTGATTGAGGACATTTATTGTCCGATCTGATGTCACTTTTTTATACTATTGCTTTTAATCACAAGGTTTCTTAGTGTCATTCCAGCTGGTCCAGAAAGCTTTGTGACATCTTGGAATTTTATTGCATCAACATTTTCCCCTTTAAGCTTCACCGCAGACTCTGCTCCAAAGCTCACCAAAGCTGAATTTCCAGCAGCCATTACTACAGTCTTATACTTTATGTACTGTATAGATAAAATGAAGTATAGTTTAAAGATACACTAATTACTAAATTACTGACTAATTACTGAATTGCATAGTAGACGTCTGATGGACTGCCCTGTGCCAAAAAGTTATGAAAAACTTCACTAGAAAAGTACCCAAACTGCAATTAAAAAGTACACTAAATGATCATGAAGAGTGTGAAAAGAACTGATAACGGCTTTCTCGAGATCATTCACATATTTCAACCATAATTTCCTTGTGTGCACTCACAGACCTGTGAATGAGGTTATTCGAATGACTGCCATGACAATCTTTGAGTAGTTTTGAGCATTTCAAGTTTCATGTGGAGTCTGCAGAGATCTTACCAAAGTGACAGTTTTATGATGATTCAGACACACATACACACACTCATACACTCATGGCTCCTTAATTTCCCTGCACAACACATTTATGTTCCTCAAAGGATGAATGAATTTCTGTGCTGGAAGCAGAGTTCTAATGTATTCTGTAGAGTGTTTACTAGGTTAAAGACTTAGCCAAACTTATCTTGAATAATCCAAATTCAACATTAAGGATATTTGTTGGTATCCCAGTAGGTTTAATTTTATATTTCAAAACTAGTTCTACTGATAGACCTGCTGAACCCACTGAATAACTGCAACTCTTGCCCTACATAACTGTTAACCATGTGTGTTAGTCATTTCTTACAGAACTCTTGTTACAGAACGGACCATTACTCATCAGACCTTTATCTCTAATGGGACTCTGTTTGGCTGTCATGCCAGCAATTCTTAGAAGCATGTGCCATGATGCCACTGCCTGGCCTATCTTGCCAAGCCCCGCCCATATCCACTAGAGACTTTTAGGGACAGACCTTAAGGTCATATGTACTCTGGCTACAGTATGCATGTTTGTGTGCCTTCTTTTTTTATGTGCCCCTATAACGCAACAGAACTGATGTTGCATAACACGCAAATAAGACCCCTGATAGTCATTATTCTAGACCTCACTCTCCTGATATGACACACAATTTTAAATTCATGAAGCATTTCCATTTTCCTTTGGTACTTCTTGTGGTTGGGTGCTGTTATTGTGCAATGGCCCAGGTCCTTGATAGGGAACTGCTGATAGTGGGCTCAGAACACTGATATTGTGAGGCAGAAAGAGAGGTGGGCTCCAAAAAAAATGCATATTGTGTCCAGGTGCAGCTCATATCGTTGTCATGGTATTGAGTTTGATCAAACAGAGTGAATGAAGATCAAAGTCCACACCCATGGCTTGGTCAGCAAACAGCTTATCATAAACTGTAACTTTTGTCTGAGAACAGACGACCAATTCAGTCTCACACAAAAAAAATTATTTCATTAGCACTTTTCATGCTACACAACTGTCTGTAATTACATTCACGCTGTAGGACTTGGAACACAGACAGGTCTAGATGTTTAATCTGTTAAATTTTTTTTTTTGGCATGGCCAATAGGTGTCATACACTTGTATTTTTGAGGGGGCACCAGTGGGGAGAGGCATGGCCAGTGATCACCTTTTTTCATGGTGTTGCTTGTCACGTGACGGATGTAGCTTTTTTGGTTTGATTTAATTTTCCTTTTTTATTAGAAACCTTCCCAAACTATTTCATGAAATATCCCAGCTGATATTCCTATTCTAAAATATGTAAATGTATTTTATGATTTAAAGACCTTTATAATGATAATGTTAGTTGATCTAAAACGGCCCAATTCAGAATCAGAGTTGTCGGATTTACAACACGAAATTCATCCATTCTCCCAAAAGACATGAAAGTAGGCTGGTGAACTTGGAAAAAATAGTTTAGAATAATAATAATAACTTTATAATTACATACACTGTGTATCTGATATGAATAAAACACTTCATCAAATAATTTTTTAAAGGGATAGTTCACCCAAAAAATTATGTCATTTATTACCCTCATGTCATTCCAAACCCGCAAGACCTTCGTTCACAACACAAATTAAGATATGTTTGATGAAAGCTCTCTGACCCCTCCATAGACAGCAGTTTAATTAAAACGTTCAAGGCCCAGAAAGGTAGTGAAAACATTGTTAAAATTATCCATGTGACTACAGTGGTTTAACCTTAATTTTATGAAGCAACAAGAATACTTTTTGTGTGCAAATAACAAACCAAAATAACGACTTTATTCAACAATTTCTTCTCGTCTGAGTCAGTCTCCTAGGCAGTTTACATTGTAAATACAGTGCAGTGCTTCCGAGTTCTACGACAGGACGCTGGCTCACCATTCGCCGATGCTGTTTACATGAGACCAGTCTGTTCACATTTTGTGAGACCAGTCTGCAACTTCTGTGTGCATTTTGATTAAAGTTATTGCCTACTGAAAGTAATCATCAGTTTTGTGTTTCTCTTTGGTTTTCCTTTTTATATTCTGTAGGAATACATTCGGACACTGAATGAACTTTGAACCTTTCAAATGACAAATTGTTTGTTACATTTAATTTGTTACATTTATATACCGCTTTTCTGAGTACTCAAAGAGCTTTACATATAGAGGGGGGGGATCTCTTGTCTGGCTATCACCAGACCAAGCTCAATTTAAGATTGAGCATTGGTCTGGGGAGTCTGCTATGTATTTTCTATTGCACAAGAGACGTTATAAACGAGCATAATTCAAATGACTCTGTATGCAATTGGATAGTCCTTCAACCAATCAGACCACAAGAGGCGTGATCAACGGGCTGCTATCCATCCTTCTCTATCTGTCATTGTGTGAAACCCATCAATAGAGCTCCAGGTGGATAAGCCAGTCTGTGATTGGTTCCTGCAAAAGTTTAACAGAAGCAGTAGAAATTAATGTACAGGTTTCCAGACTGAGTTGCAGGGTGAAATTAAATCACTGGCAGATCAGACTATGTTTACCCAGTCTGGGGAATCTCCTCAACCACCACCAATGTGCAGCATCCACCTGGATGATGCGACGGCAGCCATATTGCACCAGAACGCCCACCACACACCAGCACACACAAATTTGATTTGCCAACGCAACGTGCAAAATGTTTAATACAAATTCATTCTAAATGACATAATAAAAAAAAAAAAAAAAAAAAAGATTTTGTTTAATTATTTGGTTTATTAATCTATCCAAAAAAATGCACTAATTTTGCTTACTGGCAAAAGAGAAACCGATCATGTTTCCAAGCAGAGAATATAATGCAGGTATAGCTCCACTTATAGGGCCTTCACTTAACAGAAAGGTTGCCCGAGAGCTTGAGATGAGCATACATCTGCATTCACTCAGAGGTGATTTACACATCTTATCTGTTCATATGGAGGGTTTCAGTGGGGAAAAGGTTATTGCATTGTAGTCAATCACTTCACACTGTTAATGGGGCCAATATGTCATCAAATGTTGCAATGTAAAAATAAGCTTGGGTAGGTGAAAGTGTCTCATCAGACGTGATTACAAATGCTGCCTGAAATCTTGCTGATTTGCTACCCAGTTACACTTTGCAGGCCATAGTCTTTTGCATAAAGGTGACTTCTAAGGAAACTTTTTTCAGACAGACTTCCAAGGCAAATGTTTTTGTGCTTGTGTTTTTGTACCTTTGCCATTAAAGATCCAGCTAAATCCAGGAAGGCCAGTCTGTTTGACTGCAGAAGAATATCAGGTTAGCTTTATCAGACACATACTCAGCATAATAGCTGGTGATATATTATCACTATCAAACTTTGAGTTTGAGACTCAGGAACGAACCACAGGAAAGAAGAGATAAAGACGGGGGTAAAAGAATTCACTTTGTGTATAAAGTCCACAGAACAATCTCTGTCCCTGTTAGGTTCAATGGGCCAGTTTTACAGCTCACTGACTACCATATCTTATCCAGAGAGAGCAAAAACGAGAGTGAGGTTGGGTTTGAGTTAGGTGTTCTTGGAAACTTTTGTGAGGATTAACAGGTGCCTTTCATACATAGCTGAATGTGGTGGCATGACCTCTTAAAAATGCTTCATTTGGTCACAGACTTGAAATATCTCAAAACAAATGTTTTATAGCAGGTAAACGACCAGGTTCCAGATATACCTGATTTAGCTGACTCCGGGAATTATGTTACCACAAGTACATTCTGTGCTGTAGATTCATGACACTGAATTTGATTTCATACTTTTAATCCACCTCAATATATTCCACACATACCACACCCAGTATAGCTGTGCATATTCAACAGGCTGAAATGTAAACCAGGACTGGTGATTTACGAGCATCTTGTGGGACTTTTTTCCTGTGAAACCACGTGTCATTATCACCACCACAACTAGTTGACAGAGATGGGAGAGATGTGCCTTTTAGGCTGTTATTGTGTGCATGTTAAAGTCACCATGAAATCAAAATCAATAATTCTTAGATTCTATTGAATTTTGCAGTATTTACTATAAATGATTCATCCGTGCACAACATTTTTTTAAATTCATGTGCATTCATAATCTTTCATCAGATGAACTTTTGCTACTTTCTTATCTTTTCTGATGATGTGTTTTTCAGCGGGACATCCTGTCATATGAGATCACAGCAGTAGCAAACCACAACGATCCAAAGATCCAGTAACACCAACCCTGATTGTCACGTAGTATCCAGCTGCACAATATTTGTTTTATGTGATTTTATCATTTAGTGCATTCAATAGAATTGAACTGAGCAGAGATTAGCTGAATGTGTTCAGTTATTTGAATTCTGCGGTGTGATTAACTGACTTGATTTAGTGTAAGTACACCTAAGGTCCGGCTTATTATTAATTACTGTTTAGTAATGATTTTACAACACTTTATTGAACATAATTATGCTCAGTACGGCCAACACATTCCTTGTGTTTAGTTTATTATTTATTGTAATGTGTAAAACAGTAATTTCTTAATTAGGGCAATAAGTAAGAGATGGCTATACATTATCCTGTCTATTACATGGCTATACTCACTCACTCACTCACTCACTTACTCTCGCTCGCTCACTAGCGGAATGCATAAATAAATACTTAGACATGAAATGTTGATTTGAGTTTAAATAATTGTATAAGTTTACCTGTATATTTTCTTAAAGGGTTACTTCGCTGACAAAATGGGCTTTTAATAAAACTTGGCTGCCTATACAGTAAAGTCAAGTCGCCTTTATTCATATAGCGCTTTATACAATACAGTTCAGTCTTGATTCCGTTTCGTTATTAAATTAGTTCATTTCATCTATAAAGCAGTTTGGCAGAAAAACCATGATGTCGTCCTCCAGCTCAGTTAAGTTCTCATCCAACAGTGTCAGTGCAGTCAAAGCAATAATATTATTGATTAGAAAGGCAAAAATGGAGGAAAACTTCAACACCCATAATGCACTAGGCATGTCATCATCCAAGGCCACTCCCACCAGTCTGCTATGGATATGCTTACGCTTACAGCCTTGCTTCTAAGTACCACTAATAACCTCTCCGGTCACCTTAGCGACGAACCATGCCGAGTATGATTTTGACACTGTTTGACTTGCTTCAACTTCATCAAACACAAGACAAATGCCATCCATATTGTAGGAACAAATGTTCCCAACTTTTCCACTAAGAAAGTAATTGTAAGCATCCTGACTGCCATATGCTTTTACAGCATCTTTCGTGTAGACGCACGTAGTATCAACCATAATGCTACATATCAGGGTAAGATACTTCAGGTAATGTTTAATGTTCTTTGTGAAAGGTTTGCACATCGATATCTTATTTAAAAGGTCTGGTAATTCAACATTGTTTATGTGTTGTTGACTTAAAAAGTATGCGCCTGTCAGCTGTGTCCCAATTCAAAGGCTGTATCCTTCGAAGGACTCAAACTTTAAAGGCCATACCTCTGAAGGCTGTGAAGGTTGGACAGGGCATTGTTTAATGGGATGATCTAGCCTACGGAGGACTGTTCTTGTCGCCTAGCAAGCTGCTGACAAGCGACTGTAAAGTTTTTTTTTATATTCAACTGCCTAAAAACAAAACATGGACTGTGGTCCATTTATGTACATAATAAAGAGTATAAACTACTGTATATAAAATTGCATCTTGGGTAAGATATGTCAACATTTGAACTGCTTTATATTTTGTTTTTACATTGGTATCACTACATACATTCGATTATTCGAGTAAGTAGAACCCAATACTTGCATTTAAAAGTGTAATCCGGCAATTTCAAACAAAAAAATCCTGTTGTCACGCAATGAATTCTGGGATAGGTTAGGACGGATCCATCCATTGTATCCTTAATTTCCCACACAACGAAGGACACATTTCGAGGCTTTTGAAGGAATTTCAGCCTCTGAAATTGGGACGCAGCTATTTTGTTTTGACAGATCTGAGATTTACAAATGACGCCACCGGAAATACTTCAGGACCAGACATGTGTCCAACGCGTTTGTTATTGTTTAAATCCTTGAAATGGTCTATAGTGCAACAGTAGGCTAACTAAATCAATCAGTTGTTCCAGATTTTAGTGCTTGCCTAAAACAACTGTCCTTTAAACCAGACAATTGAGAGTGATGATTGTAAAATACACGATGCGAGTTCAGCAGAGCCCAAAACGTTTTATTACATTTTAAACAAATGACTATGATTATGATAATGATGATGAGTATTATTATTTTTGTTAGTATTATACGCAGATATAGT
Source organism: Paracanthobrama guichenoti (assembly GCA_018749465.1). Taxonomy (NCBI): domain Eukaryota; kingdom Metazoa; phylum Chordata; class Actinopteri; order Cypriniformes; family Gobionidae; genus Paracanthobrama; species Paracanthobrama guichenoti. The sequence goes on along the minus strand of CM031949.1, from coordinate 18,383,451 downwards.
ATCATGCCAAAACTGACAGTTCACAGTAGGACTTCACAAACAGACTAAGAGGTGTAATGATTCTTCTTTTTCTTTCTATGGAGGAATAGCTTCACTGCTGAGTGATTGAAGACTTCCTTTACTAACATCGTATTGCCAAACTCTCCAAAGGGGAAAACACAATTGGTGATCATTCTGCGTATGCAAAGCTTTGGGGACTATTACAGGCACATCTGGCCTCACTGAGCCTGTCTGCTTACTGTCTTTATCGTCTTCAATTAAGCCTTGGCCTGATCAAAGATCCCTTTCATTGATCGAAACAATGCATTCAGCTTTGTCCAACAGTGTTAGGAAAGAACTAGTTAGGGCCAACTGTAATACAAGGCTAAGAATAGAGTTCACATTTGTAAATGATTTATTGTTCTTGCAAACTACCAACCGGATGAGCGAGAGAGAGAGGAGAGAGAAATGGGGCCTTGATGAAACCTAAATTAGTTTTAGTTCAACAAAGGTTTGTAAAACAACTGTAGATCTTTACATCATTAGTTAGTCTTGGCGTTCAGGCTAATGATCATATTTCCACTAAATAACACTTCTCTGATGCAGATTAAGATAACATATATAGATAAGATTCTCCCAGCATGCTTGTTTGTAGGCTACATATCTACAATGGACCTAATATTGGGACACAAATAAAATATCAAACCAAGTGGCATCTGCATACTATTAACTATGGAAAACATGAAAGTGTCGAAATGAATTTTTTTCTTTTTTTACTGTAGCTACTACCCAATATAAATTATTTTATAATTTAAAAGTTAACAAATTCATTTTTATGAAATGTTTTGCTTGAAAAGTATGGTGCTTGCTTTGAGATTTTCTCATCTAATGTAGGGGAGAGCGGAGCATAACCTAACGCTTTTTGACTGTTTCAGTTTGTGTAAATCCATGTGGGGTTTTTCCACTATAAATCCACTATTTCTTTTTTCCCACATTAATTTCCCACATGTCTATTATAAGTATGTGGTTTTATTTCATTAATACAGTGTATACTTTTTTCTTGATTTACCCTGAAAGAATGGAAGTGAAATGTGACAACATGCCCCATAGGTGGGGTACATTATAACATGTGAGGGGCACATTGTAACGTGACCAAATGACAGCTTAAAATGTTATCCGATCTAATCAAAAAAATATCCAAGACAAACTAAAATATTTTGTCAATAAAATACAATTATTCACTTTTTTAAATAAAATAATGGCATTTTTTAATCATTAAAAATATACTCATTTTTGAGTTTGACAGCAAACACTTGACTAAATACAGCTATGCATCATAGTTAAAAACATAATAATAATGAATAATTTCTGAACATTGTCATTGTTCACCCTTTTCTCATGGTTTCTCAAAAGAATTCATAAAAGTATAGAATATAGTATCATATTTGTAATAGGGGCTCATTGTAACGCAGTGTTATAACACACCCCGTCTGCACAACTGGGATTTAAACCGCGGCTCGTGTCTTCTGCTGTTAGATCAGCATTAAAGAACCATCTCAACTGATAAATAACAGATATAAGATTACAATAATATCAGATTTGTCTTATTTTAAATAAACACAAAAACAGATGAAAAATAAACTTAAGAAATTTACTTTTGCTATGGTTAAACAAATGTTCAGTGATATCTTCCAAAGATTTTTTAATTTTGGTGCAATTTTTTCTCTAAATAGTGCTGATATGGCAGCTAGTAAATACACAACGTTTTGTCATCCTGTCATGTGTGGAAAGTGTTAAACCGTGCGTGTTACAACTATCCCTGCGTTAGGTTGTGCCCCGTGCTCCCCTAATGACACTCATGCACTTTTAAGTCTGACTTAATTGTCCAAGCGGGGCCACTCTATGTGTTTCTATCATCTATTCCAAGTTACTAGCGCTTTCAGTTTTCTACTTTCTCAGACAACACTGCGCCCTAGTGGGTGCAAGACAATTCAAAGTTAAAACAAAGAAGTTCTGTCCCCAATCATTAAGAGTTATCTGAAGAGTTTTTTATATTCCATGAAGTAGGCCTACTGTAGTAATCAATAACTAAGCCTTACTTGGATATTTAAAGGTTAAAGATTCAAGCTTGCAGAGCTGGCGGCTGGGAAATGATAGAAATGCAAACAGATGCAGCGTTCCAGTCACTGGTTTTGATACGTTTGTGCATTTCTGCCTCTTGTTCATGCTCTTTGACTCTCTTGTGTTGGGTTGTTATATGAGTGGTTACAGAGAAAGCAATCTGACAGCACAGCAGGGAACCACCCTATGTATGCGGTTGGATTCTAGGTTAAAGGGAGTGAGACTTTGCGTTAATGAATATTTTTGAGTTGATGACTAATACGACACTGACAGGTTCTGTATTTGTGTGTATGTTCCCGTGTTTTTAGAGTACAGTTTGCTCATTCATGAGAAAACCTGAGGCTAAAGTTTAAATCATGACTAATGCTGTAGTTAGACAGAATCTGCTATCGACGGGAAAAGACTGTGACAGGAAGTCAAGATGATTGGTTCATCCTCTCACCTGATGACAGACGAACAGAACATGATGGCATAAAAAAAAAAAAAAAAAAAAAGAAAAGAAAATGCCAATGGAAACTTGGTGTACTCAAACGCAACTTCAGCTCATGGTAGGCTACTTGGTGTGTGTGTGTGTGTGTGTTAGGTACTGGCCTAAATAAATGTTTAGATAAGCTGTTGCACCTCTTAAAATTGTAAATAGGCTACAAAAACACTAAATTGCAGGCGTCTTTGAAAGAAAGTCTGTATTTTCAAAATGATGCATCATATGGACGCATGAGCGTCACTGCATCAGGCTAAGTGCTGAAGAATATTAGACACTAGCCATAAAAAGTCACTGATATCTGATTAATGTCTTTCACGCTGTCTCTTCACTGAGTTAAAATAATTCCCTCAATCCCTCATCAGTCTGAGATGCACGCTGATGCTGAAATTTCAACACATTTCATCAGTTAGTGTCTCTACTGATGCAACCGTGGCCCAATAAGCTCTGGTACTGGAGGTGGAGAGAGACACCTAGCGTCCAAGATGAGAAACACACACTGACTCCTAGAACATTCTTAGAAGCTTCATTTAAATGTACTATATAACAGCAATATATGCTACAAGGTGAAAATAAAAGTGTACAAGACAGAAATTAAACTTTATCTGTGCATATATTGTCCTTTGATATTATATCGGTTTCACACATATAAAAATCAAATAAATATTTTAAATATGAAAACTGAGTGAACATTTAAAGTCTGTAAATGCTGTGTCTAGAATGCTGTCTAAATAACAAAATATGAAGATAGATATATAAAGCACATGAGCAAAAATATGCAGGGCCTTCTGAATATTTAAAAGACAAATTACATTACTTATGTGAAGTGCAAATAAAAAAAAGTGCAAACCCACATGCTTTTACCTGCAATGTTGAAGAAGTGTGGCAACGTGCTATGGTGTATTCTTCATAAAAGTGAGCTTATATGTAAAGATTGATGTGTAAGGTCACACACATTCTGTAAGGGTCATGTACATATAGATGTGGTAAACCACTTCCTGCATCTGTCAAATTCTGCAACAACATGTAGTATGAGAATGTTTCAGAGTGCTTCACGAGTTCACTTGATTAGCTGCTGCTAGAAGAGAAGCAAATAGAGAGTTCGGCCTCTGTATCAGGTCCTGCGGCGGATCAAACTCAACCACCTGGGAAAAAACATAAAAGAGGGCTTACTCTTAACGTAAGAGCGGGCGCGGCCATATTAACTTGACTGTGTCGAGACTTCCGGTCTTAACCACTTCCATTTATTTTAGCTGTACAAAAACTGCCTGTTATGCTGCTTGATATTGTAAACTGATATTTGTTATCATATTATTTTAATTTACTATCGTAATCATAAACACACTGCAAAGTATTTTACCATTTACAGCATTCTGTTATTCTTCCTATTATTATTATTTACCTATAGTGGCAAATGTATTGGAAGTGCCTACACAATCACAGAAAATAGCTTACTTCAGCGTTGCTACATAAGGGGAATAAAGTACTTAATTCTATTGGACAGTAATATACTGTATTTAGTTGAATGCAATGTCAATTTATATATAAAAAGTAGTGGATTACCTTGCCCTGGTCCATGACAAGTATGCGGTCACTCTCTAACACAGTGTTTATCCTGTGGGCGATTGTGAGCATAGTGCAGTGCTGGAAACCATCTCTGATGGTGTGCTGGATCATGCTGTCAGTCTCAGAGTCTATAGACGCCGTTGCCTCATCCAATAGAATGATCTACGAACACAACTTTATCAGACCCTTTTAAGAGCAAGGAATATTTTTGAGGGGATTCTGAGTGTGTTTTGTATTCTTACTTTGGAATTACGGAGCAGTGCTCTGGCCATACACATGAGCTGCCGCTCTCCGACAGAGAAATTCTCTCCATTCTCCACTACTGGAGAGTGTAACTTCTCTGGCAGCTTAGCAATCTCCAAGAGAGAGAGAAAGAGAGGTGCGGATGACTTAACACCTGAATGCATGAGTGTTTCTTTTTTATTCTGACTATTATATTCGATTGCTGTTTCTCCTTTCTTTTTTAAGTTACCATGGCCCAAAGTATGAAAGGTACTGAGAGGAATTTAAGCAGGCGTTACGTCTATGTTTCATCACTATAGTGCAGCTCAAAGTAACATGCCCACTCTTATATTGTGATTTTTTTTTTCTCTCTCAATAAATGATATCCTCACATAAAAGACTAGATTAACTTAATAATGTCTGAGCTGCTCCTAGCAGAAACCGCGACTGTTGAAATAACAATGAAATCATAGCACCCCACTGATCACCTCAAAAGCAAACTTTATCATATTCAGTGAAAGTAGAAATGGCAGTTGATTAAATACTTAGACTTCTTAAACAGCTAATGTTTATCAAGTTTGAAACCTGTAGCTGAGAAAGTGTGAGCATCCAAGCAAATGAGGAACATGTTTGGAGAACCCCTCTGACATAAGATCTAGAAAAGTATGTACTTGAAATGACATCAAAACTATATCCAGTATTGCTTGTGGGCCTCGTTTAGAGTAAGTCTTTACCGTGTCCTTCATGGAGGTCTTTTCTAAAGCCAGCCAGAGCTCCTCATCTTTGTAGTTGTTGAAAGGGTCCAGGTTATACCTATATACAGTAAGGTAACCACACAAACAAACACATTAAAGTCACCATGAAATCAAAATCGACAATTCTTACTTAAAAAAAAAAAAAAAAAAAGTTTTATCCATGCACATCAGTATTTTAAAAAAAGCATGTGCCCTCATAATCTTTTTTCACAAACATTAACATTACACCCCATCGCAATGACATCTCCAGGTTTATTACGGTTAACTAAAACTTTAACTAGATTTAAACCCATAAAAAACACCGGCACAAGAGCTAGGTAAAATGTTGTCTAAAGCCATATTCAGACGAGACTAGTTTTCATGTAGGACATTAGAGAAATTTGTGTTTCACAGGCATAGTTTGTGATTTTATTCCTGTACGAATCTGCCATGTCTGTGTTTTTCTCACGCAACTTCAGTATAAAATCCAAACTCAACAGTCCTCTGAGAAATCTAATCCTGTCCAGATGTTAATGTCTGTGATTGCCGATACTATATTACACTAATGCTTCTCGTTTGTAACCAAGCAGATCTCGGCAGCCATTGACTACCATAGTGGGAAAAAATACTATGGTAGTCAATGGCTGCCGAAATCTGCTCAGTTACAAATATTCTTCCAAATATCTGTTTGTGTTCAGCAAGAAATGTATACAGGTTTGGAACAACTTGAGGGTGAGTAAATGATGAATTTTCATTTTTGGGTGAGCTATCCCTTTAACTATAGTGTCTATTTCTTAATCTGCACATCTACAAGAATACAATACACAAAAAATTATACAGATTAAGGTTATAAAAATTATCGAAGATAATTGCCAATTTATTTTTCGATATCACACAATGGATGTTGCCTGTTTCAGTTCAAAAACAATTCAATAAATGAGTCATGGTGATTCACTGCTAGAATAAGTACTTATTGTGAATAAAATAGGAGTAAAGTAAATTGAATCATCATGACATAATGAATAAAAGTGTAGAGCTGGAAGGTGAGAGGTCACCTGACAGTGCCGATGAAGAGTACAGGATCCTGTGGGATGACGGAGAGTTGGCTGCGAAGATCTTTCATCCCCAGCTTGCAGATGTCCACATCATCTATCAGAATAGTGCCCTCAGCCGGCTCTGCCAAACGGAACAATGCCACACCCAGAGAGGACTTCCCTGAATTCGAAAGAGAGCAGCAATGAATGAAACCATGAGAAACAGAGACAGAAAATCCTCAGTCATATTACACGACTTTACTGAAATGCACAAGCTAATTGTATTATTTTTAAACTTTATTATAACGACTTTAATATAGATTCCATTTCTTAATTTAACCCATTGTGCGCTACGTCAATCTGAATTTATAATAATAAGAGGAAATTAATTTTAGCATTTAAAAACATAAAATTAAGCTTTAAATATATAATTTTATGTTCTTTCTCACCAGAGCCAGTGCGTCCCACGATGCCAAGTTTTTCCCCTGGTTTAATATTTATGTGGAGATTATTGAGGACTATGGGTGTGTTGTCCCTGTATCTCATACTGTAGTTTTTAAAGGTAATGGCGCCCTCCAGTGGCCATCCGGCGGGGATGTGAGCATCTTTGACACTTCGTGGACCCTCTGATTCACAAATCTGCAGCACACAATGAACCAGTGATAAATCAAAACTATATTCATGATTATCTGAACTATCTGAACCCCGTAAGCTAACCTAGTGTTAATGTCTCTTACCGTAATATATTCTAGCAGTCTCTCTACACTGGTGAACTTTGCTTCCAATTCAGTGGACAATCTCACCACAAACTGAAGGATTCCAGTCAACTGAAATCGTATGAACACAAAATGCTCAGATATATAGTTGAATCTGACATGAGATGAACTGTCAGTTGTTAACCTACTGTTTTAGTCTAGATGTGAGAGTTACCTGTATCGTGTAAGATAAGGCCAGGCCCTTCAGAGAAGGGTTAATGGCGTCATTGGGGCTGAGCACTACAAACAGTGCCACCATTAGAGTAACAGTAGCAGACAGGAAGTCTAACCAAAATGACAGCCAGCGAGTCCCACAGTTAAACAGCATGAAGTGATTTGAGTTGGTGTCACTCAGCATCTTAAACCTGTTATTGGAAACACACAAACAATATAAGGCTTTGAATTCATAGGATGTTTGCTACATTTCTGTAATGTGGAGGCAACATAGACTCTGAGCTATTAGTGTTGGCTTTGTGTGAAAAGAAAAAAATGTTAGTATGGAGTTCTCTTTAAAAGCCACAGTTCTTATGGCCTAAATTTCATTTAAAATGATACAACAATTAGTTCTGGTCCTTGAATCTGATTGGCAGTATATGGTCAAACAGCACTTTGCAGGTTACAACATTACACCAGTAGTGACTCAACTGATTCATTCAAAAATAGTTTCATTCAGAAACGAAATACCACACAACAGTTAATTCTGTTTTGGCTTTGTTGGTGGAGAAAAATAAAGTAACTTGCAATATTGTGATGCAATTCAATTTCAGTTCCAATATTAACTTCTAGTTCACTGGACTGTTGCATAAAAGCAATATCGCAGTCATAATAGTGTTGTTGGTCTAAATATTAACACTCTTGCTAGTGTGTTTAGGTTTGCTGGATAATTACTGAGTCATTCTAGGATATGATTCACGAAGGGTCATAATGATGTATCAGCAAGTAACACAGCATGTTGCCCTACACTGTATGTCTTTCTTAAACATTTTCTAACTAAAAATAATAGATAGATCCAAATATATTGTCAGTAATATCTTACTGCTCAATGTACTGCTTTCTTTTGTCATAGGCATGGATGGTGCCGAGTCCCTGTATGGTAGAGGTAGTGAGAGAGATCCAGGGAGAACGACTCACATTCTCCATCCTCTTCATCTGACGAATGCTCCTTTGGAAAACACTAGAAAAAAAACAAAAACAGACGGTTTGTACATTTCATGCCATTAAAACATAATCCTGTCTTGGTGGATCTGTGATTGTAATCTTAATATTCTACTTCTGAATAAAAACACATATTTTTATGTTATTAAGGTGCAATGTTTGTGTCTTACTATAGGATTGTGGCAAAGATGACTCCGAGAACTGCCACAGCGATCAGGAGGTATGGGAATACTAAGCAGATGATGAGAATGGTGAAGGTAACGATCAGACAGAACTGCAAAAAGTTCTCCATGTTGAACGGCAAAACTGCATCAACCTCATCTTGGTCTTTACTGAAGCGGTTCACCAGGCGGCCAGTTGGAGTTGTATCAAAAAATCTCATTGGGCTGCCAAGGATCTGATGAAAAATAGTCATATGATATCAAAATGCTCATTTTACTGAACAAATAGTAGCACAAATCTTATATTCCATTAACTTAATTAAGTGGATGGCAGGATAATTAAAAAGTGTTTAAATTCATAAATTATTATTAATATAGTAAAATAATCTCTAATCTAAATTACAATTCTAAAAAAAATAAATAAAACAAATTCAAGATAAATCAAGCGTAGCATCAGTTCTGGCAGGTCACGTTAATCAAGCTCGCATCAGCTGACTGTCAGCTGATCACGTCTACTTATAGGAATACGACGTCTATCAAAGCATACATATATAAGCTCCTTCAGTACTATCAGCAGCTATTGCGTTTCTCCAGAGCTCATTTACCCTCCTCAATCCCCAGCTCCTCCTCTTGTCCAGTCAGGATTCGGTATTCTAATTCCCCTTGAAACAGACTAAATTCCAGAATTATTGACATTAACGATATCTGCAATACATTATGTTGGTTCTGTTCTGTTTACCCTAAGGGTGGTTATCGCTGCTCTCCCTGCTCTCGCTAGGCTGCATGGATGCGCAGGGAGTTCTTGCCCAGAACAGAGCTATCAATAATATTTGATGATAGTGACCTGAGAGAACTGTTGTTTTTATTAAAGAACAGTACAGGGTTTTTTTACTTCTGGAATGACAAAATGAATCATGATTAATCTAATATATCACTAATATACTAATAAAAATAATATTAATAATACACCCAGTTTCTGTTAAAGAAGTAAAAAAATAAGCAGCTTTGTTGTAATTACTTGAAATACTTGAAAAAGCTCAAATAAAATAAACATTTAAATAAACGAACTAACAGCATATACATCTTTGAAAACACAATACAGGTACTGTATGTTTGTGTCAATTATGTCAATATGTCAATTGATTAAAAAGATTAACTAATTAAAATCACATTTTTCTGTAATTAATCGCGATTAATCGTACCTAACATTACAGTTTTTAATATATTTTTATATTGTAATACTTTTACATTGAATCTCCAAAATAATGTAGAAACAACATAAAGATGGTATATTTTTATTTGTTTTAATGGCATCTTTTACTATGCATTATGAATGATTACTGATCAGTACTGTGACTGATCAGATTTCTTTTCTTATTTTAGACATCGAGGGGGCCTTTCGGGTCAAAAAGGTTGTGAATAACACAATCTAAAACAAAACATTTAGGTTCAAGTGTAAATCTACTAATGATTTGTCTTACCCGTTTGAACATTGTGTCATGGAGTTTGGAAGAGGCACGCAGAGTGACTTTAGTAAAGGTGTAGCCCTTGGCAATACTCAGCAGTACCATGGCAATAACAATAATGCCATAAATCATTTGGTAGAATGGCAGGTCTGGATTCTCGGAGATATTACCGCTGTTTGCAGTTAGATTTAAACTGGAACTGTTCTGCAAGAACACACAGAGAAAACAGTTTGAAAAGTGATGGTATAGTCTTGATGAGTCAGATGAGTAGATGTGTGTGTGTGTGAGTGTGTGTGTTTACCCCTGATCCCTGATCTAACCAGTAACTGAGCCACCAATTGCTGAAAGCAGTTGATCCCACAAGAAGAGTGAAGAGAAGCATAACAAGCACCAGCAGTATATACCCTACAGAGATATAAACAAGCACAGAAAAAGACAGAATGAGAAACAGTGTACAGACAAAGAGACAGAGATGGAGAGAGAAGAAAAAAATTACAACAAAGAACAAAAACCTCCAGCAGATTTGCAGTATTGGTGGTAAGTCCTCAATGTAACTGAACCTTCAAAGGACATTTCCTGCATTACCAATTGATCCTTTTCCCTGAACACACACATACACACCATTGTATAAGTTAGATTAAACTGAATATACTGTGTGAACATACTGGACATATTCAGAATAATAATGTGATGTTTATACATCTACCTTTTGTTTCTGTGGAGTCTTTGGGTAATTCATTTGTTACATGTTTCTCATCAGACATATCAAAAGCTAGAAAAATAAAAGAAAGCGAAATGAGTCTGTTAGCAGATGTTTGTCTAACCAAAAGGATGAGTTGCTTATGAATACATGATCATTCAATCATTCACTTATTGTGTTCAGCTATTATTTAATTAATATATTAAATAATTGTAATATTTCTTATATACATACATTTATAAGTAAATTACATATTTGCAAAGCATTTTTCTTTATTACAAAATAATGTCAGGAAAATTTTGTTAAGTTTTGTTAACATTTAAAATAAATATTTACATTTTAAAATTCATAATTTATTTTAAAATACTACTAGTTTTGCTTTTATTTATTTAATTTTTTGGGGGGTGGGGTTGCATGAGATACAGTGGGTACAGAAAGTATTCAGATTTATTAAAAAGAAAAACTGAAATATTACATGGTCCTAAGTATTCAGACCCTTTGCTGTGACACTCATATATTTAACTCAGGTGCTGTCCATTTCTTCTGATCATCCTTGAGATGGTTCTACACCTTCATTTGAGTCCAGCTGTGTTTGATTATACTGATTGGACTTGATTAGGAAAGCCACACACCCATCTATATAAGACCTTACAGCTCACAGTGCATGTCAGAGCAAATGAGAATCATGAGGTCAAAGGAACTGCCTGAAGAGCTCAGAGACAGAATTGTGGCAAGGCACAGATCTGGCCAAGGTTACAAAAAAAATTCTGCTGCACTTAAGGTTCCTAAGAGCACAGTGGCCTCCATAATCCTTAAATGGAAGACGTTTGGGATGACCAGAACCCTTCCTAGAGCTGGCTGTCCAGCCAAACTGAGCTATCAGGGGAGAAGAGCCTTGGTGAGAGAGGTAAAGAAGAACCCAAAGATCACTGTGGCTGAGCTCCAGAGATGCAGTCGGGAGATGGGAGAAAGTTGTAGAAAGTCAACCTTCACTGCAGCCCTCCACCAGTCAGGGCTTTATGGCAGAGTGGCCGACGGAAGCCTCTCCTCAGTGCAAGACACATGAAAGCCTGCATGGAGTTCGCTAAAAAACACCTGAAGGACTCCAAGATGGTGAGAAATAAGATTCTCTGGTCTGATGAGACCAAGATAGATCTTTTTGGCCTTAATTCTAAGCGGTATGTGTGGAGAAAACCAGGCAATGCTGAGTTTATATGCCTGTCCAATACAGTCCCAACAGTGAAGCATGGTGGTGGCAGCATCATGCTGTTGGGTGTTTTTCAGCTGCAGGGACAGGACAACTGGTTGCAATCGAGGGAAAGATGAATGCGGCCAAGCACAGGGATATCCTGGACAAAAACCTTCTCCAGAGTGCTCAAGACCTCAGACTGGGCCGAAGGTTCACATTCTAACAAGACAATGACCCTAAGAACATGGCTAAAATAACGAAGGAGTGGCTTCATAACAACTCCGTGACTGTTCTTGAATGGCCCAGCCAGAGTCCTGACTTAAACCCAATTGAGCATCTCTGGAGAGACCTGAAAATAGCTGTCCACCAACGTTTACCATCCAACCTGACAGAACTGGCTGTATTAGATCAAAAGGGTGCTTCTACTAAATACTGAGCAAAGGGTCTGAATACTTAGGACCATGTGATATTTCAGTTTTTCTTTTTTAATAAATCTGCAAAAATGTCAACAATTCTGTGTTTTTTGTCAATATAGGGTGTTTTGTGTACATTAATGAGTAAAAAAATGAACTTAAATGATTTTAGCAAATGGCTGCAATATAATAAAGAGTGAAAAATTGAAGGGGGTCTGAATACTTTCCGTATCCACTGTAGGTAACATAATTAACCACTAACCTGGGTTTCCTATGCCGTTGATTTTGGGCTCATCTGCATTGGTCTGTTTACAGTCATTGTGTTCGGCATGTGTCTTGGAATCAGCTTCTCTCTTTTCCAAGCGAAAAATTAAGAGGAAATTCAGTGACATACAACTGACACAATCTGTTCTCAGATTTAGTTTGGTTTAGTATTAGAAACCAAATAGAACACAGTAAATAAGCTGTAGTATTTTAATGGCTTATTTCATGTGTAAAGTAACTGAGAGGTGTAAATGAGAGTGGTTACGTTGCTCTGTTCCAGCTGGACATTGTTAATAAGATGAGCGTAGTGGCCTTTAGCTTTCATCAAATCACTGTGAGTGCCTGCCTCCTTTATCTCCCCATTATCCAACAGCAACACCTCGTCACAAAACTCCAAATACTGCAAACACAACAGAGTGGAGCAGCTGAGGACATCATCATCAACAGAATCATTGGCGAAAAGCTACAATTTTAAGATCCTTATGTAGAGTTGAGCATTAAAAGGCAGATATTCTGCTGAGTCAGACTGACTGACACAGACGTGCTGTGACAAGGCGATTAAATGTTTGTGTGTGATTTCTCTGATGGTGAATTTTGTGAATGCACGTGAAAGAGAATGTGTTTCCGCCCTTACATAATGGTGAGGCTGGCTTAGACGACCCTTTTCCCAACCTGTGAAGGTTATACATTAAATGTGTTACGACAATACAAATTAATCATTACTGTTCACTTCATGAAACTGTCAACATGAGGTTTATGTGCATTTACACGCATTTTTTATATCGTATCTTCCTCCAGGTTATATATTAACTTATAAAAGCAACTTATAAATCAGCAATCCCTCCAGAGTTAAAAAAGCTATTTATCTCTGATATCTATCTGATATCTGTCATGAGACAGAGGTGAGTCGGCTATTTTTACATCAGCCTCATATCGCTGACTGGGTAGATTATCTGAATGTGCTCCTTCCGAACTTTGTTATTAACTCTTTCCCTGCCAGTGTTTTTTTTTTTTTTTTTTAAGTTGCCAGCTGCTGCCAGCATTTTTGATAATTTTTATAAAATTTGATGGACCCCAGAATAATTTGTTGTGTATGTATATCTGAACATGCAGTATATCAAAAGAAAAGACCTTATTCTAGCTTAATGTATTCTTTTTGTTTATCAACACTTGAATGTTGATAAGTTTCATAAAAAAGCAACATTAAGCAAAAAGCGTTGTTGTCATAGACTACATCTAGATCGGATTCACAACAATGATCAAACATAGATGGAGTAGATTGAGTCCATCAACACCCCTAATGCTTGCACAGTGCATAGCTTGCATAGCTCATCCTGGGCTGACATTTCATTCGTAGTCATTTCATAACATTAGGCGTTTTGATTTATATGCCATTTAATGTTGATGGCCACATTGTTTTACATATGCATCTGCTTCCATATGCTATCAATTGTTTCTGCTTCTTTTTCACCTGTGTTATGATTGGGAGATTCTGTACACTTTCAGAAGTTGTGTCATAGTGCTCATAGTGGTCATATATTATTGTTAGAGTGAATTACCTGCAGCTGATGAGTGACCAGAATGACTGATTTGCCCTTCAGCTCTTTCTTGATGCATTCCTCAAATATGTGCTTCCCAACATGTGCATCAACAGCAGACAGAGGATCATCCAAAAGGAAAATGTCTCTGTTAGAATACACTGCCCTGGCCAAACTGACCCTCTGCTTCTGACCACCTGAAAGATTAATACCTCGCTCTCCAATCTTGAAACACACACATACAGACACAAGTAATATTATTATCCCCATATGTTATGTATTCCTTTCAACTGTACTCCTTTGTATTATAAACATTTAATGGTTCAATTAAAAAATAAAAAAAATAAAAAAAAATAATATATATATATATATATATATATATATATATATATATATATATATATATATATATATATATATATATATATATATATATAAATAATCAGAGTACTGTATGTTGGTGAAAATGTGGAAACAGACCTCTGTTTGGTCTCCATATGGAAGTATTGCCAGATCAGGATTTAGAGAGCAGGCATGAAGAACACTGTCATACCTAAAACACAGCAAGAACAAAACCACATTTTTAGGATAAAGCAATTCATCTCAGTACAAAGGATCAATGTTCAACAACAATTTGACATCCATATAAAGCAGCTGAGACTGTGACCAGAGCCAGAAATGTACCCCATCCAATAAAAGCCATTACAAGCAATAAAAAAACACACACCATAAAGCAGTCCACTGTCTTCATGGCACTAAAATAGGGTCTGGAAGATTACATGTGTTAGAAAGGTGAGGGGCAGCTTCCTAGGAGCATGGTAGGACTGACACTGAGGTAAATTAAAACTTGCTATTTCAAGACGAATGGGTTAGTGGTGTCTAAATTATTTTATTCTGAGGCCTTGCTCAATAAATTCACACTAACCATGGGGAAATAAATGTCAGGTTTCAAACAAAACTACTAATATCGATCTGCTTAATATTGATAATATTTAGATCAGAGAGGCTAAAGGAGCAGTCACATTTACCGTTGTTTGGCTATTTTTTTTTGCAGGTCATTTCAGATTTCACCACATTGACCAACGGAAAGCTTGACTTCTGTATGAAGCACAGCTCACACATTGCTACACTGTTGACAATAGACCTTTTTTAATGTGACCACACCTTAAGACTGTGAGATACATTTATTCATCAGCTAAATTTTTATTACACATATATGCCGATCATATGAGATTTGATTATTTTTAAATCTCTACTATAACTATATCTTCATGGACATTTTCCTTTTACCTTTTTATGTAGGTCAGGCTGTAGAAGCTTTATCAAGATCTACTGTAGCTAAACAAAATGCATAACAGTATATAAGGTGAAAGACTGCAGTCATGTGTAATTTCATTGCTTTAGGACATGGCAGTACGTTGTCGTCCAAGTTCAATTTAGTGCTGTTTATCACTAAATCATCCACTGATTTAATATAGACGATAATATGATAGACTTTGTGTTGGCATTTGGTCTCCAGCAAAATGTCATACTGTAACTGTGTGGGTTTATAAGTAAAGCTCTGGCAACTGCACTGCCTGTTTTTGATTGTACATTTTGGTAATCATTTTACTGTGTAGAAGTGAACTCTCCTGACACTTTTCAAAAAACAAACATGTAACGGTTGACATTCTTTGACCGGTTTTGTTTTTGGTGTTCTCTATAGTTTTACCTCGTTTGGTCAAACGGTTCTCCCATGAGGATATTGTCCCTTACAGTCCCATGGAATATCCAGGCTTGCTGGGAAACATATGCAAATGTTCCATTGGCTGATACAGACCCATTCACAAGATGCATCTGCAGAAATAAATGATTATAATGTCAGTCACACCTCATCACATGTGTCCAGCTAGGAGGTAGAAAAGACAGAGGTGCCACACCTGCTCAAGAATACTTGATATCAAAGAGGTTTTTCCACTTCCAACATTGCCACACACCCCAAGCAGACTTCCCTATAAATGAAAATTCATTAGTCTCTTGTAGTGTCAGAACACATCCTGTCTATCGACTACTGGAATGTTATAGCACCCCACGTTATAACATATTCATATCACACCTTTGAAAGAGTGATGCTGATGCTTCTGAGTGAAGGTTGGGAGTCTGACTGGAGTGTGGCGCTTTTAGAGGGATCTTTTGGTTTTTCAGGGGATTTCATGTCATCTGGCAAGCTCCAAGAGAATGAGGCCTTTTCCATGACCAGCGCCAAATCCATATTTTTGTCCTGGGTAAGATAACCTTTGGGGTTCTGTATCAACATGAGCTTCTGTAGAGATGTAATCATTAAATATTCTGTTATTTGCATCATACTGCTGAGGAAAATCAGGAATTCAATATAAAAGCTGTGACTGACATGTGTCAGAGGAACAATTTACATCTTCCTCAATATGTCCTAAAGTAATGCCTGATTAGAGCAGATAATGGGGCCAAAGGTACAAATTCATAGGGAAAAGGAGGAAAACCTTTTGACAATGAGGTATAAATGAGAGAAAATTATCTTTGATTTTGATTTAAACCGAGAGAAACACTTGAATGAGTCTAACCTTGAGTCTCGCAAGAGCCACTTTAGCCTCAGCCACAGCTTTAACAGAGAATGGCAACAAACCCATAGACATCCTCATGCAGTTAAATACAGCGATGATAGTGTATGCCTGTGGGGAAACAATCAGATGGTTAGAGAAAACTCATCTCTTCTATCAAGTACACCACAGAGTCATTTGCCAGATTATGTTATATTAGGAATTACAAAAGTTAAGACAGTTATGAGTTTACAGAACAGTGCTTGAACAGAATTATTCAAATACAAAATAAAAACAATAGAAGTATTACATATTTACTACATACCATTCAAATGTTTTGGGTTCAGTAAGATTATTATTGAATTTGAAAGAAGTGACTTATGCTAACAAAGGCTGCGTTTATATATAAACAGTAATATTGTGAAATATTATTACAATTTAAAATAGCTGTTTCCTATTTTAATATATTTTAAAATGTAATTTATTCCTGTGATGGCAAAGCTGAAGTTTCAGAAATCATTCTAACGTGCTAATTTAGTGCTCAATAAACATTTTGGCCCCACTTTATATTAGGTGGCCTTAACTACTACGTACTTACATCAAAATATAAGTACAATGTACTTGTATGGGTAAGTTTATGGGTAAAGTTAGGGACAGGTGTGGTGGTGTGGGTAAGTTTAAGGGTAAAGTTAGGGACAAGTGTGGTGGAGTGGGTAAATTTAAGGGTAAAGTTAGGGACAGGTGTGGTGGTGTGGGTAAGTTTAAGGGTAAAGTTAGGGACAGGTGTGGTGGTGTGGGTAAGTTTAAGGGTAAAGTTAGGGACAGGTGTGGTGGTGTGGGTAAGTTTAAGGGTAAAGTTAGGGACAGGTGTGGTGGTATGGGTAAGTAAGTTTAAGGGCAAAGTTAGGGACAGGTGTGGTGGTATGGGTAAGTTTAAGGGTAAAGTTAGGGACAGGTGTGGTGGTGGTATGGGTAAGTTTAAGGGTAAAGTTAGGGACAGGTGTGGTGGTATGGGTAAGTTTAAGGGTAAAGTTAGGGACAGGTGTGGTGGTGTGGTGGGTAAGTTTAAGGGTAAAGTTAGGGACAGGTGTGGTGGTGTGGGTAAGTTTAAGGGTAAAAGTTAGGGACAGGTGTGGTGGTGTGGTGGTGTGGGTAAGTTTAAGGGTAAAGTTAGGGACAGGTGTGGTGGTAGTATGGGTAAGTTTAAGGGTAAAGTTAGGGACAGGTGTGGTGGGTAAGTTTAAGGGCAAAGTTAGGGACAGGTGTGGTGGTGTGGGTAAGTTTAAGGGTAAAGTTAGGGACAGGTGTGGTGGTGTGGGTAAGTTTAAGGGTAAAGTTAGGGACAGGTGTGGTGGTGTGGGTAAGTTTAAGGGTAAAGTTAGGGACAGGTGTGGTGGTGGTATGGGTAAGTTTAAGGGTAAAGTTAGGGACAGGTGTGGTAGTATGGGTAAGTTTAAGGGTAAAGTTAGGGACAGGTGTGGTGGTGTGGGTAAGTTTAAGGGTAAAGTTAGGGACAGGTGTGGTGGTGGTATGGGTAAGTTTAAGGGGTAAAGTTAGGGACAGGTGTGGTGGTGGTATGGGTAAGTTTAAGGGCAAAAAGTTAGGGACAGGTGTGGTGGTGGTATGGGTAAGTTTAAGTGTAAAGTTAAGGACAGGTGTGGTGGTATGGGTAAGTTTAAGGGTAAAGTTAGGGACAGGTGTGGTGGTATGGGTAAGTTTAAGGGTAAAGTTAGGGACAGGTGTGGTGGTGTGGGTAAGTTTAAGGGTAAAGTTAGGGACAGGTGTGGTGGTGTGGGTAAGTTTAAGGGTAAAAAGTTAGGGACAGGTGTGGTGGTGGTATGGGTAAGTTTAAGGGTAAAGTTAGGGACAGGTGTGGTGGTATGGGTAAGTTTAAGGGTAAAGTTAGGGACAGGTGTGGTGGTGGTATGGGTAAGTTTAAGTGTAAAGTTAGGGACAGGTGTGGTGGTATGGGTAAGTTTAAGGGTAAAGTTAGGGACAGGTGTGGTGGTGTGGGTAAGTTTAAGGGTAAAGTTAGGGACAGGTGTGGTGGTGGTATGGGTAAGTTTAAAGGGTAAAGTTAGGGACAGGTGTGGTGGTGTGGGTAAGTTTAAAGGGTAAAGTTAGGGACAGGTGTGGTGGTGTGGGTAAGTTTAAGGGTAAAGTTAGGGACAGGTGTGGTGGTGTGGGTAAGTTTAAGGTAAAAAGTTAGGGACAGGTGTGGTGGTGTGGGTAAGTTTAAGGGTAAAGTTAGGGACAAGTATGGTAGTATGGGTAAGTTTAAGGGTAAAGTTAGAGACGTGTGGTGGTATGTGTAAGTTTATGTTAAAGTTAGGGACAGGTGTGGTGGTGTGGGTAAGTTTAAGGGTAAAGTTAGGGACAGGTGTGGT
The DNA here is from genome assembly GCA_018749465.1 of Paracanthobrama guichenoti. Lineage (NCBI taxonomy): Eukaryota > Metazoa > Chordata > Actinopteri > Cypriniformes > Gobionidae > Paracanthobrama > Paracanthobrama guichenoti. The sequence continues at coordinate 18,364,731 of CM031949.1, read as the reverse complement.
GGTGTGGGTAAGTTTAATGGTAAAGTTAGGGACAGGTGTGGTGGTGGTATGGGTAAGTTTAAGTGTAAAGTTAGGGACAGGTGTGGTGGTATGGGTAAGTTTAAGGGTAAAGTTAGGGACAGGTGTGGTGGTATGGGTAAGTTTAAGGGTAAAGTTAGGGACAGGTGTGGTGGTGTGGTGGGTAAGTTTAAGGGTAAAGTTAGGGACAGGTGTGGTGGTGTGGGTAAGTTTAAGGGTAAAGTTAGGGACAGGTGTGGTGGTGTGGGTAAGTTTAAGGGTAAAGTTAGGGACAGGTGTGGTGGTGTGGGTAAGTTTAAGGGTAAAGTTAGGGACAGGTGTGGTGGTATGGGTAAGTTTAAGGGTAAAGTTAGGGACAGGTGTGGTAGCATGGGTAAGTTTAAGGGTAAAGTTAGGGACAGGTGTGGTGGTGTGGGTAAGTTTAAGGGTAAAGTTAGGGACAGGTGTGGTGGTGGTATGGGTAAGTTTAAGGGTAAAGTTAGGGACAGGTGTGGTGGTATGGGTAAGTTTAAGGGTAAAGTTAGGGACAGGTGTGGTGGTGGTATGGGTAAGTTTAAGGGTAAAGTTAGAGACAGGTGTGGTGGTGTGGGTAAGTTTAAGGGTAAAGTTAGGGACAGGTGTGGTGGTGTGGGTAAGTTTAAAGGGTAAAGTTAGGGACAGGTGTGGTGGTGTGGGTAAGTTTAAGGGTAAAGTTAGGGACAGGTGTGGTGGTGGTATGGGTAAGTTTAAGGGTAAAGTTAGGGACAGGTGTGGTGGTGTGGGTAAGTTTAAGGGTAAAGTTAGGGACAGGTGTGGTGGTATGGGTAAGTTTAAGGGTAAAGTTAGGGACAGGTGTGGTGGTATGGGTAAGTTTAAGGGTAAAGTTAGGGACAGGTGTGGTGGTGGTATGGGTAAGTTTAAGGGTAAAGTTAGGGACAGGTGTGGTGGTATGGGTAAGTTTAAGGGTAAAGTTAGGGACAGGTGTGGTGGTGGTATGGGTAAGTTAGGGACAGGTGTGGTGGTGTGGTGGTGTGGGTAAGTTTAAGGGTAAAGTTAGGGACAGGTGTGGTGGTATGGGTAAGTTTAAGGGTAAAGTTAGGGACAGGTGTGGTAGTATGGGTAAGTTTAAGGGTAAAGTTAGGGACAGGTGTGGTGGTGGTATGGGTAAGTTTAAGGGTAAAGTTAGGGACAGGTGTGGTGGTGGTATGGGTAAGTTTAAGGGTAAAGTTAGGGACAGGTGTGGTGGTGTGGGTAAGTTAAAGGGTAAAGTTAGGGACAGGTGTGGTGGTATGGGTAAGTTTAAGGGTAAAGTTAGGGACAGGTGTGGTGGTATGGGTAAGTTTAAGGGTAAAGTTAGGGACAGGTGTGGTGGTGGTATGGGTAAGTTTAAGGGTAAAGTTAGGGACAGGTGTGGTGGTATGGGTAAGTTTAAAGGCAAAGTTAGGGACAGGTGTGGTGGTATGGGTAAGTTTAAAGGGCAAAGTTAGGGACAGGTGTGGTGGTGGTATGGGTAAGTTTAAGGGTAAAGTTAGGGACAGGTGTGGTGGTGTGGGTAAGTTTAAGGGTAAAGTTAGGGACAGGTGTGGTGGTGTGGGTAAGTTTAAGGGTAAAGTTAGGGACAGGTGTGGTGGTATGGGTAAGTTTAAGGGTAAAAGTTAGGGACAGGTGTGGTGGTATGGATAAGTTTAAGGGTAAAGTTAGGGACAGGTGTGGTGGTGGTATGGGTAAGTTTAAGTGTAAAGTTAGGGACAGGTGTGGTAGTATGGGTAAGTTTAAGGGTAAAGTTAGGGACAGGTGTGGTAGTATGGGTAAGTTTAAGGGTAAAGTTAGGGACAGGTGTGGTGGTGTGGGTAAGTTTAAGGGTAAAGTTAGGGACAGGTGTGGTGGTGTGGGTAAGTTTAAGGGTAAAGTTAGGGACAGGTGTGGTGGTGTGGGTAAGTTTAAGGGTAAAGTTAGGGACAAGTGTGGTGGAGTGGGTAAGTTTAAGGGTAAAGTTAGGGACAGGTGTGGTGGTGTGGGTAAGTTTAAGGGTAAAGTTAGGGACAGGTGTGGTGGTGGTATGGGTAAGTTTAAGGGTAAAGTTAGGGACAGGTGTGGTGGTGGTATGGGTAAGTTTAAGGGTAAAGTTAGGGACAGGTGTGGTGGTGTGGGTAAGTTTAAGGGTAAAGTTAGGGACAGGTGTGGTGGTATGGGTAAGTTTAAGGATAAAGTTAGGGACAGGTGTGGTGGTGTGGGTAAGTTTAAGGGTAAAGTTAGGGACAGGTGTGGTGGTGGTATGGGTAAGTTTAAGGGTAAAGTTAGGGACAGGTGTGGTGGTGGTATGGGTAAGTTTAAGTGTAAAGTTAGGGACAGGTGTGGTAGTATGGGTAAGTTTAAGGGTAAAGTTAGGGACAGGTGTGGTGGTATGGGTAAGTTTAAGGGTAAAAGTTAGGGACAGGTGTGGTGGTGTGGGTAAGTTTAAGGGTAAAGTTAGGGACAGGTGTGGTGGTGGTATGGGTAAGTTTAAGTGTAAAGTTAGGGACAGGTGTGGTAGTATGGGTAAGTTTAAGGGTAAAGTTAGGGACAGGTGTGGTGGTATGGGTAAGTTTAAGGGTAAAGTTAGGGACAGGTGTGGTGGTGTGGGTAAGTTTAAAGGTAAAGTTAGGGACAGGTGTGGTGGTGTGGGTAAGTTTAAGGGTAAAGTTAGGGACAGGTGTGGTGGTGGTATGGGTAAGTTTAAGTGTAAAGTTAGGGACAGGTGTGGTAGTATGGGTAAGTTTAAGGGTAAAGTTATGGACAGGTGTGGTGGTATGGGTAAGTTTAAAGGGTAAAGTTAGGGACAGGTGTGGTGGTGTGGGTAAGTTTAAGGGTAAAGTTAGGGACAGGTGTGGTGTTGGTATGGGTAAGTTTAAGGGTAAAGTTAGGGACAGGTGTGGTGGTGTGGGTAAGTTTAAGGGTAAAGTTAGGGACAGGTGTGGTGGTATGGGTAAGTTTAAGGGTAAAGTTAGGGACAGGTGTGGTAGTATGGGTAAGTTTAAGGGTAAAGTTAGGGACAGGTGTGGTGGTGGTATGGGTAAGTTTAAGGGTAAAGTTAGGGACAGGTGTGGTGGTGGTATGGGTAAGTTTAAGGGTAAAGTTAGGGACAGGTGTGGTGGTGTGGGTAAGTTTAAGGGTAAAGTTAGGGACAGGTGTGGTGGTATGGGTAAGTTTAAGGGTAAAGTTAGGGACAGGTGTGGTGGTATGGGTAAGTTTAAGGGTAAAGTTAGGGACAGGTGTGGTGGTGGTATGGGTAAGTTTAAGGGTAAAGTTAGGGACAGGTGTGGTGGTATGGGTAAGTTTAAGGGTAAAGTTAGGGACAGGTGTGGTGGTATGGGTAAGTTTAAGGGTAAAGTTAGGGACAGGTGTGGTGGTGGTATGGGTAAGTTTAAGGGTAAAGTTAGGGACAGGTGTGGTGGTGTGGGTAAGTTTAAGGGTAAAGTTAGGGACAGGTGTGGTGGTGTGGGTAAGTTTAAGGGTAAAGTTAGGGACAGGTGTGGTGGTATGGGTAAGTTTAAGGGTAAAGTTAGGGACAGGTGTGGTGGTATGGATAAGTTTAAGGGTAAAGTTAGGGACAGGTGTGGTGGTGGTATGGGTAAGTTTAAGTGTAAAGTTAGGGACAGGTGTGGTAGTATGGGTAAGTTTAAGGGTAAAGTTAGGGACAGGTGTGGTAGTATGGGTAAGTTTAAGGGTAAAGTTAGGGACAGGTGTGGTGGTGTGGGTAAGTTTAAGGGTAAGTTTAAAGTTAAAGGGACAGGTGTGGTGGTGTGGGTAAGTTTAAGGGTAAAGTTAGGGACAGGTGTGGTGGTGTGGGTAAGTTTAAGGGTAAAGTTAGGGACAAGTGTGGTGGAGTGGGTAAGTTTAAAGGGTAAAGTTAGGGACAGGTGTGGTGGTGTGGGTAAGTTTAAGGGTAAAGTTAGGGACAGGTGTGGTGGTGGTATGGGTAAGTTTAAGGGGTAAAGTTAGGGACAGGTGTGGTGGTGGTATGGGTAAGTTTAAGGGTAAAGTTAGGGACAGGTGTGGTGGTGTGGGTAAGTTTAAGGGTAAAGTTAGGGACAGGTGTGGTGGTATGGGTAAGTTTAAGGTGGATAAAGTTAGGGACAGGTGTGGTGGTGTGGGTAAGTTTAAGGGTAAAGTTAGGGACAGGTGTGGTGGTGGTATGGGTAAGTTTAAGGGTAAAGTTAGGGACAGGTGTGGTGGTGGTATGGGTAAGTTTAAGTGTAAAGTTAGGGACAGGTGTGGTAGTATGGGTAAGTTTAAGGGTAAAGTTAGGGACAGGTGTGGTGGTATGGGTAAGTTTAAGGGTAAAGTTAGGGACAGGTGTGGTGGTGTGGGTAAGTTTAAGGGTAAAGTTAGGGACAGGTGTGGTGGTGGTATGGGTAAGTTTAAGTGTAAAGTTAGGGACAGGTGTGGTAGTATGGGTAAGTTTAAGGGTAAAGTTAGGGACAGGTGTGGTGGTATGGGTAAGTTTAAGGGTAAAGTTAGGGACAGGTGTGGTGGTGTGGGTAAGTTTAAAGGGTAAAGTTAGGGACAGGTGTGGTGGTGTGGGTAAGTTTAAGGGTAAAGTTAGGGACAGGTGTGGTGGTGGTATGGGTAAGTTTAAGTGTAAAGTTAGGGACAGGTGTGGTAGTATGGGTAAGTTTAAGGGTAAAGTTATGGACAGGTGTGGTGGTATGGGTAAGTTTAAGGGTAAAGTTAGGGACAGGTGTGGTGGTGTGGGTAAGTTTAAGGGTAAAGTTAGGGACAGGTGTGGTGTTGGTATGGGTAAGTTTAAGGGTAAAGTTAGGGACAGGTGTGGTGGTGTGGGTAAGTTTAAGGGTAAAGTTAGGGACAGGTGTGGTGGTGTGGGTAAGTTTAAGCGTAAAGTTAGGGACAGGTGTGGTGGTATGGGTAAGTTTAAGGGTAGGGTTAGGTGTAAGGGACTTTTTCATTTATTTGAAAAAGAAAAAAGTAATTATTTTTTTTCTCTCTTTTTTAATCCTCTGACCCCTAACTTTTGAACAGTAGTGTACACTTATCCATTTAGCAGAATATAAGCTTTTTTTGCACTCACAGTAGAAGGTTGAAGAGGCTGTTTCAGTGCAGTGTGGACAATGAAGGTGAGGATGGTTGCCAGTGTGGGAACTATAGTTGTTAAGGAAGAGTTTACACTCTGAACATAACCAGCCTTTTGTAATAGCAACTTCTCATTTTTCCTGATATCTAGATCCAAAAAATAAAGGAAACAATGGGTGAGAGAAAACACATGATAACATGTAAAATACAGTAAAAACTGGATGGATGGATGGATGGATGGATGGATGGATGGATGGATGGATGGATGGATGGATGGATGGATGGATGGATGGATGGATGGATGGATGGATGGATGGATGGATGGATAGGCAACCTGTGATTGTTTTCTCAAAAGACTCCTCCCACGCATACATCTTAATGAGCTTGATGCAGGTCAGAACCTCATTCATTGTGCGAACACGTCTGTCTGTCACAGATACAGCCCGCCTTCTGAGTACACCAATCAGCCTGGCAACTGAGAACTATAGCGCGCACAGACAGACAGGGAAAATAACAATATTACTGAGACAACAAATATTAAATGTATATCTCGAAAACGCATTACACAAAACAGAAAAGACCATCACACCTGTATTGGTAGGAACACCAAGTAGACCAGAATTCCAATAAGTGCTGTGTATCCCAGAATAGAGCAGGCATATATGATACATATGATCAGCAGTACCGGAACACACAGCAGAAACGTTCCAAACAGGACCGCTTCAAACATCCGATAGCCATCACTCGTCAACACGTTTATAGTCTACACCGTAGAGAAATAAAACATAGATATAATACACACAACAGTTTATGACAAACACTATTTGTATTGTATATCATTTAAGTAATTTAAAAGTGGTTACTAGAGTAAATAAATGCAAACAAATTCCTTATCAAGTAACCAATAAATAGATTACAGACAATAAAGTGGCAATATTCACTGCCAAATCAATGGCTTACCTCTCCTACACTAATGCTGGTAAGATTCCTGAGAGAGATGATTTTCTTGAAAGCAAGCATAGAGAATGCTCCCTTCACTCTCACAGCAGTACGCAAGTTCACTGCCCACATGAGTGATGCAAAAAATGCCTTGCTGAACTCGGATAGGAATAGAGCCACACACACACCAATACCATGGAACACTGTGGATGCGTCAGGCTGCTCGACGTAGTTCAGGATTTCATACACTAGAATTGACTAGAAGACAGGCCAAATGTAAACATAACATTCAAAACAGATCCATGATGTCAGGCATAAAAAAAAAATAGCAGCACTGAATGCTTATAGTTAGATTTAAATTTCAAATTTAATTGAAATTATTTTATTCTACTTTACAGATCATTTGGTTTTAGTACATTGACAATATAAATGGTAACACTTTACAATAAGATTTCATTAGTTAACATTAGTTAATGTATTAACTAACATTAACTAACCATGAGGTTTGTTACTGTATTAGTTCATCTTTGTTAACGTTAATAAAAATACAGCTGTTCATGGTTTGTTCATGTTAGTTTACAGTGCATTAACTAATGTTAACTAATGAACCTTATTGTAAAGTGTTACCATTAATTTATATATGTATTTAATTAAGCAAATAACAAGTCTTTATAATAGCATGCATAATAGTATAAATTAACACAGTATAAATTACTATTTATACATGCAAATATACAGATGCTACTATATTTTTGCATGTGGGTCCTCTCAAAAGAGACAGACTTTAATATAAACTATAAAGCACTTTAAGGAACTTGAAACAATATGATTTATTTTTTATTCAACTGAATGATACTGTGTATTGCTAAGCCATTTTACATACCGGCCCAACAAATACGGCAAAAGTAAATAGGATTGAGGCCAAGAATGACGTGATTAATCTTGTCTTCTGAAAACGAATGACCACAGCAGGAAGAGATGCCTTCTCTAGGCCCACACGGGCAACTTCCTCATCCCACAGTCTCTGAAACCTGAACACGACAGAAATCACAACAATTTTTTGAAGATTGTTATTTTGCCTACAAACACATTCTCCCAGACTCATCCCGGATACATAAAAACCATCTTAGTCCTCAAACAACGACTTAACATGTGTGACCAGTGGTTTTGTGTTCGCCAAGTGCTACACTGCAGCTTCTGCGAAACTCCCCAAACTAAGCTAAGATTTAATGGAAAGATTGTGAAGATTACCTCTCTCCATTGACGTGGGCTCCATCATGAGGTGAAATGGAAATAAAGTCCTTATCTAACCGATTCTTAAAGAGCCTCCACATCATGGGTGTCATCCATGCAAATGATGTGAAGGAGAAGAAACCAGCATCATCAAATGGGTGTGAGCTGTGCAAAGTTAGAAAATGTACATTTGACATTATATGAAACAACTGAACATTTCAGCCATTTAGTAATCATGAAAACAAATGTTCATTTGGTTTTGTCTCTGTCTGATCCCTTGATGAAATGGACAGATCACTTTCATTACTGAAATCAAAAATATATGCTTATAGTATGTTGAGAAATCTTACTGTGAGCCAAAACGGAACGGGATGAGGTTTTTCAAGCTTTGCTGGTACTTGTGCTTCTTAGGAGGATGTTCTGGTTCCCTGTAATCTAGAACAGGAGGACCTTCAGGAAAGGCACCTATGACTGAAGATGATGTTGGTGTCCACATTGCACTGTCTCTTCTTTGTTTCTGCGCAATAAGAGAGATATGGAAAAACAAAGATAAATAGTAGACAGTAGAAAATGAGAGTGGAAAAAAAATCTCATAACAGGTCAAGTGTTGTGACAGAAGAAAAGTAAAATATGCAGTCAGCATCTCACTTACAAAAGAAACTCCTTTCACATTCTGTTTCTCTGTGGAGGATGAGAAGTCCCTCATTTTTTTCAGCAGTTCCTATAGTTTATTAATAAAGATCTTGAGGAAACATGAAACATAACGTTTAAAATAAATAAATGAGTAAACAACAAATAAATAAAAATCAGTAGCCTTCAGGTGGTAAATGGTAATAATAGCGAGATGTTGATAGCAAGTACCTTACCGTTTACCAGTTGTCTTTGTGCCTGTACTGGTCAGTGTTGTTGTCAGGCTAACCGTGAAGCCTTAATACGGCAACTAGCAGCAATTGCAGCAATGTGCTTCAAAGTCCTGACATTGAGTTACATCACTATTTTACCAGGCTCAAAGGTTACCAAAAGCAGAGGTCTCAACACTCCTCCTCTGTCTCTCTCCCTGTCACCACCTGTTGGATGCTGAAAATCTTTTTTTCAACCTGTGAAATAAACCAACTTTATAACAGCTGAGGAAACTGGTTCTGGGTGAGAAGGCAAAGGCACAAGTCGGTTCTTTCACCTCTGATACTAGTTTTCATGTAGATGGTATATTACTGTTGAGTTCTTAGTGACAGTCACCATATTATGAGTTCATGTTTAAGTCAAAATTAGTTTTTTTTTTTTCATTTTTTTTTTCAGTTAGAGACTTCTCAATGCTGTGAGGTCTGTCCTGTTTGTCTATATATTAACCATTATAACTTCTCAGTAGGTGATGGTGCACCTGACCTCAGTATCAGGTCGGTGCTACTTTAAAGCTCTTCTGACCTATGAACATGCATTTTTGATGAGTCAGTTTTGTTGACATGACAGTTAGCAAAGTTTACTTTCCTGTTAACTTGTCCATGCTCTATGGTTAAGTTACAATTAGGATTTACACATTGTAAACAAAACTCTATCATTTCACAATCATAAAGAACTGTTTTACTATTTAAACTTATTATTAGAGATGCTGAAGCATCACTATAAAATGGTGCAGGGATGACGTCAAAACCCGGAAGACTAATTCGCCCCTGGTTCCCTCTAGATTTTCACAGGATTTTATAACTGGGTTTTTCAGTGTATTAGTAAAATAAAGGCTGTGGTAAACATAACGTCTCAGGTTATGTATATAACCCTTGTTCCCTGAGAAGGGAACGAGACACTGTATCTGACGACACTATGGGAACGTCCCCTGGTGTTGCGCTTCTGAAGCATGAATGAAATCTCCAATCGTGATTGGTGCTGCGACATGACGTATGTGATGGCATATGCGGAAGCTACAAAGGGATGCTGGCACAGAATACAGACAGGTCTTGTGAGGTGGGGCGGCGAGATGCAGTGCGAGTTCTCTTGAAAGGGAACGTCTCGGGTTATGTATATAACCCTTGTTCCCTGAGAAGGAAACGAGACACTGCAACACTATGAGAACAAAATACCCACTAGCCCACAATGACGATCACGCCCGTCCCAGTGTGAAGCCAGAACCCACACACTTAGGATGCGAACACCCTGGCGCCAGGTGTCACAGGAAGCTGCAGACTGTAGACGCTAATGAAGGTGTGCGGGGTGGCCCTTCCCTGGGTGAGCCAAAGCACACCAACAACTGGACTGACTTCCTCCACTGCAAAGACTTCTCCAAATAGATTTTTAGAGCTCTGACCGGGCAGAGCAGGTGAAGTCTCCGTGCTTCCGCCGTCATGTGAGGCAGAGGATGGAATGCCAGAAGAACCACTGACCGTGCCACCGTTGATGGCACCTTGGACACGTAGCCCGGTCTTGGCAGCAAGATGGCCTTAACTCCGCCAGGGGCGAACTCCAGGCAAGTGGGTGTAATTGAAGGAGAAAAGCCACCTTGAGGGTCAGGTTCTTTGCCTCGGTCGACTCGAGTGGTTCAAAGGGGGCCTCGACCAACCCTTCAAGTACCAAGTCCTCTGAGCCCCACGGAGGAAATGTACAACCAGATGGTGCCTCCTCAAAGGCCCATCATCTATAGGCGAGTGGAAAGCCCCAATGGCAGCCAAATACACCTTAAGCGTGGATGGGGTAACACTGGTGGAGAAACGATCTTGGAGGAACTCCAGCACTGAAGCCACTGGGCAGTTAACTGGGCCCACCTCACGATCCCTACACCAAGTGGAAAAGACATTCCACTTCAGGCTGTAGTCTTCAAGTCTCCTGGTGGAAGAAGCCCTGGAGCTGAGCAAGGTCTCAACAACTCCAGCTGACAGGCCAGCCTCTAGGTACTGGGCCCCCTCAAGGGCCAGACCCAGAGGTTCCACAGCTCTGGCCGGGGGTGGAATATTGTGCCCCCTGCCTGAGACAGCAGATCCCTCCTCAGAGGGACCTGCCACGGGGGGCCATCTAGCAGTGCTACAATGTCTGAGAACCATCCCCGGGTCGGCCAGCGGGGTACTACTAGAAGTAGGCTGATCCCTTCTCAGCAGACTCGCTCCAAGACTCTGAACATGGCCTTCACCACCTCTGGGTGAAGTCACCACTCCCTGGGCTTCAGCCCTGCTCCCTGATTTTGGTCTCCTGGGACATACATCGCTCTGAGAGATGACAGTTTCCCCTGGAACCACAGGAGGATCTGGTGTGCCAGTCTGCGTAAAGGGCATGACCTCAGACCCCCCTGACAATTCAGATACGAAACAACAGACGTGTTGTCCGATCGAATCAGGACATGGTGTCTGCGGAGGTCCGGGAAAAAGCCCCTCAGAGCAATTTATATGCCAGGAAGAGTGCTGTTCTCCCTTGGGGAAAACCCCTTGGTTTTCAGCCACCACTGTAGGGGTCTCATGTGCAGCAGGCCGAATGGAATTATGTTGGACGCTGCTACCATGAGACCCAGCAGTCTCTGGAACTGTTTCACAGTGAGGCTGCGGCCTAGCTTCACTCTGGAGTCTTCTGCCAGTATGGATTCAACACACACAAGAGACATTTGTGCCTGCATCGTAGTCGAATCCCATACTACTCCCAGGAATGTGGTCCTCTGGGAAGGTGTCAACACACTTTTCTTTGTGTTGAGTCTCAGCCCCAAGCACCTTATGTGGGATAGAACGACATCTCAATGCCGAACTGGCACTTCGTGCAACTGGGCCAAAATGAGCCAGTCGTCGATGTAATTGAGTACCCAGATGCCCTGGAGTCTGAGAGGATCCAGAGCTGCATCCATGCACTTGGTAAAGGTGCGAGGAGAAAGAGCTAGGCCGAAAGGAAGAACCCGATACTGGTACGCTTCGCCCCCAAAAGCGAACCTCAGGAACTTCCTGTGTCCTGGAAGGATGGATACATGGAAGTAAGCATCCTTTAGATCTATCGTGACGAATCAGTCCTCGAACTGGATCTGACTCACAATGGCTGGGATTGTGAGCATCCTGAATCTGAATCTCCTCAGAGACCGATTCAAGTGTCTCAGATCTATTATTGGACGCAACCCCCCCATCCTTCTTGGGAACTATGAAGTACCGGCTGTAGAACCTGGACTCCCTGTCTGGCGGAGGAATACGTTCTATAGCCTCCTTTACCAACAGAGAGTGGACTTCCTGTTCCATAACCCGCACCTGCTCTGGAGCCACCATAGTCCAGACCACACCATTGAATCTCAGTGGTGGGGAGCTGAACTGCAGTCTGTACCCCAATTCTACAGTCCGCAGGGCCCATGCAAATATATTCGGAAGGCATAACCATGCGCTGAGATAATCTACTAAGCCTCTCGACGCTGGCCTCGGGTATCAACCGAGCCTCGTTCCCAAACCCCTGAAGCGGCCACCTGGCAGGGAATAATCAAGAAAGATTTTCAGTGTGCAGACGCATTCGCTGCTCCGCCGCAGGTCTCTTTGGAGGCGGCTGGAGCAGCGTTCGTACATGGGAAATCGATGAGGCCCGAAGCATCCTGGACGGCGGGAGCACAACATCGATTTCGGACAGCTCTGGGCGGCCTGGATGGAGCTAGGACCGTTTGCCAGACGTTTTCAAATCGTCCTTAGGCTTAGAAGCCTTCTGGTGAGAGCACCGCCTCCTTTGCCAAGCTCCCTCTGGAGGGGCTTGGGAAGCAACACTCTCCTTCTGCACCTGCCAGTGCGAGGAGCTGGCAGATGGCCAGGGCTGCCCAATCAAGGCAGCCTGCCCTGAAGAGCTGGTGCAGCGAGGGAGGTACTGCTGGAAGGCCGCCGACTGTTTCTTCACCTCCTGGAACCTCTCGACGACGGTATTAACCGTGCCGCCAAAAAGCCTAGAAGCTGCTATTGGGGAATCAAGAAAAAAGGATTTCTCCCTTTCTTTCATCCCCGACAGGTTTAGCCATAAGGGTCTCTCCATGCACACCAACCCAGCCATGGAGCGGCCAATAGCACGGGCCATCTCCTTAGTGACGCGGAGAGACAAATCAGCGGCCTCCATGATATCATTCAAGATTCAAGAGTTTTATTTGTCACATACACAGTTATATACAGAATATACAACCGGCAGTGAAATGTAAACAGGTCCGCACCATGGACAGTGCAAAATTCACAGTTAAAAACACAAGAAGGAAATTATAATAGAAATAGAATACTAATATATATATATATATATATATATATATATATATATATATATATATATATATATATATATATATATATATATAGAATTATAAATAATCAAGTCAAGAAAAAGTAAAAAAATAAAAATAAAGAAGTGGAATAAAATAAGTGAAGTAAACTGTGCAGTGAGTAAACTGTAGACTTATAAATATGTGGTTAACAAATGTATAAGAGTATAATGTGCAAACAGGTTTATGACAGGTTGTTACACAGTAACAACAAGAACAGAAAGTGCAGTGCAATGTCAGTGTATCGATGTTTATCCTGACGTGAAGTCACGTGATGTTAAGTTCAGGAGTCTGATGGCCTGGGGGAAGAAGCTCCTCCTGAGTCTCTCAGTTTTGGCCATCAGGCTTCGGAAGCGCTTACCAGATGGCAGCAGCGTGAAATGAGGGTTTGCAGGGTGATTAGAGTCCTTGATGATCTTAGTAGCTCTACCTTTGCAGCGTTTGGTGTAGACGTCCTGCAGAGACGGGAGAGCTGACCCTGAGATACGCTCGGATAAGCGCACGACTCTTTGCAGGGCTTTGCAGTCATGACTGGTGCTGTTCCCATACCACGCTGTGATGCACTGAGTTAATACACTTTCTATCACCCCTAAATAGAAAGTTTTCAGGATAGCTGGTGAAACCCTGAATTTCCTCAGCTGGCGCAGGTGGTACAGTCTTTGCCTGGCTTTTATCACCTGTGTCTGAATGTGAGCAGTCCAGGTTAGGTCCTCGGAGATGTTTACACTCAGGTACTTGAAGCTGCTCACTCTCTCTACTGGTGACCCGCTGATCATGAGGGGGGAGTATGTCCGTTGCTGTCTCTTCCTCAAGTCCACAATCATTTCTTTGGTCTTGCCAACATTCAGAGAGAGACAGTTGTCCTGGCACCATGATGTTAGATGCTCCACCTCGTCCAAGTATGCCGTCTCATTGTTGTTGGAAATGAGGCCCAGGACAACAGTATCATCAGCAAATTTGATGATAGAGGTGGAGCTGTGTGTGGACAAACAGTCATGCGTGTAGAGAGAGTAGAGCAGGGGACTCAGGACACAGCCCTGTGGAGCTCCCACACTCAGGGTGATGGAGGAGGAGGTGGACTGGCCTATTCTCACCACCTGAGGCCTGCCAGTGAGGAAGTCCTCAATCCAGTGGCAGAGAGAAGGATTCAGGCCGAGATCCAGGAGTTTGGCGGTTAGCTTAATGGGAACTATGGTGTTAAAGGCTGAGCTATAGTCAATAAATAGCAGCCTTACGTAGTTCCCACTTTTGCTGTCGATGTGAGTGAGGGAGGAGTGGAGGACATGAGAGATGGCATCTTCAGTCGATCTATTGGGACGATAGGCAAACTAAAGAGGGTCCAAAGTGTCAGGAATGAAGGCGCAAATGGTGTTTTTAATGAGTCTCTCAAAGACCTTCATGACTATAGATGTGAGAGCCACTGGACGATAGTCATTTAGGCAAGAGGGTTTACTGTTCTTAGGGACAGGGATGATGGTGGATTTTTTGAAGGAGGTGGGGACCACAGATGTAGCGAGGGACTCATTAAAGATAGACTCATTAAAAATATCATCCGGAGAGGGCCCCTCGCCTTCATCCAGCTCCCTCAAAAGCTCAGCTTGGTAGGCTTGCAGAACCGCCATGGTGTGCAGGCAGCTACCAGCTCTACCGGCCTCCATATAGGCTCTACCCACCGAGAGAGGAAGTGTCTCTGCATGGCTTGGTGGGCAGCACCGGGGCTTTAAGGGACAGCACAGCATCAGGTGAAAGATAGCTTGCGGGAGCCTCTTACTCCTGGGGCATCGTCCCATAGCCATACTCTGCCACCCCTAGCACGTTACCAAAGTCCAGTACTAGGGGATTGGATAAACGTGCTGTATATGGCCTCTCCCAAGACTTGCACAACTCATTATGCATGTCCGGGAAGAATGGTAAGCCCCGGCACGGAGGCTGAGCCCACTGCTTGAAAAAGTGTCCATCCAGCTTTCTCTTTGGCTGGACTTCAACTCTCTCTTGTGGCCAGTCGATGCTGAGTTTGCCCACAACGCGGGTAAAAACCTCCACCAGCTCTTCTTGAGTGGGAGAGTGAAAAGGCAGCTCAGCCTGCACTTCTCCCGCCTTGATACTGAGTACATCTGACTCCTCAGAGCCAGATAACTGCAGCATCGGATCCTCCACCCCGTGGGAAGAAGCCGCTTCACAGATGCCTCGGCAGTCCCCTGTCCAGCTGACAGATCCATCTGTGAGCCCCGTGATCTGTGTCGCCACGCTGCCTCGACATACGCGGGACCAGAACCACGGGGCTCGCGAGCCTGGCCGGCCTCATCAAACACGGTCAGCCGTGTGCGCAGCACCCTCAGCGGCAGCTTCTCACACTCGCTGCAGGCAGCCCTCTCGAGAGCTGCCCAAGCGTGCTGCATGCCCAGGAAATACAAAGCTGGTGTGTGTCCGTGCCTGTAATGTAACGAGGACATGGGTGCACACACCTTCTAAACTGCTTGCTTGTCATGCTTAACGTTAGATATTTTGGCTTTCATATAACACCAAAAAGATGAACAATTCAGCACAGAGAAAAAGCTGAAGAGAAAAAGCTGTCTGTATTCTGTGCCGGCATCCCTTTGTAGCTTCCGCATATGCCGTCACATACTACGTCATGTTGCAGCACCAATCATGATTGGAGACGGATTTCATTCATGTGTCAGACGCGCTATGCCATGGGACGTTCTCATAGTGTCGTCAGACGCAGTGTGAGTTCCCTCGAAAGGGAACTTGATGATACTTTGATGTTTCGTTCTACAACATAAATTACAAATACCGAAATACAGAAAATGCGAATTTTTAACTGAAGCAGTTAAGTTTATTTTTCAAAACGTATGTTTCTGATAAGTAACTAGATAAGACTTTTTTTAAGACAATTTGAGGTGTGAGTGTGTGCAGTTTAAGAATCGATGCTAATTGTGTTAACATCATACAAACAGCATGTGAATTGTGATGCTAGCAAGCATGTTAATTGTGTTAGCATTATGTTTGGTGCTTCTCATTAATGGCATTTTAGCATTTAGTGATTAATTTGCACCAAAACAAAAGATAACGTGTATGCCTTCATCTCCGAAAAGATTATTTTTGTCTCAAATTTCATAATGAACTCAGATATGCTCAGTGCCCACTCGTTTTCTGTCAGTTCTTTTTCGCAAAGGATGCACTTGACGACGTGGCAGCCGAGATGTTAGCTTCATGCTAGCATCATGCTAATCATGTTAACACCTTACTAAAAACATGCTAATCGTGTTAGCCTCTTGCTAAAATAACACCCATATCCCTCTCAGAATATCGCAGAGAAATAGGGGTGAGCTGTTTTGACACAAGGCTGTGTAGGGGGCAGTGTAGTTGCACAAAGCAAAGCACACTATTACTATCATACATTTTAATTTCTTTATTCCTCTGCACAAACCTTGGCACATAACTTGTCCTGCAGCGTTTGACGTAGACTCATAAATGAGGTGTCAATCCGTGCAGTTTATTGAAGAGAAGTGTGCTATGACTTTTAAGTGATCGGGCGTACAATGTTCCTACACTGGACGAATAATCTGGCAAAAAAATCCCATTAAAAAAAAATCCCACTTAACATTGGACAGACCTTTGTGACATCGTAGCGCAGGGGTCTCAAACTCAGCTTACCTGGGGGCCGTTGGAGGTACAGTCTGGGCCGCATCAAGTATTCCACAAAAAAAAGTGTTTCAAGTATTCCAAAAAACTGATCCAAAATTCTCAATCTTTATTATTAACAGTTCTTCAACATGAATGTTTCTTCTTAACATGAACTGTTCCTCTGAATTTGAACATTCCTTTCTGAACATGAACGGTTTTATGCTAATTTTCTTATTTTTATAAAGCATAAAGAAACAGAACAGTGAACGAAATTCTGGGTCTAATTCTAGTTGGGAAATAATCCTTTTGGGACTATTTGCAAACAATATTTGCATTAATTTGCGTCAAATATATTATTAGTCCGAGATTCTTCACATTAGTGAATAAATACATAGATCCGCTGTTATCAATTGAATTCCTTAAAGGTCTGGTGGTAGAATTTTTGTAAACAGTATCAAAGGTTCCGGTTCTAATCTGTTTATATATATATATATATATATATATATATATATATATATATATATATATATATATATATATATATATATATATATATTTTTTTTTTTTTTTTTTTTTTTTTTTTTTGATGTTCATTAATGATTGTATATTAAGAGCATGGACACATTTGTGTTTAAGCGATAAGCGATAAGCGATAGATTGACGTGCTCGTTTGTATGTGAAGACTGTGCACAAGCCAAAAGAGTCCGTAAACCCAGCCTACTTTGATCTGATTGGCCATCCCAATCATTTTGACATTAGCTCGTTTGCAATCACGTGGTTCTGATGATGCGCAAAATCCAGATGGAGTGCAGGAAGTGAAAAACAGAACGGACGAGATGAAGGTAAATCTGTAATGTGCTGGTTAGAAAGCTATAAATAGAAAATCACAACATATGTTGGACTTGATCCTTATGTTATGAGGATGAGCAATTTTTCTACTGAATTTGAAGACTTGCCTGCCATCTAGATGGTTGACGTCACGCCATGTTGAGTTCTGGTCTGGCTTGTTTATATCGCGCTGCCTTTCTGCTAGTGAGTTTAGGTTATTTTAATTTTCTGTCGACTCGTAATTGTGAAAAAATGTCACCATTGAAACTTAGGTCATTCATGTTGCGTCGAGAATCGCCATAGGAACTCACATCATCGTTCAGGTGAAAAACTGGACAATGAAATACACTTTTCTACGTGTAAAAACACCATAAGGTTGAGGATGTGACGGTAACGCCGGATAGCAAATCTAGTAATAATGTCACTGATGAACCATACTACCTTTCACTCAATAAAATAAGCACATTGCTTTTGAAAGTTCTGTATTTAGTTTGGTTTAATAATTAACATCACATTTGCAAGTATGATTCTCACTCAGCTTGTGAATTAACAGAACTTGCCCTCAGCCACTTCAAAACTATTTACAAGCTTCCATAGATGTGATTTTGGTTGTCATTTGTTGAAATAAATATTAAAAAAAGAATATAGTGTGTCGGTGTCTGTTCTCCTGCGTGGCCATATGGAAAAGTGAATATTTACCATGAAAAACAATAAGCTTCAGTTACATTTACATCTTTCCAACAAAGAAATAGATCAATTTCTGTCGGCTTGTTGAACCCATTTTTATTTGGACACATTTCTACCATATAATGATGGCTGAAGCAGTGGCGAGTGCCCAGCGTGTGACACTGTTTTCACGGTAACCAGATCAACCCTGTGAACCGAATTCTTAAAAGTTCTTGAAAACATCAACTGAACATGCAATGAAATAAAATATATTTTCTTCACTGCAAACGATACCAAGAAGAATGTGAATATTTAACCAAGTCAAAAACAAAAGGTAAGCCAGTCTCTGTATTAAGTATCAGCAGACGCAAAACACCATTAAAGGTGACAACTTTTAAAGTAAAGTGATAAAACTTACCTAAACAATAAACTCTTTGTAGTTTCTCGGTTTGATCGATTTGAGCAACAAACAAAAAAACGATGCAAAACATAGGCATTTTGAGTTTGTGTTACTGATTCCTATAGTGATTCCCATGTAGAAAAATCGCTCTACAGCAGTGATGTCATGTGCAAACAATCTATAGCACATATGTGATAAATTACTCAACAAATAGCTCATAACTGCATCAGCAAGCACAATCACTGCTTTTAAATAAAGCATCATGCAGAATACCATCAGTGTTTCTTTGCTCATCCTCGACTGGAGCACACTTCAGCACAATGGTGAC
Organism: Paracanthobrama guichenoti; assembly: GCA_018749465.1. Taxonomy (NCBI): domain Eukaryota; kingdom Metazoa; phylum Chordata; class Actinopteri; order Cypriniformes; family Gobionidae; genus Paracanthobrama; species Paracanthobrama guichenoti. The sequence goes on along the minus strand of CM031949.1, from coordinate 18,346,413 downwards.
CCACAAAACAAATTAATTAAACTAAAAGATCTCTTCTATATCATCTTGTGCAACACATAAAAACAGTTCATTTTAATATTTACTCTCCTTATCAGTTACTGACTTCGCACAACTTTTTTCTTCTTAATCTTCTTTCACTAATATTTCAGTGGAAATATCTTGATTCATCTGGTAAATCTGACTGTTACGGTTTACAGTATATTAGAGTATATTACTGTTTTTTCCTTGATTTTACAGTAATCTACTGGCAGCTGTGGTTGTTTTTTACAGCACTTTTCCATAAATAATTTACAGTTCTCAGCTTACCATTAACTTATGTTTCACTCTAGATTTTTTTTTCATCTAATCCCTTTAACCCTTTTAACCCTGCAGTTTTAAATTAAACTTATATGTGTCCACACTACAGAGTGTTAGAGTAATTGAAGCATTGTTGAAGTTAATGAGATAATTAAGAGATTAAGTGATAATTAGTGATGAGCACCCGCTGTTAACAAGCAGAACCACTGAAGGAACTACAACTGACTTCAACAGATGAAATCAACTGAAGATAAAAGACATTACATCTCTCAAGATCTCAGCAGAGGAGGATTAAACAACTCCACAAACAGCATTACCAGCTTCACACATTACTAACCAGATTGACTTTATTTCTGTCAGACATCTACAGAAGCTCTTATTGAAAATGAACAGATCTTTAGGTGTTGATGTTTAATTGAAAATGTTTGGTCACCATTATGGTGATCAGTGTTTGCTTCAGTTGGGCTCTTGACCCTTCACTTTGTAACTATAGGTTTCCTTTGACTGCTGTAAACGTGTGTTTCTTACACACATTTGTTGTAGCAAAAAAATGGCAAGAAAAAAAAAATGTGATCAGGTGTTATTGGTTATGTTTGGTATTGGTTATAATCATAATGGAATGCTTGGTTCGTTAATCTCATCCAATGTCTATTCCTTAAACAAACCCATTATTTTAAAAATACATATACAAACCCAATTCCAAAAAAGTTGGGACACTGTACAAATTGTGAATAAAAACAGAATGCAATGATGTGGAAGTTTCAAATTTCAATATTTTATTTAGAATACAACATAGATGGCATATCAAAATGTTTAAACTAAGAAAATGTATCATTTTATGGGAAAAATAAGTTGATTTTAAATTTCATGGCATCAACACATCTCAAAAAAGTTAGGACAAGGCCATGTTTCCCACTGTGTGGCATCCCCTCTTCTTTTTATAACAGTCTGCAAACGTCTGGGGACTGAGGAGACAAGTTGCTCAAGTTTAGGAATAGGAATGTTGTCCCATTCTTGTCTAATACAGGCTTCTAGTTGCTCAACTGTCTTAGGTCTTCTTTTGGCGCATCATAAAGAGGAAGATGAGACAATGTTGTCTATGGGTGAAAGATCTGGACTGCAGGCTGGCCATTTCAGTACCCGGATCCTTCTTCTATGCAGCCATGATGTTGTAATTAATGCAGTATGTGGTCTGGCATTGTCATGTTGAAAAATGCAAGGTCTTCCCTGAAAGAGACGACGTCTGGATGGGAGCATATGTTGTTCTAGATCTTGGATATACCTTTCAGCATTGATGGTGCCTTTCCAGATGTGTAAGCTGCCCATGCCACACGCACTCATGCAACCCCATACCATCAGAGATGCAGGCTTCTGAACTGAGCGCTGATAACAACTTGGGTTGTCCTTGTCCTCTTTAGTCCGGATGACACAGCATCCCAGTTTTCCAAAAAGAACTTCAAATTTTGATTGGTCTGACCACAGAACAGTTTTCCACTTTGCCACAGTCCATTTTAAATGAGCCTTGGCCCAGAGAAAACGCCTGCGCTTCTGGATCATGTTTAGATATGGCTTCTTTTTTGACCTATAGAGTTTTAGCCGGCAACGGTGAATGGCACGGTGGATTGTGTTCACTGACAATGTTTTCTGGAAGTATTCCTGAGTCCATGTTGTGATTTCCATTACAGTAGCATTCCTGTATGTGATGCAGTGCCGTCTAAGGGCCCGAAGATCACGGCATCCAGTATGGTTTTCCGGCCTTGACCCTTACGCACAGAGATTGTTCCAGATTCTCTGAATCTTTGTATGATATTATGCACTGTAGATGATGATGATAACTTCAAACTCTTTGCTATTTTTCTCTGAGAAACTCTGATACTGCTCCACTATTTTTGGCCGCAGCATTGGGGGAATTGGTGATCCTCTGCCAATCTTGACTTCTGAGAGACACTGCCACTCTGAGAGGCTCTTTTTATACCCTCATGTTGACAATTGACCTAATAAGTTGCAAATTGGTCCTCCAGCTGTTCCTTATATGTACATTTAACTTTTCCGGCCTCTTATTGCTACCTGTCCAAATTTTTTGGAATGTGTAGCTCTCATGAAATCCAAAATGAGCCAATATTTGGCATGACATTTCAAAATGTCTCACTTTTAACATTTGATATGTTATCTATATTCTATTGTGAATATCAGCAAAATATCAAGCAGTGATTAGGAATCAGTTATGAAGGATTTTTAAACCCATGACTTACAAAAATAGTTTGAACTACGGTGTAATTTAGACTCACATAGACATGAAGAATCAGCATATGAATCTCAACAATGGTGACAATCAACAAAAAAGATGAACAGATCAACTCAATACAAAAAGTCAATACAAAAACAATACCAAAAATAAAGGTAAATAGTAAGAATTAAAGAAAATAACCGGGCTATTCAGCAGCATAATTTATTCATGCCACAATGCATGCTGGGAGTCATGGACGATTTTTGTACAATGCCGGTACCCAGCATGCATTGCAGAATGAAGCTTTTGATTGCCACCATTGTTGAGATTCACACGCCGATTCTTGATGTCTATGTGAGTCTGAATGATACTGATGTTCAAAATGTTTTGACCACAAGCTGTTTTCATGCCATTCTCATGCTGTAAAGTTATTTAGATACCATAAAAAAAATCTAAAACTTTATCTATATCATTATAGATAAGACTCTGAAGGAGCTCAGTGTAGTGTTAATTTCGTCAGACGAGACGAGACTAAATATGTTCGTCAACAACCTTTTTTTCCATGACTAAACCGAGACGATGACGAGACTGCACCAATGTCCAAAAAGGCTAAGACATGCATTATTGTTGACGAAAATAGACGAGACTAAAATGTTTTGCATAAAATAAAAAATAAAATAAAATCTCTCTTCATTTTCGTTTACAATCGTCTCTACTTTTTTATCATGAGATAGAATATTCAGCTGTTACGCCTTCAAAATATTCTGAATGAGTTTGCGCTGTTGCTCAAGTACAGGTCTCCTTAACCATCCTGTGGCTGCAACACGAAACTACATGGAGCAAGAACACAACACTAATAGACAGTAGCGAACACGAGTGACGACCACATGCTAGGTAGAAGGAAGAGGCTCGATATTTGGTCGCATTTTACGTACAAAAAATATATATTGACAAAAAGTCATAATGTGTCATTATAACTGACAGGAAGCACTGCGGACAAAAAAAACACCACCAACCTTAAGTAACATCTTAAGGCTAAACACCCACACATTCAGGTAAGTTAACCTTAGGATAGATCACCCTAAAATGAAAATAAAGCCATCTTTTACTCACCCTGCTGTTGTTCTAATGCCCTATGTCCTTCTATCTTTTTCGGACCTCAAAAGCAGAAATTTTAAAAATAGTCCTGCACATGCTCCTTCCTATAATGGCAGTGAATAGCTACCAGGCTAAAACATTACAAAAATTATACAAAAGTATCACACAATGATACAGTGAAACACGCGCCATATATGGAAAGTGTTCAGGAGGCATACTATAATGTTTTGAGAGAAAGAAACCTTATTATTCAGTCAAAATACTGAGCTAGGCCATGTGCGCTTTCCTGTGATCAGTGCGAGCTGTCAGCGGGCGCCGGCGCTCATGCTTACTATAATTTAGTGATGGGGAGTTGACTCCAAAAGAGTCGACTCCAGCACAGGAATCGACTCTCGGTGTGGACTGTTGCGGTGTCCAAAATTGCTTGTTTACTGATTCTCTAATCCCTATATAGTTCATGGCAGTTGAGTGCACTATATAAGCAGAGAATGAAATGAAGCGAGGAAATCGGACACTGACGTAATACACCGCCTCAGAGAGCTGTCGCAGAAACTTTGTTACACACATTTATTTGAGTGCTTACTTTAGAAATAGAAAACAGTCACAGTGACTTTAGTTTGTAATTATACATAGGCTTCCTCCATGCTAGCTTTAGTTTAATTGATGGTATGTTAATGCAATAAATATAAATTTGGTTCATAATCATTAAACTAACCATAAATCATAAAAAAACTCACATCAAGAAGAAACACATCAATAAGTGTACATTATTGTATATATTTTAGTATTTAGCTTTAACTCACCTTTTAAGACAATGCTCATGTGCGTTTAGCGCCATCACTCGACAACAGCTGACTTTTTCCTCTGTAAAATTAGGTAATCGGCAACAGCTAGGTAGAAACGTTGATAGCCACTCATCAAGTCATCGCTAAATTGGACTAATTTGGACGGTCACGCTAAAAGTATGGTCTTAATAAGGGGATTTTAAGGCTTTGTGTCAGGGGGAAATAATTTAGGTGTGTCTTATTTCTGACCCTGTTTTGATGTAAAGTAGAGTCGAGGAGTCGATTCCATAGACTCCTACAGTGGGAGTCGGGAATCGGAGTCGACTCCAAAAAACCTTGAATCGAACACCCCTACTATAACTCGCACTGTTGTCATGGTACCTAGGATAAGCACACACACGCACACACAAACATCATTTTGAGAAATCAGGCTCAATAGAAACAAACGCGACTCTCATCTTTTCTATAAAGGTATATGATAAGAAATAATACAATAATACTAATAATAAAACCTCCTGAAGTGAATATATTATAGCTCAAAATTACAGAAACCATGCAGTGTACAGGATCAAAACCACAAGTCTCACACCACTAAAGACTTCCATCGATACATATAAAGCTTTCGTGTAGAAGCAGCCCTCGCGTTAAGAACAGTGTGAATGACCGAAGGTTCACAGTTGCTTAGAAGGAGTTGGTCCCAGTGGCCAGACCCATAGCTGTGGGACCCATAGATCTGGATGCCAAATACGACCGTCCAGCTGGGATAGCAGATCCATCCTGAAAAGATGCTACTTCGTTTTGCCCACCAACAAGGTTAGGAGCATGGGAAACAGCCACCGTGGTGATATCAGAAGTACCCTGTGTCTGCCCTGAGCACTCCTGTGAAGTGTCTCCCATCAGAGGAAATGCATATAGAAGGCAATCCGCCCAATCGTGTGACAGTGTGTCCTGCCCCAATGGACTGAACGATTCCATCTGGGCAAACCACAATGGGCAGTGAGTAAGCAAATAGATCTACTTTCACCATACTGAACTCCTGCCAAATGTCCTGAATTACATCTTAGTGGAGCCTCCACTTGCCCGGATGTATCCAATTCCTGGACAGAGCATCTGCAGCCAAAATTAGTTGGCAGATGATGTTCTCAGCCCAAGTGAAGTAGGCAGCTGACTCATTCATTTTCTTCAGAAAGGAATCTGTGTGGCCACACTGAGCACTAGAGCTGTGCGATATTGAAGAAAAATGCTTTAAGTGTGTAAAATCTATTTAAATTATATTTTTTTTAAAATATTTTAAAACTGAGAATGATACCATGTATGTGTTTGACATTCTTTCTGGGAAAAGAAAGCACTTCTGAAGGGAACTTCTGAAAGTGACCAGCAGTGTTTTAGCAAAAATGAATGTCACAAATCTGACAATACAATTTTAACATCAATGTAAACAAACAAAAAATGTAATGCCAATATTTAAATACCAAAAACTCTTTGCTTGACTTGGTAATATATAGTTATATCAACCTAAAACTGATATCGTTCACTTAAAGCATAACCGACTGTGTTTACATGAATACTCATCAAGACAGCCATTTTGATATACCTGTGTGTATTTGACAGTTCACAAGTTATTGCGTTTAATAACTCTTTTAACGTCAAGCAAGTCACATAAGTAACAGTCGTGTGCCCAGTCTATTCCCTGCTATATGCGTCGACTTAAAACATACGTCAGTGTTGAAGTAGCCTATTAAAATCATTCAAATATTGCATGCCTTTGCGATGTGCATATCACAATATGTACATTTGCGATATTCCGATAATTTCGATATATTGTGCAGCCCTACTGAGCACTAGGGCATAGGACGTTTCCCCACAGTGCTTTATCTGGTGACACCGCCAGTTCAGCAACCAGCTGTTCAACTTCAGGAACACTATACAATCCAATGTACCCAGCTTCTGCCATAGAAGCCAGAGTGTGAGCAATCTTGGAACGTCTTTTGCCCATACCTGGTCCGTTTGAGGGCACCCGAAAATTTGCTTACATGCAAGCACAGCAAAGGAATCCATAGGTGAAGGTCTGCAGAAAAACACACTAGACTGAACAGGGTCTACAGGGCATTCATCAAGACCAAGACGGGCCACTGCCATCTGATGCAGGCAAAATACAAGGTAAAATACAATGAAAACAGCAACAAAAACAAGTCTGTAGGCAAAATAAAATAAAACAACCTTACCATTAAGTCGTGATGATAAATAGGTCCAAAAACGAGCAATTGTGCCGTCATGGTGGGAAGAGCACGCTCACACAGTCAGCCACTGAACGGCTCGTAATTTGAAAGTGCAAAGCCACGATGTACAAAACGAGCAACTCCAAATAATGGTCAAATTCCACAATATCTAAACAACCATGGGCAATCACCATGAAGCAAGTTGCATGAATGTGAGAAATAGGAAATTCTATCTATCTATCTATCTATCTATCTATCTATCTATCTATCTATCTATCTATCTATCTATCTATCTATCTATCTATCTATCTATCTATCTATCTGTTTCAGTCAACTATTTTACACTTTCAGTATAGGCGTTTTCAAGCCAACATCAACATTTGTAATTAATCTATTTCCATTTCATGGTGACTTTTATTAACACATTCAAAAGTTATGGGTAATTTTGTGTAGCTGATTACCTTCGTATTGAATTGGAGGAAAGGCAAATAAATAAACACAACAAAGCACAACCGAGAGCACAGTTTCCCAGACTGTATATGCAGAAGCAAAATAAAAACAAATTCGGTTCAAGTATTCAGACCATCAAGCTTTTGGCAACCATAGTAGGCCTACACATACCTTGGTAATAATAATCACCAGCATTCACTCATGTAGATAAGTGATGCTTTAGCAATAGCCTTAATATAATTTGTATATCAATATTTTTTTATAATTGGTTTATTTGAATTATATATGTTTATCGTGATTTTTTTCTCTCTCTCTCTTTTTTTTGTTTTTTTGTTTGTTAAACTGCTTTTTTATTACACTAGTACAAAAACAAATGTGCATGTTTGTTCATCACTGATTACCTTTTTTCTTACGATTCGCCAACAAATGTTCCTGCGCATGCGTTCTCGGCATCATGTCATTCGTGCAGCGGATTTCCCCCCAGTTCATTCGAGTCGAGCGCGACTGAGATCGGTAGAGTTTGATTCAGAGAGCTCTGAAGTATTTAACTCAGTCGCTTTAACTAATTATCCTTCAAATGGAAAATGTTTCAGTTCCTTTTGCGAATACGTTCAAAATATTCACTGGACCAATTCAAAATAACATTTCATCCGAGTATCAAAGATCGAATGACCGTGACCAAATTAAAGTTATAAAAGAAAGTTGACTAAAACTTAAACTAAACCAAAAATCTACAAGTGCAAAGTGGAATGCACCTTTTCCTAAATGAGGAACTATTACAACTTGGCAGTAGGCCATAAATGACAAGAAAAAGACAGCATAGGCTGACATCAAAGCATGTCCAAAATAATCCCATTTGCGTAACATCCTGTCTCCTTGACATCCTGTCTTTATCTGATCGTTTTGAGGCCTCCATCGCTGCCCAAGTAAATAATTTCATAAATGTCTGGAGAAAATCATGGTTATTATGACAAAAAACCACATAGATTTGTTCTAAATCATTAGACGTGATTTTATAGGATGCCTTCATACAAAGATGCTGTTTGACTGGGCAGTCCATAGCATAGTGTGTGTGTGTGTGTGTGTGTGTGTGTGTGTGTGTGTGTGTGTAATATACATATTGTATGCATATAATTAATTTAAGGTTTCTTATATAGATAAATAAAAATGTCTCAATTCTTTTGAATATTAAGCTTTAAACATTAATATATAAATGTACTTTAAAACTTCCACACACACAAAAAAAAAAACTATTTAAATGCTCATTATTAAACATCATCAATGTAACATCATCATATTGATATAAACAAAACAATGTTTTTTTAAGCCAGGAACAGACCATATTTCAAAGAGAAGAAATGAAACAGAAAATACCTTGCGTGACTTAAAACTTCTCATTTTGCTGTGCAAAGAACACAGGAAAAGGGAATTTCCTCCTTTCTTTTTGTGGCTAACTCGTGATACAGTATGTTTGTCTCTTGATTCAAGTGCTTCAGATTCACAAGCTTTGGAGTTTGCTCAGTGATGCATGTTTTTCCACAACAACAGCTCTGTGTCTACTGACTAAACTATGTGAAACTCTCACTCGCTATTTCTGCTTTTCTTCAGTTGTGACTGCTGTGACAGAACATGATAAAGTTAGTCTCAAAAGTCTCAAAGTCATGAGTGTCATCTAGTGTCAAGAACTGTCCCTCACTTCCTTTCCACTCCATATACTTTGGTTAGTGCTTGAATGGCTTAAATGTTTCAAGACAGAACAGCTGAAAGAAGCTAAATTTAATGAATTAAAAGGAAGAAATTGCTAAAATAATTAAAACTGTTGTGCTGGACATGGTGTTTAAATGTAATACTGCATCATATAAATATAGTTCAATTTGTCATTTGAGCAGGGTACACTGGGCATTGGAATTCTTATGACAGGGCTCAGGTCCCAGAATACAAAGATAGTGCACAACATACAGACAGACAGCAATAACATACAGGCATTTATGAAATGAAGACGAAGCGATCTAGAAATAGAAAAGAATATAATACTCTTCTGTATAATACCGTATAATAGTATAAGACTCATTTAACAAATGTATTCAGACTGATGTAGCTGTATCGTTGAAATTTATGATTAATAAGACCAGAAAAGTTATAAATCTACAGATAAAGGCTGTAGAGATCTTTGTAGCAGCCAGAAGATGCAACTGTAAAAAAAAAAAATAAATAAATAAAAATGTGTTGTACCTTTTTACCCCTAAAAGATGTATATTAAGGTACTACTATGAACCTTTTTGTGGTAAAAAAAAAATAGTACAAAAATGTCCTTTTAAGGGTACTGCCCCAATGACAAGCTGCTGTACCCCTAAAGATACAACTTTTACACCTTTTTTCTCTGTGTGCACCCAGAAAATCTTAAATACACACATTATGTTGCACAATCATCTGTCTGCATGTGATTAAATTGCAGTGTCCCACACAGGAGTGACAGGAGTGTCTCTCTGTTTGAAACGTTCAGGGGAATTCAGGTCATGTCACCGGTCTTGTTCATTTTATGGAAGCTTACACATATATCATGCTTTTGTGGTAAGGACAGTAGGACAGAGCAGGTTGTTTGCGATTGTAAGATTTTATAGTGGATCATAATTTGCACTGTATATATTTTAAAACAGCTATACTGTGTCAGGAAATGTAACTGCTTAAAAAAATTACTAGTGTGTATTCACGTTTTCTGTTAGTTTACCCTTTCATGCATGAATTATGAATTATTTTTATTACTTTAATATGATGCTAAAATTGAAGTCCATTTTCATTTTTACAAAATTCAGTTTTATTTAACTGTCCACATATGTGGACACCATGCAACAAAGGCGTACAATGGGACAAAAAGCCACAGATGACAATATGGAATATTGTGTTTTTATTATGTAATGTTATGCTATGTATATCAGCTCAGTTATTAAAAAACATTAATATTACAATATAACAACGATAAAACACATACTGTAGAAACTATAGCGGCAGTTACATGCGGAAACCTAGTAGCAATATGGGCTGGGCTCCTCATCACTGCTTTCACTGTCACTTCCACTGTCCTCTGGGATATTCCCTATTATTCTGTACTGAGTGCTTGACCTGTGCTGTCCCTGTTTGGAAGGCAAAATGCAAATTTGTCATTTAATGCCGTAATATGTCATTTTGAATGGTTATTTATTTTGCTATATTTGCTAAATGTCTATTTTATTACAGTACAAGACAATTCAAAACATATTTGCACAAATAAAACAGATATACTAGCAGGTTACAGAAATCAGACTTTATGCAATCCGACTCCACTGTTGCATGACGTCCGGACAGTTTGTTTTTAGTGTATAAAAACTGCATTTTACTCTAAATTTTAGTTTATAAAATACTAACATATTCATCATACTTTACTGTACATACTAATATTTTTTTATCTCAATTGACCTCCTTGTATAAATGTTTTTCACAGATATGCCTGGGGCATTTGGCACATGGCTATCTGTCAGCCATCTTGGATTAATGATGTCATCAAGCAATGAACTTTTGGAAAACAAGACAGCAGTCGGCATCGCCATCTTTTTCTCCATCTCGCTCTTTTGAACCTAATTTATTTTAACTTTTATGTCACCCCTGGCCCAATGTTTTTTTCTTTTTTTCTTTTCTTTTTACTACCTCTCTCTACCGTTTATAATTGTATTTGTTGTTGTTGTTAAATTCTTTTTTGAATTGTAAATGTATTTGCTTTTATATTTGTTCAATAAAAAAAACAAGACAGCAGCCACTGTTACAATATTGCTGTCAATCTACTGACACTGCCCTCAAGTGGTTTGGAGAAAATTACCAAGATAAATGAACCCTAAATAGAGTTAAATTAACTGTCCCCAAATGTGGACACCATGCATGATTAATATCAAACTGGTGTTTCTAGAGAACACCAGTATTAACATTCAGGATTGCTATATAGTACATTGGTACTATTATTCAGCAATTAAACAGACCTTTTATAAACAGTTACTTGATGCATGTAACTGATGCCGAAAACATTAGCTTGATTTGACCACTTGAGGACGCTGTAAAACTATTTTAAAAAGGCTCCTGATTTGAGCCTTATTATTATTTTGGGCAGTTGTGGCCTACTATTTAGAGAGTTAGACTTGTAACCAAGGCACCTAACCCCCCAAATTGGCTGCCCACTGCTTCGGGTGTGTGTGTGTGTTCAATACTCGCTGCTGTGTTTGGATGGGTAAAATGCAAAACACCAATTCCGAGTATGGGCGACACGACACGTCACTTTCACTTTCACTTCCTTCTACACAAGTTGCAAGTGTGCGTAAGTGCCTTAATATACGTTTCTGATTTAGGTATCACGAGTTTGCATGTTATTATGTTTCACAATAATACAATAATAATCTATAAAATAAGATTTGAAGTAATCATATATTACTCACAGATTGTTATCTGATAAATTTAACGTCCGTGACATTATAAAAGACAGTGGCTTGTAGAGAGAGCAGTTACAGGTCTAAGAAACCTAAGAAACACGAAACTCATAAACGTTAGCTTTGTGGATTTTGCCCTCTGTCTATCATTCATAGTTAATTTATTACAACTGATGACACAGCTCTGCGGTTCAAGGGTTCTTGTATTTAATCGCCAGTCCTTCATTTTGCACACATTCTCTCTGAGTATTCCTCATCCTTGAACTCTCACTGGATTCATCTTAATGGTAGGATTTTTCTTAAATATGAAAATAACTTTTACAGTTCTTTACTCATTTTTGTAAATGAGAGAGATTTGTGATCATGTTCTTTTTATGTATGTTATGTCTTAAAGAACCTGAAGCAAAATTTCTCTCCTCACCTTACCCCTATGGCAATAACAAATATTTTCATATTTATTTTCAATGTATTTCAAAATATACAAAAATGGCAAAACTTGACAATATAATTTTTTTATTATTATTTTCAATACATTGCCCACATTTTTATGCTTTTATCTACAATGTATTTTAAGATTATCAATATATTCTATTGCTCCTTAAAGTATATTTTGGCATTTGAAAGATACACACACATATCTCTTTATAATTTCCACATAAGGACAAAATGGTTCATATGCTTTATCACATCAAATTGTTGTTGGGTTGTTGTTGTTTTTTTGTTATTTATTTATTATTATTATTATTTTGTTATACATTATAACATTGTAAAATGGCTACATAAATTCTGTTAAAATTGTTTGTGCATTGTTTCTCATAGGGATATAATGGATCTGAAGGAGTACTTAAAGAGGATTGGGTTTACTGGCCAATATGACAAAGCCAACCTGGACAGTTTGTTCACAATCCACAAGCTGCATGTTATGAATATTCCATTTGAGAATCTCAGCATCCACTGTGGGGAGAAGAACACTATGGATGTGCACATCATCTATGATAAAATAGTGAAGAGGAATCGGGGAGGCTGGTGTTGTGAAAACAACCTTTTGTTTTCATGGGTTCTAAAAGAGATGGGATACAAATTCACCATACTAGGCGCCAAAGTGTTTAACTCGCTGGAAAAGAAGTTTTTCCCCACGGACTCTCATCTCATCAATCTGGTGGAGGTTGATGGGAAGCCATACATTGCTGATGTGAGCTTTGGAGTGTCATACCAAATGTGGCATCCCTTAGAGTTGATCTCAGGTAAAGACCAGCCACAGCCTCCAGGTGTGTTCCGCCTCGTAAACGATGGGGAGAAGTGGGTTCTGGAGAAGACCAGAAGGAAGCAAGTGGTCCAAGACAAGGCCTTTGTTAATTCTAGCCTCATTGACAAAAGGCTCACCAAAACAATGTACGCCTTTACGTTAACACCCTGTGATGCAGATCATTTCCTGGAGACATCAGAGTACCTGCAGACTAATCCAGACTCTCTGTTCATGCTCAAATCCATTTGCTCCCTTCAGACGCCCACAGGCTTCAGAGCTCTGATTGGTTGGACGTACAGTGAGGTCACATTCAAAGAGGACGCAGACTTGGTGGATATGAAGGAAATCCCAGATAGTGAGACAGAGGCTTTACTGAAGGAAAAGTTTAACCTGGTGTTAGTTAATAAATTCACACCTAAAAACAACAAAGCTGATTATTGCATTTAGTACTCAGCTACTTATCGTCTAATAATTTAGTGTGTAATGTTTTTGTTTTAATATTAAGATGAAAATTGTACCTTGTACAGTACTCTTTCTCTCTCATTACTTTGTCACTGGACAATGTGAAGCAATTGCATTTTCTTGGCATAATAATAGTTGTTGGATTTTTACTGGTCAGATGAAGTCAGATTAAGAAGGACACAAATAACAGTATTCAATAAACTCTGCTCACTTTTACCATTACATTGTCTCCTGATTTCTGCTCTTCACCTCTGCATTCATCTGCCTTTCTCTTGGGCTGGTAAAAGAGTTTTAATACATGACACAATGTTAATTGTTTAAATATCAGACCACATCTGATATTTAATTATGGAGAGGGGTCTAGTAAAAAGATGGGATCTAACAGTATATGTGAGGTTTTGTGAGCAAAGATAGCCAGAACATTTGCCAGTTTGGACAGTAATGGCGTTTTTGTTGTTGTTGTATACTATTCAGGGACAAAAATAAATAAAAAATGAATTCATAATGAATGAATGAATAATTAAATGAACCACCTACTTGGGCTTAGAAACATAAGTTCAGTTGCTGCCTTAACATATTTACTATAATTAAATTAGCTGTCATTTTAACTCGTGGAAATTGGTTAAATTATTTTTGATGAGTTAAAGTAATGGAAAAACCATCCATTTGTTGCCATAATTTATTGATCATATCACTTTTTACTGAGAATCTTAATATGCTCCTTTAAGTAAGTTCGGGGTCATAAAGAACAGATTTATAAACATACATTCAACTGAGTAAATTAGGAGACAAAAGCAGGCATAAAAGTAAGCTTTAAGTCTTGGCAGCTTTGAGATTTGATATGTAGGCTAGCCTATAGTTAAAATTGGTTGAATCCTGTTTGTTTTCGTTTTCAAAAAAAGGGCTAAAGCTTCTAAAGGCTTCTTACTGAATGTACTTCTCTAGAAATGAAAATAATACTAATAATAAAAAACTAAACACCTAAGCATTTACAAAGCACCATCTAAAAAAAATCTAACATATTTCTTTAAGATGACGCACTCCTCACTAGTAGCCAATGAGAAGAGAGCTACCGCGATTGGCTGGTGCCCGCTGACGGTAGTTGCGTGTGTCTGCAGGCCTGAAGTGAGCGTCCACAGCACTGGTGGGAAAAAGCAATGAATTCATTAGAACAAGCCGAAGGTACTTTTTTTTCGTAGCAAGATTGTCAGTTTAGTGCACTCATCTCCAAGTGTCATATTCATATATTTGCAGAGCGTCCAAGTGTTTGTTATGGCATGTTAGATGTATTATGTTGGCAGTGCTAGCATCTAAGCTAAGACTAGACCTTTCAGCCTATGCTTTCAGCAGTTACACCGAAACCGCTTCCTCAACAGGGAGTGCAGCTCTTCTGTAAAGTAAAGTGCTTTAAACGTCGTGTTGGCCAGTCATGACACCACCATATCAGACACTGACGTATAATACATGCCTATTACATTGTACAGTATTCACTAAATTGTGAAGCCATAAAGCTTTCTGTGGCTTGATATGCATGAGACAGCTGACATTTCTATCCCTATAAACAATGTAATTCTCATACTAGTGTTTTTGCCTTTCTGTATGTTTAGCTCTTGTTTATTATGCAGTTCTCAGAGTTATGTGAAACCGCTGGCACTTTTAATGAAACTTTACTGTCTATGCAGTAGAAAGGTAAAATGTTTTTGAAAACGGTGTTATATGACTAAAAAGATATGTGTTGTTTAGTTTTGCGAGAAAGGTAGGGAAACTGCAGTATCCATAATGCTCTGCGCTCGATCGGACTGTCTGCGGGTGGGAATGCAAAAACGCGGAAGTAAGATCTGTAGTTTTAACAAGCCCTGGAGCTGTCAAAAAAAGCCCTTTTTTGCTGACAATACAAACAAACAAAAAAACTGTACATATTGTTTGTTTTTTCTGCCTCAGTATTTTAAAAAGAGAGAGGTTGAAAAATAGATTACCTCACTGTCAGTATTGTGCTAATACAATTGTTTTCCTCAACCGCAGATTTGAAGGCTTTTGAGAGGAGACTGACAGAGTATGTGTCTTGTTTGCAGCCGGCTACAGGTCGTTGGCGCAGTAAGTCAGTCCTGCTTTCCTGGTCTAATCTTTACTAAAAACCTGTTCTGTGTGCCTATACTCTGAGCCAAGAAGTCACACTGACTGAGTGTTCATAACTCATATATCCACAAGGATTGAGCTTATTGTGCAATACGCTGCTCATTTTAATTCATGAATTCTGTCTTCTTCTTTTTTTGCAGTGATTTTGATCGTGGTGTCTGTGTGCACAGCCACAGGAGCCTGGAACTGGCTTATAGATCCAGACACTCAGAAAGTATGTGAAATTAATTAAGAGATGTTACAAAGGTGGTCAGATTAGGATCTGATGTCACATTCTCCTTGTATGCATTCTTATGTCATCTCTTTCGACAGGTTTCTTTCTTCTCGTCTTTATGGAATCATCCATTTTTCACTATCAGCTGTGTGACTCTCATTGGCCTTTTCTTTGCTGGAATACATAAAAGAGTTGTGGCACCATCTATGTATCCTTCTCAATGCTGGAAATTTGCAGTGTTGTGCTCAGCCATTCTATTGAGTATTAACAATCCCAAAACTGCAGATTATCACTGACTACCAGATCTCTCCTTAACCACTTGTTGCAGTATTGCAGCACGCTGCCGGACAGTACTAGCAGAATATAACATGTCCTGCGATGATGTGAGTACTTGTGTCCTTTGAATTATTGCCCTTTGTGATCTCTCAATTTCACTGATTTAAGAATCCAAAGCAATTTTTCTTGTGCATTCATTTGTATTTTTCCCCCTCGTCTGCTAGACGGGGAAACTTATCCTGAAACCGCGGCCTCATATACAATAGCACCTTGGAAAAATGGGATTGGAGAGTATTTCATATCAACATTAATCATCAAGATTGCACATTGGCCTCAGTGCCAGGAGATAATCCAAAGTGTGTGTGGGGGTCAACCTCCCAAATAGGACTCTAACTTCCTTCTGCAATTTATGAAGAAGCAATGGGAGCTCAAAAGGAAACGGCCATTTTGAAGAAAAACATTGTTTCTGCTATTTTTAAATAACATCCTTATTTTTCTGTTGGAAAATTTGAGTTTTATTTGATTGTGGATTTTGGTATCCTCATTTGTAATGCCGTGGTCTTATTTTAGATGCATACGGTGTATGTATTTTTAAGTAAATTGCTGAACACATAATAAATATTAAAATGTAGATATTTGTTCGCCTTATTAAGCTGACTTTTACATATATAGGAAACATTTATGAAATGTTTATGCCTATGACATGATGCGCTGCTTTTTGTTGTTTTTAAAGTAATTTTATGCAACCAAAGGCTGCTCTAGTTTAACATAAAAGAGTCAGAGGCAAATGTTTGCATCTTAAGTGAGTGTCATGGTTGGCTGAGATTTTATTTGCTTTCACTCCAGAGTTAAAATCTACAAGAGTATCTTTAAGTGAACTGTGTTGACAATAATAAAAATTGTTTGTACAGAGTTTGTTGCTATTTATTATTCATATCATTATTATTAATGTCACTGAAACTGAGAACTAGTTAACATGAAAGCCAATATGTATGTCAGTTGCCAGCTTATTAAACTTTAGTTATTCGAAATCTTGAGTTGGAAGTTTTTACTTATTTGGGTCATCACGTCTTTTTAACGTCACACATGGTGTATAGGCTATTACATAATTTAAAAATTCTGCATTTATGCATATATTGTTATCTGTTTTTATTTTAATTTCTCCTGCATGAAAAAATTCTATAGTATATTATAGTAAAATTACGCTAGTAAATACTATAGTGTTTTTGAACCATACTATAGTAAATATACTAGAGTAAATTGTAGTATACCTCAGTATTTACTATAGTTTAACAATTGACTATAGTTAACTACTACTACTGTAGTATAAATTAACAAAAGTGTAGTAAATACTATAATATAGTACAATATATTACATATATACTGGAGTATCTTTAGTATGGTTCAAAAACACTAGTGTTTACTAGAGAAATTTTACCATAATATACTATATATGTATTATTATTATTATTATTATTATTATTATTTTGTGTGTGTGTGTTGCAGCCATGATACACTAGAACTTCGGTATAATTTGCGCTTACATTGAAAAATCCAACGTTTTAATAAGGTGCTATTTCGCACCATCAGTCGGTCGCCTCAGTCTATGCTTATCACGCACTATGAATTAATGAATCTTACTATCGGAGCCATTATGAATCGTTCATGTCGGTTAGTTGATTCGAGAACCGCCTGGACCGATTCATGCATAGACCGTAAAAATGATTCATGTTGTGATCCTGCTGAAGTGATTCGTTGGAAAGAGCCGAGTCAAAAGAATGATTGGTTTACGAATCGGACATCGTAAGAGCTCACGCGGCCACCGTACTTATTGTAAACATGGCGTCCGACGAAGATAGCGATGAGGATTTCGTGACTTACGGAACTCCCTTAGAGCCTCTGGAAGAAGGTATTATATGTGTGCAATAAAGCTGTCGTTTGTTTGAACTTGAAGGTTTTTGAGGCATAGGCGCGGTGAAAATGTAATGAAAACAGCAGGTGCAGAAATGTCACACTTTCCTAGTTATCAATTCCACATTGTTCGTTTATGTGTATTTCAGATGAACCCAGCAGAAAGCCAGTACCCGTGCACGAGCAGACGGTTAAAGATGAGAAGGGCCGGTACAAGAGATTTCACGGAGCTTTCACTGGTGGCTTCTCCGCTGGTTACTTTAACACAGTGGGCACTAAAGAAGGTCAGTACCAGCCCTGCTCAGTGCAATGCTTTTGATTCTGTTAACAGTGTTTTGTCGTAGTTTAACTAATCTGCTCTGTCCTTTAGGCTGGGCACCATCAACTTTTCTATCAAGTCGACAGCAAAAGGCAGAGAGACAGAATGCTAGACCAGAGGACTTTATGGATGAGGAGGTTAGTGTGTTATCTCACACTGTGCCTCGATACCTGAATCGAGTTAATTTCTAATACACAATATGTTTTGTTAAAGGATTTGGGTGAGCATGGTATTGCCCCAAGAGAGATTGTCACTACAGATGATTTTGCATCAGAGAGGAAGGATCAGTTAAAAGACAAAGCACGAGCTGTCAGCTCTCTTGCTGCTCTGATACCTGGAGACACTGGTCTGCTGGAGGAGCTTATCGCCCCTGCACGGTATACATCACTCTAACTAATATGGGCTAACTATAATGTAACTGAAAACTAAACTTATTACATGGCATTGTGTGTTTGTCAGGTCGTCTATTGGTGTGGAGCTGCTGAGAAAAATGGGCTGGAAAGATGGCCAGGGAGTCGGACCAAGACTGAAGAGAAAGCAACCCAAGCAAAACACTGGTGATGAGAGAAAATATCAAAGATGTTTTGTTTTAGCTGAAGTGCCATTTTTAGGTTTCAGGTCTGGAAAGGATGATGTGCTGAGCACCATGTTAACATTTTAAGAAGCTTAGTTTTGATCTTTCTCTTCTTTCAGATGCGGTTAGAGTTTATGGTTGTGCTTTGCCTTCCAAAGGATCAGAGGACTCTGAGGTGGATATTGTTTAATGTTTGGGGTTTTGCTCAGATTCATTTGAAATTTCTAATGGCTGCATCTGAAATCGCACACTCTCTGAGTAGGTTCTCCTTTTGATAAGTACTTACTTCACGACCATTACAAAAGTATTTTCTATGTAGTATGATTGTAGTCTTCATCATGTTGTCATAGTCATTTGACCTAACAGGGTCAGTTGCGTTGTTTCACTGCTATTCACAAATTTCTCCTGTGGGCTCATTGGACAGTAAAGTGTCCATCAGATGTGCACTTCAGAATCTCAGTCATCCAGGTACTTTTTCCTACTGTTTTATGAATACTGTGAATTCAGGCATACTGTTGTTTCACATACTGTTCTGTATACGATGGATATTGTAGAGAAGTATGCATATTTGGATGCAGCCTGTGTGATTATTATGTGAAGAATAAACCGATTTTAGTCAGACTGAAAAAAAAAAACCTTTTTTGTTCAGGAGGATGATGATGAATTCGCTCCAGAGAATGTTACCTTTGCCCCCAAAGATGTGATCCCAGTGGACTTCACTCCTAAAGTGGACTCCCATGGTCTGGGTTACCGCGGGCTGAACCCTCTACAGGCCTTGGGTGGCGGATCAGGATCAGGACATATAAACCTCTTCACGCTTCATTCTGACAGAACAACCAGCTTATTTGGAGACAAAAAGTCAGGACAGCAACGCAGGGGCGGGATTGGAGGACAGGTAACGCCAAAGTGCTGATCGGTAGTGGCCTAGAAAACTCAATTTGAACACTTCCATTAGAAGAAACATGCTGACATCAGTGTATATGTGAGTAGGCTTTTGGAGTTGGTGCAATGGAGGAGGAAGATACTGATATTTATCATAAAGACTCCATGTCCAACTACGATACTGTGCTGGGAGGAGAAGAGCCAGGGGATGGACTCTACGGATGGACCGCTCCCCAGCAATACTCCAGAAAGAAGAATGGTTGGTGACATGAAGTCCTTGGCTGTGTCCTCATAATGTCCTGATGCATTTACATTGTATTAGGACGTCAGAACTGCACGCTATTTGCGTGTCTTCTGTAATGTGGCCATACTGTTTCTTGAGAAATTGTAGGCTTCGCAGGAAAAATGTCTCCTTTATGACAAATGTATTTGTTTTTTGTTCCAGACTCAAAAAGAGACGTGGCATATTTGGGCAGGATTCTGGAGGGGTTTACAGTGGCCTCTGAAGTCACAGAAATTAAAAGTGTAATGTACCGCATTAGGCTTCAGTTCCTTTATTACCTTATTTGATGTGCTGTCAAATTAGGCTCACTGGTTTTGTTTCTAGGTCTATCCTCCCCCTGATCTGCCCCGTGATTTTCGGCCTGTACATTACTTCCGTCCTGTGGTTGATCCATCCTCCGTCAGCCCTATTGTTGCCCAGGCACTGCAGGCTTCACGTGGACACCTATCACAGGATGCACCACAGCAGGGTCGTCACAACTTAGACTCTGGTCAGAGACGTGACATGCTGGGAGAAACGCCTCTACAGGGTAAGGATATCTCTGTGTATGTGTTGTGGTTTAAGAGTGATTTTATAGATTTGTGATTGCAGGTAGATTCAGATCAGGGCTGTCACATTATCACGTTCATTACACGATGATCAAAAGAATTCACAGTAACGACATGATCACAATATCTATATACATTTGGAAAACAATAGTGCTATCAGTCAAATTAATTTTTTTGAACAAAGAATCACTCAAAATCTGAGTGTAGGGAGGTGGAGAGAGAGTTTGTAAGTGTAACTGTACAAATGCATACAAAAAAAAGAACTTGCTGTTGATCAGGACTTCTTTCGTCTGCCATCTCTGACATAATGTTGTGCAGTAGTAACAGCTATATGCTGCATAGTCACCTTTTTTTCCCATTGTATAACTTGTGGCAACCAGCATTAAGGAGCAATACCACCACCTAATATGTGTCAACCAGATATTTACTGACACTGGATTAATTAGAGTATTATTGTATGTGTAGCATTAATATCCTGTAAGTTTCAAATCTCATAACTTCCTCATTAGTCCAAAAACAGTGTTTATTGAAACCAAACTCCAAAAACAACTTGTTTTGGATTTTGTCTCAGTATGACAACGAAAAATCGCCTCTGCAAAAGATCAATGCTTACTTCTACATCATTGTTTCTTTGGCCCCACCAACCAGTTCATGCATATTCCAATTGTTCGCGCTATTTTACTACAGATTGTTGTTTTTTTTTTAACTAGACACAGGATTTTCAAAGAGATTAAAAATAAAAGCTGATGCAGTGCTGACTATATTGTATCCGATAGCAATGTCACAACACACAAGTGTGAGTGACAGTGTTTTTACCATTCCTTTGTCTATTACAGATTATTTGATAAGTACCCACTTTACTTTCACTATAATGAAAATGATAGCAAAGAATATTAGAACGACAAACAATGGTACATTCATTCATAATTTATTTACATGAAACGCTGCATAATACCTGACTGTATTATGCATTAATACAAAAACGCTGACTGTAACCGCGGCAACGCGACTCCGCCAAGTGGCGCGTTAGAGGAAATTACTCAGAGCAGCAACAATCACGTGATCTCTGTCTCAGAGGATGAAGTTCGGAGAGCACTCAAGCGTGTGGACGTCAGGAAAGCTGCTGGGCAGGATGGTATTTCAGGTCGTGTTCTGCGGTCCTGTGCTGATCAGCTCGCCGGGTTGTTTACATCTATCTTTAATGAGTCCCTCACTACATCTGTGGTCCCCACCTCCTTCAAAAAATCCACCATCATCCCTGTCCCTAAGAACAGCAAACCCTCTTGCCTAAATGACTATCGTCCAGTGGCTCTCACGTCTATAGTCATGAAGGTCTTTGAGAGACTCATTAAAAACACCATTTGCGCCTTCATTCCTGGCACTTTGGACCCTCTTCAGTTTGCCTATCGTCCCAATAGATCGACTGAAGATGCCATCTCTCATGTCCTCCACTCCTCCTCACTCACATCGACAGCAAAAGTGGGAACTACGTAAGGCTGCTATTTATTGACTATAGCTCAGCCTTTAACACCATAGTTCCCACCAAGCTAACCTCCAAACTCCTGGATCTCGGCCTGAATCCTTCTCTCTGCCACTGGATTGAGGACTTCCTCACTGGCAGGCCTCAGGTGGTGAGAATAGGCCAGTCCACCTCCTCCTCCATCACCCTGAGTGTGGGTGCTCCACAGGGCTGTGTCCTGAGTCCCCTGCTCTACTCTCTCTACACGCATGACTGTTTGTCCACACACAGCTCCACCTCTATCATCAAATTTGCTGATGATACTGTTGTCCTGGGCCTCATTTCCAACAACAATGAGACGGCATACTTGGACGAGGTGGAGCATCTAACATCATGGTGCCAGGACAACTGTCTCTCTCTGAATGTTGGCAAGACCAAAGAAATGATTGTGGACTTCAGGAAGAGACAGCAACGGACATACTCCCCCCTCATGATCAGCGGGTCACCAGTAGAGAGAGTGAGCAGCTTCAAGTACCTGGGTGTAAACATCTCAGAGGACCTGACCTGGACTGCTCACATTCAGACACAGGTGAAAAAAGCCAGGCAAAGACTGTACCACCTGCGCCAGCTGAGGAAATTCAGGGTTTCACCAGCTATCCTGAAAACTTTCTATTTAGGGGCGATAGAAAGTGTTTTAACTCAGTGCATCACAGCGTGGTATGGGAACCGCACCAGTCATGACCGCAAAGCCCTGCAAAGAGTCGTGCGCTTATCCGAAGCGTATCTCAGGGTCAGCTCTCCGTCTCTGCAGGACGTCTACACCAAACGCTGCAAAGGTAGAGCTACCAAGATCATCAAGGACTCTAATCACCCTGCAAACCCTCATTTCACGCTGCTGCCATCTGGTAAGCGCCCGAAGCCTGATGGCCAAAACTGAGAGACTCAGGAGAAGCTTCTTCCCCAGGCCATCAGACTCCTGAACTTAACGCCACGTGACTTCACTTCTGGATAAACATCGACATACTGACATTGCACTGCAATTTCTGTTCTCGTTGTTACTGTGTAACAACCTGTTATAAACCTGTTTGCACATTATACTCTTTATACATTTGTTAACCACATATTTATAAGTCTACAGTTTACTCACTGCACAGTCTACTTCAATTATTTTATTCCACTTTATCCTTATTTGTTACCTTTTTTTTTCTCTTGACTTGATTATTTATAATTCTACAGATATAGACATTTTTTATATATATATATATATATAGATAGATAGATAGTACTTTTTTTTTATCCTATTTCTATATAATTTCCTCCTCGTGTTTTTAACTGTGAATTTGCACTGTCCATGGAGCGGACCTGTTTCCATTTCACTGCCGGTTGTATATTCTGTATATAACTGTGTATGTGACAAATAAAACTCTTGAATCTTGAATCTTGAATCTAATACGCATGGTACCTCCTGGTCATAATAGCATAATACGCATAAATGTTTCACAATTGGCGAATGTTTCAATTATGTAACGAGATAAACACCAGACTATGGCTCAAACATGTATGGCAAACATCGGAAGTTTTCAAAACAATTCCACACATGTAATGGTGAGGATGTCAAAATTATTTTAATCTGCAAAACTGTTACCCAATCATAGCTGTGGGCAAAAACATGATAGAAAATAACCTATTACTTCCTAACCTAAGTGGACCTCAAAGAACATTAAATGACTTCTTTTTTTTTTTTTTTTTTTACTTTTTTCATTACTCCTTTAATACAATATATAACCCCAAACTTCTGTATAAAATGTTTGTTTATGTTCTGTAGGCCCCAGTTCTGTGTTTGAGTTGCTTGACAGTAAGGACAGAGAGAGGCTGAATGAGATCCGCAGAGCGGCCGAGGGGCGGAATAAGTCAGCAGGAAACATTTCATCAGCTGCGGATCGAGCTGCCCTGGTGGCTTCTGCTAAAGCTGCCGCTCTGCAGGCCCTGTCCAGCCGTTTCCAGTCAAATGCCCCACAGCCTGATTCCCACATTCAGTGCATGACCTCTCCAGTCCAACCTCAGGCTTCCTTCGAGACCCAGATGGTTTTGAATGCTTGGTCTGGTCCCACTGCAGATGCTAGCAAAACCTTTAAACCATTTGCAAACAATCCTCAGAAACAGACCCGTTACGATCTGTACATCAACAACCTCAAACAGGGAAATAAAGGTGAATTTGAACATTTTATGTTTGGTCTGATTTATCCTGGATTTTCCTAATCTGTGTTTAGCTAAATACCTGATTTCCGTACTATTTGTAGATGCCCTGGACTCGAGTCTGGACACCTCTATGACGGAGTGGGAAAGAGGGAGAGAAAGGGACGAATTTTTACGGGCTGCATTACTCTATAAGCCCAGCAACTCTTTTCTCTCCTCACGCTTCACACGTGGCAAAAATGAGGATGACACAGACAATGTGGAGGTTGCACGGGATCAAGAGGTTAGGAGCTGCACCTTCAGTTTAAGTTAATCTTCAGATAATCTTTGACATAAATTCAGGAAATTTGTTTAGTTAAAATGGAACTAAAAAGGTGCTTTTATTTCCAGTATTGTCCAATGTTTAGCTACTTGTTTTTATTATAATTCTATTTTAATATTCACTCTCTTTAGAATGATGTGGATGACAAGCAGGCTGCTGTGAAGATGAAGATGTTTGGGAAACTGACCAGAGAAACATTTGAGTGGCACCCTGATAAACTATTGTGTAAAAGATTCAATGTTCCACACCCTTATCCAGGGTAAAAAAAAAAAAAAAAAAACTTGTTGAATTGCACTAATTGAAAAACTATTTACAATCATATTAAATTGCAGCCTCAAATGCAATTACTATTAATATTATTATCATATTATTATTATTATTATTATTATTATTATTAGTAGTAGTAGTAGTAGTAGTAGTAGTAGTAGTAGTAGTAGTAGTAGCAGTAGTAGTACAATGCAAGGTATTTTTATTTATTTATTTTTTATGAAAGGTTATTTTCCGCCAACCTTAAGGTTAATGGAATGATAAATATGTAATTTAAAATGTGGAAAGGAAAATTAGGAAAGGTTTGTTTCATTTATCTTATGTCTGTTTTGCAGGTCTAGTGTAGTGGGAATGCCTAAAATAAAGAGAGATAAGTACTCAGTCTTTAACTTCCTGACCATAACGGATAGCAGCCAGGTCAGCAGGGAGGCCCCGAGTGCTCCCAAAACTCCCAGCTCCAGCACAACCCTTCCCCGTTTGACTCCAGAAGTCTCCAATAAGAGATCCAGGTGGGACGTACCAGGGCAGGTATCTGAACCTAAAGACCCACTCGGTGCATTCCTCAGTGAAACTCGCAGTGAGGTTTCAGCAGTCCAGCAAAGTGAAGCTGGGGTCAAGACCCAGACAGACTCTCCACATGCTTCTGTCACTCCAGAGGTACCAGTGAATGCTTGAGTATATTGCTAATAAAAATAAATAAATTCAGGAAGTTTTCACTTACAGAAAATTAACTTGAAGCTAAAGTGTTTTTAAATTAGTATTATATACAGCAAAACCTCAATGTAATGATCACATTTCTGTGCAGGTAAAAGTGGCACAGTCTGATGGGCAGCAGACTGAACAAAAGAATGAAGACGAGGAGAAGGAAGAGGATGAAGAAGAGGTAAGACCTCCAATGGATCTCTTTAAAGCCATCTTTGCCAGCTCGTCAGATGAGAAGAGCTCATCGTCATCTGAAGATAATAGTGAGGAAGAGGAAGAGGTAGCTCTTCCATCGTCTGAACCAATCCAAAGCAGTGCAGGGACGGTGAACCCACTCATCTCAGCTCAGATCACTTCTGTTCCCGACATCAGCAAAGTGACGGGTATAATCTAAACAAAAACCTCTTTCAATGATTCAGATGTCATTGTCATAATCATTTACTGACTTTTTCTCTCCTCCTCAGATCTGAAGCATCTTACAGTCCAGAGCATGTCATCTGCTGAAACTGCAGCACAGAATACTCTGTCCAAAGATAATGCTCCTGCTAAATCACAAGAACTGGATGAAGAGGAGTTTGGCCCCAGACTGCCACCTCCTGGTCAGTCACTGTAACCACTACTACCGCCACCCTCAATTCATCATGTAAACAGTGTGACTGTGTTGCTGTGAAGCAATAATAACAACTTATTTTATTAAATAATAATGACTTCAGCTCAGTCTCACAAGACATAGTTTCTTTACAAGACTATACTATTTGATACTTTTGAATATACAGGTGCAGTTAATTTAGTTATTACTTTTTCTTTCATCTAGATTTTTTTCATTGTTCCTCTCTTCTTTAGGGCCTGTGCCACCTGCACGCTCACCGCAGCTGAAGAAACAGAAGAAAAAAGAGAAACACAGAGCCAAGAAACACAAGAAAGAGAAAAAGGTAGTTTTTCTGGAACAGGTTTATTTGGTCTGACTGCCAGACTTCTTTGCAAAAAACTAGAAATTACATAGAACAATCTTTTCTCAGAAGAAAAAGAGCAAGAAACATAAGCATAAAGGGAAACAGAAGAAGAGGGTGGAGGAGTCCAACAGCAGCTCAGACGACACTGACTCCAACAGTGAAGATGAAAACAGAGATGTGTCCACTAGTGAACTGCTTCAGAGGTCAGAGCTCATATTTTCAATCATATAGCATGTTATAATGGATCTTTTAAATGGTAATAGTATCTTGGTATACATATTTGTAGTTGAATGGCTTTCAATATGATTTATCTCTCCCTGGCTTAGGTTAAAAACATCAGGAACAAGAGATAGAAGAATTGAGAGTGAGGAAGTTGTCTTACGGAAACTTCAAGATAACACAGTGAATACTAAGTGTGTGTGTGTGTGTGTGTGTGTGTGTGTGTGTGTGTGTGTGTGTGTGTGTGTGTGTGTGTGTGTGTGTGTGTGTGTGTGTGTGTGTGTGTGTGTGTGTGCCTAATGGTAAGATGTGTTATGATTGCAGATATTTTTAATAAAAATGATAAATAAATAAATAAAAAAGCTGAGTAATTATTATAATAAAATGTCAACAAACACAATGTGATTAAACTACATTAACCTTATTGTAATGCAACAATAATTTGACCATATTCTTCTGTTGTTTAAGATTCATGTCACTAAAAGCAATTACGGTACAATGGTTACGGGTCATGTGTTAGTGTTCTATCAGGACATGCAGTAAAAATGACAAGGATAAGTCAGGCACAGGCAGGTTATATATTGTGAAGAAAAGAAAAAAAGTTTAATTAGCCAGAGTAAATGCATTTGTCATTTTTGACGAAAGTTAACTTTGAATTATAAAAGTGGCAAATTGCTAAATTGATGTGCCGCTGTTTTAAATAAGTAGAAAACCCCAAAAAGGAATGAGTTAATATAGATAAACATATTTCTAATCTAGACAAGATTAATCTAGATTTAATGAACACTAGCTGGTTCGTTAAAATGCTTTGAAATGAAATCAGTATTCAGGGGTTGACTTGATAGGTAAATTAGCATAGCAAACTGTATTGTTCATGCTTACCCTAGCATACAAAACCATGTTAAATATCAATCCCTCACTGGGGACTGAGGCCCATAATATTGAAATCCTAGAATCGCTCCTGCATGATCGCACGTATTTATCCTCTCGTAATTTATAGTTACGCAGTGTGTCGGTGCCTCTATAACGCAGTATATATACTTCAAGTGATAGCCAATCACACAGCGGCGCCGTGGCTTAGTTGGTTAAAGCGCCTGTCTAGTAAACAGGAGATCCTGGGTTCGAATCCCAGCGGTGCCTTTTATACCACGCGGACACAACGCTACTTTCAGTTAAAAAAACACTATATAAAACAACAACATATGCTATAAAACAATACATTTAAAAGGGACTAATACGACTAATGTATGCCAAAACATTCTGGCGCATGTACGTTGTAGAGAGAGAGCAAAATTGTATTTAGAAAACAATCTGTGCAGAAATATTTAAAATGGCTCTCATTCGATATGGTATTGTTCAGCATGTAAATAATAAAATGGTGCGCACACCATGCGTTGCAACGATGCATCCCTCCGTCCACGAGAGTGCAGGCTTTCACTGCCAGTTCACAGCTGGTAAGTCTCCCCCAGACAAACTATGAAAACAAACCAAGGCAAATTTCAGAAAAAAAATATGTCTGTGTACATGATTAGCCGACAGTGGAACGTCTTTCACCAGTGCCCCCAGTCGATTCTTAAGACGTTTCAGTTGAACATTTTGTCGTTTAGATCAGCAGCATTTTATATTGATCTCAGACAGTGTTATTTTGCATGAGATGCGCTCCAGCAGTCTGCGATGGACAGGAGTCCACTGAGCTGCATTGCCGCGATTACTTCACCCTGCATCAGGGCGCATTACATAATTGGCAATTTGGCCATTATACAAGTAGTGGAGCGATGTTATTACTCGTCCATATATAATGAAAAGATAAGATATAGTGGTGAATATGTAAATGTCAAAGGTTTAGTGATCGCCTCAAGAAAAGCAATTCCTTGAGAATCAGTGTGTCCTGTGTGTCCCACTGAACCTCCAATCCTGTCTCTCCCCTGAAGGTCTCTCTGCTGTTCCCTCCATACAGCGCAATGAGCCGCTCGAAAAGAGGGAGATACGTCGCTTTTGATGCTCGTGCAAGAAGTTAAATCCACCATAAGCGTGAAACCGACATGAGATACGTTGTCAAATATATCTGGATTATGAGGAAATGACCTGAGCAGTGAACAACAAGAAGATCATGGTGATGACGGAGAGAGTCGGGGCGATTCGGCTTTACCTTATGAAATGGATTTGTCTGCGCTGGGCTTGGGTCTGCGTGGGTAAGTAGACTTTTTAGGGATTGTAATATTATCACATATATAATTGTTATTGTATAGAACAAAAGAGTGAGGTGTACGGTATATTTACATCTGAAGGTCTAATCACTTTTTATTGCATTTTACCTTCTTTTATCCCACATGTCAGGATAATATTATTTCATATCTAAGACCTGATGCAGGTGATTTATAGGTTGAAGTATGGGAATGGCACCGATGACAAAGAAAGGTTAAGCGGCGCGCGCAGGTTGTGCAGCATTCGTAGGGAAAATCCAGGAGGACAGATCAGCGTTTGGCTTGTTGCCATGACAGTTATAAACACGGCGGTATCAGTCTCATCTCCTCGAAGAACGACTGGGAAATTGTGTATTTTTCTTACGGATTTGTATTATTGTGCAGTCTTTCATGAATAAAAAAGCAAACTAAGTTGTTTACGTGCAGTTCTACACACCTTATTGTAATTATAACAGCATATCGGTTAATTAGCTACCACTGAAAAAGCAACTCTTTTAAAATGGTTTGCTGCTCTCCCAATCTGGTCTGTTTGTTGGCTTTAAAAGGGTTTGGGACACTTTTCAGCAGGTCAAACTGTGACCACCTAAACCTGCTGAGCACCAGCATCTCCCAGACTGGGAGAAGACATTAAGAGGTTGTTGTAGAGAGAAACAAATCTTTAAGAATGGATATATTATGATCAGATAATCTTATAACATGTCGATGACTAGTGCACAGTGACTTTTTTAACTTCTTCAGCATTCTGAGCATCAGTTTTGAGGATAAAATCTATGTCCACAACTAGACGGCATCAAAGCTAAAGCAGCGTTCACAGTCTGCCAAGTACTGGGGATCTGATCTCTATTCCTAGACGGCACTCTAGGCTTGTTTAAGAAGTGCAGGATCTGTTAAGGTGAGCCAAATGCTCAACAAACAACCACAGATAGAAGAGAGAAAATATTTGAGAGACATCTGCTTTTAGCCAAGAAGATCCTCTCATATCAGAAAAGAGCACATGAAGAGAACGAATGTCTGTGTTTTATTGGAGGTGGTATACAGTGAAGGGGTGGTGACAAAAGAGGGTTTGGTTGGGGGTGGGGGTGTGTTGATAGCACCTAGAGCTCTTCGTCTCACACTCAGACAAACAAAGGGACCTTCTTCTCTCTTTCTTTATCATTCTCATCCACACACATACAAGCCTTTCCCTTTGACTATAAAGATATTCCTCTTTATAGTCTTTACCTCTCCTCTCCTCTAAATGTGTGTGTATCACTGATATTTGTACATTTTCCTTTTAGAGGATGTTCTGTCTGGTAAATAAAGACAATGAGGATGTTCATTTACTGTAATAGTTTGCAATAGTTCTGAAATAATAATAATAATAAATAAAAAAAACAGTGCCAGATATCTCAATATCATCAAAGTGTTCTTTGTGTGTGGAGGTGATTTTGTTAGAAATTCATTTCGAGAAGAGAAACAAAGGAGAAAATTTGATTTTCAGCAGCCAAAAGATACAGAAAGAATATGGGGATGACTGATCTGAGTTCAGGTTATGTGTGCTCTTTGTATTTGGGGATGTAAAAGTATATCAGTGAGGTGATGATGAGTCTTGAGACTCAACATCTAAAAGTACTCAGAAATGATCTATGCTTGTATTGCAGGGATTCCCCTGATCTCTTTCCTGTTCTCTCACACAAAGAACAGGGTGTTAGCGTCTGCTCTTCAGCTTTGCCTAAGGCATTCAACCGCCCCTAGACATCATCATATTATATGTAGAGTAAAAACTGTTGTTGGGTGTATGAGAGGTGGGTGTTTATCCTGCAGGGTAATGGTTGGGGACATGATACAGTTATATCACGTCATGTGCTGCTGTTTATGTTCAGGAATCTCACTTCATGCCAAACGAGAAAATATAAGAGAATTTTAAAATTGTGATTTCTATTTCTGATAAAAAGTCATGGAAATATTAGAGATTTATTTTGTTATGTTCAGCTCTAAATATTATTATTAATAATTAATATTTATATATATGATATACAATATTTAAAACCCAGTAATCACAAATGACTGGAAAAACTCTGAAAAGTCTATGCTACCTATAAATTATTTTTATTACTACTACTACTACTACTACTACTACTACTACTACTAATAATAATAATAATAATAATAGAATTACAAACATTAAAATGGTTTATATCAGTAATCACAAACATTTAAAAGCCATTAAGGGAGTGTTAAAGACACACACAGTTTCTTGAACCTGCCTTTGATAAGCATTTACTTCCTAAATCTTCTTTCTTTACAGATGTCAAATTTATACACTCATAAATAGACAGAGTTCTGTACTATCCTTTTTCTTTAAAGAGACTTTGCAGTGATAAAATGTGCAAAAGATGATGATGTTTAGAGAACCGTGAATAGCTATACACTCATTTGCACTTTATTTTGCTTCCCAGACTATTTCTTCCTTGTCTTACTGTGTTTCTGTTCAGATGTGTAATCATTAGCACACACTCTCACACACTTCCACACTAAATTGTGTCTCTCTCTGATCCTTCTTGAGTGAGTGGATCAAATTCTATATATAAATCATATATACCTACCATGCACTCAGGAATCCATAAAGGCTGATGTGATGTCATCTCAATCACAATGTGACAGCGGTGTTCACACACAAACAGTGCTCATGTGTTCTCTGTGTGTTCCTCAGCTGCCTGTGGCGGTAAGGTGGAGTTACACACTGAGAGGAGAGGAGTGATCTACAGCCCATCATGGCCCCTTAATTACCCGGCTGGAGTGAATTGCAGCTGGAATATACAGGGAAGCCGTGGAGATGTGATCACAATAAGGTAGACGCACACAAGCAGTCTCTCACTGTGGTGACTATATGAACACTGTCTTATTTATTTCTACCCTTTTTCATTACTTCATTTTTAATATATATAAATCATTTTGCATGTTAATGCTAACTACATACATTTTGGCACAGATGTTTATTTTTATTGGAATGTTACTATTTCACCCCATTTCCTTTAAAAAAAAAAATCCATTTTGCACTAGGTACAAAATAGTTCCTCTTAGCATCATTTGGACAAAAATGTCTCCATTGAAACAATTTTTAATCCCAAGGCCATTTAACTATAAAATGTTGCAATCTTTGTTAAGAGGCTTTCATTCTTTTGGAAAGCCTTCAAAATAAATTTTTACAATTTTTTTACCAGATGGTGCCATTTTTTTCAGGTTTGGCCTATAAAGCAAATACTCACCTTATTCCTGTTTTCTGTTTATACATAATATAAAGCCAATTGGATAAATTATGCAAAAATTTGTGTGTGCGTGTGCTTGTAATATTTGAGAGAGGAAAAACTCAACTGCAAATCACAAATCCAACCGCTGTCTGTACCAGTTTTGCTGGCATCAACTGGGAAAAGTTGGCACTGCGCCCAAACCAAATCAACTTCAAATAAACAGATATCAACCTCAAATTTGAAACACAACTTGTTTAGATGTATGGCTTTGATTTTTCTAGCAGTTTTAGAGTTCAACATCTTTCAACATGTTTATATATATATATATATATATATATATTATATAAAATAATGTTCATAAATAATTTTCATAAACTATAAACCTCTATAACTTTGTTTCATATATTATATAACATTTTAATATATATATATAATATCTTTAAAAAAATGAGACCAAACTTAAGTCTGTGCTCCCAAGCAGTTTTATGACATGGACCTATGTGTAACTTTTTTTAATTCATGCACAAGGGTTAACATGATACATTACAAGATTATAATGTCTGTTCAGCAGCTGTCCTGTTCATGGGATCTTGATACAGGAAATAATGTTTTATGAATTTGCATTTCTCCTCTGAAAGAAATGCTGTTGTTCATGAACAAATATTTGACATGACAACTTTCCCACTATTAGGGTCCCCAACAGTTTTACTAGTAGGACAGCTTTTAATTGTATGAATGTATGATATTTCCATTACCAATGTAAGTTTTCAAACTAACTGTTTTGTGCATTTCAGTGTTTATGAGCCTGACAGTGTTTATTGGATGTGTGCAGCATGTATATTGGTCTGTGCAGTCTTCCGTTTTAAAACGCCTAGACTGCTGTATGACTAAAGCTGACTGCAGGGATTTTATAATGTACTATTTCTCGCCTGTGTGTGTGTGTGTGTGTGTGTGTGTGTGTGTGTGTGTGTGTGTGTGTGTGTGGGCTTTGTCTCTGCTTTAATAAAATGATTTTATCTAAAGGCATTACATCATCTCCTGATTCTCCTCAGAGATCTGTTCTTAGAGGAAACCCTAAGGTGAAAAAGGATAATAGTTCTGATAAAGAGAATTTCAATTTTTTAAAATCCATACTAGCAAATGACTCATTGTCTATTAGCTGCAGTAGAGGTATTTATACTAAACTCGATTAAACCGTTTTCTCGTGGCCTATGGAAATCTGAACTAAGATGAGATAGAAGATTAAAATGAAGAATTTCTTTCACTGATCTAGTTGACTTTTGACAGTTGACTGCTGACATTTTCTCTAGTCCCAGTGTAAGAAGTATTTTATATGTTAGAAAGTAAAGTATTAATATTTGTAGTAATATTTTATTAGGGTTTTAATTTAAATGTAATTATTGCTGGAAAGGAAATGGTTGTTATTCAGCGATTTTGTTTATAATTTTCAACTATTCTCAGTCTATCACAAGTCATGATTGCAATTTCGACATCTGTGTCAGCCAGACAAACAGTGTTAGCATATTGAAATCAGCAGTTCCCACAACCATGTTTTGAAAACACAGAAAACTAAACATTTAAGCTTGTGGGGCATAAAAACACTTATTTATGATCACCAAATATAAGACACAGTGGCACTGCAGCACTAGTGAAGTGATGGGTCTGTCAGCTGGCCCAAAGCTCTCTGGCACTGGGCCCCAGGCCATCAGGTCATCCTTATTGCTGAGTCCTGTCTAAACTATTCAGAAGCTTTGCATAATGCGTATGTGGCGTGCATTTGAGTGACAGCCAGAGGAGATTTGAATATCTGTATTTTTATGACTATACAGACTACTGCTGGGATAACAGAACATCAGACCAGGCAGAGATTATTTCAATGATAGTGCAGGTCAATTATGTATATGATATAAATTAAAAAAGGTGAAACTGAATTACTCTTCTGCAGACTTATTGTATTACTGTGTGGCTTTTTTTGTGTTACACTTAAATCTATTCAATACACCTGAGCATGTTTTTGTCTGGCTTTTTGTCTGACTGTTTTGTCACTCAAATGGCCATGAAGCATCTTCAGACTTTTGTAAAACAAACAGTAGAGGAGACTAAGCAGTGGGATTTGGAGAGAGTGCAGGAGAAACAGATAAGAAAGAGAACAGGGCAATAGATGTGTAACGTTGTCAAGTTGTTGGCTGCAAAAGGCCCATTCTTCTGTAATGGTACTGGATGCTGATTTTATCTCTCACTTTTGTGTGTGTGTGTGTATTTGTGTGTGTATTTGTGTGCGTGTGTGTGTGCGTGTGCGCATAGCACTTCTGTACTCTGTCTAATGTGATAATAGTTCCACTGCACATATTCTCTCTCTTTTGCTTATGGTCTTTCTTTGGCATCTCTTTTTGGTATCTCTGACATTATTAGGGTAATTTCATAAAAGAGTGTTTATGTATCACAATGTCAATCACAGGAAGAACTATGATTTCCAATTAAAACATTTTTTGAAGTAAGCATGTTTAATTAATTGTGATTAGAGAAATATAAGAAACGTCGATAATATTTCTTAATAAATTGACTTTTTTTAGACGTTGACATAAATATGATATGATATTTAATTTAGTTAAATATAAATCATATGATTTTTTTATAAATAATTTGACAGTTGTTTAATATCTTATACAATATATTAAAACAAATGTGATGGAGTCATGGAAACATGCTGCAAAGTAAGATTGACCCATTGTGAGGAAAAAAAAAAGTCTTTTATTTGTTTTGTTTTTATTCGAAGAGAAGAAAACAAAGCTCTGCTATGCATGGATACTGTAAAAGTTGTGTTGTATTTTTAGAACTATAATTGGACATTTTCTATAAATCTTTTTATCAACTAATTTATTGTGGCTCACACTTCTTTTGATATTGATATTGTTCTGTTGTGCATTATTGTACAGTGCAAGTGCTAATGAAGCAGTAGAGGGCCCATTGCATGCATTAAGCACCGTGTGTTTACTGTGTCCAGTTTTCACAGCTTTGATGTGGAGGACACGGGGGACTGCAGGGGGGACTGGCTGCTGCTCGGCCCCACATGGAAAGCTGAGTATCGGTTCTGTGGCTCAGTTCTTCCTCCTCCCTTCATCTCCTCCAGAGGACGAGTCTGGGTCTACTTCCACTCTCAGGCCAACAGCTCCGGACAGGCACAGGGCTTCAGACTGTCTTATATACGAGGTGAGTGTGCATATGTTCCATTAGAGCCCATTCAAAGAATAATATGCTCAAACATGTCATCATTTACTTACTCATTATCTCCCAAACCCATATAACTGTTTTTCTTCTATGGAGCATAAACATAGCATGAAAGAAAAGAAAAAAAAAAAGCTTTTTTTGAATGATAAAGGTGTGCTATACAATAAAAGTAGTTCATCCAACTTGTGCCCTATATTTCAAGTTTTTAAAGTGTGTAAAAAATTTATTTTCTATCATTTTCACTACTGCCAGTACACACAAATTTAATTTATTCTTATGCACATTCAAATCTGGTGCCTCACAATGTGTCATGTTATTGCATGTCTCATGACCACTGTCAAGCAACTAATGTTGTTTTCCAATGTGTATGCATGTCTGCATTCAAAACTTGCCACAGTTTAAAAGTTTGGGGTCGCTAAGATTTTTTCATGCATTTTATAAAAAATACAGTAAAAACTGTAATATTGTGAAATATTATTACAGTATAAATAAAGTATAATTTTCTATATGTTTAAATGTAATTTATTCCTGTGATGGCAAATCTGTATTTTCAGCATCATTACTCCAGTCTTCAGTGTCACATGATCCTTCAGAAATCATTCTAATATGCTGATTTGGTGCTTGGGAAATGCTTAATATTTTTTGAAAACCATGACATTATTTCCAAATGTAAGGTATTGTAAATGTAATGCATAATGTAAGAGAATTTGTAATGTAACATTATATATGTCTTTACTGCGTATGCAGTAAGTAAATGCATCCTTGCTAAAAAATGTTTTTTTTAAAAATGTATTCATCAAACAAACAAAAAATCAGCTGTGTGCATTATTCGAATGCAAACAAATGTTTAATTGTGTTACTTTAAACCTTCAAACTGTGTTCAGAAGAAGTGGTGATGCCCAAATTACACTTTTGGTGATCCAGGGTTTAATACGAAATTATTTGGCATAATTTTATACTTTATTCATTTTCTTTTAATTTTGAAATATTTCATCAGATTTAGATGTGTTCTTACATTAGAAAGCAGCTAAATCACAAAGACTCTTGCCGAGGCATATAGATTTACTGTAAGCGCAGATTGACCAGGCAAATGCAGGCTTAGCGGATCAATAGTGTATGGCCATAGAGCCGTGATGAAACGCTAATGCTTTGCAGCACTTGTCACATAATGTACTGTGAAAATTGATGTGCATATTTGGATAGCACTACTGTCAGTGTGGTTTAGATAGATCCCTACTGTTGATTATTTAGTTAGATCTAATATGTAGCTAATGAAGATGAAGAAGATAATGGGCTGTCGTTACTCAACTCCACAGGGCATGTGTGCATGTCCTTGAGTGTGTGTGTGTGTGAGGGGTGAAATGCTGTGTTTGTGCATTTTCCTTAGAGGTGCGGTTCAATCAATAATACTGAACGGCTGTGTTTGTTAAGCTGTCACCAGGCAAACACCATCTGCAGAGTGGGTAGATTTGATTGGCTTATTTCAAGTGTCAGTGTTTATGTGAGCAAAAGACTCAACTCTCTTTTTCTCTCTGTCTGTTTTTTTTCTCGTTAGGTCGACTGGGTCAGAGTAGTTGTGAGAACGATGAATACTTATGTGGAAACGGTAAGTGCGTTCCACGTTCCTGGCGCTGTAATGGATTGGATGAGTGTGGAGACAATACAGATGAAAGGATCTGTGCCGCCCCACCCACATCTGCCCGGGTGAGTCTGTGTCCGCCAGGCACCTTGCAGTGCTCTGATATTCAATCTACCCGCTGTCTGCCGGTATCTCTGCGCTGTAATGGAGCCCGGGACTGCCCTGACGGATCCGACGAGGCCCACTGCCCCGACACGTCCTGTGGAAAACACTTAGTCAACTTCTATGGGACGTTTGCCTCACCTGATTTTTTCCGTCCAAACAGGAGCAGTGGCACAGATCTTCACTGCACGTGGTTTCTGGACACACAAGTATGATGAGAACATCATTCTCATTTTAGGTTGCCTTACTGCAAAATGTATGACATTGAATCATTGCAACATTGCAGATATGAGGTTGTTTTATTTGAAATTTATTTGAAATGTATTCCTTGTGTACAGGGGTAACTACTATATTTATACTTTTCCATAAGCACCACCTACTGTGAGAGTGATTTTGCAGTTTCATTCAGCCCATCTGCTGTTTTTGTTCATTAGGCTAATATGTGCAGTTTATCGTTTTGTAAAAAATGTGTACTTTGTCAAAACATGTATTATTTGGACTGTAAAGTTGTTTAAATCATAGTTTTAATGTAATTACTATAGACTACCAAAACAACATGTAGTTCTATTCTGATATCCCAGCCTGGAATTTGCAAGTATGATTAAATCACTTACGGTGTTCCTTTTGCTTCAGGACCCAAAGCCGTTGGTGCTGCAGGTGGACCTACAGCTGGGTGTGGGAGACTCTGTGCGTGTTTACGATGGTTTGGGAGAGCGCGCAGAACGTCTTCTGCAGAGTCTCTCTCACCATAATAACCACAGGCGAGCTCTGCTGGAGTCTTCCCAGGGACAGATGAGCGTCTTCTACCACGCTAAACCACACAGCCCGGGACACGGATTCAATGCCACTTACCAGGTGTCTTATTCTCGTTGACGCTAATGACCATTTGTCATTAAAAAATGTAAAGAAGTTAATAATTTTATTTGGCAAGGACTCATCATTTAAAGTGACAGTAAAGACACTGACAATGTTACAAAAGATTTAGATTTCAACGGTTTTTTTTTTTTAAAGTTTTGTTCTTTTGAGCTTTGTATTAATCAAAGAATCCTGTAAAATCGTATCCTGATTTCCAGAAAAAAAAAATTAAGTAGCACATTTTTAAAGCTGCTGTCCGTAACTTTTTTTACAAAAATTATATAATAAGAATGTACGGCATGAATCTGTTTTCCAAACCGTGTTATTGTCTTACCCTGAATCATTATGGTACACTTATAATAAGTGTTATTTCAGACCAGACTGGTAGGAACCTCTGCGGAGGAGCACAGTCCCTGCGTTACTCGCCATAGACATAAACAGAGAGAAGTAGCTCCGGCTGCAATGTTCTCCTGCAAGATGCATGCAGTTCTGTTTATTAACCACCAGAGCGCAAAAAGTTACGGACTGCAGCTTTATCATTGGTAATAATATGAAATATTTCTTGAGCAGCAAATCAGCCAATTCTAGTGATTTCTAAAGGATCCCGTGACACTGAAGACTGGAGTAATGATGCTGAAAACCATCACAGGAATAAATTGCTTTTAAAAAATATATATATTATAACAGTTATTTTAAATTGTAATATTTTACAATATTAATGTTTTGATCTAATGAATGCAGCCTTGGTGAGCGTAAGAGACTTCTTTCAAAAACATATTTTTTTAAATATTAACCCCAAACTTGGCAGAAATTTGGCAGGATATTTGAGGTTTACATTATTAGTTCTTGTATTGCAGAAGATACACAACTGACCCCCCCAACGTTTCACAGTGCAGATATTCATAAGCAGTACTGTGAAATAATGTGTACTTACTACATTATCTTTATGATTATGGATACATTGTGATACTGATGGTGTTCTCTGCAGGTTAAGGGGTACTGCTTTCCAGGTGAGCATCCATGTGGCACAGACGAGGGCTGTTACTCTGAGCTGCAGCGCTGTGATGGCTACTGGCATTGTCCTGGGGGGCGAGATGAGGAAGACTGCCCGCTGTGCCAGCCAGGAGAGTATCCCTGTGAGGGTGGCAGCGGGGCGTGTTACTCAGCTTCTGAACGATGTAACAACCAGAAGAAATGCCCCGACGGCTCGGATGAGAAAAATTGCTTTGATTGCCAGCCTGGAAACTTCCACTGCGGAACCAACCTGTGCATCTTTGAGACGTGGCGGTGCGACGGGCAAGAGGACTGTCTCGACGGCAGTGATGAAAGAGACTGTCTGGCGTCTGTGCCCAGGAAGGTGATCACAGCGGCTCTGATTGGCAGCTTGGTCTGCGGGCTGCTGCTGGTCATTGCACTGGGTTGTGCCTTTAAACTCTATTCGCTCAGGACAAGAGAGTACAGGTGAGGGCATCTTCTTCCTGTTTGCTTTTAAACTCCAAGTTTAAGTCCTATGGTCAAAATAAGTCAGGAATCGTATAGTGATTCCTGGATTTTTCTTTTTTTTTTTTCCTAGGTATGTCTTTTCCTTATTGTGTTTTTGCTTAAATATTTAAATATATGTTTTTGTATTATTGTAAAATATAATTGCAATTTAAAATATTTTTATTTTAATGTATTTTAAAATGTAATTTATTCTTGTGATGGCAAAGCTGAATGTTCAGCATCATTACTCCAGTCTTCAGAGTCACATGATCCTTCAGAAATCATTCTAATATGATGATTTGATTATTATCAATGTTGAAAACAGTTGTGCTGCTTAATATTTTTGTGGAAATGGTGATTCATATTTTCAGTAAGTTCAAAAGAACAGCATTTATTTGAAATAAAATACTTTCATAACGATGTAAAAGTTTTTACTGTCACTTTTCCTTTCACTTTTACTGTCTCCTTGCTGAATAATCATTAGAAAAATACAAAATAGATATCAGGATGTTAGTTATTTTAAATGTACACTACCATATACACTGTAAATATTAATACTACTATAAATATTAAATATGACTTTCTTTAAAGAAATCCTACTGACCTCAAACTTTTGAATGGGTGTGCATATTTAAAAGAACTAACATCTATTTTGTCTTTTCTAATGATGTTTATAAAACAAGACAAAATGTTGAAGTGTGTCAATCTTTATCCTTTTTCTTCTTTTTTTTTTTTTTTTAAAAATTCGCAACATTCTGTATTTTGTGCTAAATGGATACACACTGTAGTCTCGTATTTAGACACCCACATAGTCGGTGAGAAACAGAAATGACTAAGTCCTTTAATCTTGAAACCTATTGTTGATCCCAATAAAAGAAAGAAAACATGAAATGAAGGACGACTCTCTTGTTTCACTTTAAACATAATTGGATCTCCAGTAACAGCCCATTTGTTGCTCTGGGGGGTGATGCACAGTTTTTCTCCAGTTAGCCTTGTAAAGACACAGCAGCACCCAAAATACCTGCACTTCATCAAACTGTCAGAGTACCGCTGGTTCTCAGCTACTGGAGATTCTCAAGAGATGCCCTGCCTGCATGTGTTCAGTAGCTCCCCTTTTTAAAAAGCCACTGTTTTTTTCTTACATTTTTAAATGGCATCGATCAGCATATTTATAAAACAGCTCTTTGTATGTTCCTCTTTCTTATTAGAGCTTTTGAAACCCAGATGACCCGACTAGAGGCGGAGTTTGTTCAGAGGGAGGCTCCGCCCTCCTATGGTCAACTGATAGCGCAAGGTCTCATACCTCCAGTGGATGACTTTCCAGTCTACAACCCCACACAGGTGTGAATATGATATTGCATTTTAATTGAGGTAGTATACAGGATTGCAATTCAAATTTGAGTTTAAGGAAGTATAATTTAAAATAAATTCATATAACTGCAATGTGTAATTTTTAACCAGAAAAGGATGCTAAAGTTTGAATAATGGATTGACAAAGTCTGAAAGTTTAAAAAGTTTTGCAGATTGATGTGTTTGAATGTTACTCTTTAGAAATTTGTATTTAATTTATTTCCTGATTATACTGAATTAATTTTTAGACCTAAAATGAAAAAACTGCTTTATTTCTCATAATAACTTTACCTGTTTGTCTGAATTGCAATTCAGTAAATTCTACTTTCTTTAATTCCAATTCAAATTCCACTTCAACCTCCTGTAAAATAATGCACATCCAAGGTGAATTACCACCTCGGGTGAACATAACTTTTCAATTATTCAATGGCCCTTTGTCAATTATTTCGTATATACGGACGTATGGGAGTTTGCATCGTGTGATTAAAAAGGCAAATACTGTCTCCATGGCAACTGTAGAGAGTCCAACTGAATGACTGACAGTTATTTGATAGTGTCTGTTTCTCCATTTTCTGTGTCTCGCTCAGGCGTCTGTTCTGCAGAATCTCCGTTCGGCTATGCGGAGGCAGATTCGCCGTCACTCCTCTCGTCGTTCCTCATCCCGGCGGCGGCTTGGTCGTCTGTGGAATCGCCTCTTCCATCGTGGCTCTCGGTTACGGGGTCAGATCCCTCTCCTCACGCCTCCGGGTCACACACACACAAATGCGCACCCCGATCTGAGCCTCCATAGCTACAATACAGCGGACGATGTCGGCGAGGAGTCGCGAGAGAGTGCGGGACAGACTCCGCTGCCTTGTTCGACGGTGGCGCTGGGATTGGCACTGCAGGCTCACACTGAGGCCCTCTGCTTACCTGACAGAGAGTCTCCGGCCTCTCCTCTCTCTCTGCCCTCACCCAGCTCGCCCCGCTCCACCTCTGACACCCTGGAGGATGAAGATGATGAAGATGACAGAAGTTCAGAGGGGATGAGAGCGAGATCCAAACAGGGCATTTCCCCAAAACATAAAGATGGTGATAGTCCTGCTGGACCCCCTGATAGCCCCAAACGCAGCACAAGCCGGTCGAGATCCTCCAGACGGCTGGTGCAGGAACTGGCTGCAGAACTCAGAGGTGTCTCTCTCCTACGCTACACCTCTGTGGGCATCTCGCCGCTTTCTTCCCCCGAGTCACCCACATCCTCCAGTGGTCGGTCTGAGGAGCAGAGGAGCTTTCCTACATTCAGAAAACCACATATGGACGCACATACAGACTTGCTCACAAATGCTCACGGACACTCCAGGAAATCATCAGGAACGGAAGATGTTCCTGGTGACTGTGTCAGGCTTTGCAGACTCACAACTAGTGAGGAAGATGATGATGAGATTTTGTTAGTGCACTGAGAAGCCTTTATCACCCTCCCTATTCTGATTTTGTGCCAATTCAATGAGCCTTACCAGGTTCAACCAACAGCCTTCCATCCAGAGTCATAAAGTGCGTTTACATGCAGTTATAATCAAGCTTTTTGCAAAGTTGAGCTACAGTCTTCATCTGACTGTATATATGACAATTTGAATACAAATATTTGAAGGATTAAATACACGTTAAGCATCACCTGGACAAGTCAAATTACAGTCACGTCTGGGTCTGTTAGTCCAACTTTGCAAAAACCAGACTGGTACTATTTCAGTCAGGCTGAAGCGTTTACATGAGATTTTAAAAAAACAAATTATTGCTTTGGTTAGACTGAAATTGAAGTGTATGTAAACATACAGTACCGTTCAAAAGTTTGGGGTCAGTTTGGGGTTGTTGTTTTTTTAAGAAATTGATATTTTATTCAGCAAGAATGCATTACATTGATCAAAAGACTTACGTTGTTACAAAAAATGTCAATGTCAAATAAGTGCTGTTCTAGAATTGAATGAAAAAACAAAAACATTAAGCAGCACAATTGTTTTCAACATTAATAATAATAAGAAATGTTTCTTGAGCAATGTTTCTTGATATTAGAATAATTTCTGAAGAATCATGTGACACTGAAAACACTGAAAATTCAGCTTTGCCATCACAGGAATAAATTACATTTTAAAATCTACAGTACTGTGCAAAAGTCTTAGGCACGTTGGTATTTTCACATGAAAAATGTTTTTAAGCCAGTTATTTATATCTTTTACTGTAGTGTGTCTGTAGGAAATATCAGTTTACATTTCCAAACATTCATTTTGCAATTAATTGTAATAATCCAGTGAGAATTTTTTATTTAATTTTTATGCACAAGAAGTCTGACAGTAGCCGGCATGATCTGATCTCACCATCACCAAGTCTGTCTGTGATTACATGAAGAAACAGAAAACACTGAGACAGACTAAATCCAGAAAAACCTCCCAGACACTTGAGGAAACCGACCTGCAAAACTACAGTACTGTGAAAAGTTTGGGCACTTGTCAGAATGCTTTAAAGTGAGAACGCTGTCAAAAATAATAATAATAAAAAAGCTTTTATTTATGAATTAACTTCTATTAACTAGGTCAAATCGATATTTGGGGTGACCACCCTTTGCTTTTTTGTCACCTGCATCTATTCCTACACCTATTCATGTAGTTTTGCAGGAAGGTTTCTTCAAGTGTCTTGGAGACGTTGCCACAGTTCTTCTGGATTTAATCCATCTCAGTTTTTTCTGTTTCTTCATGTAATCACAGACAGACTCAATGAAGATGAGATCAGATCACATCAGATGTTGAGCATAGAGACTATTGTCAGACATAAATCTCACTGGATTATTAAAATGAATGGCAATTAATTTATAAATGTAAACTGATATTTCCTACTGACACACTACAGCAAAAGATATAAATAACTGGCTTAAACCCACTTTTTGTGTGTAAAAATACTAGCGAGCCTAAG
Organism: Paracanthobrama guichenoti; assembly: GCA_018749465.1. Classification (NCBI taxonomy): domain Eukaryota; kingdom Metazoa; phylum Chordata; class Actinopteri; order Cypriniformes; family Gobionidae; genus Paracanthobrama; species Paracanthobrama guichenoti. The sequence goes on along the minus strand of CM031949.1, from coordinate 18,302,890 downwards.
ACTTTTGCACAGTACTGTATAACAATAGAAAACGGTTATTCAAAATTGTGATGATATTTCACAATATTACTGATTTACTGTATTTTTGATAAAATGCATGCAGCCTTGGTGAGCAGAAGAGACTTGATGTTAAAAAAAATCTTACCAACCCCAAACTTTTGAACGGTAGTGTACTTGCAAATTTGGAGCCTCGTAGTAGCAGAATGTTTGCCCTGTCAGAGTAAAACACAGGTGAGTCGACCTCAGCTCAGACACTGCAGAGTTTTTTCTTAGGTCATACTTGATTAGATGATCTCACAGTTCAGCTCCAGCATTCGGTATGATTGTTCACATGCTAGAAATCACCAAAAAAAACATTCAAACCCCATAAAAACACTACAGCACACATATGTGCATAAATACTATCCCTTGTGGAATATCATGTTAATAACACAGAGCTTCATATGTCTGAATCTCTACTTCTCATCAATAACATTCTGCTATGATCTTCAGAAACTCTGAAAAGACTTCAGAAATCTCCTCTCACCTCCCCAACGCCTTATAAGAGATTCACCGTGTCGCCTACAGAGGGTAACATTCCTGCACTCATTTAATTTTTATATGAACCAGATAGTTGTCTAAGAATTTTGCTTTACACATTCAGATCCGAAAGTTTGTTGGTTGTTCTCTGTTATATATATATATATATATATGTATGTATGTATATATGTATATGTATATATGTATGTGTGTATATACACTCACCTAAAGGATTATTAGGAACACCTGTTCAATTTCTCATTAATGCAATTATCTAATCAACCAATCACATGGCAGTTGCTTCAATGCATTTAGGGGTGTGGTCCTGGTCAAGACAATCTCCTGAACTCCAAACTGAATGTCAGAATGGGAGAGAAAGATGATTTAAGCAATTTTGAGTGTGGCATGGTTGTTGCCAAAGTGTATACACTCACCTAAAAGATTATTAGGAACACCATACTAATACTGTGTTTGACCCCCTTTCACCTTCAGAACTGCCTTAATTCTACGTGGCATTGATTCAACAAGGTCCTGAAAGCATTCTTTAGAAATGTTGGCCCATATTGATAGGATAGCATCTTGCAGTTGATGGAGATTTGTGGGATGCACATCCAGGGCACGAAGCTCCCGTTACACCACATCCCAAAGATGCTCTATTGGATTGAGATCTGGTGACTGTGGGGGCCATTTTAGTACAGTGAACTCGTTGTCATGTTCAAGAAACCTTGAAAATATTCAAGCTTTGTGACATGGTGCATTATCCTGCTGGAAGTAGCCATCAGAGAATGGGTACATGGTGGTCATAAAGGGATGGACATGGTCAGAAACAATGCTCAGGTAGGCCGTGGCATTTAAACGATGCCCAATCGGCACTAAGGGGCCTAAAGTGTGCCAAGAAAACATCCCCCACACCATTACACCACCACCACCAGCCTGCACAGTGGTAACAAGGCATGATGGATCCATGTTCTCATTCTGTTTACGCCAAATTCTGCCTCTACCATCTGAATGTCTCAACAGAAATCGAAACTCATCAGACCAGGCAACATTTTTCCAGTCTTCAACTGTCCAATTTTGGTGAGCTCGTGCAAATTGTAGCCTCTTTTTCCTATTTGTAGTGGAGATGAGTGGTACCGGTGGGGTCTTCTGCTGTTGTAGCCCATCCGCCTCAAGGTTGTGCGTGTTGTGGCTTCACAAATGCTTTGCTGCATACCTCGGTTGTAACGAGTGGTTATTTCAGTCAAAGTTGCTCTTCTATCAGCTTGAATCAGTCGGCCCATTCTCCTCTGACCTCTAGTATCAACAAGGCATTTTCGCCCACAGGACTGCCACATACTGGATGTTTTTCCCTTTTCACACCATTCTTTGTAAACCCTAGAAATGGTTGTGCGTGAAAATCCCAGTAACTGAGCAGATTGTGAAATACTCAGACCGGCCCGTCTGGCACCAACAACCATGCCATGCTCAAAATTGCTTAAATCACCTTTCTTTCCCATTCTGACATTCAGTTTGGAGTTCAGGAGATTGTCTTGACCAGGACCACACCCCTAAATGCATTGAAGCAACTGCCATGTGATTGGTTGATTAGATAATTGCATTAATGAGAAATTGAACAGGTGTTCCTAATAATCCTTTTAGGTGTGTGTGTGTGTGTGTGTATGTATGTATGTATGTATGTATGTATGTATATATATATATATATATATATATATATATATATATATATATATATATATATATATATATATATATATATATATATAATATATATATATATATATATATATATATATATATATATATATATATATATATATATATATATATATATATATATATATATATATATATACTACATACACTACATAAAAGTTTGTGGTCAGTAAGGTTTTTTTTTTTTTATGATTTTGAAAGTCTTGCTCAGCAAGGTTGCATTTATTTGATCAAAAACTGTAAAAAAAAAAAAAAAAAAAAAAACAAATGTATTTTATGCATCCTTGCTAAATAAAAGTATTAATTTCTTTTACAAAAATCATACTGACCCCAAACTTTTGAACGGCAGTGTAAGATTTTATAACCTCAGACTACTGGAGCTTTTTGCTGATTTAGTTATGATTTATATCAGCTTTTTTGTATTTAAGGTTTGTTTTGTTAGTCTGGCCACCAGACTAATATAATGCCAGGTCCAACAATGGCATGAGTTAATGTTAAGAAGCTTTCCCCATGTAAAAGACAGTGAGCCTTTTCTTAAGGGAAGCAGAACTCAGGGATTGTATAATGGTTAATGAGAGAGAAGCAGTTAACATGGATATCCTTGTTAACAGCGGTAGTCTGAAGTTCTGAAGCCGTCAGCACTTCACAGAGTCATGGGAAAATGACTCAATATCACCAGTTTGTGTCTTTGTTTTTCAGTTTCATTTGCATTCATTTTGGCACTTGAGTGACGTGTTCGCCAGTAAGATTACTTTGCTGCCTTTTCCATGATGAAGAGTTCAGATGACATGTTTTCTTTTAAATTAGCATTTCTTTTATCAGGCTCCTATGTTTAGGTTCATTAATTTCACTTTAATGGCAATGAAAAGGTTATTGGTCAGTTATTGAAATGCCTTATTTTTAAAAATGTCACTTTAGTCAATTCATGGGTATTTAACAAATTTAAGTCTTTTGCTGCAAAACCAGCTAAGTCCATGTGTGCTTTTTTTGTTGTTGTTGCAAAAACCTCTTAAATCCATCTGTTTGGACAAAAAGACATAAAGATGCAACTGGAAACATTGCAAATGATGAAAGCAGAATTCAAAATGTAACAATAAAGAAACTGATCCACACAGTAGAGGAGCTGTGATGCAAAGTGACCGCCACATCCGTTTCTGTCAGAAGCACAAGGAACACTGTTGTGTTTACTTGCTACTCGCAAAATCCTGTCATTGCAACTGTAACAAAGGAAGCTTGGCAAATGAAAGACGGCTCTGTCATTCATCTTGAAATCATACGATTTGATTCATGGTTTCTGTGGACTTAAAGAATTTTGCTGACAAAGGGAAGTGGCGTTTAGAGGTTTCTGCCAACAAACTGGTATTTCTGAAAGGGCTGACGCTGGGATTTAGCGAATTTGAAATGAAAGTATTTGATAAAAGTATACTATGTGCGGAGAGCATTCGCTCAATATCATTAACTCATTTTTGACGGAGGTGGCATTTAGAGGCTTTTGCATCTGAACTCTTCGTGTGTTCTGTGTTTTTAAATGTAGTGCCACATACTCTGTGCAAGTCATACTTGCTGCTTTAGCACACTTGGTCCTGGTCCAAGCTTGGAAATAAGAACTAATCGAACTAAAAAGCTGGTCCCGTCTTTGAAGGGTCAGTCTGTTCCTTCATCTCATTCTCTCTGCTGGCCGACTGGCTGTTAGTCTCCATCCTCCATGCTCAGATTGCAGGTTCGCTTGTCTGATCCCAGAGGTTCAAAAATGTGCCATTTCAGAGATTGACATATTTTATACAGTTGCAAATAATGTTTAATTACAATATTAAGCATTTGAATTCAGTGCCATTAGAGAAGTCCTGCATTGTCTGGGTTCAATTGAAACGGCTTAAAAAAAGTACTGCTAAGATACTTTACTTGCTTGCAGTATCTGTGACTATTTCTTTGATACTTTCTAAATAGCGTCCTTTATGTCCTGAAGAATTCACATAAAATTAAATGGAAGAGATCAATCAACAGATACAGCCACAGTAAAGTCTTTGGGGGTTATTCGGCCAGCAGCTTGAAACCTAGACCAGTGGTTCTCAACCACTCGACTCGGAGGCCATCCATTGTCAACACAATATTTGAAGACCCCCATTTTTAATAGGAAAAACTAGCAGTGTTGAAATATTTAATTAATCAAGATTCATTTTGTGGTTCCACAAGTTTAAAGAACTATTTAAACTTCAATAAAAACAAGAGGTATTGAGGAGGGAAAATAATTATCTTGAATTAAGTTATTTTAATATAATTAACTTAAATAATTTTAAGTCAGCCCCCTTGGAAGTTTACTGGGGGCCCCTGGTTGAGAATCACTGGACTGATTTCTCTCTTCTTCTTTTTCATTGCAGTCTATGGTTGCCTTTAACCATATTTTGTAAATATATTTAATATTTAAATTCCCCCTTTCACACAGGTTGTGTATGTGTGATAATGGTCAAAGTTGATACATGTTTGAAAAGGTTTTGATGGATTTAATCAATGATTTCCTGGAAGGATAAAAATACTTTGTGTTTACTTGTACCTTGCATTAAACGCACATTTCTCATTAGATATTGAGACTAATTTATTGTTATCTTTATAGAGTCATTCATAAAAATTATCTTCCCTGAAGAACACAATTAGCCCTTTAGCATGTATAAACGAGAGTCCATATTACAGAAACTTCCTGTCAGAAGTCTTAAGATCCTGACCTCGCCATAGTTACTAAACAGATACTAAAGGCTGCGCCCTCCGGAGGTCACATTTGTCAGCCACATGCGTTATCAAAGATTTTAGGAAAGTAATCATCATAAAATTGACAGGTATTTCTTGTGCTGTTTAAATTATTGTAATTTCTTTCTTTGCTATATAATGGAAAAGTTTCTGAAATAAGGGACCCTCAATGACATTTAGCCGACAAGTGCAACCTTTGGAGGGCGCAGCCTTCAAAAATTAGACAGCAAAGCCTTTATGTCTTTACTCGTACACACACAGAGAGAGTAACACAATTATTACTTGCAACCTTTTTTAGAATTAAATTTAATGTGCTAATATTGTTATTGATAAACAGCTTTTAACTTTTTTTTTTTTTTTTACAAAACAAGTACATCAGCATACATATCTATAGTGCATACAGTATGAAACATATGTACACTTAATACATACGTTTCACACTTTACTAATGTCAGGAATGTGATTTCATAATGAATCCCTGATGTATTTGAAATTAAGCAATATTTACATTAAGATTTCACTGTACTGTGCTTTTCATTGTGCCTTTGCCGCTGTGGGCAGTGAGAGCATGAACACTGCTGGTCTTGGCAGATATCACTGAGAGACACTGAGCTGGACCAATGGAAAGAGACAAACACTGGGTTATGATAGTGTGCCTAGAAAGATCTGACCTGAAGAGGGCACTCAAGTGCAAAAAGCCTCTAATCAACTCCTTCAGATCCAAAATCTGTTTGACAGATTTCAGTTTGGTGGGCAGTTTGAAATGGAGAGATGGATCACTGTTGCATATAGCTCAGTGGAATGCCTAAAATCCCAGCCAAAATAGACAAATGTCTTGGTTATCTAAAGGCAATAATGAGTGCAGGACTACATCTCCTTTTAGATAACAGTTGAAAGTGTCTGCCTAAGAGAATTTTTGAAATGTAAAGCACCTTTTATGTAAATAACGTTATTCAAGAAGAATGAACTTGGAACATCTTATGGTTCCTATCAGCATAAGGCTAAGAGACTGGCAGTGCTAATGAGTGCTGGGGTAGAGCCTCTGTTAAACAGTGCCAGGAGATTGTTGCTTATATTTAGGAAGCATGGCATTACGTTTAGCGTGCAATATGAGCTAAAATAGGCAACTACATTAAAGTGCCTAGACTATTCTTGCATAGACAGTTGAGTGAAGCTAGACATTAGTTTTTTGTTTTGTTTTGTTTTTTAGCTTGAGGGAGTAAGTAATTACTAAGAGGACTAGAGGAAAAGGTCTAATCCTCTTGAAAGTTCAGAGTTACAGATGGAGTTTAGATTTCAGAAGACTGGGTTAAGAAGTAAATAGGCTTCAAGTACCCTTCGCTCACTTACAGGGGATTACTAATAAAAAGTCTATTTAAAGTAAAGATAAAAACCTCAAATACAGAGAGAGATCCTGTAAGGCACATGGGAATACACCAACAGTCCTCACAAAATGAACTCCCAGAGAAAACATGAAGACAACATAGGAATTCGCCTCCGACAGGACAGGAGGAGGGTGCGTTCAATTACAAGGTGATGTCCAGAAAATGTATGCGAGAGGAGAACTGTTTCAACTAAGAAATGCGATGTCTGAGCGAGAAAATGTGATGGCTGAGTCTCAGAGGAGCTTCTGGGGAGCATTTTTTCACATACAGCATCAGACAAAGAAAACACTCAATAACGGATGGAAAACAGGTCTTTGCTATTCCAGTGCAAGATGTCCTGTGCTGACTCTCACAGCTCAGATTTTTGTGTAAGAGGCTGTATTTCAGAAGGATCATCTTGGGGAAAGACCACATAACACAACTTCTGCCCCAGATAGGTGACTTTCTCTGAAACACATGCACGTTTACAGATGTCAGATTGTTTTTCATTGCAAAGTGCTAACAAAACAATGCAAAGACATTTCAGCTGGTCTGTCTTACCCACGGCACTGTAAACCCAGTATGGTTTGTTCTTCCACTGCACTCCAATGAAGTAGATGGGGACTCCAGTGAGCATGATCACCAGCCCCATACCACACACCACTGGCTCCGAGTACAGACTGAAACCCAGCAACACTGCCCAGAACACTAGATAGCTGCAGGGGACCAACAAGTTCACCTGCACAAAGTGAGAGAAGAGGGAGGTGAATAAAACCAAAACCCTAACCAATCAATCTAAATCTATCTACCTGATGAGGTCTGTAGGTGGCAACTCAAGTACCTTGATGGGTCTGACTAGTTTGGGTTTCTTCCATCTGTAGTACAGCAGCCCAGCTATAGTGACTCCATATGAGAGGTAGTTTATAAAAGACACATAGTTTATCAAGTTATGAGTGTCCCCGATACACAGGATCACTATGGTTGCCGTACACTATGGAGAACAAGAGAGAAAGACACTTAGACCTGTTTGCACCTGGTATAAGATCCATCTAATACAGCGATTCTCAACCTTTTTGACTTGAAGGCCCCACATATTGGCTAAGATATTTTCTTCTGGCATTTTATGTTGTAATAAAGACAACACTGCTTGTCTCAAACTTTTTAATTAACATACATTGGGAATGTTGATTTATTAAATTAATTAACCATGATTCATTTTGTGATTCTAGAGTGTTCAAGATTCTAATTCTCTAGTTCTTCAATAAAAGAACATCAGTTATTGAGAGGTAAAATATGAATCTGAGTTTGGATTTAGATTTTTTATTAAGTTAGATTAAGTTTTAATACATTAAATAAATTGAAGTCACCAAGTGACTCACAAGTGATCACATGAGTTTTCTATTACCTCTCAATGTGGTTTGCGTGATCTGTTCACAAAACATTCTGGACCCCGTTTAGACCTGAATTGGATCAACCAAATCATGCAGACTGAAAGCAGTGTTGTGTTGCATGTGCTGTGTGTGTGAATAGCTCTTTCTCTCTCACACAAACAATCAGGGCAGGGATTGGTGTGCAGCTCTTAAGGTGGATCATAGCCAACAGGTAGGGCAGGTGACCCTCTCTGGCGCCTGAGAAACATAACCTGTGGAGGATGGGCAATGAAGTGGTAAATACTCTGGTTTCAGGGTTGCTGTATTAAGCCAGTGTAATAGTGCGTGTGTACCTAGAAGAGGTAAACAAGTATCCGTTAATCCCCCCAAAGGTGGAAAGAGCTACAGAGATGGGCATCACCCAGGAGAATATTCCTAGCAGTTTCTCTCCAAATGTCTGCAATACAACACACAAAAACAGATGCAGATTTGTCAAAGCACCTAATAGATAGTATGTTGTTTATGCAGAATAAGGCAGAAGAGGTCATAGAATCTCACCACAGCAACAGCGTTCGACTCCAGCAGCTCTTGAGGGGACATGGAGGAGAAGTATGCAATGTTGGTGAGAGTATAGACAAGCGTCACCAGAGGAATGGAGATGTAGATCGCACGTGGAAGATTCCTAGACAGATACACCAGAAACCACAACACACCATAAAAATAAATGCTGTATGAGAGCTGGGCTGATTTTCTGATTTATAAAAAGTGTGTACACAAAAAGTGAGGCAGAACTACTGTATGTGCAAAAGTGAATAGAAGTTAAAAATCAGTGAAAATCAAGTATGATTTTTATTTTATTTTATATATATATATATATATATATATATATATATATATATATATATATATATATATATATATATATATATATAGTATATAATAATAGGCCCTACACACACACACATAGGCGTAATGGTTTTTAAACAGTACAATCTGTATCGTCTATCCCCCTACACTAACCCTACACCTAAACCTACCCATCACAGAAAACCTTCTGCATTTTTACATTTAAAAAAAAACATTACTTAGTATGATTTATAAGCTGTTTTCCTCAAGGGGACCAAAAAATGTCCCCACAAGGACAAGGATTTTGGATATTGCTGTCTTTGTGGGGACTTTTTGTCCCCGTTACGAAGGGTTTACCTGGGCCAAACACACACACTATATTCACATACCTCTTAGAGAGCAGTCCTTTAGTGAATTTGGTTAATTATTTTTTAGTTAATTAATTTGGTTATTTAATTGTTTTGCTTTGTTGTTTTTGATTCTTTTTATTGACAGTCTTTTAATTTGCAGCCCAGACTATTTTTGAGAAAATGTGTCAAGCCTTTGGCAGCAGAAGTGCTGTTTCTGCCATCTACTTGAAACACAGAAAGCATCTCAAATACCTGCAAAATCATCCTTTCGGTGACCTGTTTTGTGCATTTCCGACAACTTGAGCACTTTTGGGGTAGGTTTGGAATACGGTACTCGATGCTACGCGACATGAATAAATTATGCAGATTATGGATACTTGTTTGTTTCACTGTTTGCTGCTTCTATTTATACTGATGCTGTATTTATTGTCACTTGGTGATTTAAATTATTTGTCAGTTATTTGTCATTTGGTTATCTTTTACATAAGATTACCATCACTGTGGTCTGTGTATTAAAGGAGGTCTATGCACATGTGCCTGTTTGTGTGTTATGCTATGCAGTTGTTGTTCTGATTGCATTTTGTTAATGGAGAACAAGAATATTTACTCGGCAGTAACTGCACATAAACCATTTCCCCCTGGGGCCCCAGGTGATCACCTGTAGAATGGCCTGACCCTGATTTTGACACAGTAAAGACTAATAAAGACTCACTTGCGAGGCTCAACCACCTCTTCGGTCACATAGTTCAGGAAGTTCCATCCACTGTATGCAAATGAGGCCTGGAGGAAAGCCAGAGCAATCTGCCCCACTGACGGATCCTTTATGAACTCAAAAGCTGCCTGAGGCTCCAATGCATCATAGTGTCCTAGAAGGAGAGATATAAAAATATCTGATTAATTCATACATGATTTGAATATGGCAGACACTTTTTCCAAAGGTACTTGCATTCCATTTCAAAGAACAAGTTCATGTGTTTCCTGGGATTCAAACCCATGACCTCAGTGTCGCTATACTTTTTTGTTTGAGCTACAGGAATACTCACCAAATGTCAGATCCTGAGCTCTTTGTTTTGTTTATTTTTTTCAGCATAAAACACTGTATTTTTCATATCCTCTTGGGATCAAGCTGTTCACATTCATTCTGACACTCTTATGTCATCAGTTTGATTTCATTATTCCACAAGATAGGCAGAGCCTCCAAAAAGCCTTTCTCTCTACTGTCAATCAAGTGTGAAACTGCACTGCTTAGATCTCTCATTTACTCAATTCGTTCTCTTGTCAGTTCAGGGAATGCCTCCAGACAAGCACGCTAAATAAAAATATAAATAAAAAACCTCTCATAATGGTTCACAGCCATAAACTGCTACTTTATTGTAATATCACTCAATATTGTTTAAAGATAAGTCAGAGAAAGTTCACATTGTTAAAACACTTCTGCAACGGAGGCTTAAATTTTGCATCAGTGCCACAATTATATGCTACAGTCTTAGCTTAGTTTATGAACTGCCTAAATTAAACGAGTCAGTTATATACTTAACTGCTTAACTTTTAAAAAAGCATCCTAGTATCCTAACATTCTCGGATTCAACTAACTTAAGTTCATTCCAGTGAGTGTGTTTGAAGATATGCAATTAATGCAAAATAGAAGTTGTGATAATGGGTTATCTATACATTACAATCTGCCCAGAGTTTGGGCAGTCAAAGTTGACAGCTTTTGCAGGAAATCACATAGTGTAAGATGCGCACAGACTCCAGTCAGAGGATATCAAACATGTGATATTTTGAGCTAATTTTAGTACACATATTTGTGCGTATTTTTCATTTGTCATGCATCTCTTAGCACATGTTTATTCTGTTGGAACGACCTAAAAGTCTATAGTGTGTGAGCCTCAGTCGTTTAGTGTATGATGTTTTTTTTCTGTAACCATTTACAAAGTCTGAAAGTGTATGATGCCTAGCGTTTTAAAATATGTTCAGAGTCGTGCAGTGTATTCTAAACTTAAATTTCATTGGTTCAAGTTTTAGTAAGAGTGATTTATGAATCAACCCATCATTGTGTCATTGGCACTTAACCCCAGGTTGCTTTAAGGGGGCTATCCCAGTGGTAAAATGTAAATCACTTTGAACAAGAAAGTAACTTATAAGTAACAAGACCTACCATCTCATAATACAAGACCTACCACTATGTCCCTATTGAAAAAAATTGGAGCAAAAGAAATAGTTCCTTCCAAAAACTGCAGAATAAAAAACAACATGGGGGCGATTAAATAATGACAGAATTTAAATTTTTTGGGAGAATTGGTCATCTAATGAAAGGCTTTAGAAGATATGGTTTTAGTAGATGGTTTTCTCTTTTTTAAGACCAGACCATTTTGTTTTGTGTTGTTTGGATTATTTCAGTGGCCCACACCCACACAAGGTTAATCTTTTGCTTTTTATTCATTAGATAATAGGACTGTTAGGGCAGGCAGAAGTACTTGATGATTCATGGCATTTAACTGTGGGAAGAATGCTGCCTTCACATGCTATCGGAATTATCGTAAATACTAGTTTCTAGTTACAAAATTGGACATGAACGCCCTCTCAAGTCAATATTTCAATGCGATGAGCTCGTAATCACGACTTTAGAAGTGGGAAGTGGGAAATTTCCGATAACACGTGAAGGCAGCATTAGTCACAGGTGTGAGTTATCATACTCGTTTCCTTTCTGTCCTTTGCCTACTCTTTATTTCTCTCTTTTAATCGCTTAACTTCATTCTTTGCTTCGGTGGTTTACACACTAGCAAAAGCCTGTTACTGTTCAGGAAAGTGTTCGATTGAGTGCTTATCTGTACTACAGTTTGGCCTAACAACTGAAAGTAAGGGAAAAATCAATAGAATTTTGATACCCTTAATGTCTAATAATTAACATCACTGTACATTTATAGACTTTAAGATGCTTTGGTAATTCGTTCTGCATCAATTTTAACAGCACAAAAACCTTAGTTTTTGAGAGAGAATAGCATATTTCATCAAAGACGACAGCTGGCAAGAACATGCGTGTAAAGTGTAGTCGCATACACACACACCTTTGCAAATCTGGACCATTCCCACTACAATGATGAGAACAAGGGCCAGAAGTTTCCCCACAGTGAAAACATCCTGGATTCGTGTCCCCCAGCGCACACTGGAACAGTTCACCCACGTCAGGAACACTGCAAACACACACCATGAACAGTTATTCATTCCCATATTCCAAACTCGCAGACATTTTAAAACCAGTTTCCTTTAAATATTTTATGAAAAACATTAGCTATATATCCAAAAAATTAAAAACAAAAATGTAATATAATTTATTAAAAAAAGACCACATATTAAGAGCGACTGTCACACTCTTCGGATGTCTTATCAAAGAGCTGTTTCAAGAGAAAAACTCTGTCATAAGTGTCATGGGGACAAATCAGGTTGTGATTCAGTAATGGAAGCAGTGTGGTTTTGTTGGCAGAGCAGCACTAACTGGTCACATGGTCGATGTTTATTAGCTTAAAGAGGGGAAATCAGATGTAACTTATTTTACTGCTGCAGGCAAAACACTGACCCATTCATGGCTAAGTGGTTCTCAACCAAGGGGCCAAGGCCCACTCAGCAAACTTCCAAGGGGGGAATCAAGGTAACTTAATGACTTTTAAAAGAAAAAAATATCATTGAAATCTGGTAAAACAGCTAAACAAGATATTTCTTATTTTCATTCACCCCCTCAGAAATTGTATTTTTCTTTAAAGAACCATGGTTTCCATAGACTTGAAATACCTGCATATATTAGAAATGTAGAAATTCTAAGTAAAATATATATTTTTCAAATCTTTATTCCTTATCCAGTAAATCACATGACTGTAGAGTCAAGTACCATAAATTCATTAATACTTTTGGAATCCTTATGGAATTTAATTTAGAAACTTGGAGTGTCTGGCCTTCAAATGCTGTGGACAATGGCATGACTTACACATCTCAGCCACTTCTCTGACTGAAGGCAATGTGAGCTAGTGCAGAGGAAAAATAGAGTAAGATGGTTACCTAGTCTACCTTATAGATTTATTTGGTGTCTATCTTTAGACATCAAAATTGGGACTTCTTTAGAAACAAAAAAAAGAGTAGTTTATCAAGGGGCATCAATGCAACACAGCCTAAAGCTGAGAGATTAAAAAGAGTAAAACTATACATTCACAAACGGAAGTACAGGCATTGTAGGCCACTGCTTGTCTGTACATCTGTGTTGAGGTTAGTGGCTTCTGTGTTCAGCCGCATTGTGTAACAGCTCCGGTGTAGATCCGGTACACAGAGGTCCGTCTCCAGGGCTTGACGGCACGGTATACCCAGGCATGCCGAGGGAGACACTGGGCAAAGGGGAGACGGGTTACCCCCACTCATCCATCAATGGCCGGAATTACCCGCCCACACACGCAAACACATGCGGGGCATCTGTCAGACCCCCTTAGACAAACAGCTTCCGATGCCCCACAACAAAACGGCCCAAACGCCAGCTGAATTTTTGGCCAGAGTAAGTAGTCGACAAGAGCAGCTCACAGCCTGCAAACTAACAGCTAACCTGCTCAGCTTCATCCACTCATGTAATCCTGAGCTCAGTACACACCACCTGTAAATCTCCTGACCAGCACCTTGAGAGTCACTGCAATTATATGTGCTTAAAATGATAACAATATAGCGATATGATCAAAGCCACAATATTCAAAACATAGTTACATTTATTAGTATTAATCTGAATTTAAAATACAACGCTTTTTTAAAAAAAAATCATGTTAGAATGTTCATTTTTGAATGAACTATCCCTTTAATATAAATTATTAATATTAATGCACATTAATACCGAATGTGTTACGGTCACATGTGTGCATGTAAGCAGTTTATAATATAGGTTCAGAAGAGTTACAGTGTTTGCCATGGTTTTGTTTGCTCTTGTTTGGCTCTTGTTTCAGATCTGATTCCAGCTCCTTCTGTTTTGTATCACAGTGCAGGAGTGACTAAGAGTGGCCAAATTAAGTTAAATGAACACAAAGCTAATGAGAGGAGAATTCTAATGAAGTGCTAACAGCCTTTAAATCTGCCAAAATACAACCACTCACTCCAAACCCCTGAGCGGGACATCCCTCTGCAGCTAATTGACCGATAAAGCCAACAAAAGATGCACTAAATACACAAAAATGTGCAAAACACTACAACTCTCTGTGGCCAATTAAGGCCTAAAATCAGTACTACATTTTTCACATTTGCTCTGTATTATAGATGGCAGGCTTTTTAAAAAGTTTTATTTGAAGAAAGACATTTTATCAGTAAATTTGATCAATAAAACTTCAAGACAAAAAAAAGCAAAACCCATGTGGATACCAGGTTGAGAGAATTGTAGTATAGGCAAAAGATTGGCAACTTTGAAGCTAAAACACAACTGAATATTTTTGTCACTGCGCAATTTTTATACATCCATTTGTTTTATTTAATCTTTTTGGTGGTATTTTGACTGGTATTCTCTCTTTGCTTTTATTTGCCTGGATTAAAATAAATATTTTTAGAGACACACGATGTCGGCCCTTTCATCAGAAGACATAAATCTGAGAAACAAGAGTTGAGTCACATGAACAGATCTCTTTCGATCTCTGGAGTGTGTGGCCTTTACTTTTACACAAGAGAGAAGCTTCACTCATAAACCTATAAAAAATACAAAGCGTTAGTACAGTAAATTACCTGTCATACACAGTTGTAAAAAAGCAAAGTGACACACATCTTTTCAAGTCAAATGAGAGATCAAGTTGTTATTTTGTGCTGTACTGTATTATGCAGATTAAGAAGAATCTCAGCAAAGGTTTGTGTGTCCAGTACAGCAGAATGCGTGTGTGTGTTTCTCTGTTTGTAATCTGACTGCAGCAGACAGAGCTTGTGACATTCATTCAGAACATTCAGAAGGGGAGGGCAAATGTAACACATGCCGCAATATAGACAAATTCTCACACAGGGCAACTAAGAACATTCACTCACACATAAACAAGGCATGCATCAGTTTACCACTAAAAATATCCACTGCTGCATCAACGCAGGTACAGACAGCTTGAAGCCAAAAAAGAACCTGTGACGGCACTTCAAGCTACGGGTTGTGCTTTTTCAGAACGTGTTCCTGAATTTGAATGAAATTAGAATTGCAGTAGAAGACAGGATGTAGAATTGTAATTATACATACAACATATGGGGCAAATACAGATACAGTAGACATTAATCAATGCTACAGAAATTGTGTTTGATATATAGTATATATAGCATTAAATTCATATTAATCAAATATTCATTTTATGGAGCATAGTGAAATAATTTATTTCACAAATAATTATACTTTATTGTCAATATTTTATATAATTTATATATTTTATATAATTTTTTTTACATTTTCTGTGGGTGTGGCCAACTCTATTCAAATTCCATCTCATGACTGAATGGGAGCCATTCTATAACTCCGAATTTCGTCCAACCACACCACTGACTGACGTTCATGAACACGTGACAAGGAGGTAAAATTTGTGCATCCAATGCATTTTTACAGTGCAAGGGACATTTTTTTGTGGGCATTTGTGTGGGAACTGTGTGTGTGTATAATGTGTGTAAATACATTACCAAAGACCTCATGTGAAAGTGTGTGAAGACTTCAGGTGTTCTCCTGAGGTCTTTGAATGTCACAGCTTATATCAGGTTATTTGCTTGGTCTAAAGGTTAATGACAGACGATGGGAGGGAACGCATTACAACTGTGCCCATCCTGAGCATGACTCGCACACTCTAAATGGCTTATTAAAAAATCATAATTCACTTCTCATTTGTCCGTTTTAACGGTTTTTAGCGCCATTCACAAAGTCCCGCCTCCATGCTCTTGTCCATCAAAGAGCTTTGGGGTAGCCAGGACAACCGCAAGGTCCCCAAACAATACACAATACAGAGGACACACCCACATGTTCCGCCGGCTCAAAGCCTGGCACCATTACGGAGTCTGACGCCACGCAGAGTGAGGGTCAGGTGCCCTTATGCCATGACATCGATACCAACCCCACCCTGTGATCTGGACCCAAACAAATAAGTTCCTTGAATATTGGCTTCCTTGAATCAGAAGAGAGCACTGTGATTTGGGATGCAGGTCTAGCATCCTTTGATAGGGCACATACATGAGGTGTCTTCCTTAAATAGAGCCTTTGGCCCTTGTCACCCTGCTCTCTACAGTATGTCTGACTCAAAGCTTTAGTTGGCTGTTCCTCAACACAGATTCTGGATTCTGCTGCCAAAAATAGGGATGGATGGCTCAACTCAGCCAGCACTGTCATTAGGACCACTGCCCTCACATTGACACACCCCCAGTACTCCTTCCTGAGAGCCCCTGTCCAGATCTGACAGGTCCAAACCAGCTGAGTCACGGGGCTCTTCTGAAACAAATACACACGCACGCATAGACATACATTTGACTGGTTCATCACCAGCAGCTCCAAAAATATCCTGCCACGCATCCACCCAGGGTTTAGAACCAGGATCAAGATTAAAGCACTGTAAAGTGGTATAGACACACAAGGGAGAGAATGCAGTTGAGAAAGAAAGACAGAATGAAGGACAAAACAACTTTTAGACTCATCATGACTGAATCTATTAGCCAAAATTACCTCTCTATGCACTAGGGATCAGGGGCATTTCCTCCGAGGAGGCAAGGGAAGCAGTGCCTCATCAAAAAATGTAATGAGAAAATAATCTATATTACAAAAATTAAACAACGCAAATATTACAAAATGTGACATTAAAAAGTGTACAAGTGACTAATACTGTCGAACAGCGACCCAGAGTCCGTGTCTCTTTTTCCTCCCCTGAGCCCATTGAGTTTTAACAGACCCCCTAAAGCGTGCGGTGGGTTTGATCAATTGAAAGAAATAGAGGAAAGTCACATAAGAGGAGGCAATGCCTCCATCGTGCTATGATTGGATATGATTGGTTTGTGCAATAAATCCAGCATCTTGTTTTTGTATGCGTTCACAAATCAGTTTGAATGACCAAAATGATGACATTTAATGGGAAGACTAATTAAAAAGTAAGTAAACAACTCCACTTAGATATCACCGCTTTACGTCACATCGAAATTAAACTGGAAATGGCTTGATAACATGATGACTGTTTGTGTGTGTGTGTGGGGGGATGAGTAAGTACAGCAGTACAGCAGTACTAAATCAGAGCTGACCTGAGAATGTCATATAAAACCTCATTACTACATGGTGTGTGCTGTACTCACAGACGCAGGCGGTTGAGAGGACCCGGGTGGCAACGTATGGAGGCAGGCAGTTTGGGAAGGCAGGCTGTAGCACATAGTTGGAGAAAGTGAGTGCAATCACAGCCAGAGTGGTTGGGTACATGATCAACACTGCGCTCCACAGCAACAAGAACCTGTGAAAACACATAAACAAACGAACATCTTTATCATCACAATATACAACAAACACAGAATTCTGAGCAGTGTTAGTGTTGTAACTGAGAAAGCAAGTAAACACAGGTTAATCTCCCTGAGGAGAAGTTCCCTTGTGTGCTTCACACACAAACTGAGACGTCCATATTGAAGTCTGCATTTGGCAGACACTTTCATCCAAAGCAACTAATATTGGATCTGTTCATGCATTTCCTGGGAATTAAAACAATGACCGTGGCATTATTAGTGCCATGGTCTACTGTTTGAACTATATGAATGCTGAGACTAACACTCAACAATAGACCTACCCCACCAGGCCCCCGAAGATCTCTGTCACGTATGAGTAGTCTCCACCGGATTTGGGGATGGTGACACCCAGCTCGGCATAGCAAAGAGATCCCAGAGCACAGATCCCTCCACCGAGAACCCACACGATGAGTGAAAACCCCACACTGCCTGCATGATCTAGAACACCCTTTGGAGAGATGAAGATCCCTGAGCCAATGATGTTGCCTGAGAAAACAAAAGAAACAGCAATGGGTTGTTTGGTCTTCATATACTGTTCCTATAATGTAAAATAAACTATTTGGACTGAATTGTGAGGGTTCATAATGCTTGCATGATATTCTGTATTAGAAATAAATATAGACATAATGCTGATTTGCACATTTGCACAGATTAGAATTGAATTATGCTGTCTATATCATGCTTCCCCATCACTTGCTTACTTGAAATACACTGCAGTCTTAACAAAATGATTGTTTGAATGAAAATCTTAGTTTTTTCCCAGTGCAAAGACAATGTGTCCTCGCAGCTGTCAAAACGCTGCAGCACATTCCAGGCAAGTGGACACGATAAATAAGATCAACAATGTTAGAGTCAACATCCATTGCGAAATCGAGATGAGAGTCCAGTATTCAGTTAAAGGTAAATGTTCTGCTTCATTGCATATATATCTTACTAAAAAACCACCCATGTGCAGTTCCTGAATGATCATGCCTCAGGAAACTTAAACAAAAGACTGTCAATTATGCAAGGCTCAGCCACAGTTATGGGCCGAAGCATTATGCAATCCTTTGGGTTCTCTCTTTGTCTGCAAGTGTTTACATGAAATAGAATTTGATAGTATTGCGAGTGGATGTGAATGTTTGCTCCAAGCGCCTCAGACCTGTACAGATGATAAGGCATTGAAGTTGACGAGACCCCACGTATCTCAAAAACACAAATGAGAGTCCCTGAATGAAGTTCACAGGGTCACACTACACCACACTTGACTTTGGTCATTCAACTCACAACATAACAAAACAATGTCCGCTTGGCTGATTTACAAAAGTATTAACTCCCCCTTGTGTTAGTTACAAAATTTACTGTCAACATTGACAATAGATATTAATCCATTTCTGTTTTAAAACTTGCATAAATAAAAAGTGTTTCATGTCATTTGCCATCATTAAATTGTAGTTTATATCATCATGAAATCGGCCATTGGTTACATCAGCCATTGACAAATGATCAACCACTAGCCTAGACTTTAATTAATTAAGTTATGATGGTGGTGAATGAGGTTACATTGTGTCCATTTTATTTAAATAAGCATTAAAAAGAAGGAAATAAACTGAGTTCTGCATGGGCAAAGAGTTGTGTAAAGTAACTGATAAAACTTGCCATTGACCTTGAGTAATATCAGGAGGATATTCTAGCAGAGGAAAACTTTCCCATACTCAGGAGGTAAATGCCACCAGTTAAAATTCAGCAGTTATTTTGCCTCTAAGAAATCCTTGAAGTTCTGCAATCCTATACTCTTCTTAAAGATGCTTGTCAGAATAATGTCAGACATTTAGAGTGGTGAAGGTCTGTGAACAAAATTGTCCCAGCCTTACTACCCATAAAGCCACTAAACCATAAACATAACTGAAATCTACAGCTGCACCTGTATGCTGATGTTCCAATGGTACACCGAGCTGAAAACACAGAACCACTTTCACTTGATCTTATACAGCCATACATTTTAGGGTAAAGGTCAAGGCCATAACGAATAGTTAACAGTAATTATATCTTAAACTTAGCCTCCCCCCTATGTTTCTTGTTAAAAAAAAAAATCTCTATAAAGAAAAAGAGACTAGTCATATATTTTAGCAGTTATATATAAACCTGAGAAAACCTCCACATAGTTACATCTAAACTTTTGCACATGTGAGACTAAAATATTAAAAATAAGGAAACATCATGTTCCAGTATTTCACTACTTAAAAAATAATCTGTCAGGCTTACTGCACGCAGATGTACACCATTCCTTCTGTGCTGTAGTATTACAGTATCTCCTGCTAATTCACTAATACAATCAGGTCACTTTCAGAAACAAATCTGTATTTCTCAACATGTTTAATAACTGTAACGTTGGAAACGTACATTAGCATTTTGGAGCCAAGTCTTTAAAGTATGTGCCTATACTGAAACTGACTTTATAAACAAACATAGGCTGAGAAATATTCACTGGAGGAAAAAGTATGACAACTATACACTCTAAAAAAATCCATAAAAATAGGACACAATGTACTGTATTCATTTCGACTGAATTTTCTGTATTTATTTTTTACAGGTGTTTTATCTTCATTGCATTGTGTTTTAGAGTTAACGGAAATGTCCGTAAAATTACTGGATAATGTCAGGGTAATAAGCTGGTAATAAGATTTTTTTTTCCTTTATACTATAGGCTGATACAAGGCTTCAAGGAGGATAGCCAAATTTCACTGACATAACACATTACAAATTACAAAAACAAAAGTACAAAGGCATAATGTCGACTTATCAAAGGCTTCCATTAGATGACCTTCATCTGAGTAACTCAATAGCTTGTGCTGTTCTATCAACTCATATTCCAATGAATAGTTTACATTTCTTGTTAAAAAAAAATATTTTATTATATATCCGCACTGGGGATTATTCATTGGATGGATGTGACCAGCACACAAATGATAAAAAGAAAAGTTAAAAAAGGCTTTAGAGTAGTAGCCTATAAAATCAGTTTGAAGGATGCTTAAATTTGAGGATGCTAAAAATAGGAAAACATGCATTTTAAATCTGATTTATTTTCCTTTCCAGAAATTATTTCATCTTATTCAGTGATGTATTGAATACAATAAACATTTAAATCATGTAATGTGTTTAATCCTACAGATACAGTCCATGCATTAAAACTCAAACACATCGCACAATGAAAGGGAGCAAATCGATCGGACCCACTTTATATTAGGTTTAACTACTATGTACTAACATTTTAATTAATCATTTGATACAATGCACTTATTGTGTACATACATATTTTTACACTGTACATTTTAAAAATTACCTGCATGTAATTACATCTGTAATTCATTTGTGTAGTTACATTTATAATTACACTGTTGACACTTCCCTTACACGTTAACCTACCCCTAAACCTACCCATACTACCACACCTGTCCCTAACTTTACCCTTAAACTTACCCATACTACCAACACACCTGTCCCTAACTTTACCCTTAAACTTACCCATACTACACCTGTCCCTAACTTTACCACCCTTAAACTTACCCAGACCACCACACCTGTCCCTAACTTTACCCTTAAACTTACCCCTTAAACTCCCTACCCACACCACCACACCTGTCCCTAACTAACTTACCCCCTGTTAAACTTACCCACACCACCACACCTGTCCCTAACTTTACCCTTAAACTTACCCACACCACCACACCTGTCCCTAACTTTACCCTTAAACTTACCCATACTACCAACACACCTGTCCCTAACTTTACCCTTAAACTTACCCATACTACCACACCTGTCTCTAACTTTAACCTTAAACTTACCCACACCACCACATCTGTCCCTAACTTTACCCTTAAACTTACCCATACTACCACACCTGTCCCTAACTTTACCCTTAAAATTACCCATACCACCACACCTGTCCCTAACTTTACCCTTAAACGTACCCACACCACCACACCTGTCCCTAACTTTACCCTTAAACTTACCCATACCACCACACCTGTCCCTAACTTTACCCTTAAACTTACCCACACCACCACACCTGTCCCTAACTTTACCCTTAAACTTACCCACTCCACCACACCTGTCCCTAACTTTACCCTTAAACTTATCCATACCAACACACCTGTCCCTAACTTTAAACTTACCTTAAACTTACCCATACTACCACACCTGTCCCTAACTTTACCCCTTTAAACTTACCCACACCACCACACCTGTCCCTAACTTTACCCTTAAACTTACCTATACTACCACACCTGTCCCTAACTTTACCCTTAAACTTACCCATAATACCACACCTGTCTCTAACTTTACCCTTAAACTTACCTATACTACCACACCTGTCCCTAACTTTACCCTTAAACTTACCCACACCACCACACCTGTCCCTAACTTTACCCTTAAACGTACCCACACCACCACACCTGTCCCTAACTTTACCCTTAAACTTACCCACACCACCACACCTGTCCCTAACTTTACCCATATCCCACCTCAATATCAACAAAAGTGTTTTGCAATACAATATAAACACAATAAGTACATTGTACTTATTTTTTTGATGCAAGTACCTGGTAGTTAAGGCCACCTAATATAAAGTGGGACCCATCGATCTTGTTTACATAAAAAGTCTACACTATCTAAACAAGTCTACCTATTGAATTATACATATTACGCTGTACTGCATATAGCAATGGACCTTTATATGGTTGGTTTGTTCAGCGCACGTGAAGGACACAGCGTAGTGGGCTGCAGCCACGTAAGCGCGGAGTTGAGTTTCAGCCTGATTCTCTTCCTCGATGATGCAATCTGCGCTCTGATGAACAGAGTCTGATGGAGAATACTGTACGTAGCGGCATGGCACGATACGCCTTCTCTACGGAAACCATGCAATGCGGGTTGTCTTCACGTGGACTGTTGTGCTTACAAACTAAGACAGCCGTACGATATAAGTTTGGACATGAGTTGAGACACAGCTTTATAATACTTTATTGCTCATAAGAAACACTCGACATATAGAGCGAAGCGCGTTTCAGACAGCAGATATCATTTAAGAGAAAGGATATGAAAGAGTGAGGACTAACGATTAAAAGATGAAAAGAGTAAAGAGAAGCAGACAGTGAGCAAATGACAGATAAAGAAACATGCGAAGGGGGAAAGTTCAAGCTGGTTAGAGCACACGCTTTGGCATATTAATATGAGGAAACGTCTCACCTATAATTATGGCGCACGCGCTCAAGAGACCAATTTCTTTTTTAAGAGTCACTCTATCCTTAGATCCACTTTGGTTTCCTCCGGAGTCTAACATCTTCTGTTGCTCCGTTTTCGCTAAGTTTCTCCGGTTCGTTTCGGTTCCATCCATTTGCGCGGCTGTTCAAGAAAACGGCATCTGTATCCGCGCCCGGTCTCATATAGCGGGTTGATGCAGGGCGCTCACGCATGCGCAGAACTCCTGCTGCCTGCCTCAAAGGAAATCAACAGGTTGCCTTGTGCGTTGGCACGCGCTTACCTGCGCAACGAGGTTGCAAATGGGTACTTGACACATAACATCTCTGTTCTTTTTTTATTAACTAAATGTTTTTCCCACCATTTTAATTACATTAATGTCTTAATCAATCCATTTAAAATGTTCCTGCAGTGTGACTAATACATTTTGTGCAAAATAGCCTATTCCATTTACACTCAGTATCAATAATTACAAC
This sequence comes from Paracanthobrama guichenoti, assembly GCA_018749465.1. Classification (NCBI taxonomy): domain Eukaryota; kingdom Metazoa; phylum Chordata; class Actinopteri; order Cypriniformes; family Gobionidae; genus Paracanthobrama; species Paracanthobrama guichenoti. The sequence continues at coordinate 18,279,779 of CM031949.1, read as the reverse complement.
ATGCACGATAGTTATAAAACATTATACATTATACAAAACATGCTATACATTATAGCATTGCACACCACAAGACTGCTGAAACTGCTTGAAATTTCATTTCATGTCATTATGCTTTTGAATGTATTCATGTATTCATTCTCGTACCTGTGTCATGTTCTTTCACACACACTGTTCTATCATTAGATCCGGTAGCTGGAATGACTCCAGTAGTTGTAATAGACACATTGTGCTAAACCTCGACAATGCCACCCACTCTTTCTGCTGTGGGGGTTTGATGTGGTAAGAGGTTTTGCGGATGTTACGAGTGATCGAGTGTGTTTCTGTGTTTTTTGTTGAAGTGGTGTGATCTTGGACTTTTCTGTTACTGTATAGCAAAACTTAGCATGAAGATATTATTGTCTTGAGACAGTTTAGGGGATGTAAAAGTGCTCAAAAAGATCAAGTGGTTTTACTGGTTTGGATTATGACAGGTTGAACTTGAAAATTATGCAAATGAAAATTGCTTTCAAGTCATCATATTAGGAAAGCCTGCTTACCTTTATTTACCTGCACTGTCAGAAAAAAGGTACATTGCTGTCACTGGAGCGGTACCCCTAAGGTGGAAAACCGAAAAAGTACTAATATGTACCTTTAAGATACTAATATGCACTCTTGAAGTACTGATATGTACCTTTTAAGGTACTAATATGTACCATTTAGGGGTGAGTAAGGCACAAAGATGTACCTTTTCACTTTTGTTCCTTAGGGTACCGCCCCAGTGACAGCACTGTACCTTTTTTCTGAGAGTGTGTTAAACATTTGGAGTGAAAAAAGAACGACTTCGTCATCTTAAAAACCTGAAGATAAAGGTTTGAATGCTTGAAATCTGTTTTGTATACAGACATGATATAAATAGCTGCTTTTCAAAGAGGAAAAATATATGTTTGTTTATTTGTATATTTGTTTTGTTGTTGTTCTTTTACATACACTACCTAATTTTTCTAAAATAATAATAATTAAAAAAAAAGTTGGTATCTAAACTTTTGACTGGTAGTGTATATTCATCATGTTATTTCAGGTGTGGGGTGTCCTCATCTGTGTGAATCTCTGTGAAAATCAGCTTCACTCTTATTCTGCATGTGTGGGCCTTTTAATGACTCACACCAGCCCTCCCCCTCTCATTCTCTTCACTGACACTTACTGTATGAGTGATATCTCTATCATAGTCTAAATATTAATCATCATCAAACACTCTTCACTTCTCTAGCCTTGCTATTTGAGATCACAATGCATGTATTTGTGAGTGAGTGAAAAACAGAGGAAATCCCAACAGATCCTGTTTATTGTGGATGTGGCCCTCTTGTGACTGATTGTGTAAGGTGATACAGACTGCTATGGGGGTACAATGACACCTGAACGACCAGTAGTTCCCTTCAGATGGAGCTTGTAACTCTATCGTGGTTGTGACATGAACAGACTGTTAACAGAGAACAAAGATGAAAGCTTGTTAACAATATCTCAAATGTGGAGTTTGCAGCGCAAACACTATGCACAGTGAAATGCACTGTTCTCACACTAACCTCTTATATATGCCTGCTTTTATATATATATATATATATATATATATATATATATATATATATATATATATATATATATATATATATAAGCAGGCATATATATAGTGAGTGTGTATATATATATATATATATATATATATATATATATATATATATATATATAATATAGGCATATATAGGTGAGTGTGTATATATATATATATATATATATATAAAATGTGGCGAGTCACCAGCAGCTCGTCAAGCGCCGCCCTGGCAACACACACACACCAGCTGGGAAGCAATGATGAAGCCCAGCTGATGGAGTTCAGACAATCATCTAGACAGGGATATATACCCTGGTTGAAACAAAAGAGGTAGAGAAGATTCTCTCAAAGGAAGACTAATGTTTATGGTGTTGTTTGATTTTCCCTCACAGAGAGTGATTAACGGGAGAACCGTGGGACAGACTCTCTACACCTCCTAAACTCTCATATTGTTCAGTGGATTTTCACCTTCACGCCTTGAGACCACAAAGACTCACTTTTGGGGGAGCACTTGAGAAGCACAGAGGAACGGTCTGAAGACAACCGTCAAGTGTCTACTGCTCTACTCTCTGTGCATCTCATAACGTGTAAATAAACTCACCCTCCGGGTTGAACTCACTTTCTCGTGTCCACTCTCCTTCTTCCCCCTTAGGAACCCGCTAAATTGGTGGAGAATGCAGGCAGGAGATGAGCGACATGAAACCTCCCCTGAGGCAGCTCTTTCCCCCAGCGTGGGAGATATCATCCGTCACCTTGCAGAGGTATCAGTCCGACAGCAGCAGTTGTCCGAAAGGCTGGTGGCAAGTCAGACACACATCGCTGAAGAGTTATTGAGCTTACGAACAGAGACAACTGCTTCCACCACCCGCCTTGAGAAATGTACAACAGCTAGGCAAAGCCTCCCTAAGATGATAGATCAAGATGACGTTGAGGCGTTTCTCCATACGTTTGAGGTAATAGCTACCCGAGAGAATTGGGATCAATCAGAGTGGGCGCCACTTCTCGCCCCACTGCTTGTGGGAGAGCCGCAGCGGATCTATTTTTCCCTCCCAGTAGACCAAGCAAATAATTATGCTGTGCTTAAGAAGGAAATTCTTGGCTGTGTGGGGCTGTCTTCAGTGTGTGCGGCACAGAAAGTGCATGAGTGGACTTTTGACCCTAGTACTCCTGTGCGGATTCAGGCCACACAGCTGGCTCGGCGGGTTAAACATTGGCTTTTGCCTGACCAAGCTACAGCAGCGGAAGTTGTAGAAAGTCACGATCGATAGGTTGTTGCGTTCCCTTCCCCGACCCCACCGCCGAGCCGTGGGACTCACCAATCCCACCACGTTGAGTGAACTCGTGGAGGCAGCAGAACTTTCAGAAGCATCGCTTGCAAGAGATGTAGGGGAAAGAGCTGTCCCGTTCACCCGGAGGGGCACAACCAGGGAGCAACAAGGGATGCGTGGCACCCACAAGCCGGTAAGCCTGGCGGCTCCCCGAGGCACACCCCAAGATGAACCAATGCCTACAGATCCTGTCCCTCCAGGGGGGGCGAACTTGGTTGGCGGGCTGCATCGTCCATCAGATGGTACCACACGGCGCTCCAGAACAAGAAGTACGGATCAATGGTCGAGTCCGAGCAGTCTTGGACACGGGAAGCAGTGTCAGTTTAGTTCGCCCTCAGTTCCTGGGAACAACCAAGTTTGGCAGATCTTGTCTCCCCATCACCTGTGTCCATGGGGACACCAGGTATGTCCCGGCTCAAACCGTAACAATTTCTGCTGCTCCAGGTACCTGGTCAGTGGAAGTGGGTGTTCTCCCCGATCTCCCAGTGCCCTTGCTGTTAGGGAGAGAATGGCCTGGGTTGGACCAACTCCTCCGCTGAGCAGAACAGCCCAAGTGCCAGAAAAACCATGCTGAGCCGAGGGGAAGATGCAGTCGTCAGGCTTACCTGGCCTCCGAGAGTGAAAGAGCGGGTGAGTCAGCCAGTACTAATCTGGATGTCTACTCTGATCTCTTCCAGCAGGTTACTTCAGGAGGAACCCTAGGTAGGGAGCAACGAGAGGATGATCGCCTAAAACACTGTTGGAACCAGGTCAGAGTAGTAGAGGGGGATGAACGCCTACCCCCTCCTCATCCTCCCCTGTACTTTTTAATCAAAAATGGCTTGTTGTACTGTGTGGCGGTCAGGCGGGGTGAAGAAAAGGAATTGCTGGTCTTCCCAAAAGAAAAGACAGACCTGGTGATGACACTGGCCCACTCCCATCCCATGGCTGGACATCTAGCCTCAGAAAATACCCTCCGTCTCAGAGACCGATTCCACTGGCCAGGGATGAATATGGATGTTCGCCGCTTTTGCCAAGCCTGCGAGGTCTGTCAAAGAACCGCCCCAAAGAAACCAGCTCCTGCCCCCCTGATACCGCTGCCAGTCATTGAGGTGCCATTCACCCGTATTGGCTTGGATTTGGTAGGGCCGCTGCCTAAATCTGCTCGGGGACACGAACATATCCTAGTCATCGTGTACTATGCCACCCGCTATCCTGAGGCCATCCCCCTTCGGCGAGCAACCTCAGCAGCCATAGCTCAGGAACTGTTTCTACTCTGTAGCCGGGTGGGAATTCCTGCGGAGATGCTCACCGACCAGGGCACCCCTTTCGTTTCCCGGATCTTGGCTGATCTATGCCGTCTGTTAAAGGTAAAACCTCTTCGAACCTCTGTGTACCACCCTCAGACTGATGGACTAGTTGAACATTTTAACAAAACTTTGAAGCAGATGTTGAAGAGGGTTGTCGCCGAGGATGGGCGTGACTGGGACAAGATGCTGCCGTATGTGTTGTTTGGGGTCCGGTAGGTCCCTCAAGCATCTACAGGCTTCATCCCCTTTGAACTTTTATTCGGCCGTCAGCCCCGGGGACTCTTAGATGTAGCCAAGGAAGCGTGGGACCAACAGCCGTCCCCTCACCGTTCCCTCATTGAACATGTACACAGCATGAGAGACCGCATTGAGAGAGTGATGCCCCTGGTTAAACATCTCATCGAGTCCCAGCATGCCCAACAACGTCTGTATGACCGGCCTGCACAGCCACGTGAGTTTCAGCCCGGTGACGAAGTTCTCGTCCTGGTCCCTAACTCCGCCTGCAAGTTCTTGGCTTCCTGGCAGGGCCTGTACTCTGTTGTCGAACGGGTGGGACCCGTAAATTATCGGCTGCGCCAACCTGGAAGGCGAAAGAAAGAACAAATATACCACATCAACCTCTTAAAGTGTTGGGTGGGGGAAGCTCCGCCCACTGTCCTGGTAGCTGACATCATTGACCTCATAGTAGCTTTTGGGGTTCATCTCACGGGACCCCAGCGTAAGGAGCTGAATTCCCTGGTCCACAGCTTTAAGGACGTCTTCTCGGAACTTCCTGGACGCACCACTGTCCTCGCTCATCAAATACGGACCCCTCCCCAGGTCCTCATTCGGCAGCGGCCCTACAGAGTCCCGGAATCTCCCCGGCAGGCCATTGAGGAGGTGAAGAAAATGATCCAACTGCAGGTGATTGAGCCGTCCAATAGCCCTTGGTCCAGTCCAATAGTCATGGTCCCTAAACCTGATGGCACTTTCCGTTTTTGTAACGACTTCAGAAAGCTAAATGAAGTCTCGCAATTTGACAGTTACCCCATGCCCAGAGTGGATGAACTCATCGAACGACTCTGTAGGGCACGTTACATCTCCACGCTAGATCTTACCAAGGGCTATTGGCAAGTCCCCTTGAGCCCCCGGGACAACCAGAAAACCGCTTTTAGTACACCCTCAGGCCACTGGCAGTACCGGGTCCTTCCTTTTGGCCTTCATGGGGCTCCAGCCACTTTCCAACGGCTCATGGATATTGTCCTGCGGCCCCACCAGCAGTATGCCGCTGCCTATCTTGATGATGTGGTGGTCCACTCTGAGAGTTGGGAGGACCACTTAACCAGGTTACGGGAAGTATTGTCTGCATTACGACAGGCTGGACTAACTGCTAATCCCCACAAATGCCATCTGGGACTGGACGAAGCACGCTACTTGGGCTACCGCATAGGCCGCGGCCTTATCCTTCCCCCAAAATGAAAAGGTGGCAGCTATACGGGACTGTCCCCGGCCAACTACAAAGAAACAGGTACGGGCTTTCCTGGGCTTAGCGGGCTATTATCGTTGTTTCATTCAGTCCTTCTCCTCCCTGGCTTGTCCCCTTACAGACCTGACCAAGAAGGGCCAACCAGACAAAATACAGTGGAACCCTGCGGCTGAAGAGGCATTCCAGCGTCTCAAGACGGCACTCTCTTCATCCCCGGTTCTACACGCCCCTGACTTTTCCCAGCCCTTCACCCTCCAGACAGATGCCTCAGATGTCGGCCTGGGAGCAGTCCTGTCACAAAACATCAAGGGGGAAGAACATCCGGTGACATACATTAGTCGGAAACTCACCTCACCAGAAACCCGGTATGCTGCAGTCGAGAAGGAAGCCCTCGCCATAAAGTGGGCAGTCCTCGAATTGCGCTATTACCTCTTGGGGAGATCCTTCACTCTGGTGACCGACCACGCCCCCCCCTTCAGTGGATGGCCAAGGCAATGTGGCGAGTCACCAGCAGCTCGTCAAGCGTCGCCCTGGCAACACACACACACACACACACACACACACACACACACCCCAACTGGGAAGCAATCATGAAGCCCAGCTGATGGAGTTCAGACAATCATCTAGACCGGGATATATACCCTGGTTGAAACAAAAGAGGTAGAGAAGATTCTCTCAATGGAAGACTAAGGTTTATGGTGTTTTTTTTTTTTTTTTTTTTTTTGTTTTTTTTTTTTTTTTTCTCTTCTCACAGAGAGTGATTAACGGGAGAACCGTGGGACAGACTCTCTACACCTCCTAAACTCCCATATTGTTCAGTGGATTTTCACCTTCACGCCTTGAGACCACAAAGACTCACTTTTGGGGGAGCACTTGAGAAGCACCGAGGAACGGTCTGAAGACAACCGTCAAGTGTCTACTGCTCTACTCTCTGTGCATCTCATAACGTGTAAATAAACTCACCCTCCGGGTTGAACTCACTTTCTCGTGTCCACTCTCCTTCTTCCCCCTTAGGAACCCGCTACTATATATATATATATACACACACACCTAAAGGATTATTAGGAACACCATACTAATACTGTGTTTGACCCCCTTTCACCTTCAGAACTGCCTTAATTCTACGCGGCATTGCTTCAACAAGGTGCTGAAAGCATTCTTTAGAAATGTTGGCCCATTTTGATAGGATAGCATCTTGCAGTTGATGGAGATTTGTGGGATGCACATCCCGTTCCACCACATCCCAAAGATGCTCTATTGGGTTGAGATCTGGTGACTGTGGGGGCCATTTTAGTACAGTGAACTCATTGTCATGTTCAAGAAACCAATTTGAAATGATTTGAGCTTTGTGACATGCATTATCCTGCTAGATGTAGCCATCAGAGAATGGGTACATGGTGGTCATAATGGGATGGACTTGGTCAGAAACAATGCTCAGGTAGGCCGTGGCATTTAAACGATGCCCAATTGGCACTAAGGGGCCTAAAGTGTGCCAAGAAAACATCCCCCACACCATTATACCACCACCACCAGTCGCACAGTGGTAACCTGGCATGATGGATCCATGTTCTCATTCTGTTTACGCCAAATTCTGACTCTACCATCTGAATGTCTCAACAGAAATCTAGACTCATCAGACCAGGCAACATTTTTCCAGTCTTCAACTGTTCAATTTTGGTGAGCTTGTGCAAATTGTAGCCTCTTTCCTATTTGTAGTGGAGATGAGCGGTACCCGGTGGGGTCTTCTGCTGTTGTAGCCCATCCGCTTCAAGGTTGTGCGTGTTGTGGCTTCACAAATGCTTTGCTGCATACCTCGGTTGTAACAAGTGGTTATTTCAAAGTTGCTCTTCTATCAGCTTGAATCAGTCGGCCCATTCTCCTCTGACCTCTAGCATCAACAAGGCATTTTCGCCCACAGGACTGCCGCATACTGGATGTTTTTCCCTTTTCACACCATTCTTTGTAAACCTTAGAAATGGTTGTGCGTGAAAATCCCAGTAACTGAACAGATTGTGAAATACTCAGACCGGCCTTTAAATATATATATATATATATATATATATATATATATATATATTATATATATATATATATATATATATATATATATATATATATATATATATATATATATATATATATATATATATATATATATATATAAAGTGTAATGACAGGAACAAGAAAATAATAAAAAAATAATGAGTACTCATTGTTCCTCATATGATAGCATGCAGATTCTGTGCTGCTTGTTAACTGAAACTTCTTTCATCAAATACTTACTGAATGCAGACATTGTTTAACAAATTTGGTTGATTGCAAACTTTGAATATTCCACAAATTGAGTGAATACTAATAGTCGTTTTAAAGAAAAACAAGTCTTTTTTTAGGCCCATAAAACAAACAAATGCTTGGTTGAACATTAGGAAAAAGAAAACACATGCAGGACACTGAGTATGAGATGGAGTGTAGTCTGTAAACAAATACATCACAGCATGTGAGGACAGAAGCTCTGCCCCAGTCTAATGTTTACAGTGATCTTCGCTCTCCTTCAGTCTTAAATGAACCTATAGTGATTTAAATATATTACAATAATTAAATATAATAGTAAAAATGTAATATTACATCATATACAGTGTACTCTATAACTCATACAACTCTATAGTAGAAACTGAAAGAATTTCACCACACTGTAATAAATAAATCTGTAAAATAACGGAAAAAGTACTGGCAGCTCATACCTGGACATTGTCCAGTAATTTTACGGACTTTTCCGTTAACCCTAACATAGAAGTTCAACATTTTAAATACAGGTAAAACACCTGTTAAAAATAATATGGAAAATTCTGTTAAATTTATACAGTACATTGTGCCCTATTTTTACGGATTTATTTTAGAGTGCAGTAGAGGAACAACCATTTGGACAGAGTGGAAACCTTTATTCCACTGTCATGGAAAATTTTATCAGGCGTCTAAACCGAATAGCTCTATCTCCAGATATGGTTCACTATGTGAGCCAATAGATGAAAAAAAGAAAAGAATGCATTTTTCCTTGGCTTTTCCATCTGCACTACAGTCCTCTTGGCAGTTTGGAGTGAATATACACAGGCTGTTTAATGGTTGAGACACTTCCTGAACTCTAATAGTCTAGATTGCCAGTACAGAATGCATCTGTGTTTGTAAGACTGGTGGACCCAACGATTCTGTCATCAATCACTTTGTCTAATGTTCAATGTAACTGGTGTGGTCTTTCACACACAAACACTCTCACCCATACATGCTCACTTCCATATACACAGACACAAATGCACACACACATTAATTATACAATCACAACTTCATCCCCCATTCTCACAAACACACACACACACACACACACACACACACACACACACACACACACACACACACACACACACACACACACACACACACACAATTTTTTTAACAGACCAAAAAGAAATCCTTTAAATTTTACTCAGATCATGTCACTGCCTCGAATAGTCTGCCATTATGGATCACAAAACATAATTTGTCCAGTGAGCAACTAAAGTTCTTGGGGTGAGGTCTATGGCTGCATAGCAACTAAACTCTGCACCAGCCATGAGCACTTCTGTGTTTCCACTGATCTGAGGTCAGTTTAACATGACATTTCTCACTCTCAGCCCATTCAGAGCAGGAAAAGCACTGCCTCACACTCAGCTTTGTGCCTAGCCGAATAGAGGAGAGAAATGAGCGGAAACCTGTTGTTGTAAAAGTCATTCAGGCTCAGAGGAGGAACTCCTCTCTCTAAAAGTAGTCCGGCCTCCTTTACAATAAGTTGACAGATAGTCACTCTCACTCACAGACACTTTTTGGCTGCTTATTTTTGTGCAAAAATGGTCATATTTGCTTCGTTATGCTTTGTATTATCATATGTTGACATTTTACTGCACATTAACACTTTAGGCATTTTTACTGGAAAGGCAAGCCTGGTAAGTGTTATTTTAATGGGAAATAATGGGAAATGTTCATTTGGATTGCTGAATTCCTTTTCCTCAGTGATTCTTGAGTCTTTTGTACACTTTTTGCTCCATCTAGTGGTGTACTTTATTGGAATGGAAAAACAGCACATCTGACTCTCAGCAGACCTGAAGCTTTGTGGAATGTTCCATGTGATACACACATGCACAGACTCTGAAGCAACAACAACAAAAAATCTTCCAGTTTGAAACTACTAGCATTACATTTTCATCATATTCCAAAATGTAATGAATCTCAATTCCTGAGGAGTGAAAAATGTAGGCAGTTAGAGATCATGGACATGGTGAAGGTCTGAGGCCATTTTGCATGAGCTAGTCATGGCTGTCCCAATTATCACTATTTTGATTACCCAGAATGGTTTTAAGAACAGCGTGAACAAACTTTTTATAAGTGCAAAATCTAGTTTATGCCTCTTCAGTTTTTTTTTTTTTTTGTGAGCATATTTTTGTTCAGTCCAATAAATATATCTGCTGTGCATATGTTGTATTGCATATTTTAGTATTATGGCAAAGCATACTAAAGAAGAGAGTGCTTTTCATTATGCCCAACAGTGTGTAGATGGTTAGACAAAAATCTGGTAATATGAATTAAGTGTGTGCCATTGCGTGCACAAGTTTGATTTTGATAATGCTATATGTAGTTTTGGTTGCAGTGCTTCATTTTGCAAGATATACAAGGTATTTTGCAGTTTGGGTGTGTGGTTTTGTGAATTGTGTTACAGTTTTTGCCTATTGCTTACACACTTTTTGCAGAAATCATCAAATTTGGATAAATTGCTATTGGGGGAAAAACATGGGGGCTGGAGGGCTTATGGATCCCGCCTTCTGTTCGTCAACATCACAGGCGATGTCCTCGCGGGCTAGGCATCAGGGAAAATATCGCCTTGTGTGTCGAACCAATCTCGGCCCAGAGCAGCCCGGTGGAAACTAACATTATCCCAGATGACTACAAACCTGGGCTGCTGGGGTCTGTCCTGCACAACTGCATGTAGTGCATCTAGAAATGTAATTTTCTGTCCTATATTGTAGGGCCCTAAAGTGGCATGGAGATGCAGGACTCCTTGGACACTAATTGCAGCACACAAGGTGATATTTCCCGCACGCTGCCCAGGGACATTTACAACAGCCCTTTGTCCAATAACATTACGGCCCCGACGCCTGGTTTTGGCCAGACTGAAGCCACGTAGATGGCCACGTAGATGAACTCATGTGGCAGTTTGGCGGCATCAAAATCCAGAATTGTCTGTAACAGAGAATATTGAATAGAGTTACTGAAAACACATACAGTAACTACAATGTCTGTTTTCATAAAGTAGGGGCTGGGTTGGGTCAGTGTAGACAAAAACTACAAGCTATAGGCAGGGCAGGTGGCAACATAAACCCTCATTCCCTCGTCACAATATACAGTATTAGAAGTAAAGTGACGCATACCTGCACATATTCACAGCGCAGATCCTTGACCATGACACTGTTCCTCTCAAAAGGCACCCTGTACAGCTGCTTCATTCTGAAGTTATGTTTCTGTAGGATGCAACTTAGTGTAGAAATGCTGACCCTATTGATATTGTTGAATGCATTTCTGTCTGCAATTATGCACTGTTGCAACTCATGAAGTCGGATTGCATTATTTTCTCGCACCATTTCAATGATGGAAAGCTCTTGTTGTTGAGTGAAGGGCCGTCCCCTTCCACCTCGAGGAGGTCGTCCAGCTATTCTGTAGAAAATGCCACCACAAGATGTCATTGGTTAGGTTAATTTTCACATACTGTACTTTCAAACTGAACATAGTACTGTAACATCACAATGGTATTTACATATACTTCACAGCACTACACATTTTTGTATAGTACAGTTAGTACAGTAATACTGTAATATGATACAGAATCATGTGACACGTACAGTAGGTACAGTTTGGAGTAGAAAATTGAAGATATACCTGTTCTCCAGTTGGAATGTCCTTATTATCCATGCTACTGTGTAGTGACTGAGGTTAGGGTGGACTCTTTGCCCAGCCTCCCTCATGGACAGGCCATGATTTATCACATGGTCCACCAGAGTAGCCCTGATGTCATCTGACACATGCCTCTGCACTGGTCCTCGTCTTTGTCCTGGTCCTCTTCCACGTCCGACTCCTCTCTCTCTTTGTCCTCCTCTTACTCTGACTCTCATTGCCTCCATGCTTGCAAAGTTCTCAAAATGTCTTACCTGAGGCCTATTTGTAGTGCTAAGGCTGAGACCGATTGGTGTTCTTTTTTCTTTGCAAGTGTTTTCAGGTGAGTATGTAAGTGCCTACAATTGCCAGTTGAGTTTTGCATTTTGAACAGAGTGTTTTCCCAATGATAATAGGTGATGTCGTTTTTGAACAAAGTGTCTAATGTAAGAAAACGTGTGTAGTGTTTCGCAATATGTGTGTTACAGAATTGCAAACACAGTGCAAAGTCGACAATGTGTTTAAGCTATGGTTACACTGTGTTAAAGGTATGCTACAAGAAGTTTAAATATTGAGGCTTTGGTCTAAGTATTCAGTTTTAGTGTGTAGGCAATGGGCAAAGACTGTAAGTATTTTGATAAAACCAGCCTAGTTTGCAAAATTGTGTGTTAGCAATTTGAAAAAAAAAAAAAAAAAAAACAACTGTAAAAAGCATACAAAAGTGTATTGGCATGGAAAGTATTTTATTGATTGGTGTCTGAACAGCAGAGAGTGCTCTAGAGTTCCATGATGACACATGTTAGCTTTTTATTATATAAAGCGCTATAGAAATAAAGGTGACTGTTTGTAAAATAGGCCTAATTATAAAGTAATTACAAAACTAACCCAAGCTCAAACCCTAACCAGAATCTTGAGTCTCATTGTCTGTCAAAGCACTGCTCAGTAAATATGAGTAAACAAGTTTCATATTGGGCTATAGTGTTGCATGAGACCAGTTACAACAGCTTGACCTCAAATCACTGGCCCCACTGTCAACATACGGTCTAACAGCATTAATCCAGTTGGCAAAGAGGGAAACATGGCTAACAGTAGGGAACAATATATGCATATGAAAATATACACAAATAACATTTAATTCAATCTTCCCCATTCGTATATCTGTGCATATAGGCCCATGCGTAAATAGGTTAATGTGTATAAAATAAACAACAGCATTTAGTACAATAAACAAAAGCATAATCATAATCAAAAGGCAAAATAAGGCAAAAATTTAAATAAGGCAGCAAATAAAATTACATTGAAGCACGTACAAAATCTTAGAATGAAAGAGACTCATGACTTTATACAATTCACTTAAGGGTTGATTATCTTTGGATAAGTATTTTATGGATGGTAGATCATTTTACATACATTTTTAAAACAAGAGGGTTTACTGTTATTCCATTCGCTTTTATGTTTACAATATTTACCCATAGTGTGTGGGTGTGTACAGGTTTATATTACATTGTGGGGACCAAATGTCCCCTCAAGGATAGTAAAACCTGAAATCACCTACATTGTGGAGACAAGCCAAAGGTCCCCATGAGGGAAATTAAACATACTAAATTACATATTTTTTGAAAATATAAAAATGCAGTAAGTTTTGTGTGATAGGTAGGTTTAGGGGTAGGGTTAAGGTATAGCATATACAGTTTGTACAGTATAAAAACCTTACGCCTATGGAGAGTCCCCACAAAGATAGCGAAACCGAGTATGTGTTTGTGCATCAGTATGTTATGAGAGAATTTACTCATTCTGGCTGAAAGGGTAAGAACAAAAATAAACCCCAGACATTAAGTGGCTGTGGGATCTGAACAGAAAATCACAGATGGATTTGTAACCGCTAAGCACACCCTATAAAAAGTAATAATCCTAGGCTGAAGAGAAACTGATTCATAAGCTCTAAAGCATGTACAGAAAAATGTCCCAAATGCATAAGAGTGTCTTTGTTTAGGTTAGAGAGTGTCTGGCACATTCCATAAACCTGCTCTTATATGATTTAGGCCAAACGTGACTAACACTTTTCCGTGAATTTAGAAAATCTAGACACTAGAGGGCGCTTTTACTCTTCAGCACTGTCACTGGCAGTATTGTTCTAAATACAGAATCAGAATGAAAATTGTTAAAATTAAATAAGTTATAATACATATTTTTTATATATATATATATATATATATATATATATATATATATATATATATATATATATATATATATATATATATATATATTTTATATATTTTTTTTTTTTTTACATGAAATAGCTTCAGTTAACAAATCAAAACAAAACAAATTTTTGAAAAAAAGATTTTTAGAGGGTACTTATATGGCAACACTATACCACAATGGAAAATGGTCAGTAGTTTTTCTGTAAAATTATGAATTTGTCTTCTATTTAAATGCACAAAAAATAAGTAGATCCCTATCATTTAACCTTGGCTAACTCATCCTCACTCATCACATGGAAGAGCTAACTCTGCACTCTTCCTATTGCCCTTTCTGTAAATGTATGTATTCATTTTATTAAAAGAATATATAATTTTGTTATTTATACATTAATACAACTATACTACAATAAACACTTCAAATAAATAAATAACTGCAATCATATTATTGATGCTAGCTATTATCTATATATAAAAAGAAAATCCCAATGGGGAAATACATTACTGCAATTCCACTGTGGTACAGCATTGCCAAATGGAAACATTGATATTTTCTCAATTTACAGTAAAACTATGTTAGACAAAGTTGATTTGTGGTTAAAATATCTAATTTACTTTCCAAATACGCTGCAAAAAAAATCCCCCTTGAGAAGAGATGTTTAGAAATGAGGTGATGAGCACTTCAACAGGTGTGTACCGAGTCTGACAGTGAGAAAGAGAGTTTTGAAGGGATATTCAAATGTCATTTGACTTAAAACAGCACGTCATTGGCTACCTTAAGGCCTGCCCTTTTAATTTCCACAGTGCAATATATTGTATATTTTTTCTGAATAACAAGGAAATTAGTAGAAATTAATTCTTGCCATATGGCAACTCCGTACTATAAAGAGATATAGCCTACTGAGTTGACAAAATCCTCTTTACAGCACTGTTATAACATGCATTAGTTGCCGGCAGCTGGTACAGACTATCTGTCTAGTTAAACAGTCACCAGTGTCTGAGCTAAATATAACGTTGATGCTGAGCGTTTATAAGCAAGTCGAATCGGGGGCGTGGCAATTGCGCAGGTAAGACCAGACAGACCCCGCCCACTGAGGGGCAGCTCCACTGACGCGTGACGCATCCGGAGCGGGGCGGGACGGGGAAGTGCAGCGCAAATAGCGAATGCTGAATGTGATTAACTGTTAGGAGAGTTTGGACAACAGTGGAGCATCAACAGATATCTAAGAGACACACACCCGTTGAGCCGCAGGAACTTGTTACGACTTCTGCTTTCTGAATTTCATCGAAGCCATCGGTTGAGAATTCAGAAATGACGGACACGCTTATTCCCAATGGTTGCAAGACTAACGGACCGGTGGAGAATGGCTACTTCAAAAAGGTATGATAGACTCTTTTTTTTCCCCAGAAGGTTCTGGAGCAGACGTTAATTTCTTCGAGACCTTTTATTAGTCACGCTGTTAGATGTAGCATCACTGCAGTTTTGCTAGTGCCGTTTTAAAAAGATACTTGAATTATTTTAAGTTCTTTCATGAGTTGTAAAACGTGAAGTGTAGACAACAAGTGAAGGAAGATCAGGCATTCAGTCTCCCTCCTTCATAAGGTGTTTATAATAGGATCTGTTGGAGATGAACACACATCTGCGGGGCATGTGGACGTTGGCGACTCTACTGCTGCCCAAACAAAACAATGCCAAGCGAAGACAGTTTACACTCAGACCAATTAACCCTGTATATAACTTATTATTTGAAGCAATAATATCCTACAGATTTTTGTAATGTTTTTCGTTTGGTTTCTTAATTACAATTTTAATTTCAATGTCCCTTACAAAAAAAAAAAAAAAAAAAAAGGCTATGCTAACCACACTCAAAGTAGTGTTACTGTCTACAATAAATGTTTGTTACTTTTTTTTTTTTTTTGTCGATTATTTATTCGGTTAATCGGATATTAAATAATGCTAACTAAAATAAAACAATTTCATTTATTATTGTTATTCGATGTCCTGCCAAGTTTTGTTCTTCAAACGATCTGAATTTTGAAGGCAATGAAAACAAACGTAGTGTATGTATCTTTGTAGGCTATGTGCTATTAAATATTATGTGCATAAAATGGGTTAGAATTTATTGAAGGTAGAAGTTAAAATCGCTAACTTAAAAATGATAAAGAAAAACAACTGGAATGAGGGGAACACATTACATTTATACTACAGTACATTCAGTGTTATTGCTCTTATAAAAAAACATACAATTACTTGTGTTGCGTGTATAATTTTATACTTGCATTTAATGTCTAGCAAGAAATATTTTAGAAAACTAGTACTATTGCATTGCTGTTCAGCTGCGCTCTGTCTGACTCACCTGCATTCATACACACTGACTGATGTCTGTGGAGATTAATCGATCATCAAAATTGTTGCTGATTATTTTCATTTAGAGTCTCTAATTAGGAGCCACTGTCATGCATTTATAAACATGACCAAAGACAATCACATATTATATGTCACGCTTTTGCAGAACTATCATATTTTGGGGGAAACTGTGGTTATTATGGTGAATCATATATAAGCAAGTTGTGTAAAGAGTTGTTTTTGGCATTGTCTTGTATTATATCTGTACAACTTCAAGAGTGTCTAATCATATCAATGCTTATGAATATCTTCTTGTGTCTTCTTATGTGTACATCTATATGTGTTTGTTGACTTTGGAAAGGTAATGTGTGACAGGTTTCTTCCATTTATCCTAGATTCTGGATTTTTGTTTTAGTGTGAATGGCAGCCGAAGAGGTCTATTGTCTTTGTTGAACTCGCCTCTGTTTGTGTTGAGAGTATCTATTGGGCTTTGTTGTTCTGGGCTTCTTATTGATATTAAAGTGGTTGATGCAAAACTGGCCAGCATAGTGATCGGTTTCTACAGTTTCCCTTTTCTGATGGCTCTTCCACACAAAATAGTTAGTGAAATAGCAAAATGAATCACAGACTGGGTTTTCTGAGTTATTGTGGACCGATATGGTTCTGGTACTGCAAAGCTGATTGGATTTTAGAAGAAAGGCAGGTTTTGTTTGTTTAGTACATTTCCTGTGTCTCATTTTCATTTATTACATGAATTCTTTGAAAATGAGTGTGGTCGCCATCTGCAGCGAGAAGATTTTAGGCCTGTTACCAGGTGGGGGCTGGTTCAGTCCGGTGATGTGGTTTTGGTCCATTTCCTCCTGAGCTGATCCTGCTTGGAGAAACTGAATTGCAGATTCAGCATTTTTTTTTCTTCAGTTTTCCTCCTATTAGCATTGCATCTGCCCAGTGACAGTGCATAGCCAAACCACAAACATTAATGAAACACAGATGCTCCCATCTCATGTTCTGGCATAAGCAGGAGAAGCTGTTCATTGCTTTAAGATTGGTATAACATGGCTTCTGAACATCTCACAGCATTACAGAGATTAAGTAAAGTGATCGAATAGCTATGAGTAAGACTGAAAGAGTGCGTCTTAAACAAAGTTGAAAACATTCATCAGAATGGCATACACGCTCTGTTGCATAATTATTTAATGTTTACTGAAACCCAACTTTGTTACCCAACGCAGAGACTAAACGGTTAGTTTATTTAGAGATGTCCAAGGCTGAGAATAGAAATGAACATTTGTTTCCATACTGTAGTCTCATATTTATGTGGATACCCGCCATACAGTTGCATAATATTGAACACTTATACAACTCAGTTGAGGCCCTGTTTTTGGTCTCTTTTTTTTTTTGTTTTTGTTTCTGCTCTGTTTGCACTGTTAGTCCAGGGTAATTGCTGTGTGATTGTGGAACGCAGTTGCACTGGCAGCTCTTTGGATCTGCTCCGCTAAACATCGCCCTGGTCAGTATTCTAGAATGTGCAGAGGTCACTTCTGGTCCCTTTGACAACCACCATTGCTTGCATTGCCCATGTTTACACTGCAGCAGACTATGGTTTTCTTGTTTAAGGTTGCTACATCTACATTCAGTCTGATTATTAACATTAACAGTTGACATCCAAAATTGTAATTCCGTTGACTATAGCGGTCAACCTGTATTGTGTGAACAACCTCACGGGCAGCTAGTCTGTCATGTCATGCAATATGAGAGGCACTCTGCACTGTTCGTATCTCACGTGTGTTGCGTTTTTTTTCATTTGGGGTTTTGGTAACTCATAGAGACGGAGACATGAGCTGTGTGTTATCTGAAACTTTTAGATGTATTTGCTGTCTCTCTTCCACCGGAGCTGTTCTCATCTGCACTTATAAATAAAGCATTGTAATGCCACAGTCTGTTAATTAAGATAGTAATCATTATTAAACAATTGTCAAATATGACTTTCAGGTAGTATGAAAGTCACCATCTTTAACATTTACTTCAGTCACTGTTGCAAGAGTAGAAAATGTGATTGACTTTGGTTATACAGATGGTATTCAACCTGTTACTGTAACATAACAAATCAAGAGTCTCATTAGTATGATTTGGGTGAAATTTTGTGAGCAAAAAAAGGTCCATTGTCCATTCCTAATAGTATAGCAACACATGAAGCGCCACTCCACAGAGGTCACCTTCAAACCAAACAGCTTTCCATGGCTACATCATGTGACCAACTTGAACCCAATGTGAAATCTATGCAGGGAATTTTTTTCGCCCTCACTCGAAATTCCTGACCGCATGGATTCCTGTTGAAATGACTGAATTTTGAACGTGAAATAAAAATGATCACACTTTTAGTTTGGTTGTCTATCCTAAACAGGGACTCTGTGAATGTAGTCATTAGCTGCCTTTATACATTAAACTCTGTAGTTGTCGGATTGACTTTCCATAAAATAATCTGCTGTTCACACAAGCAGCAGTCACTATCAGTATTAATGAAGCAGTCAGTTTTTCATAACTTAATACATTAGGACTGGGTTATAATTAAATAAAAATTTAGATCACTTCACCCTTCAAAGCTGGTGCTCTTTCCTCTGTGCTGAGTCATAGGCTAGCTAGTGTACATACTTTCAGAAATAGACTGCTTTCACAGTATCCCATAGAATGTTTGTCAAGATAAGAGCAGTAAGCAGTTTGCTATTTTAACCATCTAGATTGATACCAGCCTCCTATAAATCAGACCTCCTCCCTCAGCTCTCAGATTTATGACAGATAGATACTCTCTCTATAGGCGTGTCTGGGTGATTGATTCTTACATCATGTACTGTGTATACGCCACACCTTACTGACGTGACTAGGTATATGCGTCGGCTGGCATGTACTTGTGTGTTTATCATTTATAGGAACAATGGAATGCATGCAGTTGTTGTTTATAAGACTGTGAAATGTTCATGGTGTATAAAAACAGTATTTTTATACAGCGTGCAATACATTCATTTTATATTAGCTGTCAATAAGGAGCCCTTACCCCAAGAACAATGTAAACTGTTGTTAATCTCTTTCTCTCTATCTCTTTCTCTGACAGGGATGTAATCCATTTGCTCAGACGGGCCGCAGTAAACTGCAGAATAAAAGAGCACTTCTTAACCAGCAAATCATCAAACAGATGAGGATGAGAGCTGGAGCAGAGAACCTTCTCAAGTAAGTCAAGCACACTTATATGTGGACACAAACACAAGGGCAAGAGCTCATTTATCACCTTCACCTCGCATGTTAGTCTACAGGCCTGTGTGGATATGCAGACATATGCAGGACATCTTTCACAAAATAACCCAATAATGTTTAAACATATTGATGAAACAAGTTTATTTTTTTAAAGAAAGTTATGTAGTCTTTCATTGACCATTTGGTTACATAACAACATCTGTTTTGAAGTGTCTGGCTGTAGATCGTAGAGCCCGGCTCTGTCAGTCAAAATAGGGCAGTGATTTAGAGGAATCCTTTGCTCTTTTTGTGGTGAGGTTTCAGTCAGAAGCCCTGCTGCTAACCTGTCGTCAAAGAATTTCTCTATTTGTGCAGAAGCCAGTGTGGAGCTCATCTACACTCCCATCTGATCGTCAGGCATGCCTTTAGCATTTTTTTAGCATTACCTTTTAGATTTGTAGTTGATGATTGACACAGTAACATTGTGCCTTTGTTAAAGCTAATGACTAAAGAGGCTGGGAATGCTATATGTGAGATTTTTCAGACCTGATATATACCAGTGGAGCCCAGAGCTAGGACATTGAAACCTGAAACCTTAAAGTGTACTGTTACAATGTCAATAAATGAACAATGTTTACTCGTTCTCTCTGTTACCTAGACCAAGAAATGAACTTTTATTTGTCAGCATATGTCTGCTGGATGATGCATTTGCTCCAGGGCTTTCATGAAAACTACAGATTAGTCTACATTTTTGTATCCTTGCCCTTGGATAGTCGGATCGACAGAGGGTTATTAACAAAATAATTATTGTAAGGGTAGGTTTATCATTGAAAATTGTATTGTACTAGATCTACTCTTTAAACTGCATAATGTGAAAAACGGAATACTATGGCAACAGCATTCTTACCTGTACACAACGAAGTCTTGCTTTTGGGATGAACTGACCACCCCCTTCTTTTGGCCTAAAACACTGTGTTCGTGTAGTCATCCACTTTGAAATTTTGATTGCGAACACAGTGTTTTTTTCAAATTTTCCATCACAGCATTTTCTCCATATTTACAATTCTTTGCAGTAGGGCTGCAAACATTGCAAACTGACTAATGTTTAATTGACTATTAGGGGGCAGCCTTTAGCTACAGTCTACAATGTTCTGGATCCTTCACTAGAAACTAAAAGTAACTCACTCCCAAGACTTACTCTTTGAATTCTTGTACCTGGGAACAAAACAATTAGATGCCATCATGACTAAAAGTTTGCTAAGAAGTATTTCCTACTAAAGCAAAGTGGTATTTGACTCTGGTCAAGCATATCCATAGCAGACTAGTGGGAGTGGCCTTAGACAGCAACATGCAAGTGCATTTATGGGTGTTTTTGGCAAAAGGGAAGTTTTTCTGTTTTCTCTAGTCAGGTAGCACAGATTTAAAAAAATCTTTTCAACTTTCTACTCTATAGGCAGCCACACTAGGGGTGAAGTACCCTTTAATATCCTAAACTCAATTATAAACTTGCTTTGCTTAGATCAATTTGTTTTGAAAAGTATGTTCTTTGGGATACATTTACCATGCAAGTCCTTTTTCGAACATTCTAGCAGCCAGCTGTCAACTATGAAATGCTGGCACTGATTTGAATGGTAACCGCTGGTCAGACATGCGTACTATAGCTGAACCAGACAAGAGTCTGACTAAAAAAAATGCAAAATATCATGCAAATAATTTTTTTAGTGTCACCTTTCTGGTGTTCTGTTGCACGCTAATATGGCGCCAAGGAAGAACTTTTCATACAAAAGAACACGTCAGTTCATAGTGTTAATGCCTTTGGTGTTTATAATGAATCATTGTGAATTAGAATTTTGAATCGATTGTTCAGTTTGTAACTAGTAATGTTTTTGAGTAGTGATTCATATTATTGTTCACTGGGCTGAAAACATAAACCAAAAAATTGTCATTTTAAATTAGCCTTTGTTAAAATAATTAATATAATGTATATTTGTCCAAGTGAGTACATTCACTTTCTTCAATTGGCATGGCTTAATGACAAAATTGGCGAAACATTATAATTATGCGTGTCAATGTTGATCACTGATAAAAAAAAATTGGCAAACACTATTATGATGTGCAGTAAACAGAATGTCATTACCTTAAAATAACCCGCACTGATTATTTAGTTACATATACACTACTGTTTTTTTGTAATGATTTTTATGGTTTTGAAAAAGTCTCCTATGCTCACCAAGGCTGCATTTGTTTTTGTTCAAAAAGTAATTCAAGTGTTTCTATTTTAATATACGTTCAAATGTAATTTATTCTTATGTCAAAGCTGGATTTTCAGCATCATTACTCCAGTCTTCAGTGTAACATGATCCTTATAATCAATGTTGTAACAGTGATACTTTATATATTTTGAGGAAACTGTAATACAATAAGGATTCTTTGATGAATAGAAAAGAACGGCATTTATTAGAACCAGAATTCTTTTGTAACAATGTAAAAGTCTTTACAGTCACTTTTGAATTTAATGCGTTCTTGCTGAATCAAGTTATTAATTTCTGTGAAATAACTGATCAAAAGTTTAAATGGTAATCTATGTATATTTTGGCCACAATGTTTTTTTTTCTTTCAGCTACTGAAATTTCAGTTTATCTCTGGTTTTTAAATACTTTAACTGCTGATGGAAATTGTGTCAGGACATGGAAGCTCTGATTGTACTTTGGTTTGATTGTAGGACATAATTTGCCTGATTTGTAACTGGCCAGTCCTATTAGACTGTCTGTCAGATTTTTATCAGTTCTGTTCAAGGAAGCATTTATATAAATGAAACATGAGCTGACGAGAAATATTCTTCTCCGCGAACACCCACGCTCCTGCCTGTGCAGGCATTCAGAAAGGACAGATATTTGTGAAGTTTACAGAACTGCTGTTGCATCTTGTTGTGAAAATCACAGCTCATACATTACATTACCTCTCTCAAGCACTCCCAGTGTTTTTCCCTGTACGATGAGCTCAGCACACACTGTAACATTGGACAAACTGGTTGCCATGGGGATGTTAAGTGTGTCTGTTGTCTCTATGGTTTTGAAGGACACACCTGCTAGGTTGGTCCTTGGAGCAGAGCACTGACACTGACGTCAAAGTGGCTTTAAATCTTAATAGAACAATAAAGTTTGGACAAGCTCTTTTGACTAAAAAAAATCATAAGTAAGTCTCCTTTCTTTTACTCTCTGTGGGTTGATGATGTGTTAGGGCTAAAATCTATGTTGGTTGAGTTATTGTCATCTGGCATTGGCTGGCGTTTGGATGGATATTGTGAGCTGGTTGACTGAAAGTAGGCTGGATCCAAGCAGATACAAGGCATAAAGCAGTTTGGTGCTTTTAATCCCAAAGGAATGTTTCTAGATCTAGTCAAATTCCCACCAGTCGACAGGTGACGGTTGTGAATGGTATACTAGTGAGGTCATTGCAGTGCTGTGATGGGAGCACAAATGGCCCTGAGGTCTTCTGTCAGCCTGTTTAACACGTCCATGCAGGCACATACACAGACTTGCATAAATGCATGTCAGCAGAAGCTGTTAAAATAAGGCTGTTTGAGATGTGACTCTCACACGTACATGCAAACGCTGCCTGAGGATCTCTCTGTCGATACTTCAGTTGAAACACTCTTATTACTTCTGTGTTTAATGTGAGTCAGATCTAAAGAAGAGTCAGTTTTATAGCCCTTCACTAGAGTCAGATGTCTGAGTGTTTTTCTTTACCTGAGCTCATTTATATTGGGATGGGGTATGGATTCTTGCTCAATGTCTTTACCTTCCATTCATAGCTGCTCTATCTTCAGAGGCGATCTGGAATGTTCTCTCATTAATGGGTCCCAGAGGTTTGTGGTTCATGGGAGAAAGGATAACCACATAATAGATTGATTGTAAGAAGTCATCTGCTTTTATTAACCTCCCTTCCCCCACATGCCTAGCATAATCTCTCTCTCTCTCTCTCTCTCTCTCTCTCTCTCTCTCTCTCTCTCTCTCTCTCTCTCTCTCTCTCTCTCTCTCTCTCTCTCATATTTTTCTCTATCTTTCTGATCTAAGCGGCTGTAATCCACATTCTTGTTTGTTTGAGTGAGCTCACATGCCCGACCGGTTTCATTGAGTGCTAATTTTGTGGTGTCCCGCCCTGTCAACGTGCCTTTGGGTTTGTGTACAGAATAATATATTGTATACACCTCATGAGGACTTTAAGATTTTCTTTTTTTTTTTCCCGATACCTTCTGCTGTTGAAACTGAACCACTGCCTTATAATAGAATATGTGAAAAGTAGAGAGAGGTTAAAAACCCACTCAGGTTGATGCGATTCCATAGGTGAGGGATGTGGTGGGTAATAAACAAGGACAAACAGGACTCATAAAAGTTATATTTACTCAAATTAAAGCACATCCTGATCCACATTATCACAGGCCTCAGGGACCCAATGAAATAAGAAATAATTTTACTACATGTAACAGATGGAATCAGTAAAACACCTCATTAATGTACAATTTAGGTTTTTTTACTTATATTTTTTCACTTGCTCTGTTTTTCGTCATCATCAAAAAAGAATAATAGCAATACACAATATTAACATAATAAAAATCATCATTATGTGATGGCAATATATTTAGATGCATTTTATGTATTTTGTTTTTTTGTTTCTTAGTTTTAATTCTTAGTTCTAACCTTTATGCACTTGTCACTTATTTTTATCATGTGCCCGGAAGCACACAAAATAACAAAGGCTCCAGTCTTATCAGCCTCTCCCTTCTGTACTGCAGATTTTGAACTACTAGCAGGACATTTCAAACCAGAGACATTGTGAAATTCTGTGACTTATGCCATGTAGATAGTTACTGTAGATATGACCTCCACTTATTTTTTTTCTCTCTCTCTCTCTCTCTCTCTCTCTCTCTCTCTCTCTCTCTCTCTCTCTCTCTCTCTCTCTCTCTCTCTCTCTCTCTCTCTCTCTCTCTCTCTCTCTCTCTCTCTCTCTCTCTCTCTCTCTCTCTCTCTCTCTCTCTCTCTCTCTCTCTCTCTCTCTCTCTCAAGGGCGACATCCAACAATAAGGTTCGGGAGCAGGTGGTGCTAGAGTTGAGTTATGTCAACTCAGATCTACAGCTTCTTATGGAACAGCTGGAAGGACTCAACAGCTCTGTGGAAGTTTATCAGAATGTACAGTAAGTACATGCATACATCACTGATTAGGATGAAGAAAGATACAGTGAGAACTCAAAGCAGATTAAGATCCATTCTAGAGACAGAATGCACAGTTACTACTCGCACACGTCCAGTTCATCTGACTCCCTGACGAATTACAGTAATGTAAGGGCTGTGTACAGAGTGATAGAGCAGACTCTCTGCTGAACTCCCTGCTCACTGCCCTGTATCATCACATTCTCTCTACTGATCTAGGAGGAAATTGTGAAATGTATTTAAATATGGTTTATGAGTGTTAAACGGAACTGAAAGAACTACATGGTTATTGGTAGATGAAAGCATAATTAAATTGGCCAAAATATTTAATGAAAAAATGCAGAAGGGGATGTGTAGAATTTAGTGAATGATAGATGTTTCAGTTTTGCGGAAATCAGCAAACCTTTTTTTGAAATTCTGTGGCTACGGATTCCATGTAAGCCTGCACATAAATTTCATGTGATTTATGAAGGAATTTGCTCTTGCTACACAGTCATAAGGCCTTCCAGGAGGAAGTTTAAGAAAGTTCATATTTAAAAAAAAATTCTCAATGTTAAAGAAAAGTTGGCCAAATCATTGTTTGTAATCTGTAACGCCGCAATATGGCTGCCATCGTATCATCCAGGTGGATGCTGCAGATTGGTGGTGGTTGAGGAGATTCTCCCCTTCTAAATGTACAGCGCTTTGAGTAGCCAAGAAAACGCTATATAAATGTAATTTAATAATAATAATAATAATAATAATTAATTAACTAAACTAAGCTGATAGCCTGTAGGTAAGTCGGGTACATCTTCTCAAGTTTCTTTACATTCCCAATAGAAAGGGACTCCACTCCACACAACTGGTCAGACAGGTTTATGTAGAGTATGCAGAGTTATACAGGTTTATCATCCTCCTTTCTCAAACACATGCCACATGCATCCCCACTCACATGTCAGAAGTTTTCTTTTTAATTTTGTGTTTCTGCTTCCTTTTCCATGGTATCACAATTATAGCATGTATGACAAATTCTCTTACTGCATCAAATTCTTTCAAAATCATTATGCGAAAAATATCAACCAATATGGATGGCAATAGGGAGAGGAAAAACATGTCATCTATAGCCAAGGATGTTTAAGTGATTATTTCTTTAGGCATACAAAGTAAACCCTCCAGCCAAAATGAAAGGCTTCATTAGTGGCACTGCAGTCATGCTTTTGTGACTGTCATACTGTGTATGTTTTGTTTATTTTGCAGGCTTTGAGTGTGTTTCCTTGGTTACGGTTGGATTCTTGTCCTCTTTAAATCCTCTCTAAGCCCTCTTTTGCCTCTCAGACCACTGTGAGTGAGAGTGTGTGTGCACGTATGCACCCTTGAGTGTCTTTGGCCTGCTTCACTCTGCACGAGAACAGCCGTCTTTCTCTGCTCTAAGAAAGCTCAGCCATATTTTCAGCTCCAACCCTGCTTAACTTAGCAGTGCTGGCCTAGTTCTTCATCAGCATTAGCTTCATAACATATAACATATAACATGTTGAAGCTTACAGTCTGAAGTTTGTTTCGTCTAGGCCAAGCACTAATGAAAGAGTGTTTATCCCCTGTGCCTGAAGGGTTCATAGTAAACCAGAAAAACCTCCTGCAGACATCTGCACCTGATTCTGAACCCCTGACCTACATTCATAATTATAACTCACTTTAAAGCTGTAAACATGATAGACTGTCACCCTTTTCTTTCTTTTTGAAGTAAAAGTGTGGTATGTGTTAAAGGATAGTTCACTCAAATTTAAATTCTGTCATCTACTCCCTTTAATGTTGTTCCTTGTGACTTACTTTCTTCTGTGGGACACAAAAGAAGATATTTTGAAGAATGTTTTAACTGTTTAGTCCATATAATTAAAGTCTTTGGTGTCCAAAACAACACCATTTTATGGAGAAAAAACAAAACAAATACTATTCTAAATATCATCTCTTGTCTTCATTTTCGGTCATAGTTTAACCAAGGCATAAGTTTGTTGACTGAATATATGTTTCTTATAATCTAAGAACTTTTGAAATGAGTTTTGTTGATGAATAACCTTTTAGCTCTCTTGTGCTATGGATCTGTCCTGTAACAGATGGGTTTGGCTTATTTTGGCTACTCTGAAGAAACTAAAAATGTCACTTTGTTTGATTTTTGGTCCCTTCATAATTCCAATACTTCCATTTCTGTTATTGCATACTTTTAATGAATGTACTATTACTTTGCAATAGTACTAATAGCAGTGATCAAGCAGTCGGTGTGGCCGTTTTAGACAAGCATTGCATTTGTGAGTATATTTGAGGTTGTGCTTTTTGACTTTGAACAGCTTGTGCATACCAGCCTGCATTCTCTCTCCAGAAGCTCCGGTTACTCTCTTCCTCCGCACTGCAAATGTGATTCTTCAAATTTCTACGAACCTGCCTTTTTTTTTTGTCCTGTAAAACAAACAAAGCCTATATCACCTCCTGAGTGTGACTGAGTGTGAGAAAAGGAATATTCCCATTGGTGCAGTGTTATCACCTGTTTTTCATGCACAGAAGACCGAACAGAACAAGGTCTTCCTGTAGCTGTACACAATGTGGCATTCTCTTTTGCACCTGGCTTCCAGCTTACTCTGTGTGTGTGTGTGTGTGTGTGTGTGTGTGTGTGTGTGTGTGTGTGTGTGTGTGTGTGTGTGTGTGTGTGTGTGTGTGTGTGTGTGTGTGTGTGTGTGTGTGTGTCAGTATAAGTACAAAACTGCATTCTTTCATTTCTTTCATGCCCTTCACCCCCCTCTATCCCTCTCTGTCTGTTTTTGAAACAAACTTTTCTTCTTATGGCCTGAAGAGCGTCCAGGAACAAAACCTGTCTTCTGTTCTCTGTGTGTCACTCTAGTGAATGTTCTCTGTACCGTGATTGGTTTGCATTCTTTGAAGTTCTCATTACATAGTGCACTGAGAAACATGGAGGATTCAACATGATGTTGATATTTGTGATTTCAGTGCTACACTTGCAACACGGAAATGGTATTATTTTCCAGTTTGAAATGAACTTTGTTTCCAGTTTGAGATTGAGCTCTTAACTTTTATATTTTATATATGTGATTTACTTTTAAAATGGATGGATGCACTTTTTTAAGCTTCAAAGTTTGGGCTGCCATTCACTGCTATTATAAAGCTTGTTAGAGCCAGGATATGTTTTTTAAAAATATAACTCAGATTGTATTCATCTGAAAGAAGAATGTCATATACACCTAGGATGGCTTGAGGCTGAGTAAATCATGGGCTAATTTTCATTTTTGGGTGAACTATCCCTTTAAAATACAATAGAAAGTTATTTTGTGAAAATATTAAAACACGGTTTTCTATTGTAATATGTTTTTCTGAATAGATAGTTCAAAAGAACAGCATTTATCTTTTCAAGAAATATGAAATAACATTATAAATGTCTTTGCAGTCTTACTGATTTTTTTTTTTCTGCTTTGTTGGATCTCCTTGAAGCACGAGTGATGTTTCCTCTGTCATTTCCTGCATCCAGCAATATTTCTCACAAACATTTCCCAGCACCACACTGGTGCTGCACTGTTATCTGTCATCAAGACGCAATCAGGACAGACCAGGACTGCCTCTCATCAGTTCACACTCATGTGTTTTCTAGTCTGTCTTCACTCAGACTGCTTTGGGCTAATGTCCCACCAGTGCAAGCACTGTAGTTAATGCAATGACGACTTGCATATAATTATATTGTGCTGAAGTTTACAAAGTTTGATCAGCGCAAAATGTAGCAAACATACCCACTCATACACATAAACCTCTTTCTTAGGTCTCATTTTAATTGTCAATATTAACGCAAGTAGGTTAATAGGCTTGTGATGGTAAACCATCCTTTACTCTGGTATCAGCTGTTTCAGTCTTAGAGCTGACTGAACCTTGCAGAGGTTTGTAATATGTGAAAGGGGTCACATACCCAAGTATGTCTCAGTTCTGAGTCACACACAGATTAGGAGGTCTGGCCTTTCTGCGTCAGCCTTGAAGTCTTATTCTTTCTTATTGAAATACTGAAAGTATTCTCCTTTTGGTTTTTCTAAAATTTTATTTCCTCTCTCTATTTTTATTCATTTTACAGAGAGACATCCAGCATCCCGCTCATCCCTCTGGGACTAAAGGAGACCAAGGATGTCGATTTCTCTGTTCCTCTCAAGGTCAGTTTCTTTCACAACGCCCCTTCATTGTTTACCTCAGTTATCAGGCGTTCAGTTAGGGGGCTTTCATGATTCTTAAAGCTTTTCTAAGTGAAAACAGAAAATAGGTCACAGAATAATAAACAAGGAAGCCAAAGACTCAATAAAACTTTGATTGCAGTTTTGAAAGTCTACAGTGACGTCTGATGCATGGCATTCATTATCTTATAAATAAGTGGGTGTTGAGATGTTTGTCGAGAGACAAGAATCAATCCGATGCTTCCAACCTGTAATTTAGCTGATCCGTAATGACATAGCCATGCAGGTGAACCTATGACACCGTGTCATTGTTACATCTGTTTTCTTACTGCAGACAAGTTTAACAAGGAGAACAGGCCTGTGAATATGTGACTGTGTGGCCTTTTTGTGTTTGCGTTGACATTTATGAATGAATTGATGCTTTATTTGAACAGGACTTCATCCTGGAACACTACAGTGAAGATGGCTCAAATTTTCAGGATCAGATCGATGACCTGATGGACCTGAGACAGGTATTATACAACATCTGTGAAAGGTGCCAAGTTTAGGATAAAATAAATCTGTTCAGTAAAAACAGATACACAAGTCTAACCAATGAGGTCCTGAAGTAAGTGTGTGTGTGTTTTTCAGGCCTGTCGGACCCCCAGTCGTAATCCTTCTGGTGTGGATTTGCTTGCCAACTATTTCGGTCAACTTTCCTTCTTGGAGACTCGATTTTTCTCCCCTACACGCCAGCTTGGTATTTTCTTCACATGGTAGGTTGCAATGAACTTATACGCTACTGTATCAGCTGTAAACCTAACTCATTCAGAGGAAACACACAACTGGTCTGACTGGGCTGTCAGGCTGCCTTTGATGTTTCTATGTTTATACATCAGCTTTTTGTTTCATTTATACCCTAGAGACAAAGGGAGATGACAGGATAAATAAAGAAAAGGTGTCATCATAAAAAAAAAAAGCTGGAGAGAATTAATTGAACTGTTAATAAACAAAGTATGCAATTCCTATTAACACAGCATTGCATATATGTAACCAAACAAAAAAGCCTCATTTTTTTTTGATCAACATGTGTTTTAACGCACATATTTTGTGCCTACGCAGGTATGACTCCTTTACCGGCATGCCTGTGTGCCAGCAGAACATCTCTCTGGAGAAAGCCAGCATGCTTTTCAATATGGCAGCTCTCTACTCCCAGATTGGCACCCGTGCTGACAGACAGACACAAGCTGGACTCGAGGATGCCATCGCTGCCTTCCAGAAATCTGCAGGTGAGAGGTTTTGAGCAGATGCACTTATTGTATGCAGATAAGTTTGTGAGAAGGTATGGTATCCAAAACCAGCCATGCTGTACCGTGGATGAACTCCTGCCTCATGAGAACAGACATGTATTCAGGTTCTGCTTGTGTTTTAACTAGGTGGAGTGAACATGATGTAATTCTTCCCCCTCAACAGCAGATCAGTCACAGGCTCATGGGAACTCAGTGGCTTGTGTTGGTTTTTAACCTCCTTAAAATAACAGTAGCATAAAGAGAGATTTGGCTGGCTTTCTTAAGTCATCAAAACAGCCAACCCCGCTGTCTTTCATCACCTAGAATGCTTTGTATATCTCCACCGGAAAGAATGTCCAAATATGAGTGCTCTCTCCTCTTGTTGTTGTTTTTATGACAAAAATGGATTGACACACTGTCCTACAAGTCTTTTTTTATCTCTAAGATCTGTGTGTTTGCAAAAGCATTAAATTAAGGAAATTACAATGTTATTTTACTTAAGCTATATTGTTGAGAAGCTTAAGAAATTATCTTGAATTTTCTGTTTAATTTACGCCTTGCTGTGGGTGGCAAATATAAGGAGACAAAGGCAAATATTGTATAGATGTAATGTTGAATTCTGTCTGGTTTTGTTTCTGTATGTTCTGCTGTAGGTGTGCTGCACTTCCTGAAGGAGACATTTACACACACTCCCAGTTATGATATGAGTCCTGCAATGCTGAGCATGCTGATCCGGCTGATGCTAGCACAGGCGCAGGAGTGTATGTTTGAGCAGATCACTCTGCCAGGAATCCGAAATGAGTTCTTCAGCCTGCTCAAAATGGCCCAAGAGGCTGCCAAGGTACTTTTAAAAAAAAATATATAAATGATATTACCGTAGGGATGCACAAATGTATCTGTAATATCAATCAATTTTGAAAACACTAATAATTTAATAACATTGTTAAATGTAATCTTTAGAAAATCTCAGAATTATCTCATTATATAATTGAATAATCTTGTTATATAATTGAATAATCTCATTATAATATATTGATGCCTAAATTCACTAGCTTTAAAAATGATTTAAAGTAATTAATACTTTTATTTAGTAAGGATGCGTTAAGTTTATCAAAAGAGACATGTAAAGACATGTATAGTATAAAGATTATATTTCATCAAAATAATCCTCAAATCCTTAATATTTAGTGTCAACAAAAATATTAAGCAGCACAAATATTTTCAACATTGATAATAAAAATAAATATTTCTTCAGTACCAAATCAGCACATTAGAATCATTTCTGGAGGGTCATGTGACACTGAAGACTGCTGAAAATTCAGCTTTGCCGTCACAGGAATAAAATTACATTTTAATAAATAGTACAACAGAAAATAGTTATTTTATAACTTTTATAATTTATAATCACAGATTTTTGCCATGGTGTTCTTTCTGTTTTAATTCAACCTTGGGGATCGGCATGAAGGGACATTTTTACATATAAATACATGACCTATTGATCCTATCAGTATGCAGTTTTTTTAAAGCCTACAGTTATTCCTCTGTCCGGAGTGGTTGTGACATTTACCCCTCTTTCCTTTCTTTTCTCAGGTGGGAGAGACCTACAGTCAAGTTCACCAGTCCATGATCCAGACGCCCATTAAGAACAACGTGCCCTTTTTCTGGACTACCATGTCCCATCTGAAGATCAATCACTACACCTCACTGGCCCATTACTTTGTCTCCACCGCTCTGCTTGACCACCAGTGTAAGTCAAGTAGCCAATCACAGCTCTTGGCCATCTCCCATTGGCTGACAGCCCATTGGAACCTTTAAAGGTTACCTTTGTGTCTCATTCATAGAAACTGTTTCATTTCCTTGTGAGAGCAGAGAAGGATTCAGGTATCAGTGCTTTAATGGACTTTATTCTGAGGAGCTTTTTTGAGGACGTAAAGAGGGAGGCAGATGAAAGCCAGAGACGGTTCAGTATCTTGGCTACTTTTGACAGTGTGCTGATAGACTGAATGGGATTATGTAACATTCTCTTTGTTATTTAAACAGTCAGTCCTCCATCCTCTCCCCCTCTTTTGTTTTTACGTCTCCATAACAGACAGTTTTGGCTATGAATGAGCTTATTTGGACTCAACCGACCAAGTAAATGCACAATGGGAGGTGTAAATGCCATAACATTTAACATAGCCTCAGTGGAATGAGATTAAATTTACAGGAATGTACATGTATCCTGTTTTATTGAACAAAACAATGCAGTGTTTAAATATTGATGATACCGGTGTCTGTATGTGTAGTGTCGCCTACTGATGATGAGGACAAGCAAGAGAAGGCTCTGTCACAACTATATGATGCCATGCCGGAGGGACGTTCTCCTCTTGATATCCTGAAGAATAAGGACGACAGACGGAGAATAGGTGAGAGGCTCATACATATAGACCTGTGAGGTGTAAATGATAGGGATATTACACTTTATTACACTGAACTAAGATTTTCTGTCTGTTTGATCAGGTAAAGCTCATCTGCAGCGCTCAATCATGGGACACGAAGAGGCCATCCGCACACATTCTTGCTGTCGACACCTGCAAAAACTGGACATCCTGAGTGACATCCTGCAGGCTAGCCTCAAACGCTCTCTTACCAAGTTTGACCAAAATGACAAGGAAGATGAGTTTACAGACTACATGCTTGCACCAGATATTATCTGTAAGTCAGAGATAGACACCGTTTGCACCTGATATTAACACACACCCTGAGTGATCTGATCACAAGTGGTCCGGTACATTTGCGATGCATTTTACTTCCAGGTGTAAACAAATGTTTTGTCTCGCCTGATCACATGATTGGATTTAATGGCGATTTGATGTTTTGAGATTTGCTCATTATGTAAACTTTGACAGTTCTACTATAGATTTTTAAATTTAAAATGTAACCTGTATGCTGCAGTGAGGTTTTTTTGTTGTTGTTCACCGTAGCATCACTTTGAACGGTGTATGAGATTCTCAGAACACAACCTGCATCTTACAGTAGAGAACAAGAGTGGTAAGTTCAGTTGACAGTGTAAACATACACTAACATTTTTTCCCCCCTCCTTCTCTGTTAGCTAAAACAGAAAAGAAAGCTGAGATGGAGATTCCAGCAACCACCAAGGTGAAAGTCACAGACCTATTCCATCGGCTGGTATGTGGGCTACTAATTTTACTTAAACAGTTTGAGCTCTTTTCACAGCACAGGAATGCTTGTGCAAATTTGCAACTTCTTTAGTACACAGAATAGTTTTGCATAATATCTAAGTATTCTGTGAGCATGTGTGCTGTTGAACAGACCCATGTTGATTGAACTATACACACTGTCCAAACAGACCATAACCTCACCAATCCAAGGTTTCAATTTCTTTGGTAAAACCAAAATACTGCAACCAGTTGGGGATGACTCAGAGCTGTATTTTTGGGATATCTGTTTGGTCAGTCTGTAGAGTATGATACTCACAGTACTAATATGAATAACCCTGGTTTGAACATTAATTTCATGAGTGTTATGACATCTTCAGTCTATGACTCTATGAAACTCAGTACCAACAAATGTTTCTGATTCTTAAATGTTTTATTCAAGATAATCTTCACAAATGAACACAACTTTTATGATGCGTAAATACAATCAGCAGAAGTAAAAAGCTAAAAGAACTACACTGCGTTCTCACTGCGCTCTCATGACTTCAACGTCACCACCACAAAGCTTCTGAAAACCCTTTAAATCTTTATTTAAAGTCTACAAGTTGGAAAGTTTGGGTTGGAATAGTTTGCAGCAGTGCTTGAGTATAAACACAAGGCTGTAAAAGCAGACTAGCGAGTAGATGAGTTTTCCTGTTCATGCAATGATGTTTCATATCCCCAACAACCTCTATAGTCCCATTTAGCTACTTGTTAGCAACCACATTTATCAAGTGTAAAAGTTTAGAAAAAAATCACTAGGGATGTATTAATAATGCATTTCATGTCATAGAATAAAACCTTAAAATATATTGAGCTTGTATTAACCACTTACCTTATTTTAGACATTTGAACAAAAGTTCATAAAAAAAAAAAAAAAAACATTAAATTGTATGAATCATTTCTCTGTTTTCATTGGGTTTTTAATTAGGCTTTTTCTTCATCATGATATCAGGGTAATTATCAAAGTGAACTTTAAGAATTAAAAACATGCTCGTCATAGAATTCATAATTCATTAAGTATTAAGTTTGAGTTTGATTTCTGTTAAACCTCAAGTCTTCATCTGCAGTAGATTCTGTGAAACTGGAATTATCATTTTGACTAGAATCTTAGAATTGTAAATCTGCTGTACAGAACTGGAACATTCGAGAACCACAGTGACGTATATTCCGTTCCCTCTGGCTGTGGGGAACAGGGTAATTCAGGTGAAGGAGGCAGAGTTTATGATGTGGTTAGTTTTATGGAAGCATATATTTGAGTTTTACCACCTTCAGATGTCTGAGTGACCTTCAGAGAGTTCAAAGAACCACTGCTGTGATCCTGTAATAGTTGCTATGGGCACTTTTAAATGAACCCTCACTTGAAATTTCATTTCCGTAGGTCAGTTTAACGTATAAGCTTTGCAAGTCTTTAATCAAGTCAAATGACCTTTCTTAGGAAGGGGTCAACCATATGCTGCACATGCCTTTAACCAGTGGTTAAACCAGTGGTTCTGGACCTTTTAGGACCTTTGACTCCCTTTTCTTAGAGAGGCCCTGCTATCTAAGCTAATACATATGTACCTCTAGTAGTTCTGTTGTAAATAAAATCAAATAAGGTCAAAAATATTTATTAAATACTTTCTTTAAGTGTTTTTTTTTTAATCATTACAGTTAAGATTTTTAATATAACTCAATTTAAATATTTATTTTTTTTGGCCCCCCTGGAAGTAAGACTTTTTGGGCCCTCTGGTTGAGAGCCACTGCCTTCAATGCTTTAACCTGACCATCACCTCAGATGGCGGTGCTTTTCATGATGATATTAAATAAACCTTCTACACCATATGAACTAACACATTCGCATATACTGTGTGAAGTCAGTGTGCCAGTAAGCCAAATGTTTGGATGGTGAGCAGGTTGGATTTACAGCCAAGGACAACCAGGGTGGCAGGCTAAATTTAAAAACACCCTGTGTGTCTTTGAATTAGGTGAGTTGCTATAGTGATTTGCTGTTGTATTTGTGTTGTGCAGGGGCCTTTGTCAGTGTTCTCAGCTAAGCAGAGATGGTCAGCTCCACGCACCGTCCGGCTGAGACTACAGGACAGAGACCTCGGATTCACTCTGAAGGGTGATGCACCCGTTCAGATACAGTCACTCGATCCCCTTTGTCCTGCAGCGGTGAGTGTTCACGCACAGACACAAACACAATAAGGGTGTTTTCACACTTGGTCCTTTTCAGGGGTCTGACCATGGTTCACTTGATTTTTTTTTTTTTTTGGCCCATATGTGAACACTCCTCAGTCCCCTTAAAAGTGAACCGAACCAAGACCATCTCGGGAGGTGGTCTGGGAACGGTTCGCTTTCAGATAACGGTACGTATTCACAATATGTGCCCATTGTGAACACAAATCAGTCCAGGCTCATTTGATTTATTTCTTTTTTCTTTTTCCATTCACAAATTCCAATGTAGCTTGGTCATCAAATGCCTCCATGCCTGTGTAAGAGAGACATGGCTGCGTGACTTGCCAGTTTAAAATTTTTGATGTATACGATTTATGAGCGCACACACCTAAAGCGCATCCACAGAAAGCCAGCTGTCACATCGCTTGTACTAAACTAAATTCTCTTGAGCATCTTATTGTGTTTAAAGTGTCAAAAACACACAAGGATCACATAAACTGTTGGTTTTGTCTTAAGTGAATGTAAACCATTTGGGAAAGCAATCGTGTATGTGTATCAGTATATTGGATATGTGCATTACTGTAGTTCTTAAAGTGACAGCAGCCTAATGTAACAATCAGAAGACTCCATATGCGTTTTATTCATACAGTGAAGAATATGCAGTTTTATTTTTTCATTTGATTCCATTTCTTACTTGAATGCTGCTTTTAGGTATACCACCTGTACCTGGACATTTTAAAGCAGTTTATTTCATTTGCATCCTTCTTTTATTGTATTTGTCCTATTGTTTTTTTTTTTTTGTTATTACCTTCTGTTAAAAAAAAAAAAAAAAAAAAAGGACCGGATTAGTGTGACCGTAAAGAGAACTGGTTCTTTTTTCACTTGGTTCACCTCTTGGTCCACTTAAAGGAGTCTGAGTTTGATTCTTTTAAAGAGGACTCAAGTGTGGAAACACCCTAATGCTTGTTCAACTGCTTTGCAGAACACAAAAGATGATGTTTTGAAGATCCGTTTTTGTCCATAATGAGTCAATGGTGTTCAAAACAATAGTGGGACCCCACTGTCTAAAACTGTACGGACAAAAAGAAACTGAAACATTTGTCACCATAACTTCTTTTGTGTTCCTTGTGCTGTAAACTTCTCCCTCCCCCTCCATTTTATTGCAAATAAATATTTAATGCTGTGTTGCCTTAATGAGAAGAGCAAACAGAAACAGATGTCGTGACATTTATCAGAAGAGAACTTCTTCCTGTTTCAATTAATCTTCCTTTTATACATATGAAATTGTGAATGTCCTCGAAGCGGAGGGTAGATTTAAACTTTGACCACAGCAATTGAAAGAAACCAAACACATATCCACGCCCATTGCACCTGTTTTTGACCATATGCGTCTTGAGCTGTCTCAAGCAGCTGTGTGTCTCCCACAAATAACTCGCTTTTATTTTGTTGGTGCACATGAACGAGTCCTCTCAGAGCTCATCTCTGTGGTAACAGCAGTGTGGTCGTGCCGATAAACTCATACCATAAATATCTGAAGTGTCAAAGCGGCACTCTTGCAGGATGTGATTTACTTCTCTGACCTTCTTTCTTTTTCTCTACACTATCTCTTCATCACCAGGCTGGGGGACTGAGAGAGGGAGATTACATTGTTGCTGTGGGCGACACAGAGTGTAAATGGATGGGAGTGAGTGATGTTATGAAGCTTTTAAAGGATGTGGATGAGGAGGGCGTTAACATCAGAGTGGTCAGTATGATGGATAGCAGCAACCAGCCAATGGTAATTACTTTTTTCTCAAGGTTTTCTTTGCCTACCATCATCTGATTGGTTGAGGAATTTTACTATCCCAAAGAGGAATTGTATTTAATATTTATTTAGATGCACTAATATTAACAATATAGTTATGAATATAAACACACCGTTCAAAGGGGGTCAGTACGATTTAAAAAAATTTAAAAAAAGAGAGAGAGAGAGAATACATTTCTTCATCAAGGATGAATTACATTGATCACATGTGGCAGTAAAGACATTTGTAATATCACAAAATATTGATTTCAAATAAATGCTATTGTATTCAGATCAAGTGTTGTTGGGGGTTTAATTGCCCCCCCCTCTCTCTCTATTTCTCTCTGAAGCCCACCAAAAGTGCTACATACTGCGGTGGTCTGCCGAAGACCTACTCCATGATCTGCCTGGCATACGATGAGGATGATAAGAACCCAAAGTCTCGCAAGGTAGCAAAAAAACCATCATTCCTCAGCTGGGGTCTTAAGAACAAGAAGAGCAACAGCACACTGAGTCTCCCTACTGCAGATTACAATGGACCCTGGAACAGACCTACCTATCCCAACTCATGTAATGAAAGCGCCCTCTACTAAACACACAAAACTGGATTTATACGTTTGCTGATAGTGTAAAAGCACGCTATATTACAAGGAGAGATTTTTAGAGAGATTGAAATAAATTACAGATGGAAAATAAAATGTACGTTTTGCACAGACCTATAAACACAGGTGTAAGCTATACTTTTATTCCTTCATTAGTCTGGTTGTCTAGAAAATCGCACCAATAAATTAAAGGTGAAGGATTACGTGTTTTAACAAATCAGTAGATAAAAACATGAGGTGTATGCTGCTTTGAAGTATTTGATAAAACATTTTTATACTTGTTTTATTGTTGTATTGAATGGCTAAATGGTGTTATGAAGGAATTTTTTTTAGTTTTTGGAAAAATCCACATTAGTGGCATAGACAGGCATCCTATTCATATTAAAATTAGTGCTGGTAGATTGGCAGTTTACATGCAGTCTTTTTTGAGCCTGTAGCTTACAGACAGACCACCACAGCCTTTCTGTGAGGATCTTGCATCATCGAAACAGAATTCTAATCTTGTGTCAATCACTGTAGAAGAACAGAATGTAGGAGAGGATGGTGAATAGCTTTTGCCCTTGGAATGTCTATTACAAACAGTAATATGATTTGGTGTAACACAAGTATTTAAGTACTGATGTGAAATGCTATGATAGGACTCTATTGCCAAATTCAATCAAGAAGGATGGAAAATATAGCAGTGAATGCCTTTTCTTTCTTTTTTTTTAACCTTTGTTCCATGTGTTTTACCTGGCACTTCTTCAGTGTTGGAATATTTCACTGTCTACAAAGTAGATTTTTATGCACATTTGATAATCAAATAATTTATATGCAAAATAAAGAGAAAAATATCTATATAAAGTAAACATGTATTCATTTAAGTATTGGAAGTATTTAGGTTTTGTATCGTGAAACTGTAGCCTGAATCTTTTTTGGCTACATATCTTTCTGTTACTTGGTGTATGTTCTTCTGTTTATATGGTATAGCTCAAAAGGTACAGATGGTAATGTGTTTTTTGCCTTTCTGACAATATTTAACTTTTCATTTATTTGTAAAACACTGCCTCTCAGAATCCTAGAAAGTCAGAAGCCTTTAAAATGCCTTACAACAGTATACACTGACAAAATCGTATTTAACTGTGGGCCGCTGCTCCTTACTTGTAAATACTTTTATTATTGTTAATGAATGTATCCTTACCATTTATGTCTCTGCTAGTGCCACATTTGGAATTATAATGACAAACACTGTTCTGAGAGGATGTTGATATTGTAAGGTGACATATTAATGATTCTTTGAACGTTAATGTTCACAGAACTTTTCTTTAGGGTTAAGCCAGTATCTGCATCAGCTTGGTTACAAATGTTAACATAATAATAAAGCAGATTTATAGATTAGTTGCTCTTGTGTCTACAATTTATGTAGATTACCAATGGGATACTTCTGAGGTAATGTCTGGACTATGATGAAATCTATATTGTTGCCTACTTTTATGTTGTATATGTAAATCTTGATCTAAATAAAATGTGGGGTCAAAGCTGTGGCTGTTTTTATTGTGTAAGAAGTTACTGTGATAATTGACTGTGTGATCATCCCAACCATGCCAATTCTGGTTAAAAGTAACAATTGTGTAATGAAGTGGAATACAGGTCATGTTTTGACCGTTTGTTTCAGTTTTGCCCTAGTTCATCCTTATTTGTCCAAATGTAATTTAAGACCAAAAACCGTATGAATGCAGCAGGCTATGTAGATTATGACATGACTATGGTTTAGTCCACAACCATCTACTACCCACTTCTCCTTTGAGAATTCTAAAATATATATTTCAAAGCCTCGTGGCCCTCTGACTCGCATGTGAAACTCAAATTAAAGGCATGGCAGAATGGCGTCATCTCACCATTAGAAATTAAAATGCAGTAATACCATAATAATTTAATGATAACTCTGTAGAACATATAACCTCAGTAAAACAGAGAAAGAGATTCACACTCTGTTCCTCTCTTTGTAGTAAAGGAAAAGCATCATTCGTGTTGTGCTCTGTGTGCATGTGAATCTGGGCAGTGAAAATGGTGTGGTGGACTAATGGATTTTAAATCACTCACAGACGGGGGAATTTGATGGTGTGGCTTTGGTTGGTTTATTAGAGAGATTGCTTACCAACGCCAGCAGTGAGGTCACAGTGGTTAAGTGTGTAAGAGAAATATAGAGAAAATGTCTCCGCATCTTCTACAGCTGAAAAACATTAATATCAGAAATACAGTGACTCAGGACTTATTCAACAATTGCTTTTATTCAAAAACTGGAGTTTTACTGGAATCATTTACATATCCCACGCGAGTCTGCTTTTAACGGGAACACTTTCCACCAGTGTTTTTAACAGTAGCCTATGAATCGCCCACTTTCTCCTCTTCAGCAGTCTACAGGGAGCATACATTTAAGCCACTTACAAATGGAGTCAAGTTGATGCATACTTACTGAAATGAATACTAGTACAACAAAAATATTTGTAATGACAACTTAAATTGTTTTCTTTAAATGAAAACGGCATGGAACTGTTCAACGCCATTACACAGACTTTATCTAGTGAATGTATTTGTGTCAATACTGTCATTTGAAGTATAGAAGGTTTCACTCCAGCTGAGCTGACTCCACAGATGCACAATAGGATTAAAAACTCTTAAACCTATAGATGTGACAGTAATACTGACCTATTTGCTGCTTTCAGTGCATTCTGTGGATTTATGCAAAATAAATAATAATAGCTGTAGTGATAAAGTAAAAAGACACACTTGTAGCATTTCATAATGGTAGCTACAACTTTATAGCATATTCTGTTGTTAGTTGATAAATGATGTTCCTTTTAGAGCTACAGTTTAAGGTTATGCATAGGTTATTCACAAAATCACCTGCAAAACTATAGGTGTTTAGGAAAGCGATGTAGTGGTTTTGTTGCCTTTACTGTTTTTGGTGAAAATTACATTTAACTGTGGCCTTTAACTCATTTCCCCTCAGAGAAAAGTATGTGTGGGGTTTAATTTTAGAAATTGTCAAAACAATTTGGGTCAAATTTGATCTATAGACTTAAGCTGCACAAGAAGGTGAAAGATCATTAAGTCTTTAAATAGTTCTTC
Organism: Paracanthobrama guichenoti; assembly: GCA_018749465.1. Lineage (NCBI taxonomy): Eukaryota > Metazoa > Chordata > Actinopteri > Cypriniformes > Gobionidae > Paracanthobrama > Paracanthobrama guichenoti. The sequence continues at coordinate 18,238,856 of CM031949.1, read as the reverse complement.
ATATTTTCAAATATACTTTAATTCTGTAACGTGGAGATTGTTGGTACTGGACTGTTGAAAGCCCAAACTACATTTATACATTAATAATATCGCCCAATAATGCAATGACAACTAATATAAATCATCTATTATTTTTTCTCAAACACCTTTCCCACGTGCAGACGCTGCCTTCCCGTGCTCTCGGAATGATCGTAAATACGAGATTTCCAAGGTAAAAAAATTGCACATGAACGCCCTCCCATTTCGAAACTTCCATGCGATGAACTCGTAATCACGACTTCAGAAGTGGGAATTATCAAATTTCCGATAGCACATGAAGGCAGCAAGAGACTTCACAGTTGAGCGGTCGAGACTCCCCTCTGCTGGAGAACTGCCGCACTCACACGTGGCACGACGCCGTTGCTAAGAGGATTAAAAAGCAACGCTGATTGGTTAAGCGAGCACGCGCAAACCAATAGGAGGAGTTGTTATATTTCAAGGTTTTATCATGGAAAGCGTCTAGTTACGTGAAGTTGAGTTGAATCCAGTAAGATTTCGATTAAAAAAATAGTCGTTTATAAAAAATAAAACAGAAAAGGTATAAAACAGCTTTGCCATACCGATAGTTCTGGAAAGATCAGTCCTGGCCGCGGTTTTTATAAATCGAATGTCAAATCTCTCACCGAAGCGAGGAAGTTTGTTGAGGACTATGTCATCCAAATTCAACTTCAGCTTCAGGAGAAAAGAGAAGAGAGAATTTGTAAGTCTTCTATCGCTTAAATATAACTAATATAGGCTACATTTTGTGGCTAACTGTGGTCGTGTTACTAAGCAACCTATAAAAAGATACATTAATTCAGAACGCATTTATTTTCTTATCAATGGTAACGCGAAGTTACTGAAGTTACGCTTTAACGTGTATCCTGTGATGTAGTTGTGTAGTAAAATGTGTAATCTTGTTTGTTGTGGTTGTTTAGCGGAATATATCTCATGGCTTGATCCCTGCTGCCACCATTGCCCCCAGGCCTGCTGTTCCCCGCACTCCTCCCCCACGAAGCCCCAACCCCTCTCCAGAAAGACCCAGGTATACCCACATACCATATCCCAATCCATTCATATCACTTTGGTCCCCTCCGTCATTTTACACATCTCTCAATGTTTTTGAGGGTCCTTTAATTCACTCATCATTAGCCATAATGTTTATATCGAACATACCGGTTTCAGGTTTATTTTTCCAATATCTTTTCACTTTTTCCTTATTTGTAAATTTTGTGATCTCTCTTATTACTGTCACAGGTCTGCCTTGGCAGCTGCCATATTGTCTTCCTCCCTGACGGGCCGTACTGTTGCCATTCCTCCTCCACGCCAAAGATCTTACTCTGAGAGTGATTGTTCACGGGAAGACAGCCAAACTGGCTTTGAGCCCTGCGCTGCCACAGCACTTTATACCAGGTAATATAGTACATCATTTCATCGACCTAAATCAGGGATTCCTGAACTTTTTTTTTTGTCAGCACAGGAGATTTTAAGTTAGTATTTCAACAATTTAACAACACATCTGCATGTTCATGGTTCTCTGATGTCAGTTAATGATCACATGACATGCAGGTAAACAAATATTAAAACCATTTTTTATTAAGTGTTTTATTTGGATTGCTTTTATTTAAAGGGTTAGTTCACCCTCACCCAGTTAAAATTCTGTCATTAATTACCCTCACGTCGCTCCAAACCCGTAAGACCGTTTATCTTCAGACACAAATTAAGGTATTTTTAATGAAATCTGAGAACTTTCTGAAGCTCCATCAGGTGATATAATGGAGAAGGAAAATTTGGGAGAAACCAGGCACGTTCTCCTTTGGCCAACGAAAGAAGAGTGTATGATTATAATTCAGGCAGCATTACAGGTCAGAAGTCAGACTGGATCGCAATATTCCAAATATTTATCCAGTTCCATCTGGTTGAAGATCGGAGTCATCACGCCGGTATGGAGGACCAGTGCCACTGGCTGTTGTGACGATGAGGCCTTCACAGGGGAGAGTCTAGTTGACACAATCTCTGGTGACACTTCAGGGATGCGTTGTGGTCGTGTCTAGGTGCAGGTCCACCATCTGATCATGATACGCCCCGGATCCGGCTGACTACAGTAAACCTTGGGATAAACAGAGAGACTAATATTAGAGTAGATGCCATTCTTCTTATGATGTACCTAGTACATTGGGTGTTATAGGAAGTGTTCCTGGTTCCGGCTGACCTAGTTTATGCAGCCTAACAATCATTTAACTGATTTGAATAATAGAAATTGATAATGTTCTATGTGTATTTCAGGTTAAAGAGATGTGTTTTTAGTCTAGATTTAAACTGACAGAGTGCGTCTGCTTAAGCAGAGTGTGTCACACAAAGCTTTGACTTCTGTCGTGCTTTATCCTCATTTTTCAAGAAGTCCTCAAGTTTGAAAGCGACTAGCATAGTTTTCTGTAATTTTTTTCTTTTGTGTTCCATGGAAGAAAGAATGTCACAATGTGTTGAACGACATAAGGCTGAGTTTCATTTTTAGGGGAACTAATACTTTAAATGTGTCTGAAAGCACAATCATCAATAATATAACAGAATGACTTCTAATCAGGATAACACAGCAGGCCGCATTGATTGTAACCAGGCACGTGCACAGGTAGGGCTCAACCTGTGCAGAGCACATGCCCTTTTTGGGATATGCCCTTTTTGTAGGGTAAAATTATTTGTTCTTTGATTTTATGATTGCTGATACACTTAATTTATATGGTCGCATGTTTAAGCTGTCAATATGCACGTATTTGCTAGCTAGCTAATTTTTTTATCTTTCTATGCTCTCCGCTCGCCTTCACATGTATTAAACTTAGTAAAACATGGTTTTACTACAGTAATATTGTCATTTACATTAAGTGCAAATAGACCTGGTCTGGTTTGGCCAGCCAAAATTACGGAAGACACCATGATTACTTACAGGGGCAGTAGTGTAGGGATAAACTGAATGGTATGGAATTTTGACGCAAATCGACCCGTGGTTTGAATCCACCTTTTGCCGAACTCGCTGTACTCCCTTTTCCCATCACATAGAAGATCGGAAAGGCATTTATTTTTTTCAATAAACAATTAAGAAAATATTAAAAAAGTGGAAATAAAGCATTTAATGTGCGTTTAATAATGAAGTGTTAGGGGTAGATGAACCTTTGGGGTGCCCTTTTTCAGTTTCAGCTCATGCCCCTCAAAAGGTCTGTGCCCGGCCCTGATTGTAACTGTTAGACATTTTTGGTTCAGCAGGAGAAAAAGTAGTTTACTTGCAGATTTAGTTTTTGGTCTGATTGCACTCTTTGATAGGATGTGTTAAGGGTTTAAGCAGCAATAGCTTGTCATCACATTTTGTGCAATTTAAATATGTGGACTTTGATTTCTTAAGCAAGACACATGAAATAATGAATTTGCTCTCTCTTTAGGGACAGATGGTCAGATTCAATGAGAGAAAGACCCCCTGTGCCTTCACCAAGACATACTGACGATGATGAAGGTGATGACAGTGATGAGGTGGAGGGACTAGAGAGAGATGAAGATCATGTGTATCAGTCCCTTGAGAGGCAGAGCAGAGCTGATGACATAAATGTTGTTTATGCCGTGCCATTAAAACACAGGAAGGTACAGTCATGTGTCTGTGTTTGTTTGATTGGGTCTGCATGTGGGGTGCTTTTATTCTGTTATGCATTTGATTCATTTACTAATACTCACCATGAGGTGGAGCTGTCGATTTATTCAAAGCCTGATCTAAATCAAAACCTAGTCTGAGATCATAGAGATATGAATTAATCTTATTATATATATATATATATATATATATATATATATATATATATATATATATATATATATATATATATATATATATAGCTTGTGATGTTTAACCACTGTTTACAGCAGCATTTATGTTGATGATAATATTCATATAATATTTATAAAGTTGCCTGACTGAATGAATCTCTTTTTCAGGACGAGACCAATTCAGATGTTGATGAAGAGACAGAAGACTCTGCATTTGATATTGTGTCTCCCCTACAGACTGAAGGTTTGGAATAACAAAGATTGTTTTCATAAGAAAGTGTATAGTCTCTTATAGCAAGGCTTTGTTTATTTGATAAAAGTACAAATTGGTATTATTGTGAAATATGTAATATATATATATATATATATATATATATATATGACACATCTTACTCTCATCACACTTCATTGACTTTGAAAGTGCTGGCTATAATTAATAAAATTTTGTATTTTAGAAGAAATTGTGGTTCAGGAAGGAGCAGCTCAAATGGTAAGAGAACCTCTCATCAGATCATCTATAATAAGAAGCTAAAGTCATTATTTTGATTAAAGTTAATTCAGGGTTCAAAGCTAATTTTCTAAAGCGGCTGTAGGAATGTCAATTATGTTGAACCCTGGAGTGGTTTTACTCTGGACTAAAGGTCATTCTGCCTCAGGGCTCAACAAATTCTCTAAAGACAGAGGGGAAAAATGACACTGACATAAAGAGAGAGGTTAAAGGATCTGTTAGAAGGCTCAAGACAGAAGTTGTTATCAGTGAAGGAGTGTGAATGAAAATCAGACAGGATGAGAGAGAGAGAGAGAGAGAGAGAGAGAGAGAGAGAGAGAGAGAGTGGGTAGGTGTTTAGACTTTGTGGGAAGGTTAACATAAGAGAGAGCTTATTAATAATCTCAGCTATTTCTGACACAAGGCTATCACAACCATTCTGATTCACTATTCAGTAAGTGGCTCTCTGATCGGACCGCTAATACAGCAATGCATTCACATACACACGCATACACCCCAATTAGGCCATGTGAACCTGCCAGCCACTTACTGTCTTATATGTAACTCCATGTTATCAGATCAGAATGCTACCATTCCTGTAGGTGCTTGGAGACCTTTACCAGAAGATCTCTAATCTCAACTCTTAATGTGGAAAATTGCTCATTAGTAGAGTTTAACTGCCTCTATTAAGCAAGCACACTGCACTTTCACTATTGGATATACTTAGTAATTCAGTCTGTGGTCTTTGATATTCTGCAATAAGAACCCTTTAATCAGTAAGAACTTCCCTCTGTCTCCATAGCAGCCGTCATTGCTACGACAACCGAGATCGGTCTCACGTGGGAGCATGGCATCTCCAGGTACTTCCCCTCGCTGCCATACATTATCCATCACAACAGCTGAACTCCTTAACAAATCATGTGCAATGTCACCTGTGCTCATTTCAAAATCTTTTTGTCAGTCCATGTGAAATGTGTCCCCTTTTAGGAATCCTCAAAGCTTTGAAAGAAAAGCATAATTTCAGGTTCATTTTGAGAGAGCAAATTAAGGACATTGTGAACATCTTATTGATGTCAAATTTATTCAAGCACAGCTTTCAAGACTGGAGACAAATGAGGTGGTTACTGTGTGATACATTTGTGAGGTAATAATAATAAAAAAAGGTAGTAATTCATCTGCCAATTTAACAAATGTCTTCTCATTCTGCTTCTCTCATGGGCTTATTGTTGTCAGCAATGAGAAATGAGAGAGATGAGGCTATAACTGTAATGACTATGCGGACAGAGACTGGAATTACTTCGACATTTGTCTTGATGTATTCCCTGCTTCTCCTCTTCCTCCACTGCAGTCATTTTGTTTCTTTCTATTGTCTTCAGTGGTGACAGTTAAATCCACTCCTAAAGAAGTTGTTATTGCTAAAGGAAATTGCTATTAGTTGTTTAGGACTAGATTTAAAGTAAGATGCAGTATTCTGTGTTGTCAACTGGATTATTAGCTGTAAAACACATTAACTGTACATTACCTGCCAAATACAAGAAATGCTGAATGTTGTCTTTTAGAAGTCAGTTATTTTTGTTGTGAGCCAGTAATTGGAACTGTTGATTTTGACCAACAAAAAAAACAAACATACGATGCAACTGATAAACACAATAGGTGTGTAGGATGCACATTTTTGTGTCATGTTGGCATTGTCCTTTGATCCGTTTGTGCTTTGACCTTTGTTCTAACTGTAAAAAACAATTTACTCAGGTATTTTTAAAGTAGTACAATTTAACCATGAGGAACAACTTTCTTGGTGCCTATAACGATCAGAGTAAAAAAGAGCCGCCCAGCTCACAGTTAGCCTACTTTAAAAAAAAAAAAAAAAATTATTTTACTTTTCAAACTTTAACTTTTTTTTTTTTTTTTTTTTTTTTTCACTCGAGAGGTCAAGTGGCAGATGAAAGCACACCAGCTTTAGTCTAGCCTACAGGATTGCAGGAAGGATGGATTTACCCTCTGAAATAGAGCATGAAACAGCAGGTCTGGGCAGTTGCTGCAAAGTGATCAATGGACAACTGCCAAGCTTTTTATGCACCAACAGACAACGGCTCTGTGTCATCTTTAACAGCAACAGAGACTTTAGTGAGGGAAGAACTTTGCTTGAGGATGAGATGAGGATGACCTTGAGGTCTTATCTAGGACTGAGATGTCAGAAACGCAGACAAAATCTTGTCCGTGTTTGTAATTTTAGAGACCAAAGGCACAGACAGATCAAGGAGAATTAAACTAGATTAAAAGGAGAGCAAGGATGATTTAGCTCCATTAGCACCCCTTCTGGCAGAACTGACTCCTTATGTGCTATAGACATAGCTCTCAACAATTCAATGTGAAAGACGTTGCTTAGATAGCGGCTTCCCACTGGCTGAGTTGGAAAATGTCAAAAAGCTGGTCAGATGAGCGCATAGAATGCATCTGCCCAGTGTACCTGCGTACAACCGGACAGGGCATAAAGTAAGTCTCCTATCTTCCTCTGAGTCAGATTTTACAGGGAAAGCTGCTCGTTTGAGAGCATACTCCTGACATGACTTTAGGCGTATATGCCGCGTTCGGGCGAAACACCACCAACCACAAATTGGATGCACAAGAGATGCACCAATAGCGCATGAAGCCACCAATGCGCTTTGCTGATGCCAGTACCAACTACAGGGCAGCATCCTTAGATTCAAAGATTCTAAAGCCTCAAACAGAGTTTCATACATAGCTTCCAGACCATCAGGTTCTGACGGGACCATTACATTTTAAAAACGCAGAGCCCCTTAAAGCCTAAAGTATACTTTGGCAATCTGTGTTCCGCACACTGATTTTCATCAACAGCAGGTTCATGTGCAGGCCATTTTTTGTGTTCATGTGGACAGTGCGTATACAACAGAACATGTATAAGTGGCTCAATCGCTTGGTAGCGTAAGTCCACTAGCAAGTGCGCATGCCAAACGCGTCTTTCCGCACTTATGGCCAGTCGAGTATACCTTGAAAGGCTTGTTCTCTCAGCTGTGCCTGAGGCGGAGTGTGGAGTTCCACGTTGGTCCGCACACTGTCCGTGTGACGTAATTATCATTAATTAGGAGAGTCCGCGCATGTGCAGATGACTTCAATGAGGTATTTATATAGTGTGTTTCCAATGTACTGCTGCACACCCAAAGCACTTTACAATCATGCCAGGGGTCTCTCCTCAACTACCGCTAGTGTGCAGCATCCACTTGGATGATGCGACGGCAGCTACAGTACAATGGCACCAGTGCGCTCACCACACACCAGCTATAGGTGGAGAGGAGAAAGAGCACTTGAAAACCGAGTGTGCAGAATCTGCCTTCTGCCTGGGACAGCAGGTCCCTGCATAGGGAAAGACACAACGGTGGATCCTTAACAGCAATGTCATGATGCTTGTGTACCATGTCTTCTCTGGCCAGTAAGAAGACACCAAAATCAGTGACAGACCTTTCTGCATACAGCAGAGTCCTGGGCTATACATGCGACAGGGCATCCACCCCCAGTCGGGCCCTCCTGTCCATAATCAAGATAACAGCGGGTGGCGCTTTTTTCTGCAGACATCAGTCCTGCCGAAAACTGACTCCAGATCTGCTCCATATGAAGAGCGTTCATGCCAACTGTAGCAGGGGAAGAAAGGGAGTACCTCCTTACCTGCTTATATATGACACTACGGTCTCATTTTTCATTCTGACTAACACATGTTTGCACTGCTGGGCCAAGTGTTTCAGCACCAGGAGAACTACTCCAAAAGTTCTTACATCGCTGTCGACCAATCTCCACTTACAGAGTTCTTTGTCCATGTTGTGATGGATTTGTCGTCACTACTCCACATGACGTAACCCTGCACAGGGGAATTCCTTCTGTCAACATTATTCCCAGGAGATCAGGGCCTATTGACCATATGTCTGCTTAAATGTCATGTGGCATACAGCAAGCTACTGAGCACCCAGCGCTGGAACCCACACATAAAGAGGAGATCCAGCCGTACTACTACTATCGAGGCCATGAGTCCCTGCATTTGCAATAATGTAAGAAGAAACTCTTGCCTACCCAGCCGAAACTGAGCCAGAAAGCCATGAAAATCGTCTTCCCTCTGTTCGTCTCTGAATCTATCTCTAGACCGAGATATAACAGACAGAGATATAACAGTCCCTTTTGAGATTTATCTGGAATCCCAGAGCTCATAAATGGAAAACAAGTGCATGTGTTTGTAACATTGCTTGACATCACAATTTTCACCAGAGTGGCTGTACAACCAAATCAAATTCTGTTACATTATATTCCTGTTAACACTGTGAAGCTGCTTTGAAACAATCGGCATTGTAAAAAGCGCTATATAAATAAAGGTGACTTGACTTGACTGCTTGTTCCCTGCTGTCTGCAGCCAGGAGCAGTTCGCTCAAATAGGCGAACAGTCTTATGCTTTGATGGCACAATAGAGCCAACACAACTTTTGCACATCTTGCAGATATGCGTAGCACTGTAGGGACCTGAAACTTGTAGGCAATCCCCTCGACGGAGACCTCAGAAAATTGTATGTGCCCCGGGTGGATTGTGGCAATATGCATTGGGCAAATCCACCGAAACCCACGCTTTTCTTTCGGAGGAGGAAGTAGCTGCTGAAAAACTGTACAGTACTGATTATGTACTGGGGAAGCCCTCTCGGACACCTAAGTTGCAATTACTCTGCTGAAAAAAGGGGAAAACCAATAACCAATAGCCCCACTGAAATCGTGGGGAAAAAGACACGGTTTTAGTTCACATGCGTGCCACCGCTCAAGGCAGACAACGAGGATCCCCAGGCATGTTGCATATCACTGCATTTTCCTCCTCTGTTGGTATATGGCCAGACTGTGAGGTTAGCGGTTCTAATGCACCTTGATGGCTTTGAAAAATCAACACATGAGTCCTTGTATGCTGAACACACATTTCTTTAACTCTTTCCCCGCCAGTGTTTTTAAAGGGGTCATGAATTGAGAAATCAACTTTCCTTTGAGCTTTTGATATATAAAAGGTCATGGTAATATAAAAATATCTTTGTAAGTTTCAGAGCTGAAAACTTCCTTGTTAGTCAAAGAAAAGCTTTTATTGACACCAGGCCCAGCAAACGAGAAATCTCAGAATATGTCACACCTTGACGTCATCATGTGGTGAAATACCACCTCAACATAAGATGAACAATGCCTGATTCTGTAGCCCCGCCCACCGACTCGTGCCACCGACATGACATAGGCCTACATAGAGCTAAACCGCATGTGCGTTGTTCACTCTCTTGACTTGATATTTGAAGAAAAAAATACAATCGTGGAAGTTTTGATCATGCTGTCTACAACATAGCCTGCTTGACGTGTGTGTGTGTGTGTGTGTGTGTGTGTGTGTGTGTGTGTGTGTGAGATGCACGGTTTGTGCTTATATCCACCGATAGTGCGGGCCAAGTAATAAAAAAATAGCATTCCAATTAATCGTGGGTGGATGAGAGATAAATCATTGTGTTTTGATAAAGACGTTTTGCGAGCCCTGAGGGCAATTCATTCCGGTTGCCGTTGCTCAACACGCTTACAAAACAATTCCCACATGTAGTACTGACAGGGGAGCTAGAGCTCATATAATATGCAAATCGTATCCAATCCTAGCCGTGGGCGTTTACTTCCAAATCTTCAGTGCAGCACGCCATAAAAACCGAATGTGCAGGAGAGAGCCTCAAAACCAGGGTAGAAAATAGCCTATTACTTATTCATTATGATGTTTTTGAATGTGAAAACCACACAAACATCATAGGTTGACCTCAGACAACAGTATAATAAAAAAATAATAAAAAAAGCCAGTTTAAAAAAAGTTGCCAGGCACCGCCAGGGTTTTTGATAATTTTCACAAAAATGTAATGGCCCATAAAATATTTTGTTGTATGAATATCTGAACATGCAATATATCAAAAAGAGAATAGATCTTCTGCTTTTAAACAAACAAACAAACAAAAAACCTGTTTTATTCTAGCTCCATGCATTCCTTTTTATCAACACTTGAATATGGGTAAGTTTCATAAAAAAAAGCAAAATTTTGAACAAAAAGCTAAGAAAATCATGTTTTTGTCAAAGATTACATCCAGATCAGATTCTGAACGATGATCAAACAGATGGAGTAGATTGAGTTCATCAACACTCCTACTGCTATATATGCCTATAGCTCGTTCTGGGTCGACATTTCATTCAGTGACATTAGATGGTTTTGATTTGTATGATGTTTAATGTTGATGATCACGTTATTTTACATATGCATCTGCTTACATATGATCACTTGTTTTACTGCGTCTTCCTCACCTGTGTTTTGATCAGGAGATTCTGTACTCATTCAGAAGATGCGTAATAGCGCCCCCTAGCGTATAACAGCGAAAACACAGAAACCCAGAAAATTACATGTTTGGCAGGGAAGCGTTTTCTCACAAATAACAGAAAATTGCATGTTTGGCAGGGAATGAGTTAATAGATGACATACCATTTCAACCCAGTCTAGATAGATTGGCAGGCGTGGACTCACCACTGTTTTTACAGGGGTCAACCAGAACCCTGAGCTTCTCTGTATCAGGACAGGCCACTCAACCGACAAACTTTGTTGCCACTCTCCAATACAGATCAATGCAAGGACCATTGCTTAACTTCCACCCACCACCTCTGGGGAGCCATGATCTGCCCTCACCCATGCGTGCCTTGAGCGGTGGCACGCATGTGGACTTAGTGCATGTGCACTAAAACCGTGTCTTTTTCCCCACGATTCCAGTGGGGCTATTGGTCCCCACGACAATCAAAGTTTTCCTCCGACTCGGCAGCTAGAGGAACTTTGTCGTGAACACAACACTGACACTCCTGTCTCCACAAGATCGTCCCAACTCTCCATGGCCTCCAAAGATGGCGATCACCGCATCTGGATTAGCACCCAAAGACAGGAGTGGACTGTGTTTGGCCACTGCCTGTCGAGCACGCTCTACATGCCGCTTCAGTATAGAACAATTGAGCTGCCGGCAGTCCACACATGCTTTGGGGTTGGAGAGAATCAGCCTAGCGTGGACCATTCCAAACACACTGGACAGTGCTCGTGCCATAGGACAGGGGCGAGAACTTATGTTCAGATATTTCTCAAGAAAAAGTTTATTAGCCATTTGTTAAATGTGCTAAACTCAAGCTAAAAATGTATATTTTATGCCTTTGCTTTCAGGAGTCACAACTGTGGGTTTTGTTGTGACTGTGGCATGTTTCGACATTTTGTCTGAGAAAAGCTTATTAGTTTTGACAAGAATCACCACAATGGGCTTTTCTTCTTGCAAAAATGTGGTGTGATGGTGTTCTAGCAGCATGATGAAGAGCTGAAGAACAAAGGGAATGACGCGTGTGACTGGGCAGGTGGCCCCGCCCACATCGTCATGCGTCATTGGCCTTTCAGGCATGAATAAAGGTGTTTTCTGCAGATAGCACAAAAGCGCGAAATTCCATAGTCATGTGTTGTACCGAGTGAACCGACTGAATGAGAACTATTAATATAGATTAATCTGCCAAAATGCATAAATGTAAATGTAATTTACAGACTGATTAGCTCAAATTCTCCAATGAATGTGCCAATGAGAGCTTGAATGAATGTTACAATTTTAGTGATTAACGACTTAAATTTTGTTCGGTTCGTTACACAGGGTAAAAAAACTTTATAAGGAAACAGCCAAGCGACCAAAACGACATAAGTTATAAAAGATAAATTAAATGAAATGCCAAATCATCAACAATTAAATTCAGCTAACTGAGTTAGCGATGTACGAAGAACAGACCCCAGATACTTCTTCTAAAGACACCAACCTCTGTTTACAATCATTAATTGAGTATTGTGAAACAAAGAAAAAAGGTGTCATAATATTCTGACGCATATTTGTGATTTAAAGGGGAGATCACAAGCCATACTGTATGTAGTTTGGAGTCTGATCACCACTTATAATGTTAGACTACACATTAAAATGAAAGATGACATACATGGTAGGGTATCATGCAAGTCTAATTAAACCATTATAAATATACTGAACTAAATGAGTTTAATTTTCTTCTCAAAACTGGTGTCCATCCATTCACAATAATGCAGGCGGAAATTTGTTTGGCTACTAATCAGAGCCAGATGTGAGTACATGTAGACTGTTGTAGCGAATATCGAGCCCCAGGGGAAATGGTGCGGGATTTATGCATGCGTTTAATCGTGTTACGGTCAAACATGCACCGATCCGCACAGAGGGGAATTTGGATATTAACAGTTGATTATAACGGATTATAACAATTATTAATATCTAGGGCTTGATTTAACTTTTAGAAATTTCTTTGATTCTAGAATTGAGTTCAAAGGACGGATAATTGTCCACCAAATATCTCCCTTTTAATAACTCTTAAACAACGTTTCTCTGGCCAGGAGAAATATCTTTCTTTTAATTTGTAACAGGGTCGGTTCAACGTAAAAGTGACCTATGTATGAGCACCTCAAGCACAATCACGTGTGAAAATATATATATATATATATATATATATATATATATATATATATATATATATATATATATATATATATATATATATATATATATATATATATTAATAAAATCAACAAACAATAAACAAACATACACAAATTTACTGAAAGAAGGAAGGAGAGAGAGGGAGAGAGAGAGAGAGAGACAAGGCAACGGTGATACTATCGACACAACCTATTGAGCACAAGCAAGGAATCAGTCCAGCTTATTGGTATAAGCTCAACTTTATAACGACAGCTTAAGGGATACTTGCATATGTTTCCTTGGTCGTGAGTTCGTGCGTTTAGGGGAATTCCGCGATCCGGTCCGTGTTTGAATCTTGCAGGGGTGGGTCCTTGGAGTCCGCGGGAAATTCAACTTTGGTTCCTTTGTGTGATGAGATCCGTTGGAAGATGGCGAAGAAGAAAAGGAGGAAAGCCAAAAAAAAAGGTGGCAACAGGAAGCAAAAAGAAGAGAGAGCAAAACGAAAGAGAGGGCAAAACGAAAAAAAGAGCGAGAAGCGTTTGTGGCCCATCTTTAAAGGGCCGCGACAGGGCACGCCTCTTTTGTCGGAACAGCCAATCAGAGCGAAGGAACTCAGAAGCGGGAAATCTCCCTTTGTCTTGGGTCTCGCCTCATTAACATGTTTTATGGCTCTCTTAGAGAAGCAGACTTGGGGGTTTTGGTATGCAGACTTTGGGGTTTTGGCATGAAAGAAAGAGTTTGATGCATCATAGTACCACACAACACACCTAGCCGGCCTACAAATTGCGAGACAAAGATTTCGAGACCAAGCATGGGGAGTTTAACTTAAGAGTTAAAGGAACGGCGAGGATTGACGTCATTCTTCCTTACGCATTCACTGGCTATAAGTTTCTAACCTATCAAACACATCTAAAATGGTTATAACAAAAAGCATGCATACATACAGGGACCACAACACACCTAAAATGAAAAATAACTAAGTTAAAAGTCATATAATCTGTTCGGATGTCCTTTGGTATGTGTGAGGGAGGGGCTGTTGTTTATGACGATGCCTCGTGGGCTGCACGGGGCCTGGTTTGTGTCCTTTTAGCACCATTAACCTGTCGGTCTGTAGACTTCACGGCGCCGGTCTTGTTTGAGTCATTATAAATAATCAAAGTATTGGTCCGTTGATCATTTATGAGCACCGTCCATACGCATATAGGCCTAAAGGGCTTTTCACACAGTGCTTAATCCCAGGTTATCATCATTCTAAACCCCACTTTTAACCCCATGTAAAGAAGGAACATTACACACTTATAATTTAATCAGAGTCTATGAAACCCTGCTCCGGAGCAGGGTTAGAACCACTTTTGCGCTGCTAACTCTGCATTGCGGTGACAAGCGTGTGCAGTGCGAAACAAATCAGCGTTAGAATGTTATGGATAGATGCTTGGCAATACACAGCCAATTGCATGCCTCTTATTCACGTTATGTGTATAGTCACTGAAACACATCATGTTGTAAAAACAGTAGGCTAGTACTGTAGAAATGCAAACGTAGAAATCAACAGTAGAAAATGTGACTATTGAAGAAAAGTTGTGTGACGGAAAAATGTGACGAGTGTGACGAGACGAAAAAATGTGACGAGTGAAGAAAAGATTCATTCTTACCTTTTATAGTCCGAAAAGTCCAAGTATAAAGTCGTTATGAACTTGAGGTTATAGTTGGCAATGTATAATATGAGGATGCACAATGCTAGAGCCTTTATATAAGCAGGACAGGTCATGTGTTGTTCATCTAATAAATGACACTGACAGCGCAAATATGCAAATAAGAATGTTAACCCAGGGTTTTAGGACAGTAGTACAGTGTGAAAAGGTAGTTTATGAACAAAGGATTAGTTGTTAACCCCAGGTAAATTATGAGCAATGTGGAGCAAGATAACCCAGAATTCCATTCATCCAGGGTTTAGAATGACTCAGGGTTAACTATTGTGAAAACTGTGAAAAGCCTTTATCTGTGGAACAAGGGATATTATATTTCTGTTGAGTAAATATAAGAATATGTATGAGAATTCCTTGACCCAAAAATTTAAAAAATTGACTCAACCCTCCAGACTGCCAGAGCATTTAACAGCAGCATTCAAGTCAGAAATGTATTCTTATTAAAGCTACTAAGGTTATTCAATCAAGAGCAGTGAGTGATTTTTTTTTTTTTTTTTTTTTTTTTTCTGTTGTTTCATTCATATTAACAGCATATTTAGCAGTAGGTACTGTATGTTATGCTGCTTTGTTTAATACACAAATCTAATATACGCATGCAATTTCTTTCCCTGTTGTTTATGTTCACAGACATAAGTGTTTTTTTATTACTTAACCTTGTGTGTATTTAACAGTTCAAACGCAATAAGACATGAAAGAGAGCTTAGTGCATCCCGAGTGTATTAATCTTTCTGACATCCAGCTTTCTGTGCACGTGCTTTGGATGTGTGCACTCAGAAAACCATATATCAGAAGTTTAGACTTATATGGCTTTAAAATGCAGATATTAAAATTTCATGATGACGAAGAACTGCAATGTCACATGAGTGTGACTGCAATAGAGATGATAATCAAAACCAAACGGTTTTAGTTTTGGGCAGGGTACAGGGTCAGCCCTCTTCTGGAAAGCAGGGTGGGGAGCAGCAGCTCATTTACATTTAAAGACATATGCACGAAAACACGAAAAGCATGTTTTTCCATCCACTCAAAAATGGGTGTTTACAACATGGTATAATAAATGATCTGTGGGGTATTTTGAGCTGAAACTTCACAGAAACATTTTTGGGGACACCTGAGACTAATAATACATCTTGTAAAACAAGTGGCATAATAGATCCTCTTTAAATTAATCAAAAGCGACAGTAAAGACATTTCTGATATACATTTTTTGTTTTGTTTTTGTTTTTTCAAAATAAATGCCGTTCTTTAGAACTTTCTATTCATCAAAAAATAAATAAAATAAATAAATAAATATATAATATTAAGCGGCACAACTGTTTGGAATATTTATAATAATAAGACATTTTTCTTGAGCACCAAATCAGCATATTAGAATGATTTCTGAAGGATCATGTGACACTGAAGACTGGAGTAATGATGTTGAAAATTCAGCTTTGCATCACAGGAAAAAGTAACATTTTAAAAATATAAAATTGTTATTTTAAATTGTATGGTATTTACTGTATTTTTGATCAAATAAATGCATCCTTAATAGTGAGCATAAGTGACTATTAAACGATAACATACCGATCCCAAACTTTTGAATGATAGTGTATATAGAATTTGTTTTGTATTTAGATTATGGTCTACCTACATTCACTGTAAGAACAACTCATTTACTCATTCACTTGTGATTACTCTCTTGATCACTCTTGAATTCTCTTGTACAATTACTAATTTATTCGCCCAACCAATTTATTACTTCACTCACCTACTTGTTTATAAAAGTTTTTTTCTCATATTGTTCTTATCAGAGCTTAATGATGACTGGAGTGCTCAGTCTCACAGATCACTGAATACTTCAAAAGGAAGACCTCACGGATGAAGGCGAGTCCAGTGAGAGGGAACGAGAGAGACATCAGTCCAGGTGAGGGGCTTGAACTACTCTACTGAACTACTCTTTGACATCTGACATTTCCTGCTCTTTTCTCCTTCTAATTAATAATTTTGCAGCTAAAATCTCCTTAATCATAGTAAAGTTACTGTAATGCATGTCCCGAATTGGCTTATTGCTTAAATTCAATGTTTAATAAATGATTAAGGCCTGGTTTCACAGACAGGGCTTAGATGAAACCAGAATTAGGCCTTAGTTCGATTAGGACATTTAAGTAGCTTTTATAAACATGCCTTAGAAAAAAACTTAACTGGTGTGCATCTTGAGACAAGTTGCAAACATGCATTTCAGTCTGGGACTAGGCTTAAAGAGATTTCACCCAAAAATGAAAATTAGCCCAAGAAAATTCCAATAACTCACCATCAAGCCATCCTAGGTGTATATGACATTCTTCTTTCTTTCTTTCTTTCTAGCATAAAAATACCATATTATGTTTGTAGATCTTTAGGAAACATGCTAAATTCACCTACTTGTTTCTCAGATAAACAATGCTACAGCCAGTTATTCTACTTTGAAATGTGCATTCCGTGTTGGAATGTCTGTTTTTGTTTTGGTCTGTGACACCCCAGGTTGCCAGTTGGCGGAAAACACAGCGTATTACTGCCATGGAAGCCAGCAAACAAACCGGGTCAGAGATTGCAGATTCTGCCCGACCTAAAAAGCCTCGGCATTCATCTAAAAATCTCTATAAAGGAGAGCATATTAAAACGTGAATAAATCAACTCATCAACTTACAGTGTGGCTTTCATTGTCAATTGTGCTCTCTCCTGTTGCATGTCCTCAAGCTGGCAACCCACGTAAGCATTTAGTCTGAGGAGGCGGGAGAAACAACAATCTCCAATATTTTGACTGCAGTACCTATTTCGACCAATAGCTGTCAATCCTACATACCACGCCTTTAAATAATGTTCTGGCTCTTCCAAGCTTTATAATGGCAGTGAATAGAGGATGATATTTTGAAGCCCAAAAAAAGTGCATCAATCCATCGTAAAAAGATATCCACACGGTTCGTAAAGGCCTTGTTTAAGAAAAATATCCATATTTGGATAGTTGACACCAAAAGAGTAACCCCTGACGCGATATAGGAATAGCGTATGCTTTGATGCCTCTCGCGTTCAAACAAATAGGGCTGGGCAACAAACTCAAGCTCCTCTTTTCTTATATTGAAATCCTCCAACATTTCTCTTAAATTCTAATTTGTGACTGGTGTTTTGTTTTTCTCTATCTTTTGTGCTTCCGTGTTCGTCAATACACCATACGTCAGGTCAGGGGTTACTCTTTTTCGCCGTAAAACGATGCGTATGGCCGTCTGTTTGAAGATAGTTATTTTAGTTTATAAAGTTTTAAATATGAATATTTTTCTTACACAAACACATCGCTTTACTTCAGAAGGCCTTTTTTAACCCCCCGGAGCCGTGTGGATATCTTTTATAATGGATGGATGCACTTTTTTGGGCTTCAAAATATCATCCTCTATTCACTGCCATTATAAAACTGGGAAGAGCCAGAATATTTTTTAATATATCTCCAATTGTATTCGTCTGAAAGAAGAAAGTCATAAACACCTAGGATGGCTTGAGGGTGAGTAAATCATGGGGTAATTTTATTTTTTCGGTGAACTATCCCTTTAAGTCTTGTCTGTGAAACTGGGGGTAAATGTATTACTGGCTATGAGTCTTAGAACCAGACTCATCCTGTTGGTTTTGACATGTTAGAAAAGACATGTTCCAGATAATGACTTGGAGCACAAAAGACTAATGAAAGAAATAATGAACTAGATCTCATTAGATGTGTCAGTTATTTAATAATATTAAGCTTGCCTGTTTCTAATTTATTGTTTATGCTGCTAATTTTCATGAAGATATAGGATCACACACTGTGCATTTTATTCAGTGCTAATGTGAATGGGCTGACATTAAGTTCAGCTAGACTAATGGAATAAATGTATTGAGTAATCTCAACAGACTATAGCGCCAGACTCATGAAAGTATTTTAGGATTAAACAGATGGTCATAAACATGTTGTACTATTTTCACATCAAGTGGAATTATTAGGCTATAGTCAGTCTTGGAAAGAAAATCTGAAAATCGGTCTCATCTTCACATAATCCTGTCCTCTCTTTTCTTTTTCTTCTGTCACGTTTTCATTTCTTTGTCTATCCTGTCAATCTTCCCTTTGCCCTGTCTTTGCATTTTGTGCTGTTGTTGGTGATGTGTTCTATTGTATTGTATTGCTGTGTCTTGTTTTATACTTTGCTTTTTGTCTGTCGTATTCTTATGTAATATATTTGCATTTCTGTTCTGTGGTTTATATTTTGTGTGTGAATTTGCTGTGTTTTGCCCTTCCCTGTGTGCTGTGTGTGTCTGTGTGGTGCAGAGGCCAGTGAAGTGTTGCGCAGTACGCTAGAGGTGCAGCAAGCGCTTGTAAAGGAGCTGAGGGAACAGAATCAAATTCTGGCTCAAGAGAAGGAGACACTGGAGAAGAGATGCTTACAACAGAGTCAGCACATAGAGCATCTCCGGCAGGAGCTCTGCCACTCTCACACAGAGAGAGGAAACTCCACAGGTGCCTCCTCACTCATTGCTACACATCCCACTGCGCTCACTAAGGCCTATCCATCATTAAAGGGATAGTTCCTGACAAATTCTTTCATCATTTACTTACCCTCTTATTGCTCCAAATCGATGTGAGTTTCTCTCTTCTGTGGAACAACAGGTGACATTTAAGAATAGATAGAAAGATAGAAACCTGCGGGACCCGACGCTGACAAAGAGCAGTGTGGGATGAGATTTGATAGTCGAGTGCGGTGGCAGGCAGTAAGACACTCATGTGTGTTGGTCGCGGGAGAGTAAAATGATTCGAAGGACTCGAATAGAAAAACCTCTACAAAAAACTTCTACAAAAATACAAATATCGAAAAACAAATAAATTGTTATTCATTTATTGAACAAAAGCAACAAGAACAACTGAAATAAAAATGAAAACAATTTACAGCTACAAGCATGGGTGCTCTAGAGAGCGTCAAAGGTTTCTATTTAAAACATGTTTTTGCAGTTATGAGCTAGGGCTGCACAATGAATTGAATTGCTAGTCACGATTACGATTATGTAATTGTTCAAAGCCGCGATAAAAAAAAAATTACACTTATATTATTCTGCATGCTTAAGAGGTGTGTTTAGGGCATGTTACATTGTGAGAGGCGAATCACAACTACTTCAGAGTAGGGTCTAACCCAGCACAATAGGAACTACCAGTGAAGAAAGTGTACACTGACTGGTAGAATGCACGCATTTTTAAAAAGCCATGCACACAGCCTATTTGAACTAATTAACATGGAAAACAGTGATTTATATGGACCTTTCAACCCTTATGCTAAGGAGACAATCCAACGCAACTTTGAGGGGAGCAAGTGAAACATTTATTATGTATTTCTGCTCAGCTAATGACATTGGACATCAACCACAAGGCAAACGCTAATACTATTTCATATAATGTCTACTTTCTTTGTATAACAGTTCTACCTAATAACATATTAGATCGTAAGCTAATAAAGACGGAGAATGTGAGTGCCCTGTGCTCAGACCGTCAAAATAAATGCTTACGTCACTTCAAGAGTTACTGGCGGTGCGAATGCAACCAGGAAAATTACCCTAGGGGAACATTTAGTTCTCAGGGGAACCACCCTGATGTTCCTTGAACTACCAGGTGTGAAAGTCCCTATTATTGGTTGCATATTTAAAAACAAAAATATTTAAAGAAGAAATATATATTTTTATATATATATATATATATATATATGTATGTATATATGTGTATATATATATACATATATATGTATGTATGTATATATATATGTGTATGTATATATATATATATGTATGTTCCTAAAGGATTATTAGGAACACCTGTTCAATTTCTCATTAATGCAATTATCTAATCAACCAATCACATGGCAGTTGCTTCAATGCATTTAGGGGTGTGGTCCTGGTCAAGACAATCTCCTGAACTCCAAACTGAATGTCAGAATGGGAAAGAAAGGTGATTTTAAGCAATTTTGAGCATGGCATGGTTGTTGGTGCCAGACGGGCAGGTCTGAGTATTTCACAATCTGCTCAGTTACTGGGATTTTCACGCACAACCATTTCTAGGGTTTACAAAGAATGGTGTGAAAAGGGAAAAACATCCAGTATGCGGCAGTCCGCATTTGCAACTTTGACTGAAATAACCACTCGTTAAAACAACCGAGGTATGCAGCAAAGCATTTGTGAAGCCACAACACGCACAACCTTGAGGCGGATGGGCTACAACAGCAGAAGACCCCACCGGGTACCACTCATCTCCACTACAAATAGGAAAAAGAGGCTACAATTTGCACGAGCTCACCAAAATTGGACAGTTGAAGACTGGAAAAATGTTGCCTGGTCTGAGGAGTCTCGATTTCTGTTGAGACATTCAGATGGTAGAGCCAGAATTTGGCGTAAACAGAATGAGAACATGAATCCATCATGCCTTGTTACCACTGTGCAGGCTGGTGGTGGTGGTGTAATGGTGTGGGGGATGTTTTCTTGGCACATTTTAGGCCCCTTAGTGCTAATTGGGCATCGTTTAAATGCCACGGCCTACCTGAGCATTGTTTCTGACCATGTCCATCCCTTTATGACCACCATGTACCCATTTTCTGATGGCTACTTCCAGCAGGATACTGCACCATGTCACGAAGCTCGAATCATTTAAAATTGGTTTCTTGAACATGACAATGAGTTCACTGTACTAAAATGGTCCCCACAGTCACCAGATCTCAACCCAATAGAGCATCTTTGGGATGTGGTGGAACGGGAGCTTCGTGCCCTGGATGTGCATCCCACAAATCTCCATCAACTGCAAGATGCTATCCTATCAATATGGGCCAACATTTCTAAAGAATGCTTTCAGCACCTTGTTGAATCAATGCTACGTAGAATTAAGGCAGTTCTGAAGGCGAAAGGGGGTCAAACACAGTTATTAGTATGGTGTTCCTAATAATCCTTTAGGTGAGTGTGTGTATATATAATATGGCATGCAGTTGCTTCAGACAATGGTATAAAGCTATTCAAAACATCATTCAATGTAAATTGTGATAATCATATTTAATAATTGCAATTAATGATTTTTGTCATAATCGTGCAGCCCTACTATGAGCAATGTAGCCCATCTCAAACATGTCTCTTGATTTCTTGCTATGGCCAAACAGAGTTTAATTTAGGATCTCACCGATCAGAACGCTGGAGTTTTTGTTCAGTGCTGAATTCTGCATCCTCTCATTATAACAAACGAAGTAGCCACGATGTGCTGTGGTAGACTGCTTCATTGATTATAACAGAACTTTGTGAGATCATGATAAATTGAAATGAGTGACAGCTTTTTGTGATTATAAAGGGAACACTCTTTGCGCTCTTATGCCATGCTAAATCATGCATACAGTAGTCTATGCTTGCTTTCCTTTTAATATTAACAGTGATTTGTGAATGTAGATGCTTCAATAACAAATCATTTATCGGGAGTGTTTATGCTGGGATGTGTAGATTGTGGCTAGGCGACATGTAACTTGAAACTATTTAATATAAATGTCATGTACTGAAAAAATCTATTTCAGTCAGGTCCATTTAAGTCAAAAACACCATAGACAAACTTTTAGTCAACTTTTTATTGGCATATTTTGCATAAAATTTACATTTGGCAATATGGCTCTGTTCTAAAATCCCCATCCTTTTTCATGAGCTCCATGAAAAGCCAAGACAGGGAACAGCAGCAGATTCTGGGGACAACGAAACCCCCATTTAGAAAAGAGTATGCATCAATGACAACAGAATGACATTGATTAAGTTTAACACAGTTTAAGGAGGAGCTGGGGAGGAGGTGGGTTGCAAAGCAGCATGCAGCAGAAGCAGCCAAGCAGCAGATTGAACTGAAGCTACTCTTAAGTAAGGCGCCCTGTTTGAGAGTTGCCAATTGAGTGCATAGGAATCAGATCAGCTGATATGGGCGGGGTTGGAATTTTTCCAATCAACTGATAGCAGAGCTTGACTATGTGGCCTGACTGAACTAATGGAGAATGCTTGATTTTCCGGAAACACCCTCCTCTGATAACCAAAACAAACAAGTACAACCCCCCCCCAACCACCCGCCTTTTGTAAGCACTGAGTTCCTAATTATATTATATGCGCTAATTATATGCGCAATATGACTGAAGCCCAGGTTATTTAATTGTGCATGAGTGGCATGAGAATCACCGTTCACCGGTGCACTCCAAAAGTGTGATAAGATTAGTGTGAGCCGTCCCAATCACGGCACTGGTGATAAAATGTGATAAAATCATTTTCAGAACGATTTTATCCAGCTGATGAACGATAAAAACATTGACAGCCAATCAGAATCCAACAAGCTGTAACAAACTCGAGCATTTAAAGCGGCAGACAAGCATGCACTTAGAATAAACAGAACGATATCTCTGGTCCTCTGGTGTGGACGCTAATGTAGTTATCTTTATAGTTCTCTTTCTTGGTGTGAACAGGCCTTTAAGGAAATAGATTTTTCACTAAAGATTTATATTGCAATTGTGGCATGTTGTAGCTATATATATATATATGTATATGTATATGTGTATATGTGTGTGTGTAGGCTGCAGTTTTTCATAACAAATGAAAGAAAAAAGTTAACATTGGCCGTAGCATGGTAAAGAGGAGCCATCAATGGTCTTACCTGTAATTATATCCTTATTGTAACAAATGCTATAGTTAAACAACTACAGGAACTGTTACATTTTCATAAGGGCACAAGTACAAGTATGAAAGCTTTAAAATATGGACCTTCTTGAATTGACTAAACAATTGGTTTTCCCCATAAAATGAGTTCTGCTAATAATGAGAATAATTTTCAGTCAAACTGATAAGGTTTTAGGTGCTTAAATAATATAAAATACATCATATATATCCTATGTAAACAAGTAATTGTTAACTAGGCTATTGCAGTTATGTTATCCATCAGCTTTGCATGTGGATGATACCACAAAAGACCATTTTGCACAAATAAATAAACAAACAATGCACACTTCAACCCCTTATTATTATATTAACTTATTATTATTGTTACTTTTTTTTAAATGCCTTATATTTTATCATTAATTTTACCCTTGTCCCAGACCCAGTTAAATTTAATTATTTTTAACCCAGTTATAATTAATTATTAAATATTAATTATAAAATAATTTATTATTAATATGGCATCCCTAGGAAGGCCTTATTTGTCACTATACGTGAGTGCAGCCTATTTATGTTTATTTTAAAATTCATGTTTCTATTATAAAAGAGCTGTTTGAAGGCTTTTAGAGTTTTAAGCATAGATTTGTAAAACTATGATAATTTAAAGGAGTGAAATAAACATAAACCATTTGAATATTTATTGTGTGAAAATGGTTTAATAAGTGTTCACACAACTGTCCTTCAGCTGTGGCATCATTCCCATCACAACCAACAATTTATCCCACAGTAATGTTTTTTTTTTACAAAAAATAGTCTACCTGGTTACCAAGGAGACAACAGTGTCAGGTCAGTGAAGACGTGATGTGTGTAGAAAACAAAGTAAAGTCAAGAGAAATATTACTTGTAAACATATTATATGAATAAAGTAAAATATTATTGTGGTTTTAGGATGCCTAAAATTGTAACTTATGATTGGCCGTTTTTGAGTATTGCCCGACTTTTTTTTTTCGCCGTGTTCCACACCGTCGGCTCTAGACGGACACCGTCTGTGCTTTTTGGGCTGATTCAACGTGTAGAATCGGCGTTGGGCCATCGGTGATAGAGAGAACTCTGATTGGTTGTTCAGCTTAGTGAATGAGGCAGTGCATGAGAATAATAGCAAAACAGCGAGCAAAGAAGTCAGAGTGGTACAGGACGCGCATACTAGTTGACAGTCGGCTGTAGTTTTCTCGTGTTCAAGTGCAGCTTTTTTGCCCCAACAGAGTCAATGCGAGGCAACAACACAGTAGGCTTTCAACAGCGCTAGTTCTGTGGCATCGGTTTGGTGTGTCCCTACCCTAAGACAAGACAAGACAAATTTGTCTGCTGGTCTGTTCCAGAAATGTTTAAAATATAATTTCCAACATGAAATATATGGCTATTTGAGATGTGGTGGAATTCTCCCATGATGCATGTACCTACATTTCCAGAGGACCCAAAGTGTCCATAGTTGAAGATACACCCATAATGAGTACATGTCTGGGTGGGAGTTATTACCTTTTCCTGAGTTATTTTGCTGTTTTAGTGTGTGGTTTTTGCATAAATCAACTCTGATCTAACTATGTGCTGTGTGTGTGTGTGTGTGTGTGTGTGTGTGTGTGTGTGTGTGTGTGTGTGTGTGTGTGTGTGTGTGTGTGTGTGTGTAGGTGAGAGCTCGGAGTTGCTGAGTCTGAGGCAACAAGCTCAGGAGCTGGTGGATGAGAATGATGGGCTGAAGATGACGGTCCACCGTCTCAACGTGGAGCTTAGCAGATACCAGGCTAGATTCCGACCGCTCAACAAGGATGAGGTAAAATAGCTCACTGTATACCACTTTCAGAGACATGATTTAGAGACAGGTCTATAGGCTCAACGTTAAAACTACATGATAATGATTTTTACATTTTATTATGAAATTCCAAAACATAAATACCGTTTTGGCGCTGTGGCGTGAGATCGCTCTGGCGCAGCTCAGCTCAAGAGAAAAGGCAGCACGGAGCACACATGAACTGATCTTCCCTTCCGCATTAATACCAGTTACAGCGCAAAATAAACATGAATGAGCATCTGAAAGTGTGTTAAAAGATTGAGTACAACAAACCGAAATCTGGGTCATGTCACATGGAATCACTCAATCAGTGTTTCAACCACGCCATTTTGATAAATATATGCACCATATTACATATTCATTATATTTTTTTGTTTTTCAATATTTAATGCATGTTTGAATAAATCTGGCAAGTTTTTATGACAACCACCATTTTAAATGTTTCATATAACTTTATTATTATAAAAAAAAAAAAAAATTAAGTGTAATTTAAGTGTTTGTATACAAATCAGTTATTTTTTACCTAGTAGGCTACAACTGACTTCCATAGTTTACAGCATTAGTTAAGAGATTTGTTTTCCTTCAGAAAATTTGCCATGTATTGTACTTGTATGATATATTGATATATATCCAAAGTAATCGAATCAGAATCTAATTGAATTGTGAAATTTGTGTCAATACCCAGCCCTAGTATATGGGGACTTGACATTTTCCTGTTTTCCTGAGTTTTCAGAGATACTAGAGGAGAAAAGAGGAGAAGGCTACTAATGCTACAAGTGCTTGTAAAAGAGTGTGCACTACTTTCACATACTATGGGTAGAAAAATGCCACACAGTCCTTAATTAAAATTCTGGAGATTGTCTGAAATGATAGATGTTTGAGTTTATGTACAGGACATTATATCTGCAGTCTCACTTGCCTGATCTTCTGTTTTGATGTGAGAGATGGGTGCTGTGAGATAACAGAAGTTAATTGCTACAAATCTGCATTGACTGATTTTGGAGTGGTGCTGGAAACTAATTAATTTTTCCTTGTAACTGATGAAAAAAAGAGCTCAGAATTTCAGCAGTTTATCTGACACTGTCTTTCAGTCTTGCAGGGTGTGATTAGCTAATGCCACAGTAATGATATGCAGCTTTTCCTTTCATCACCTACTTCCTGTTTAATGCAGAGATGATAGTTTGTGGGGTATTATAATTTCAAAGGAGCACAACCAGCGAGAGGTTGAGATCAGATATGTGCGTGCACATGGAATCAGAGATCGTTTCTGCTTTACCCTGGTGTGCAGCTTGCATTTGTTATCTTCTAGCGCCTCTGAGATAGTGGGCAGCTGAGAAAATATCCACAGCTATAAATTACGTAGACCTTTATTTAACCATATCCCTTCTAACAAATACCTTCTTGGCTTTGGCGTTTAAACATGCAGGGATTTGCATATAGGAGCTATAATGTTGAAAAGAGCCCTGTAACTAAACAGCTGAGTTATCATAAGTTTTAATGAGCCTTTCTGCATTGAATAATAATTGGAAAGCACTCAGAGGAATTGCATAACTGAGCTTCTTTAACATGCTTCAGAAGAGTTTGACAGCCAGACACAGCATGACCTCTTTGCCATCTGTATTTGAAGGATCAAAGATCTCAGATTTGTCCCACTGGTGTCATTTTATTAAGGAGGAAGGCTGAGATTGAGCTTATTTTATATTGATGAGGGCTGTCTGAACTTTGAGCCAGTCTGGCTCACCGGTTCACTGAGAGAATGACTCTCCTGATTGCTCAGATATTTTAGTATAATATATTAATCTGCTTTTCATTTATCGGTACACAGTATTCAGATGCCTGACATGCTCCTCATTTAAAGATGAGCTTAGGGCCTAACAGTCCCTAACTGCAATGAATTTGAGATCTGCTGATCACAGAACTGGAGTTCTTTCTTAAATATTTAAATTCCCTTTTTCACATCTCAAAAGGTTTCGGTTAATAGTTTGAATATTAAAAAAAATGATCATATTGTTTATGTTCATTTAGCGAGATTGAACATTTGTCCTTGACTCTTGAACTCTTGGTTGTTAAAAAAAAAACTGATTTTAATTAGAGCACTGGTGTGTGGTTGGGCAAAAGTGAGTGAATGGGGAGAAAGGAGACAATCGGCAGGCTGAATATACTCTTGTCACTTTAGTTTCAGGTCAGTAGCCTGGATCTCACTCTCGTTCTGCTCTTTCTCTCCTGCTGCCGCTCCTTCCATCTCAGCAGGGTTGAAACTTAAGGAAATGTCACATGAGCTTTAGTTAAAGGAGAAACTAGGCTCTCTCTGTGTAACTCTGTCCACCAGCCTCTGCTTTTTACAGCACTGTTGATTGCTTCCCTTTCTAGCCTTAAGTGGATCAGTGTAACACTGAATGTGTCTGAACGCTCTGTTGAGGGAGCAGGCAGCAGGAATCGTGTACAGGAGGTCTGCTGGAGTGATTAGGACAGTGGCTGACAACATTGCTGAAATGTGATTGAGTCATTAAGTCTGGGGACTGTCAGCAGTGTTACTTTTACTCTAATTAGAGTTAAAAAAAAGTACATTGCACACAGGATCACACAGCACCTTACAAATACAATTATTTTAGAATAAGTAGCTTTTAAAAAAAACTTTTTAAAGTATGATTTTTTTATTCCACCTATGAATTTAATGACCTATAATCAATTTTAACTAAATGTAATATTGGTACATACAATAGCTGAGAGAACTAATAGCTGCTTCTTGATGTCTTTGTTCGCAAAGGGAATATGGATGTGATTTATGCATGTGGCTTTTGTAACAGTATGTATCAGCACTTAGAATATAGCCCACTGCTCCACTCGTTATTCACACACAATTATAGATTTAGAAAAGAATCCAACTAAGCATTGTGATTGCGAAGCCACAGGAAGCCTTTAAAAATATCTTATTCTAAGTAAAAAAAAAAAGAAAATTCTGAAAAACATGCACATAATATACATATGTAATGAGGACTGCTGATTCATAAGGGCATGTTAACGTTTTATTTAACATAGAAATGCTAAAAATAAATTCTTGTTCGTATTACTAAACGTTAATTTAAAGCTGAAGTGTGTTATTGCTGTACCACTAGTTTCACCTAACAGAATTGCAAATACAGACAGGTTTCTACAACTACGTCTCGTTGGTGTTATGGCGAGAGATCTGACCAGTAAAATGTAATGTTATAAACTATCAAGTGGTGTGATTCCCAAAATCATTTTTAGCCAACTATGATTGCAAGTTGCATTACCAACAAAGTTCAGTGATTCACTGTTTCCCGAAACCCTAATTCTAACGGTCATTTGCAAACAGCATCGCAAAGTTGTGTTATTAGAACTACAGCACACGGCTTGTGGTCAGAAGCATATTTTCTTGTTAGTGTGACTTGATTGATCATGCTCTTGAGCAAATAAGCAAGCTAACATGCAGTACAATGTCATTCAGTATTTCATTCTACGTTTTTTAGTTTGTGAAAAGAATGAAAGAGTTGCATGTGTTCTCGTACTCTGTGAGAACTGTGACGTAAGAGGGATCCCATTCGACTGAATCAAACATCTGGAAATAAAGGAAAACAACGGAGAACAAAAATAGTGAAGTAGTCTTTAGATGCCTTGTTTTGTTATTTACAGCAAAAATCGTTATCAGTTCACCACCTATGTGAAGTTATTGAACAAAAGCATCTGTTGTAACATCTGCTTACAACTTGCTATCTGCCCCTGTGTGTTGTAAATTGTCTTAGGAGTCAGTACCAATTAAGTTTTTTTTTGTATTTTTTTTTTTTTTTTTTTTTTTTTTTATGTATGAGAGAGGTCAGAGAGCTCACTCACCTGTATCACACTTAGGGTGGGTTGCATTATTAAGGATTCAATTAAGTAAAGTTCAGAGATAATCAAGGATTTGTTGATCTGGGAATCAATTTTTTTCTCCGATGTGATGGATTCACTATTTTAATTAAACTGCAACAATATTAATGTTCCATTTCCTCCTTTATTGACCACCAGAAACACTCTCTCTCTCTGACACAAGTAGCTTTTGCAGATAAAGGAAATAAACGTGTAAAATGTCAGCTGTCTTTATAAACTGCTACGTAGATAGACTATTAATGATCAAGAAGGCAATAAAAACATTGCGGCAGCATGTGCGGATTTCATAAGCCTTGGAATATTTTTTAGTATTAGTTAATGGAGTAATATGGCAACATCGATAACAAAAAAACTCTCTTCTCTTGACATTGTCGCCTAGTAGCCACGGGCATGAGAAACGAGAGGCGCAGCATATTATTCTCTTCTTCTCTTTGTCTGACACCAAGGTGCACCGAGATAGATCCGCATCCTGGACTCAATAGCAGGCGTAAGAATGCAGGCCACCACGACGCTCACATTCTGTGCTTTAATTATTATTTGTATTAAGCACCTCTCTGAGACCTGATGACACACCCACTGTTTCAGTCTTTGTCCAATCAGCCACATACAGTATTTTAATTGTAGGTGCACTTTTTATTCCTCCTCACCTGTAAATTTAAAATTAATCCCTAATTGAGATTTAAATCTGAGTTTAAAGTTATGGAGCAAAAGGATTAAAATTAAATATAATTAAATATAAATTAAATTCTGGATATTTTTAAGCAAGGTTTAAAGTTTTGTGCAACAGAATTATTAGATAATCCTTGATTTAATCTAAATTTAAATTTAATCCGTATTGGTGCAACCCACCCTTAATCTATAAAAAATAATGAATGTCAGTAGACATTGTAAGCCCACCCAAAGGTCCAAGGATGGTAACCAGTGATGCGGGTGAAGGATTCTCTGCGTGTTACTGTCTTTCCTTTTACGCAACACAACAAGATTAAATTTCCAAAGATATTCAATAATTCGTAAATATGAATGAACATTTGATTATTCTGTTCAACTCTTTTACTTTATATTTTACTTGTTCATTAGGAATCTAGGTCACTTAAAGGTCCTCACGCCGGCCGTAGCACGGGTCTTACAATCACAAACTCGTCAGTTTTGATCACTAAACAGAGGTAAATGACTATATTTTAGTCCCCATAGATCTGTATACACTTGAATTAAAATAACCATAGCTCTAGTCAGAGGTCATGACCACTACTATAGATATAGTTGACCAACTTTACTCTTCTGATAGTAGTTTTGGCTTAGTCATGTCATGGGTTATCCATGTACACTTAGCTAGAGTAAAATTATCTTAAACAGAGGTAAGGCTCACCCTATTTAGGTTGGTCAATCAACATTACTGTTGTCCTAAACGGAAATTACCTTTTAGCCTTTACAGTCTAAGTACACTTGAATTAGTGCCAAGAGTTAGTCGGAAATCCAAAGTCTCAGTTAGTGTGCCCTTATGCTCCACTCAACTAGATTTTGGTCCGATACTTAAGATGACGCAGATTTGTGGTAACATAATCTTCACTTAATTTACTTGAGAAAATAATGTCAAAGTCAGAATGAATTCAAACGTAACAGTTTATTAACCAAGTAATCAAAATCATAATTCAAAGTCCAACTCAATGAATAAAAACATCAATCAATTGTATACAAAATCCACAATTCAGAGATCAAAGAGTTAGAAATATTCACCTAGTAGTATAAAACTACACACAGCACCTGTGCGGGAAATCTGTTTACAGAAATTCCCTGAGCTTTGTGTCACCTTTCCTTAATACCCAGATACACCAAATGTTGGATACTGTGATTATAATTAGATTTTGGCTCCTTATTCAGGGGGTCACAAATGGGCAATCAGAATTTGTGTTTGAATGGGTTCTCAACATCTGTGAAGGAGAGCACTTATTTACATACAGGAGGCATTCTGAATTATAGATCTGTGGGAGGTCACCTTCTTAATGGCATACAATATTTTCTCAACTTCTAGAACTTCTTGGAGGCTTGTATTATGGTTGAGAGAATGAGACCATTTTACCAGACGCACTGACACGTTTCAAATGATACTAGACACGTATGGTTACACATTGTACACATTTAACGTTGCATAGGTTTTGAATGAGTTTTCAGTGTGGGAGAAAATGGCAATACAGTGGGTGATGGGCAGAGTGTGAGTGTGAGTGTGAGTGTGAGTGTGATGTGTGTGTGTGATGTGTGATGTGTGATGTGTGTGTGTGTGTGTGTGTGTGTGTGTGTGTGTGTGTGTGTGTGTGTGTGTGTGTGTGTGTGTGTGTGTGTGTGTGTGTGTCTCGGGTGGGGTTGTTATGTATTGAGGAGAGTGTTCACATGTTAATCCTTAAGAAAGTCCTTTGTTCCCAGGAAGTCACCGTTTCTCAGCCCAGATGCCCTGGCAACTTCCTTACAACATCAGTCAAGGTCATCATAATATATAAACAAAAGTGTGTGTTTTGAAGGAAGAGAGAAGGTTGCAGACCATGTCACGCTCATAAAATATGTCTCTTAAACTCACAATGGCAGTTTGTCCTTAAGCAGCCTCTGAGCTACATAAGCTCTGAGCTGTGTGTGTGTGTTTATGTGTTTGTCTTATTGTCCTGAGGGGGCCATTGGCTCATGTCACTTGTGAGTTCTGAATTGCCCTCTTGCATCAACGTCCAAAAGAGTCTCATCTCCCATTGCTTTAAAGCATATATCCACACACCCGCTAAAACATGCTCCACACTGCTGTCAGATTTAATCCAATATTACTAATCTCAATGACTACACACCGCACTGTATTTTACATTACCTTCAACTGTTTCTTTGCTGGGAAAGAAACTAGAGATACTGTTCACACGGAATGTGTTTTTGTGTTCCACTCTTTACATGTTTTACTATGTAAATATGCAATAGATTAACGTGTTTTGACCGTTTCGCTTGTGGCTTTTGCAGGGGCACAAAAATTGGGCACTGTACGCGGATGTCCGAAGTATACTTTGGGGCTTAAACCTTGTTTTTTTCCATTGCACTGCTTTGTCTGAAGGTTTTTAAAGCAATAACCCATTCTGTGTGAAAGGCCCACAAGTCTGTTGCATTCTTTTTTATTCTACAGATCAGCTGTCTGTCTAAGAACTGGCATTGGTCTGTAATTATGTTTCAGTGCAATTACAGTCATTTTAATTCTTTTGTTATATCACAATATCTATAGGAATAAAGGAAGTGAAATAATGTATAGGCTCAAATGCAATTCTTTTCCTGAATTTCCCAGAATGCCCAGCTTAAAGGCCTGCCAGTGAAAGGACCTGCACCTCCTTGGCTGGTGCGTAAACGTGTTGTATTCTTGAGCTTTCATTATGTATTTGTTTCATATAGTAGCACATTGCCATACTGTCTCTTCCTATTATTATTTACCGAAGAGGGTGATGGCCAACTCTTGTTGTTGTTGTTGTTGTTGTTATTGTTATGAAAAGACAGAAATGCAGAAAGGCATATTTTATTTTGTTTAATGCTATGGTTGTACTCTATATTGCCTTTAGCTGGATATGAAATATTTATCACCCCTGCTGCTGGCCTATGAGGACCATCTGAATGCCAAAGACAAACTCCTCAAATCCTGTGAGGTGAGTTTGTGTTTGTGTGTGTCTGTGTTAGAAGGGGAAAGTTAAATTCAGTTCACTCTTGTTACATATTTTGGTGTTTACATGCAAGAATTAATTTTCTTTTGGACAATTGAAAGTGTGTATTAAATAACAATGGCATAATAATGCTTGCTTTGATCTGTGACTTGTTTTGGCAACCTAAAAAGTCAGATACTGGAAAGGTAGAAATGTATCACTTTATTGTAATGATTGATTTTTTTTTTTTTGGATGTAATGTGTGAAATAATCTATTGACTACTGTATGTTGAGCATTTTGTCAATTGCTGGTGTTAATATGCACATATTACCAATGAGAGATGCCACTGGTAGTCTTGTAATAATTAGATTTTTGACAAAATGAGAGTATGATGAAGTTTTTAATGCCTCATTTATCATAGGATGTAATATCTTTTAACACTCTGCCTCTCTCTCTCTCTCTCTCTCTCTCTCTCTCTCTCTCTCTCTCTCTCTCTCTCTCTCTCTCTCTCTCTCTCTCTCTCTCTCTCTCTCTCTCTCTCTCTCTCTCTCTCTCTCTCTCTCTCTCTCTTTCGAACTCACTTGCAGTGCAGCCAACACTCCCACCATACTTACCTGCCCTGAATTTAAAGATTTTTCCATTCAGATTTTTTTTTACTTCCATCTCTCTCAGTAGTCAATAGTTGATTTAATCACATTTATAGTTATATTTAAGTATGTTTGAATTCAAAGATTCACACAAATACACGACCACAATGCAAAATTTCCCAGATTCATCTGGAATTTTCTGAAAGATAGATTAAAGAGATTAATTCTTATGTCAAGGTGTTATTTTGAGAGCTCGCTAAGCGTCGGTTTGGTGAGAACTGAGGTGACTTTTTTTTTTTTTTTTTTTTTTTTTTTTTGGCTTTGCGAACCTGTGCTGAAGTTTCAGATGATCTCTGGGTGAGATGAATACATTTACAAATGCACCAGAGGATGTTCGTGCATAGATACCAATAACCTCACTTAAAGTAGTTAAGCAGTTTGTGGAGGTTTTTTTTCCCCCATGGCAAAATAAACAAGCCTATGTTTCTTCTTCTGACAGGTCGAACTACAGAGTCTCAGAGCACGTGCAGAGGAGGTAATTCAGGAAAACGAGAAACTTCATGCTCAGGTTAACAAAACCAGCACTGTCAGCAACAAAGAATGGTGAGTTTGAGTGTGTTTCTGTGTAATGTAAAAGTGTGTGTTTGCGTTTGTTTTTTGTGCCTGGGAATGAAGTAACAATGGACTTATGCTGACATTCCCTCAGAGAATTTTATTTCAAAGAAATTAGGGGGGAGGGGAAAGGTGAAAGGGAAAAATGTCAAGGGGATCGCAATAATCCTGAGGGCGATTAACAAAAACTGGGAATCTTGTCCTTGAGGCATGCCTCACTCTACTAGCCGTGCTTTTATCACAGGACTGATAATGCCCCATGGTCCTGTTTGATTATGGCTGATGGTCATGGGGCTGAAGTTATGAGAATAAGAGTGAGGATGTCAACAAAGAGTCAGGATATATGTCATTTATAGGGTTGAAAACTACCAAAAAATTATCTGACATTCCGTTAAAGGTTGTTGCAGATGCATTCTGACACCTATGCGAACGGAATAGCGGTTCTTTTTTGTGATGCATGGCACATACAGTGCAACCAGTGTAGTCTCATTTGCAAATGAATGACTTGTATGAATCAGTATTTTGTTGTCAAGCAGTAGGATTCAGTGCAACCAGTGTAGTGCAAGCAATTGCGGTTCTTTTTAGTGAATCACGTACAGCTTACAATTTACTGACAGTTGACAAGAAATGTAAATTCACCCATTTGTCTAATTTCTAAATGCATGTTATTGATCATATTTCAAGATTCAAGAGTTTTATTTGTCACATACACAGTTATATACAGAATATACAACCGGCAGTGAAATGTAAACAGGTCCGCTCCATGGACAGTGCAAATTCACAGTTAAAAACACAAGGAGGAAATTGTGACATGCCTTTGTTTGTATTCAGGTGTGAGGAAAATGGCGGCATGATCCGATTTGCCAAAGGCTGGTAGAGACCGCGCTTTTATAGGCGTTCTTAAACGGAGAGTAGCAATGATCCAGTGTGTTTGCTCCACGTGTAGGACAGGAGATGTGCTGGTGAAAGTTTGGTAAGACTTTCTTTAGGTTTGCTTTGTTAAAATCGCCCGCGACAATGTACGCCGCGTCGGGGTGTTTATGACGCCGCTGGCAACATCATGAAGGCCAGATAAAGCCAGCGCTGTGTCTGCCTGTGGTGGAATGTAAACAGCGGTCGCGACAACCGCAGAAAACTCCCTCGGCAGATAGAATGGGCGGCAAATGATTGTTAAATGTTCCAGATGAGGCGAGCAGGATCGCGAGAGAATGGTGATATTCCTGGGGTCGCATATTGTGATAAATTCATCCCCACATACTTTTATTTCTCCTTTTATTTGACCTTGTTATGTTTAATCAAAATCAAGTCGATCTTCTGATGAAATGACAGACTTCTTTTTGGTGACGTATGCAAGACTTTTCCAATCATTTAATCTGCTTAAACCTCACTTTTCTTACAACCCAATGCAAGTTTGTTTTCAAATCTGCCTCCATCCAATCAACAACTGATGGAAAGAAACAAGGCCCACTCTGTTTTTTATCTTGTACTATAATCTGTTTTACTTGGCTATACATCACAATACTGAAGAAAAGATATCTGTTCCATTTCATCATGACTTTTAAAGAATTCTCCACACAAATATCCTTCCCCCTTTTTTTCTCATCTCTTTCAGGTTGTTATGGGTTGTTTTTAAAGCATGTTTTAGGTCTGTGTTGCCATGAGAGCAGTGTTTGCTTCAGCACATCAGACTTACTGTAAACTTTCAGTATGATACAAATAAAATTGTGGTTGGTAAGTGTGATTGTGAAGAACATTCTTTTATGCATTGTTTAACGGGAATATCAAAATGAAAACAAAAAGATATTGCAGCACTGCACTGCTCCTGCAACAATACTTTTTCCCTTTCTCTGAATTTCTGAATTTAAACCCTGTCATTGAGCTGAACAATTTGTGTGTGTGTGTGTGTGTGTGTGTGTGTGTGTGTGTGTGTGTGTGTGTGTGTGTGTGTGTGTGTGTGTGTGTTAACCCAGAGCTCAGGATGATAGTTTGTGTTAACTGTAGTTTGAATGTCCTTGAGAGGTTCTTTGTCTGTATTAATTGTAAGCTGTTTACAGTCAGTTCATCTTCTTCATCAGTGAAAGATCTCTCATCCCTGTTGCCAACCTCACTGTTCATTCAAACACTCACACAGGTGTGTGTGCGTGCGTGTGCGTGCGTGTGTGTGTGTGTGTGCACTGTGTGTAGGAGGCAACTGCAGGAGCAGGCTCGCTTGGTGCTGGAGGAGAATCAAGTGTTGATAGAGCAATTGGAATTACAACATGCCAAAGCTAAAGAAGCTCACAACAAACACATACAGGAGGGTATGTTACACACATAAACTCTTCATTCATACCTCTTAATGCTCTTGGATTTTTTTTCTCTGTTTATTTTCTTGTCTCCTAAGAATCATAAAACATCTTGTCTGACTTTGAGTGGTGTAGTCTCATAGCAGATGGTCTCAAATGACAGCAGCTGCTAATCAAAACAATGATTAATGCAGTACATTTCAGTGGATACTGTCACTACTATGATATTTTTATGTACAGGAGAAAGTTTGCTTCTTTGTAGCTCCAGAGATGTAATATATTTCTTAAGTATCAACTTAGACATGTAAGCTTCCACCACAGCTTTATATGCAGTGATAAATAAGCTTTTCATAAGTTGATTCCCTCTGAGATGTGTTTAGCTCAACTAGTGGATTGAGTTTGGGGTGGATCTAAAGGCCTGTTCAGATCAAGAACCCAATGGTAATGTGCATGGGTACCCATGGGTAATGTGCACAATATTACAGGGCTATCGTCTGCAGTTTGCTATGAAACCCCCACGTTTCAGAAGCGTTCTCTTTTCTTACACAGAGGAAAGCACGGCCCACGTTCTGAAGGAGGAAATCTCCTCTCTTCTGAGCAAAGGTGCAATTCAGGTGGTACCCCCCAATCTGATAAACCAGGGTTTTTATTCTCGTTATTTCCTGGTTCCAAAGAAGGGCGGTTCCCTCTGTCTTATTCTGGACCTCAGGGTGTTGAACAAACATTTGAGGAAATAAAATTTCAGCATGGCCCGTGCCATAAAACGGAATGACTGGTTCAAATCGGAAAGATGCTTTTTTTCCACATTAGCATTTATCCACCACACAGGAAGTTTATTAGTTTTGCCTATCAAGGCATTTGTTACGAATTCACAGTCCTTCCCTTTGGGTTAAGTCTAAGCCCTTGCACTTTTTGTCTGTGTGTGGAAGCAGGCTTGATTCCTCTGAGAATGTTTGGTCTACGGATCTTGACATACATGGACGATTGGCTTATCATAGCCGATTTGAGGGAAAAGGTGTTGCAGGACACCTGCCGTGTGCTCGCGCACATCACATCTCTGGGCTTCAGGGTGAATGTGAACAAAAGCAGTTTTACATCCAGCCAGAAGGTGATCTTCCTGGGCATGGAGCTGAATTCAGTCTCCATGCGAGCGCGTCTCTCTTAAGACTTTCTGTCACAGTTCAGAGAGGGGGTGAGGGTGCAGTATCGCACATGTCTCAGGTCTTATGGCTTCAGCTATCCAGGTTTTGCCACTAGGACTCCTGAGAATGGGGGCGTTCATGAAATGGGTTTTATCACTACATTTCAGCCCGTTACACGATCTATGCTGTTCTGTAACAGTGACGCGCACCTGCTCTGCAGCTCTGCTCCACTGGAAGAGTGCAGACTTTTACACACAGGGCGCCTCTCTGGGACGGTTATGTTGCAGAAAGTCGTGATGAGGAACAGGCTGGGGTGCCACCCAAGAGGGCAGAGCTGTGAACTGTTTGTGGCCGAGCAAACTATGTGGCCGAGCTTCTGACCATTTGGAAGGCTCTGAATCATTTTCTGCCTTGTCTGCAGGGACATCATGTGCTCGTACGCTGCGACAATACCACAGTAGTGGCTTATATCAACCGTAAAGGTGGTGTGCGCTCGTCGAATGCCCTAGCTTACAAGCTTTTGGTATGGAGCAGGCGATTCACACCAAATCTCACAGGGTGAGAGTGAGGGGCCTGTCTCTCATTCTGACAGCACCCAGGTGGCCCAAAGCACCATGGCTGGCGGCGATAATCCCTCTGTTACATGCCCAGCCATGACGCCTCCTCCTCCGCACAGACTTATTGTCTCAAGCGAACAGGGAGATTTATCACCCACACCTGGACAGGGTAGCTCTCTGGGCTTGGCCCGTGAGAGGACAAACCTAAGCACGTTAGGCTTCCCCCGCGCATGGTGGCTACTATACAGAATGACAGGGCCGTTTCTACACGGCCCTTATATGGCTGTAAGTGGCAAGTGTTTGATGAGTGGTGTGATGGGCGGGGTCTCACTTCATATCAGTGCTCAGTTGCTGATATTTTGTGTTTCCTCCAAGACCTTATGGATAAGGGCAGGTCTTTTTCCACTATTAAGGTCTATCTGGCAGCTATCTCTGCTTGTCATGTGGGTTTTAAGGGCTCTACGGTTGGGCAGCATTCTCTAATCCGCAAATTTATGAAGGGTACCCGTTGCTCATTGCCAGTCTTTAGGAGAACGATCCCTGAATGGGACCTCTCCATGGTGCTGGAAGCTATGTCTCAATTCCCTTTTGAGCCTCTGGGGAATATTTCCCTAAAGTTGCTGTCCTTCAAGCCTTGCTTTTGGCCTTGGTGTCAGCCAAACGTGCCAGTGAGTTACATGCTCTCGGTCCACCCCTCGTGCACTAAATTCTCTCTGGGTGAAGATAAGGTTTTCCTTAAGCCTAATCCGGCCTTCATGCTGAAATATTTCCCTGCGTTGGAGCCGTCCGCTTTTCACCCCCCTAGGCTGAATGCCCTTTGTCCAGTCCGTGCATTACAGACGTATTTGGCTAGGACCAGTGTGTTCCGGAAGAGTGCTCTTTGTTTCATGGGCTCCTTCCCACAAAGGGGATCCCCTGTCTAAGCAACGCCTCTCACATTGGCTTGTGGACGCTATAATTTTGGCATATGAATCAAAGGGAGTGCAACCCCCAAGGAACATCAGAGCTCATTCCACGAGGGGCTTGGCCGCCTCTTGGGCTCTGTTCAGGGGAGTATCGCTGCAGGATATCTGCTCTGCTGCCAGTTGGTCTTCTCCCCATACATTTGTGCGTTACTATAGGCTGGATGTCACCAGAACCACGGTAGCAATTTCAGTTTTGGGGGTGGGGTCTTCCTAACCCTGCCTTCTTTTGTGTGTGCCACACACGTTTCATGCCCTGCTTGTACACCGCCGTTATATGTGTGCGTCGGTGTGGCGGGTTCATGATTATGAGACTTGTCAAGCACCACCCCGTGGGGTGACTGTCTTGTTCTGGCTAACAGGACCTTACTGTGAGTGTATTGGGCAATCGGGCAGCTGTACATATCTCTCCCATTGGTGTATCTCAAACACGAGATGATGAACGAGAACAATAGGTTACTGTCGTAACCCCGGTTCTCTGAAATATTGAGTGGAGAGATGCCAGCTTTGCCCCACTTGTCGCATGAGAAGTGAATATACTTACTGATGTACAGTAGCGCATGCAGGCTATATATGCCCGTAGGTAAGGGGTGGGGTCTTACTGGGCATTGGCTGCGTGCTCCTGCATGTCTTGTCAGACTTGGTGCAGTTGGATACTTCTGTAGAGGTCAGGTACGGATGCCCTTCCCATAGGTGGATCTCTCCACTCGATGTTTCAGAGAACCGGGGTTATGACAGTAACCTATTGATTTACTTGCATTGTAGAGGGTTGCTCTGTGTCATCATTATAGTCGTGGTGTGGATTTTGCTATTCTCCTAGAGTTAAGGCCTAATCACACCAAAGACGATAACTATAATAACTATAATAACTATAACATTTTATTAATCATTCTAATTCTGTGGGAATAGGGAAGTTCACATCACAACCGTAACAGTTTAAAATGGCAGTGCCTGCTGTTTTGTTAAAAATAAGGTGTAAAAAGTTGACTAGATGATGCTGTCCCAAAAAAAACTAGGGTCCTAGAAAGGCAGCCCTGAAACTATTGCAGGTAGATAATTTGCAAGATTTTTTTTCTCATTGTACTGATTTTTTTATTTTTATTTTTTTTGTCGCCCCGCGATGAATCGAGTCGTCCAAATAGATTTGAGTTTACCCGATCTGCTGCTGTTGCACAAACGTGTGAGAGTGGTGGTGCTGTTTTGAAAACCTGTGTAAACACAGAAGAAAAGTATTCCTGAAGAGAATGGATGTTGAGTGTTATCATTGGTGTCTGAGAGCAGATTTATTCTTAAATGTTCTTTATACAGAATTATAATTTC
The DNA here is from genome assembly GCA_018749465.1 of Paracanthobrama guichenoti. Classification (NCBI taxonomy): domain Eukaryota; kingdom Metazoa; phylum Chordata; class Actinopteri; order Cypriniformes; family Gobionidae; genus Paracanthobrama; species Paracanthobrama guichenoti. The sequence goes on along the minus strand of CM031949.1, from coordinate 18,198,776 downwards.
TATTCATTTTCCACTGAATTATGCAATCTGAAGAGCTTGAAACAGAGTACAGAGCACTGTTTTCTTCCGTGCTTGTCTGTTATGATTTAGAAAGGACATATTATGTGATCATAACACCTGCCCTTCCGAATGACGACGTTGTGTTCATTTCCTTGTTCTGAGTTCTGCATGGTTCTGCACACAAACAACTGAGAGAAACGTTTCTACAGATGAAAGATGAAGCCAAATAAATATATGATTACCTGTATGGGGTTTTCATGTGGCTCAGGGTATTTTATAACAATAAATAATGAGAAATGCTTACATGATAAATGCTAAACAGGTGTAGCGCTCAGTTTATTATAACACTACAAATAATCTACATCTCTGCCCATTATTTAATTGAAATCCACTTTAGATCATAGTCGGAAGGTATTATACTCACTCAACAATGCTTTCTTTATCTTAATTTACTGTTGTATTTTGTGCAGCAGATGAGGTTGAAGCCAAATGGTAAAACCTACAAGATATTAATGTATAAATATGATTTATGAAACATAAGTATTCTCGGTCAGTGCCACGTATTGTGCAGGCATGAATTAGCTGAAGGCAATAAATCGTTTCGCGTTCAGTGTGAAAGCTCTGTTCATCTGCAGTTCGCCTTGGCTTTTGCATCGCACTCAGTGTGAAAGGGCCTTAAGAGTACATAAAATAAAGGTTTAAAAAAAATAAATGTGAATTACATAGCCCAGAAAATGTAATCAATATTAAAATCTCTGACATTTGTTAGCAGACTTCGGTATCTTAGACTTCAGTATTTTTCGGTAAATATGAAAACAATTTATGATATTGCTGACATCTCTGAGATATTGAGATCATCTCATTTGTGATGTATCTTAATAATGAACCTGTCTTCATCACCATGTTCCTCACTGTCTTTATTCAGCATATACTGCACACATATTATTCATTTAGATACAAATATAAAGCACCTTTTTTGTGTTTGTGTGTAGTGTGTAAGGTCTCGAAACAGGTGATGTTGTTGGAGTCAGAGAAACAGGCTCTGGAAAAAGAGCTAGAGGTGGAGTGTAAAGAACACCGTGCCCTGAAGACAGAGTTTCAGAGAGTGCGCTTGGCTCTAGAACACTCTCTGAGCTTGGCTGAACACAATGCCGTGACTGACAAACTTAAAAGGTACCAATCATGCATTACATGTTAATGAATTACAAATTTTGTAATTTGGGATGTAAGGAAACGTATCTTTCTTTTCATGTTCAGTTTCTTCCTTATTGATTATTCTTATAAGGCTGGACGGGAGAAGCTTTGAATAAAACAAACAAACAGATAGTATAAAGAACAGACAGTAGTAGTATCAAGGAGAGTAATTAGTAGTAATTAATAGTATTTTTGATCTGCTGTATGTGCATTGTGAATATTTGTATTTGTCCTAAAAGATGAACTTCTTTTCCACAGTGGTGCATACATAACAAAGAAACAGAAAATTCAGACTTGTACAAAAGGATAAAAAAACACACCAAATCACAAATAATGACAAATGCAAAGCACACCAATGGCTGATCCTCTATGTGCATTGAAAGGATTGTTTGTTTAAGTAAATGTTAATGGGTTTTGTACTAATATAAAATAAATGTATTTTAAATACATTTTGGTATAGATTTTTCACTAGGGGTGTGTTACTTATAAGATAATTTACTCCAGTAACACCAGAATATTTAAAAACATAATTTAAATCTTTCTAGGGTTTGTCATTAATTTTGGAACTAACCTAGAGAAAGATAAAGGGTGAGAGAAAAATCACTTCTTTCCATTTCTTAAAAAAAATAAAATAAAAATATATATATATGTGTATATATATATATATGTATGTATGTATGTATGTATGTATGTATGTATATATATGTATGTATGTATGTATGTATACACACTCACCTAAAGGATTATTAGGAACACCTGTTCAATTTCTCATTAATGCAGTTATCTAATCAACCAATCACATGGCAGTTGCTTCAATGCATTTAGGGGTGTGGTCCTGGTCAAGACAATCTCCTGAACTCCAAACTGAATGTCAGAATGGGAAAGAAAGGTGATTTAAGCAATTTTGAGCGTGGCATGGTTGTTGGTGCCAGACGGGCCGGTCTGAGTATTTCACAATCTGCTCAGTTACTGGGATTTTCACGCACAACCATTTCTAGGGTTTACAAAGAATGGTGTGAAAAGGGAAAAACATCCAGTATGTGGCAGTCCTGTGGGCGAAAAAGCCTTGTTGATGCTAGAGGTCAGAGGAGAATGGGCCGACTGATTCAAGCTGATAGAAGAGCAACTTTGACTGAAATAACCACTCGTTACAACCGAGGTATGCAGCAAAGCATTTGTGAAGCCACAACACGCACAACCTTGAGGCGGATGGGCTACAACAGCAGAAGACCCCACGGGTACCACTCGTCTCCACTACAAATAAGGAAAAAGAGGCTACAATTTGCACAAGCTCACCAAAATTGGACAGTTGAAGACTGGAAAAATGTTGCCTGGTCTGATGAGTCTTGATTTCTGTTGAGACATTCAGATGGTAGAGTCAGAATTTGGCGTAAACAGAATGAGAACATGGATCCATCATGCCTTGTTACCACTGTGCAGGCTGGTGGTGGTGGTGTAATGGTGTGGATAATAATGCACCATGTCACAAAGCTCGAATCATTTCAAATTGGTTTCTTGAACATGACAATGAGTTCACTGTACTAAAATGGCCCCCACAGTCACCAGATCTCAACCCAATAGAGCATCTTTGGGATGTGGTGGAACGGGAGCTTCGTGCCCTGGATGTGCATCCCACAAATCTTCATCAACTGCAAGATGCTATCCTATCAATATGGGCCAACATTTCTAAAGAATGCTTTCAGCACCTTGTTGAATCAATGCCACGTAGAATTAAGGCCGTTCTGAAGGCGAAAGGGGGTCAAACACAGTATTAGTATGGTGTTCCTAATAATCCTTTAGGTAAGTGTATATACATACATACATACATACATACATACATACATACATACATACATGAATACATACATGAATGAATGAATGAATGGAAATACTGTAGCACAGATGCACTCATCACACACAAGGACACAAACTCATTCACACACAATCATACATATGGACAGTTCATGTTGCTGCAGACATACAAAATACTATATTCAGTGTTTGAATACAATAAAATAACCTTGTAACAAAGTTCTTTTAAAAGTGGTTTCTTCATTAAAAATAGATTAAAAGTGCTTTTGAAATTAAAAATAGGTTTTGAATAAATAATAATTTTACTTTTTGAATAATTAATAAGAATCATGGATAACTGCTAATAGTGGAGCATAATCAACTGAACACTTGTGTCAGTTTATTCCAAGACACCATATCAGGAATCACAACTTAAAGGGATAGTTCACCCTAAAATGAAAATAAAGCCATCTTTTACTCACCCTGCTGTTGTTCTAATGCCCTATGTGCTTCTAACTTTTTCGGACCTCAAAAGCAGAAATTTAAAAAATAGTCCTGTACACGCTCCTTCCTATAATGGCAGTGAATAGCGACCAGGCTAAAACATTACAAAAATTATATAAAAGTATCACGCAATGATACAGCGAGACACGCGCTATATATGGAGAGTGTTCAGGAGGCATACTATAAGGTTTTGCTTAGGGATGGGTATCGTTAAGGTTTTAACGCTATTACTACTCTTACCGATACCGCTTTTCGATTTGGTACTTTAACGGTGTTCTTATCGGTTCTTTTTGTTATATATTTTTAATTTAAAAAAACTAATTAAGAAAACATAATTAAATTGCTTTATAATCTGAAAAATAAAATATATATAGCAAAAAGAAACAGCTATGTTTGAACAAAGCAAATATGAAACATCTATTTGTAAATGGACCAGTGTGCAGGTGTTATTTGTGTTTTATGCATAAGATACAATATAAAAACAAAGAAACAAAGTGCAAACAAATGGTGGAATAAATACACAATAAAACAAAGATACAAATGAAATCAGCAGTGCTTTAATTTCAGGAAGGTTTATTAACATAAAGTAAGCTGGCCTACAAAAAAAAAAAAAATCTAATAAAGTAATCAAATGTAAAATAACTACATAGTTTTCCAGACTAAACTTTTGTTTTGTTTTCTTGGCCATCGTCACTCATTAAGCAAGGACTGTCGTGTTGTGCACGCTGAAGCTCCGCGTGAGACAGCTCTCTCTCTTTTGAGTTGCCAATAGCAAAAATGCATTGCAGACAAATAACAGAATATAGATTTTGCAAGATAAGATAGAAGATATAATTTGCAAGATAATGTCTATATCAGTAATAAATAGTAAGTGTATTTTCTTAATGTCTCCAGTACCGACAGCAGAACCGATAGCGTCAGAGCTTATCGATACTGCGGTCTTTCATAGTTTAGCACCAGGGCTCATTTAATACCGGGTTTCGGTACCCATCCCTAGTTTTGCGAGGAAGAAACCTTATTGTTCAGTCAAAACACTGAGCTTGGCCGTTACTCTGTGTGCGCTCCTGTGAGTGCGTGCGAGCCGTCAGTGGCCGCTCACGCAATGTTGTCATGACAACCGGTACACAACATTCACTCCAGGAAGTTTTATTATTAGTATTATTGTATTATTTCTTATCATATACCTTACAGAGAAGACGAGGCTTGTTTTGGGATTGTTTTGAGTTGCAATTGGGTGGATTTTGTTGTGAAAACCTGGCAACCCTGCACGGGAGTGCGCACAGAGTAACAGCCTTGCTCAGTATTTTGACTGAGTAATAAGGTTTCTTTCTCACAAAACCTTACATTATGCCGCCAGAAAGCTTTCCATATATAGCGCGTGTCTCGCTGTATCATTGCGTGATACTTTTGTATAATTTTTGTAATGTTTTAGCCTGGTCGCTATTCACTGCCATTATAGGAAGGAGCACGTGCAGGACAATTTTTTTTACATTTCTACTTTTGAAGTCCAAAAAAGTTAGAAGCACATAGGGCATTAGAACAACAGCAGGGTGAGTAAAAGATGGCTTTATTTTCATTTCAGGGTGAACTATCCCTTTAAAGATTACTGAAGCAACTTGGAATAGCAATGCTGTTTACTCCGTTGGTAAAGGTGAATATACTGAATGCTTTAACCTTGACTTTTGTGTTTGCATTTCAGACAGCTGCAGGATCATGAGAGGGTGAAGAATTGTGAGGTTGAAGAGCTGTTGGCTCGTGTGAGTGCGCTGGAGGCGGAGAAAAAGACTCTGCTGATGGACAAAAGCAACCTTAACACAGATATCAAACACATGGAAACAGAGCTACAGCTTTCACAGCAAGCTAACAGGTGCACACATGCACATATAAATGCAAACATGCAGAATATGTTTTTAATATCTGCAGATATCTTTATTTTGTGTGTGTCTCTCTCACTCTCTCTGGTGTGTATGTATGGGTGAAGTGTGTATGGAAGAGACTCGTTTCTGCAATATTCTCAAAGCCCTGTGTGCTCAGTCAGGGCCAGTCTGTTTATTCTGGCTAATGTTGGATGGATGGATTAAGATCAACCAACACCGATATGATACCAAAACTCTGCTTTTGGAATGAGATACAATCTCTGGCCTTTGTCAGTCTAGATGAAGAAAACTGCTCAGGGAAATATTGTGAAACATTTCATTTTAGTAGTCTCTGTAAAGTGACAATATTGAGATTTGATGTTTCTGACTGCAAGAGCATGTTTAGCTGGGAGGAGACAGATCAGGATGAGTAATAGGCCATAGAAGCAGAAGCAGATTATTTTGGCCAGAGGGATGCAGAAACAGAAGGAGAACAGACAGGAAGTGTAATAGCAGCAGCTGTGTTAGAGGAGAGATGAAAAAGAAACTCTAAATCAAGCAAACAACCAATACCAGTAAATTCTGATGCACAGGGACTGCTTGCTGAAAGATTTAGGCCACTCAGTTGGCAGCTTGTAAAGACGAGAATAAGGAATACATTTAAATGGCAGAAATTAATGAGAGACCTTGCAGGGGAGGAAAAGCTGAGCGGATGTAAATGTACAGTGTTTGTTATAATAATTACCCCTCCCTGTTTTTAACATATTGTGACATGGAACATACATTTTTAATTTTGGTTATACACTTCCTTTCAAAAGTTTGGGATATGTAATATTTTTATATTTTTAAAGTCTCTTATGTTCACCAAGGCTATAATTATTTGATCAAAAATACTGTTAAACAGTAATATTGTGAAATATTGTTCCAATTTAAAATAACTGTTTTCTATTTTAATGTTTAAAATGTAATTATTCTTGTGAGGGCAAAGCTGTATTTTCAGCATCATTACTCCAGTTTTCAGTGCCACATGGTCCTTCAGAAATCATTCTAATATGCTGAGTTGCTGTTTAAAAAACATTTCTTATTATTATCAATGTTGAAAATTGTTGTGATGCTTAGTGTTCTTGTGGAAACTGATTTTCTTTTTCAGGATTTTTTTTTTTGTAGAATAGCAAATTCAAAATGAATGATCCTCTTACTCTCGCTCCCTCCTTAGGAAGGCTCAAAGGCGTATATGTGTCATGAAGCAACAGGTTGAAGACTCTTTAGAGAAAGAGCTCATCGCTCATCAGTACCTTGCCAACATTGTCACACTGGCAGAGAAAACCACCCATGAAAGAGACCAGCTCATGCACATGGTACTTTTATAGAAATTTACACACATGCTTTGTGAGCTGCTATCTATTTACATCACCATATGTTTTGATCTCTGGTTCTTGTTAGTTCTGATCTGTGCTCTCCAGCTGCACCTCAATCAAACAGAGAATTTCTTCACCAGCCTTAACTTCTTAGGAGCTGTAGCAAAAGATTGTGGATGATAGCAGTTAAATATGGCTGAAAACTTGCTTTTTGAAAATCATCAACATTGCTAAGGAGCAAAAAATTATTCAAAATGACAGGATGTAGTGACAGACATAAGATCAGGTAGGAAAAGCGTGCTAATATAAATTAAGTGTGACCCAGTACCAAATTAGTATTTTTATGAACCGTTCACACAATCCCACATGCCACAAATGCATTTCTTCTCATAGTTTATGTTAACATACAAAGCATGTTTTAGCCAAGGATACACCATATTCCCTGAATTCTTCTGCCTTAGGAGTTTACATTCAAACCCTCCATCAAATCATTTCCACTGCAGTTTTTGTGTTTAGGGCCGAGCCTTAAGCTTAGGATTATGAAAGTTTCATACTCCTCTTTTTACAGACAGTAAGCCTCACTGCCGCTCTGGGAAATGTTTGTACTCAACAGAATGTTAGTACCCATAAGTAGTCAAACTTTTAAAGATTTGCTCTGCTGCTCTTGCTTTGCTATTTTCACACTTTTATCAAAGTAACTGGCATCTGTCTCTCTCTTTTTCCCGGCTCTTGCCCCTGCAACTTCTCTTCAATTATGTATATCTTAAATGTCCCTCCTCTTCTTGTCTGTCTGCCTCCCTGTAGCTGTGTAACCCTTCCTGTTCCCTCTCTTCATCCTCAGGCTTCATCTCTAGAGAAAGACAAGCAGGGCGTCCTCACACGCATCATAGAAAGCACTGTGAGCCTCGGAAAGCTGCAGGAAAAAGTAAAGGTGAGGCCTGCAATTCACATAATGCAAAAGGGAAGTCAATTTGCCTTGTTTGAAAGGCTTTGTGTCCTTACAATGAGCTTCAGATTCTGGATAGAAATTAGAGTGGTTCTCAAACAGGGGGCCTCAGGAAACATCAAAGGAGACCTCAAGATGGCTTAAATTGATTTAAAATAAGACAACATAAGCTTTAAAATAGGCCAAAGCTACTAAAAATCATAATATTTCTTATTTCGTTTTTTTCTTTGAAGAATCAGAGATCCCACTGTATGAAAAACATGGATATATGTTATATCTAATATATCTAATTATCTAATATTAGATATGGATATCTAATTAAAAAATGTGATTTATAGAGCTGGAAAAGTCATGTAAATTTAATAACATTTATTAACTAATAATACAAAAAATGGTCTTATTCTTATCTTGTAATTCACAAACAACTTTTAAAGTCATGGGGCCTTTAACTGTTGTTGTGGATAATGGGGGAACCTCAGAAGGTTGAGGGCCTTGGTGTGAGTTAGTTTTAGCATTGATGGTGTAGTGTTTTTGATCACACATCACTTAAGGCGTGGTTATGAGTGTATCAAATGACCCCTCCCCCACTTTTCAATACGGGGCACCAGTTAAGAATACTATCTTAACAAAATAAGAACACTCCCAAAGAGCTGTTTGATAAGTTAGAGTTAATGTTAACTGGAGAGAGTTGGTCAGATGATTTAGTAAGGATTTGTAAGACTCTGGACAATTAGTAGAGTCTTTGATCATCAACACAAGGAAGAGACAGGTGTAATAAAATTAATGACATTTATTAACATTAGATATTCAAGAGTAAATACCACAATTATTACTAATACTAATAATGAATATGAACTGCTAAAAGATAATAAACTAATAACCAAAAAGGAAGGTAGTGAATTAAACAATAATAACAAATAAATGGTGTGCAATGCTGTTGAACTGAATGTAGCAATGGAGTAGTTGTTGCTATGCTAGGCTGGAGGATGCTGAACCTCGGTTGCGCCAAGAAGGTCCTTAAAGCGTAGACTGGGTAGCTGGGTTAGTTGAATCTTCACAGGGTCCTTTGCAGGCTGGCTGTGTGGGACAGGCAATGTCCTTTGTGGACTGGAGATGCCATAAGGATCAGATGAGGTCCCTCAATGTTGGGGCCCTTTTGCAGCTAGAGTGCAGCCAAAAGCAATATAAAAGTTTTTTTTTCTTGCAAAAGCTTAACCTCAACTATCTTGTAGTCTCTTTCCTTGTCAGGTCAGAAACTCAGGATGTGGTGTGTCTGTTAGTGTCTCCTTCCCCGTTGAGTTGGAAATGCAAAACAAGGGTGTGTCTACCTGGGGGACTTATTTATCCTTTCCTGATGAGGAGGAGATTGGAATCTGGCACCTTTCCAGTCCTGGAGTGTGATTGGCCACTGGTGTCTGAAGTAGCCACGTTGTTGCCCACCCTAGTGTGCGACTCATTTGCATAGCATAAAGTACAGTCTTAAAACAGTGTCTTAATATTTTACCTATGAATTATTTATTTTCCAAACCTCTATCAAATGATTAAAGGCATCGTAAGGAACAGATAGAGACAAAATAAGATGAGAATAATAGGTCTGTCCCGTGAACTGTTGTGTTAACAGTCAATAACCATGAACATAAACTGCTCTTTGCATGAAGAAGAAGTGGATGTGTTGCAGTTTATATAAATTTAAGGCCTTCAAACATACTCACTTAAAGGATTATTAGGAACACCTATTCAATTTCTCATTAATGCAATTATCTAATCAACCAATCACATGGCAGTTGCTTCAATGCATTTAGGGGTGTGGTCCTGGTCAAGACAATCTCCTGAACTCCAAACTGAATGTCAGAATGGGAAAGAAAGGTGATTTAAGCAATTTTGAGCGTGCCATGGTTGTTGATGCCAGACGGGCCGGTCTGAGTATTTCACAATCTGCTCAGTTACTGAGATTTTCATGCACAACCATTTCTAGGGTTTACAAAGAATGGTGTGAAAAGGGCAGTATGCGGCAGTCCTGTGGGCGAAAATGCCTTGCTGATGCTAGAGGTCAGAGGAGAATGGGCCGACTGATTCAAGCTGATAGAAGAGCAACTTTGACTGAAATAACCACTCGTTACAATCCGGGTATGCAGCAAAGCATTTGTGAAGCCACAACACGCACAATCTTGAGACTGATGGGCTACAACAGCAGAAGACCCCACCGGGTACCACTCATCTCCACTACAAATAGGAAAAAGAGGCTACAATTTGCACCAGCTCACCAAAATTGGACAGTTGAAGACTGGAAAAATGTTGCCTGGTCTGATGAGTCTTGATTTCTGTTGAGACATTCAGATGGTAGAGTCAGAATTTGGCGTAAACAGAATGAGAACATGGATCCATCATGCCTTGTTACCACTGTGCAGGCTGGTGGTGGTGGTGTAATGGTGTGGGGGATGTTTTCTTGGCACACTTTAGGCCCCTTAGTGCCAATTGGGCATTGTTTAAATGCCACAGCCTACCTGAGCATTGTTTCTGACCATGTCCATCCCTTTATGACCACCATGTATCCATTCTCTGGTGGCTACTTCCAGCAGGATAATGTCACAGCTCGAATCATTTCAAATTGGTTTCTTGAACATGACAATGAGTTCACTGTACTAAAATGGCCCCCACAGTCACCAGATCTCAACCTAATAGAGCATCTTTGGGATGTGGTGGAACGGGAGCTTCGTGCCCTGGATGTGCATCCCACAAATCTCCATCAACTGCAAGATGCTATCCTATCAATATGGGCCAACATTTCTAAAGAATGCTTTCAGCACCTTGTTGAATCAATGCCACGTAGAATTAAGGCAGTTCTGAAGGCGAAAGGGGGTCAAACAGTATTAGTATGGTGTTCCTAATAATCCTTTAGGTGAGTGTATGTATGAATGGATTTAGATAGATCTCTGTGTCCTCTTTATTTCAGCCACTGCTGCTGCATCCAGGAGGTCCTGAAGGAATTTTTATCACAGTTCTTATTTCTATTGCAGTAAACCTTAGGAAAGAGTTTGGTTAGTCAACCTGTTGTCCAATGAGAAGTCCTCTCCTTGGTGGTTGTGGGTGCAGAAGGTTCCCCTTCCTGCCCTAGGTGTCTAGCATCTTATATGATGTTGCTGAACATTTGTTTATGTTCATTCACCAAAGATCGAATCACAGTGTAGCACATCTTCTTCCACACCGGCAGTTAGAGAGGGGCCCAGCCATGAACTGGTCCTTGGAATGCCATCTTAACTGTTGTTCACCACAATGGCTTTGCCTTAACACACTTATAAAAGATTCAACACAGATACACACACAGAGAGAATGCTGACATGCACAGATACACACAGCCTAATTAAATGACCTTGCCCATCTGACATATCCAATAAGAGGTCAATCCACACACACACACAATCCCCTACACTCAGCAAGTCTATAATTAACATTTCAAATGGAGGGTTATTTTAGTTGCAGAGTGAATGTTTCCCCCTCCTTTAACTGTGCTTCAGTTCAGATGCTTTCTGTGTCCGTGTGGATGGAGCTCTGTGATTGGATGACAAGTGAATGAAATTGTCAGTCTATATTTGTGTTATTTCCCTTGAGTGAGATCCACTCCCTGTTTATTTCTACTTCGATGGACAAAATCTTTCAAAGTTGTTTTTTTATAGCTTTAAACCAAAGCTGAATTTTATGCTGTACACATGCAGATTGTGTCTATGATGTATAAGGGAATACACAAACTATTTGAGACTTCAGACAAGACTGCAGTGTGGTTATTGGCAGCAGAAAGAATAAGTAGATTAGTCAAAATATTTATTAAACGCATACAAATAGTGGACAAGAGGATGTCTAGAACATATGAATACGCGGCATAAATATGTGGAGCTTTCTGGACTTTTTTTTTAAAATTCTGCTTACTATTTACTGTATTTACTGCCACATTAAAGCTGTTTATGTATGTCATTTGATTTATGAGAATGCATGTGAATATTCTTCTGTAAAGAGGAATCACTAGCAGCAAGTGGTGTGGCAAAACAAAATTGCTCCCATTGTAATGAACAAAGCTGTTTACACTAAGCATACAATGCTTTTTTTTTTTTTTTTTTTTTGTACAGTGGGATTGTTATAGTTAAGTTGTCAAGTTTCGCTGCTCACTTACAGTATAGACTCAATGTAACACTATAGCAGTTGGGAAGGAAACTGTATGTGTGACCTGCATTCTACACCAGAAAATGTATTTTTATCCTTTCTCTGCAATTGAATGCCTGTCTGCCTGTGCTGTGATTGTATGTGGACTGTTATTAGTTTTAAAAGTCACTGTGCAGTCCACTGAGCTGTGATATTGCGTGGATTAGATTATTTTCAACCACTGGCTGGTCTCAGCACTGAATAACAGAATGACAGTCCTTATGTCTCTCCTGAAGTGCTCTGTTTTTCCCACTCTTATTTTCATATTTTCATTCTCTTTTCCAGAATCAAGCATTCAGCAGCCCCATAGTATAATATGATCTGCACACCCTCCTTCCTTAGTAAAGTCATGAGAACACTGTGTTGTAAAACTACTGGAAGCCCCTCAAGGTGTTTCACTGTATTTTAATGAAAAAATGTACTAAATATCAAAGACTTTCTCTCGCACACGTATGTACGTGTTCTCGGGGCAGACTTAACAATAAGCAAGTTAAGCAGCCGCTTTGGGCCCCAGTACCCAGAATACCCAGATGCGGGGAATGCAGTGCCCATCATTCTATTAGTACTGCATATGTAGTACTGCAGTGTCATACTTGACACTGCCCAGAGTTAGAGAAAGATACAGCATAGTCAGTATAGTTAGAGTGAGCATGCATAAAGTGCTAGCAGCGGAGTGAAGTTGAACTTAAAGTTGTCAGTAATAAATTAATAATGAGACGCAGCTTCCCCAGTGGAGCAGAAAAAGAAGGAAAAAAGAAGAGGCAAAAAGGAATTTGGTACTTCTCAGAGCCTCTTCTTTTTTCCACACAAACTCCACAGCTATTAGCCAACACAGTCAGTGCTGCAGCAGCCCCTCTCCCGCCAGACACAGGGATACATTTTACCTCCCTCCCGGTTCTGGAAAATTACAATGTGCCGGTGAGTATAGTCCACGATCAGCACAAAACCGATGCAAACAGCACACATGCAGCGTCAATGAATGACGACCCTGCTTTCTGGCTAAAATACCTTTCAGACAAAAAGTGCTGTGAGCTTGTTAGGAGAGGGCCAGTTAATTTATCGTAAAATAGATTGGGTTGCAAAGGTAAAAGGGTGCATAGTTGGTGTGGTGGGGCCTCATACCTGGAATTGCTTATGAGCCCCAAATCTCTAAATCTGGCCCTCAGGCCTGTGTTTTCTAAGAGATGCATTTGTGGACCTTACAGGAATAGTTTTTCAAAAAAAATTAAAAATTCACTTACCCACATGTTGTTCCAAATCTGTATGTCTGTGGAACACAAAATTAGTAAATTTAAGAATTTTGCTGCTCTCTCTGTTCCGTAGAAAAATAACAATGAATGAGGCTTTTAAGCCTCAAAAAGCATCAAATAAGTAGCCTTTAGTAAACGTAGTCCATATACAGTGATGTCCGATTTGTGAGTGAATCGTTCATTTGAGTCAGGTCTTTTCAGAGAGTCAATTGATGAAGTTCTCCAAACTATTTTTGAACGATTCATTCACAAACAGACCTCATCCAGTTCTCTCTGGCTCAATGATCCACTCACAGCAGCTAACAGCCCACTGGAGGGTAAGATTATCAGTGAATATTGAATAACAAGATATATTTCAATGTGTTTACCATAAAAAGCTTACAACTTCAGATGACTTGGATTATTATGCACGAGTCACATGGACTACATTATGATACTTTTATGGTGTCTTTGATGCTTGAAAGCATCAGTGCCCATGGAGACTAATAGCATGGAAGAGAATAACGAGCACAATTCGCCTTTTGTGTTCCTTTGAAGAAATACAATCACACAAGTTTGGAACGACATCAGGGTAAGCAAATAATGCCAGGATTTTCATTTTTGAGTGAACTATCCTTTTAATAATTCGGTGTATGTTTTTCGGACCCTTATGATTATCTGTCACACTTCTTGCACGCTCTCTCTTTTCTTCTTTATTTCCTCAGCCACTGTCTCTATCCATTGCTCCACTTTTCTTTCCACCCTGTTGTGTTCTCTTCCTACATTCTTCCATTCTCAACTCCCTCTCTTTCTCTCTGTTTCTCCTCTACTCTCTCTGTTTGTCTCTCTATCTTCATCCATCTCCTGGTGGCTAATTAGACGGAACAGATGCTAGACTCACGCAGAGTAAATACATGCAGAAAATCACTAATCACTACCTCACAGAGAAACACAAGATGGTAATAGAAAGTGTGATCAAGCAAGTAGAACTCAAAACATGAAAAAGACCCATTTCATTCCATATAGACATAAGCAGTATGTGAGCAAAGCAGCTGCAACAGCTGCTTTCACACTGACAACGTAAATAAAATCTGAACTTTGAGTATTTATTTTACCTGTGGATATATTCATTGGTTATTTGGAGATGAGCAAGGCTTTTAAAGTAAAGACTAGAACAATACAAGAAAACAACTAGATTTGTGAGGGTAAATTGCGAACAGTTATAGCAGGAAATCTGTATCCTGACAGTGGTTTCTGTGTCTGTGTTTGTATAAGTATTTATGAACTACATTGAGAGCACCGAGTACTGTGTCAGAGTATCAGAGCAAGTGTTCTGGCGTGGTTCCTTCCCAAAGGGTCATTCTCCTTACTGCCCAGCTGAACAAACTAACATAAGCTTCTGTTCTTCTGTTTCTGCTCTAGACATACACACACACACACACACACACACACACACACACACACACACACACACATACACACACACACACACACACAGGGATGCACACAAACATTTTTAAATATTAAAAATAAAAGGATTCATCTCTGGATAAGCGTTCAGTCTTTCCGCTTGCAAATTCCACTATGTAAATAGCAAATCCACCATGGTGCAAGTGCAACTGGCTTTAAAGGAATGGGAGATGAGACTCTGATTGGTGTATTATTGCACGTTACGCCCAAAACACCCGTACAACCCTTTTTGACCGTTTTTTTTTTTCCATCGTTAAACTAGAAAAAGTGGATTCGGACACACCCTAAGTGCACCTGCGCCGTGCGCTTCAGACCATGCACTCTGTCAAAATAGGGCCAATAATCAGAAATTCCTAAACATTTGTCAGTTGAACCCCTATTTGAAATAACACTTGATTTAAAAAAATGTAACTTTCAAAATGTAAACGAAATGTTTACTACTTTTTCTTTTATTACATTTTAATTTAACTATTTTTAACAACATTCATTTTAGTGTTTTTATTTTATTTTTTTATTAAATATTAAGTGGAAAATGTATTTATTTATAAAATATACTCACCTGCAACTTTATTAGGTACACCTGTTCAACTGTTCAACTAATAGAAAGGTAACAGTAACTCAAATAACATTACAACTGAGGTCTGCAGAAGAGCATCTCTGAAATGCCAACAACCTTTGAAGCAGATGGGCTACAGCAGCAGAAGAACACACTGGGTGCCACTCCTGTCATCTAAGAACAGGAAACTGAGGATACAGTTTGCACAGGCTCACTAAATTTGGACAATAGAAGACTGAATAAACAATGCCTGTTCTGATGAGTCTCGATACCTGCTGCAACATTTAGTTGGTAGGATCTGAATTTAAACGACATAAAAGCATGGATCCATTCTGCCGTATATCAACAGTTCAAGCTATTGATGGTGATGAAATGGTATAGGAGATATTTTCTTGGTACACTATGGACCCCTTAGTACCATTGAGCGTTTTTTAAACACCGTGTCACAAAGCTCAAATCATCTCAAACTGTTTTTTTGAACAGGACAATACATTTAGTATACTCAAATGGCCTCCATAATCACCAGATCAAATCAAATCACTGACAAATCTGTATATGAATCATGTCAATTTGAACCAAAATCTCTGTGAAATGTTTCCGGCACCTTGTTGAATAAATGGCACAAAGAATTAAGGCAGTTTCCTGAGGCAAAAGGGGTTCCAACCCAGTACTAGCAAGGTGTACCTAACAAAGTGGCTAGCGAGGGTATATTCCACTTTTTGAACATTTCTGATGACATTAGGTTAGTGAATTTAAGTCAAGTCTCCTTTATTTCCCACTTTATATAAGCTCATTTCAAAGCAGTTTCAGAGTAACAGAAAAAAACAGTCCTTGGCTTGATGTCTCTAATGATATGTTATTTTGTAAATATTTGTTATTTTGTTATGATTTGTGAATTGGAAGGAACTAAACTTCTTCAGTGAATTTGGAATTAGCTGAATTACCTGCGTTTAGTCAGTGTCTTATTTCAGCAGCATTTCTGTTCTGTGCACACAGAAAAGTTCACATGCTTCCTTCATTCCATTCTGATGCAAGCTGTCTCTATAGTAACAGCAGGAACACAGAAGAGGAGACTGGCTGACTTGTGTCTTCATAGCTCCTGAGAGCTCTGACGATATGTGTTCAAAGCTACAGGCTGTTTAGCTTCTGTGTGTGTGAGTGTGTGCCTGAGAACAGATGGATGATAATCACTTCTTTTCTTGTAATTTTAAAAAGAGTAAAATATGGGCATATAGTGAAATCACACAGCTATTTAAATATTTGCAATATACTGGAAATTGAAGTCTTAAACACAATCACAGAGGGAGCAAAAGAAAGAAAGCCATTGCAGTTGCAGGCATTGTTTTCTTTAAGATTATTTTTGAGCCTCTCGCTCTCTCCTGTGCTCTCTCAGGCTGAAGTGATGTGATAGATTGCATGAGATGGTGTGTGTGATCTTTTAAGAAAATAGAAGAGCTTCATGCATGGGCTACAGAGAAGAAAAGTGCTTGTGTGGTAGTGTTCCAGCATATGAATTGCTGTAGGAGGCATTTATATTTTACTTATTCTGACTGCATCTTTTCAAGTGATATCGTCCAGTGATAACTCCATTCATTTAAAGGACCGTTTCCCTTTGTAATCTTGTTCAGTATTTTAGGGATTTCATGTAAAATAAGTAAAAAATAATTTTAAGTAATAGTTTTTTTTTTTTTTTTTTTTTTTAAATGTAATGTATTATTTTATACAGTTTATTTTAAATGCATGTATAATTGTAAATATAAATAAATGTAAATTTTATTAATACATTAATAAATATTATTTTATATAAAACCATAAAACATGTTTCCATGTTTTTAATAATAAAAGGTATACCAATTTTATTGCAATTTTTCATTATGAACATTTGATTTCCATTTTAAAAACGGACATGTCTTGTCTTGAAATCCCAGGGGGCCCCAATAATCATTAGCACCTTTCTCCCCATCAGATTTCAGCCCTGCTCACAAGGCACCTTGTGAAGTTGGTTTGTAACAATGACACATCTCAATAAACCATATCATCCTGTTCCACCGCTCCAACATCTAAACACATAGACTGGGTAAACCTAGCCTGATCTGCCGGCGATTTGATTTCACCCTGCAGCTCAGGCTGGAAACCTGTAAATTCATTTCTACTGCTTCTGTTTTTGCAGGAACCAATCACAGACTGGCTTATCCACCTGGCGCTCTATTGATGGGTTTCACACAATGGCAGATGGATAGCTGCCCGTTGATCACGCCTCTTGTGGTCTGATTGGTTGAAGGACTATCCAATTGCATACAGAGTCATTTGAATTGTGCTCGTTTATAACGTCTCTTTTACAGTACAAACCCGATTCCATAATAGTCAGGACACTGTACAAATTGTGAATAAAAAAAGGAATGCCATAATTTGCAAATCTCATAAACTTATATTTTATTCACAATAGATTATAGATAACATATCAAATGTTGAAAGTGAGACATTTTGAAATGTCATGTCAAATATTGGCTCATTTTGGATTTCATGAGAGCGACACATTCCAAAAAAATTTGGACAGGTAGCAATAAGAGGCCGGAAAGGTTAAATGTACATATAAGGAACAGCTGGAGGACCAATTTGCAACTTATTAGGTCAATTGTCAACATGATTGGGTATAAAAAGAGCCTCTCAGAGTGGCAGTGTCTCTCAGAAGTCAAGATGGGCAGAGGATCACCAATTCCCCCAATGCTGCGGCCAAAAATAGTGGAGCAATATCAGAAAGGAGTTTCTCAGAGAAAAACTGCAAAGAGTTTGAAGTTATCATCATCTACAGTGCATAATATCATCCAAAGATTCAGAGAATCTGGAACAATCTCTGTGTGCGTAAGGGTCAAGGCCGGAAAACCATACTGGATGCCCGTGATCTTCGGGCCCTTAGACGGCACTGCATCACATACAGGAATGCTACTGTAATGGAAATCACAACATGGGCTCAGGAATACTTCCAGAAAACATTGTCGGTGAACACAATCCACCGTGCCATTCACCGTTGCCGGCTAAAACTCTATAGATCATCTAAACAATCGAACATCTAAACTTCTGATCCAGAAGCGCAGGCGTTTTCTCTGGGCCAAGGCTCATTTAAAATGGACTGTGGCAACGTGGAAAACTGTTCTGTGGTCAGACCAATCAAAATTTGAAGTTTGTTTTGGAAAACTGGGACGCCGTGTCATCCGGACTAAAGAGGACAAGGACAGCCCAAGTTGTTATCAGCGCTCAGTTCAGAAGCCTGCATCTCTGATGGTATGGGCTTGCATGAGTGCGTGTGGCATGGGCAGCTTACATATCTGGAAAGGCACCATCAATGCTGAAAGGTATATCCAAGTTCTAGAACAACATATGCTCCCATCCAGACGTCGTCTCTTTCAGGGAAGACCTTGCATTTTCCAACATGACAATGCCAGACCACATACTGCATCAATTACAACGTCATGGCTGCGTAGAAGGATCCGGGTACTGAAATGGCCAGCCTGCAGTCCAGATCTTTCACCCATAGAAAACATTTGGCGCATCATAAAGAGGAAGATGAGACACAGAAGACCTAAGACAGTTGAGCAACTAGAAGCCTGTATTAGACAAGAATGGGACAACATTCCTATTCCTAAACTTGAGCAACTTGTCTCCTCAGTCCCCAGACGTTTGCAGACTGTTATAAAAAGAAGAGGGGATGCCACACAGTGGGAAACATGGCCTTGTCCCAACTTTTTTGACACATGTTGATGCCATGAAATTTAAAATCAACTTATTCTTCCCTTAAAATTATTCATTTTCTATGCATTTGATATGTCATCTATGTTGTATTCTGAATATAATTTGAAACTTCCACATTATTGCATCCTGTTTTTATTCACAATTTGTACAGTGTCCCAGCTTTTTTGGAATCGGGTTTGTAGAAAATGCATAGCAGACTCCCCAGACCAATGTTCAGTCTTAAATTGAGCTTGGTCTGGTGATAGCCAGACAACTAAATGCATGCAATTATGCGAAATAGGGTTGTCAAAATTAATAGTTTCTTCGATGCATCGTAATGCAGATGAGGACGATTCGGTATCGGTTCAGTAATAGACCATAGCAGATTATAATGTACTGATTCTTTTCTGACGTCATTGTCACGTATATGCTTTGTTGCGGTAGCATACAATGCAGAGGGAGTTTAGACGCGAGTGCGAGTAATTAAAATGCTCCAACTACTTTAAAAGCCGACATCTGAGCACATTTCGTCTTTAATGAACAACCTGGTAAGCATGACACTTGCTGTGTGTAAATCAAAGCTATCTGTTTTATCAAAACGATTTCATTTATGCTTGGGTACATAAATGTATGTCCGCAAAACGGATATAAATCCGATCTTCAATTCCCAGACTATATGCAGATTTAATGGAGATTCACGTCATGTCAAAACAAATATGAGCTGCATTTTATTAATCAACAGTTCATTTCACAATCAAAGACCGCAATAGGAGAGAGTGTGGCAACAGCTCTAGTAAGATCATTCGGGTTTCTTTACTTTTAATGAATATGATGGTATGTTGAGCACCTACGACTTTACTTTCGGTAGTTTGTGCGCTGGCTTGATGAAGAGATGCAGTCTGCGTTGATGCGTGCTTCAGTAGCGCTGTCATATCTGGCTATAACATGTCATATAGCCCATAACACGCTCTCACATGTTAATTTTTTATTTAGGAGGAGTAAAATTTACATATGTGGTTTCAACAACCAGATGCATTTAGACTTCAGTTTTGACTGTAATGTGGCCCAGACCACCTCCTGAAGTGGCTTTAAGTATTTTGTGTATTTGTTGTAAATGCTCCTGTTGTCTTCTGTGCCCAGACATGAGTTTTGTTTGATACATTCAAGAAGCGTGTTTTCTTTGAGCAGGTAAAATTAAAGGTTCAGTTCATATAACTGACTGACAAAGTTGTATACATGAGAATGCCGTGCATCGTCAATGCATTGTGATCAACCGAATCGATGGCATGATAATCTCAATCAAACCGAACCGTGAGACCAGTGTAGGTTCACACCCTTAATGCGAAACAGTTGTGTGGATTTCCTTACACAGTCAGGATCTGTGTGGATGATTTGTCCCAAAAATATAGCAATATGCAGAGCTTGTGATCTGAAATAGGCTTGATAAATTAAACCTGACATGTGGCTAGAGGAGCATTGTCAAGTTTGTTGTCTGTATTGTCAAAAGGGAGAATGTGTTTGGCTCTCTTCTCAAATCGCAGAGGCCTGTGGTGACTTGTGGTCAGACAGTTGTATGGACATTAGCCCAGATCTGAAGACACATCCACCTTGTATAAATTAGGCTGCTTAGTAGGGCTTAGTACACCTTCTTTTACAGCTGCAACACCGACACACACACTTTTGTTTACAGACAACGCTCACTCCATTGCCACTAATTAAGATTTCAGATTCAGATTTGACTGTAGCAGAAGAGCAGTGTGACTAAGACCTCAGGGTGTGTGTGTGTGTGTGTGTGTGTGTGTGTGTGTTGCAAAACAAACATTTTTGAAGTGAAGACAAGGAAGGATTCATAAAGATATATTAAGAAATGGATAATTGGATGGATGGTTGGTTGAATTAGTGAGAGAGATGAGGAGGTGGGTGAAAGAGAAGAGGGAACAAATCTGAAAAGGAGGGATGTGAAAGAGGAGAGCATATTGTTTGTAAATTATTCACAGGTTATTAAAATTCATGCAGCACATTTGCCTGAAACGGAAAAAAAAGAAAAGATGTTGAATATTTGATTGTGTGTATAAATACAGTCCTAAATGGAATTTTGTGATGACGAGGGCTGTTTTTAGATTACATGCTTAGCCGTCCTTCCCTGATTGTTAAATTACGTTTTGAGAATGTGGTGTGCAGTGATTTAGGAGGTGGTTTGATTCATTTGCTCAGAAATACTCATGAAATACAATTCTCATGGCTGAGTTGAATTAAATTGTTGTTAAACCAAACATAGTTTCTTATTGTTTTCAATGTAGCACATTGATGTTTTCTGAAATTATTCATTGGACAGCAGAGAGCTTGAAAACAGTTTTGATTCAGTACAAACCTATGGTGCTGTCTACTGTTGTAATATTGACAAAGTAAGAGTAAGCTGTGTGTGTCTGGCAGAATTCAAACTCTGTCTTTAGCTCATGTTCAGAATGATGAATGGCTCTCATTGATACTCAAGGTAAAAACTCTAAAGAACCTGCAGGGAGAAGAAACACTGGGCTAGAGTGAAGGATTACAGAGCCGCTGTAGTTGTTAAGAGTCAGTGTTACCATAAAAGATGGATTTTAGAAGGGTTAAGGTTTAGGTCAAGGCTCAAAGGTTTGGTATAAGATCTTCCACTATCTAGTGCAATATCTTGCACTCCAGCTGTGCTATTGAATTCCAGGAGTGTTTTAATCATGTCAGCTTGGTCAGGAAGTGTGGAACAACATTTCAGTTTGTGTCACAATCTCAAAGGGACATTTTCACATTCTGATGTCGGTGAGAGAGAACTGTACTGTAAGATTGGTTATGATAGTCCTGATGTAACGACATCAAGTCCTGTAGGGTCTTTTTAAACAGATGGACAGAACAACAACATGGGTCAACTTTTTATTTAAAGGCCCCCCTCATACCTCAGTGGTTACCCACCCATTCACTTTGTAATACCTACAGTAGAAGTCTTTAAACAGACAGACTATTCCAGTCTTATTAACCTGTAACAGTGTTGCTCATGGAGCCTTTTCATTGATAATCAGGGCACGCAATTTATTTCACAGCGATGACACTCAACCACAATAAAACTTTATTCTTTATGGCCCATCCACTCTGCCTGGCTGTACACATAAAGTCCATCTGCTCCACTTTGATAAACTCTCACTCATGCATTATCATCTGATCTGCATGGAGAACTTTCTTAGGTCAGCTTTTTTACTTCAGAATGAGCTTGAAGGGTGTGTGCAGAAGCTATGTTAAGCTAATAATGTTTCTTCCAGACTGACCTTCCTCTTTGATGCTTGACTTATCCTCTTATCACAGCTGCTTGTACACATCCTTTCAAAGCAAGAAGGTACAAATAGCATTTGCAGAGAGGAGATTCAGATGCCTAGAGCTTATTTTTATCTCCTCTCGGTGTGGTGAGATAATGTAGCCTGATTTTCAGTGGCCTGTTTTGTACCAGTCACCCCCTGTTGGAGCAGTCGCACATGCCATGGCACAGACACTGGCAGAAGCCATAGACTAGACAGACTGTGAGACTGGATGGCACCAGGCTCACGCACACAATCCCAAGAGTCACTCTCTGGATCACCAGCAAGTAGATGCCAAGTGGCAGCGAACCGAAGTAGAAAAAGCCCAGCAGCCACACCAAGACTCGCGGCACGTGATTGCAGAACTTGGATAGTGCGTCTTGGTCCACCGCACCACTGTTGGATGCTACAGAGACTGAGTCCAGACTGTGGTCGCCGTAGTAATCAGAGCTGCCATTTTGGCTGGGCGAGCGCTGCTGATCCCGTTGCACCTCCATGATGGTGATGACCAGGCAGTTGGAGGAGTCGTGGGATGGGCTGTCATTAGAGGACAGGCTCTTTGGCGTCAGCACTACCTCCTCCTTGCTCCAGGACTTGTCGCGCACGGCCAGACGGGACATGATGTTCGAGTCATCTGGCAGCCTGGCCACTTCATACTCACTGACCTGCGTCTCGTGACGGCAGAAAGGGCAGCTGATAGAGCTTGAGCCGTCCCCAATGTCCAGGATCTTATTGAGGCATCTGGCGCACACACGGTGCAGGCAGTCCAGAATCTTAGGCTTGCGGCTGTGTGCATTATAGCGCTGATAGCAGATTTTGCATTCCAACTCTTCGTTAGTGGTGCCATTGAGGCTGGTGTTAGTATTAACACTGGCATTAGCGGAGCCCTCCTCCGGTCCAGCCTGAGCACAGCTCATCGTGGCTTCATGCTCTGGGAAACAAGAACAGGATGTTAGCACAGAGTACGACAACATGCACTTATACAGCGATATACAGTATAAGGTCATTTTTATTTTAAGATGCAAGATGAGTTCTCTTGACTACAGATGCCACTAAATCTAATTTCAACACATTTATTTATGCTCTTGTATAATCTCGACTTTTCATCTAAACATAATAGTGATCTGTGAATTTTTTTAACAATTTGAATGACTATTTGTTGATTTGTGGACCCATTAATTCATTTAGATTTGTACAATACCATTATTAATAGTATTTATCTTTTGAAGTGAAAAGTTAGACCCTTAGGATAAGATGCCTACTAAAGAAATTGGGCAGAAGGTTACCAATGGCATGTTATTCTAATCTAATGATCTAATCCTGTAATTATCACAAACAAACAAAAAATTATACAATTCATTATTACTACTAACATGTCAAAATGCAGAGTTTTTTTTTTTTTTTGTATTTATAATTGTATTTTAAAAATATTTTTTCACATATTTTTAAAAATCAAAATGTAATTTTACTCCAAGTAAGGTGTCATCTTACCTCAATAGTGAGGCAAGATAGCCCCCTTTCATGATTTTCAATTTTGTCCTGTTAACTAAATGAGCATGTTAGTTCTTGTCTCAGCCGTTGTTATGGTTTCTAAGGGGGCAATTACACGACACCATTTTCAACTACAAACAGAAGACTTTCTATGCGTTTTGGCTGTTCATTTACACAACAACGGCGCCTGAAAATGCAATCTTTTGAAAAAGCTAATGTATGTGAAAGACTGCATAAAATGTAAGGAAATTTAATTAAATACTTTTAGTAGATATAGAATGCATTGCTGTAACAATTGTTTTAACCCCATGCATGGCATTTACTGTAGTTGGTGTATAATAGGCCTCCTTCATCAAGTAGTATATTTTTTGATCATTTAAGAAATGTTTTAAAAGGGTTTGATAGAAATAAGGAGCTAATTCTGCTTGGGGACTTTAATGTAAATTGGATTGAGAAGTCAAAAATTAGCAGGATTATCTGATCACAATCTTATATTGGTTGTAAGAAAATTAACAAAACGTGGTTTAAATATCAACAAGATAAAGGAAATTTTGCTAAATATTATACCAAAAAGATTGCTAAACGAATTTGAAGAGAAATGTAGACAATTAAACTGGAATGAGATTCTGTCCAGAGATAATATAGATGATGCATCTGAGTGTCTAATGGCCACAATCAATAAGGGCAAAAGTGAATTCAGTAAGAATGTTACATTCTCTAGAAAGAAACAGAATTTACCCTGGTTAAATAAACAGCTATGGAAGTTAATGAATCAGAGGGACCATGCCTTGAAAATAGCGCTTAAATCTGGGTTAGCTCATGACAGAAGAACATTTCAGTGTTTACGTAATAAAGTTGTTTCAAAAGTGAAATTCTTCATCAAACTTATAAATGATGCCAAGGGGAACAGCAGACAAGTCTGGGAGAATATTAATAAAGTACAAACGAAAAATAGTAACAAAGATGATAAAGATATTGGATTACAAGTTCAGGGAAATTTAATTCAAGATAAGCATCAAATTGCTAGTGTATTTAATTATTTTTTTATAGATTCAGTTCAAGATTTAGCACAAGGGTTTAGTGCAAGAAATAAGGATACTGTACCATCAAATTATAATTCTCCTGTATCTAAGTATCAGAGTCTAATAAAATACACATTTTGGGTCATCTTAAGAATTCTAGGGCTAAAGATATATTTGATTGTGATTCTATATTTGTCAAAAAGTATACAAATGTTCTTAGCACACTCATTACTCATCTGGTTAATTTGTCAATAAAACAGTGTTATTTTGCAAATGCTTGGAAGTCAGCAGTAATAGCAGTAATGACCCGACTAATGTAACCAATTATAGACCTATATTATTATTCCAGTGGTTTCCAAAGTAATTGAAAAGGTAATTTGTAATCCGTTAATAGAGTATTTAAATCTTATCTTAATTGTTATTTTCCACTATAGCCAATGCAGTTTGGATTTAGGGCACGCCATTCTACAGAGACAGCAAACTGTTACTTTGTTGAACAAATTAAATCCAGTCTTGACAGAGGAGGTGTTGTTGGTGCTGTCTTCCTTGATTTTAAGAAGGCTTTTTAAGCCTTGTTAAGCATTTTAAATACCTGGGTTCCAGCTTTATGATTTTTACGAATATTAGGCATCAGTTACCTTTGGTTACTGCTAAACTCTTTATGCACAAAATGATTCTTCTGCATTTATCTTATTGTGCTACAAGCTGGTCTCAAGTGTAGCAACATTGAAACCATGATATACTCTCTGAAAAACAAGCTGTGAACGTTTTAGACAGGAAAAACAAGGAGTTATCATCATTGCATTATCATCAGAAATAAACTATTGACGTTTGACAGTTTTTTTAATTCTTTGCAGATATGTGTTTGTATAAATTAATTAATGATCTTGCACCACCACCTCTTAAACAATGTGTGACTTTCTGTAAAGACAATTCTAGGGACACCAGGGCATCCATTAGAGGTGACCGTTACATTTAAGAAAACTGCCTTTGGACAATCAGCTTTCTTATTCAGAGCAGCAGAGAGATGGAATTCAGTGCCTGTTCATATTAGAGAGTGTACTTCATTTAATATTTTTAAAACATAACTTAAATTATGGTTAAAGAAAAATCAATCGTGATCATACTGGTTTTTTTCCTCCTTCTATGTGATTCAATATTTGTGATACAATATTATTATTATTTTCTTTTTTCTAGATTGTAATGGAATGCTGTAATTTTATGTAACATCATCCTGCCCAGGGACCACAGATGTAAATTAGCTTTTCTTTTTTTTCCTAACTATTTAGCTAACTCTGGCACAACATTTGTGTTTTGGATGATACACGTTTTTGAAGCCTTTGTGTTTAAAGGTTTTGACATTTTCTTAAAGGAAGTAAAAAGGAACTTTATATCAGAGGAGAACATTCTAAAATTGGGATTGCAGTAAATGTTTCTGGCTTTGTGAAGATTAAATTTACCTTGAAGACAAAGTAATAATACAGTATTATCAAGATTAATATCCTATGTAATCCTAATTAATTATAGATTATGTAATTTGTCTCATCTCGAGTGCACTGTAGTAAAAGAATGCTTATGTGCGCAGGCGCGTAGTCTTTTTTTGTTTTTGTTTTTTTTTTACAAAGTGACACGCCAACTACTTGTCTGACATGCATAATACAGCATTACTAGCCATTTTAGCGGATCTGTGTGAACCGTTGGTCTTTGTCCGTTCTCGTTTTTTTAAGGTTGAGTTATGGTACGCCTGCGTGTTTCGGAGTTTATTTAATAAGGTCTGCTGCTTATAGATCTTCAATTTGCCAACCAACCATGACATCGTTATTGTAATGTATACTGCTCAGAGATGTGACTAGGAGATCCAAACGCAAGCTTTATTGAGTGTAATCCATAGTCGTAATCCATATACAGTATCATGCAAAAGGTCAAAACCACAGGGTAATCAATCCAGATAATAACAAAAGATACAAGGCACAGTCAAACCAGGGAGACAGGCAGAAGAATAAGACCATGGCAAGGAAACCAGAGATAGTGTCCCATAATGCAGTGCAACACGAATATGCAGCAAGACTTTGCAAAGACTGACAGAACACAGGTCCAGGTCCATTAACCAAAAACAAGATATGGAAATGAGATTGGATAGAGGAGCCAAGCTGACAGGACTGAAGACCATCTCAGCATAGCAGAAGAACACCATAGCAGAGCTGATGAGTCTGAGGATCTACTAGGCATAGCTTAGGACCAACAAGGTGGAGCAGGCGGGACTGGGAACCACCAAGGCTTAGCAGATGGAACTAGAACAAAAAGCACAGAGAGGTTAGGGTTGGCCCCTGGGGCCATGACAAGACATGCAGAGAGTTCAGTAATGTCCTCCGTGGCTATAACAGGGCAGGCAAGACATCCAAGAATACAATCCATGACAAGGTGAGTAAAGACTTTGATAGTGGCCTTCTCAGACAAGACTCGGGAACTTGGAACAGCCTCACTGGCCGAGATGAGACAGACAGGATGTTCAAGGGTGACCTCAGTGGTCGTATCTAGACAGACAGGAAACTCTGGGCCGATAGGAAACTATGGGATGACCTCCGTGGTCGTATCTAGGCAGACAAGAAGCTCAGAGCAGACAGGAAACTCGAGGAAGACAGGGAGTTCGCAGACGGTGAAAGACTGTGGTCACAATAGAACAGGCAGGACCTTCACTGATGGACAGAGAAACAGTTCATTTGTGGTTCTTGAACATGGCAGAACATACAGAGGGTTCAGGAACAGTAATTGCCACCTCAGACAACTAGATCAGGTGCTGCCATTTCGGGAACAACTGGAGAAACATACGTGGCTCAGACGCATAGATTGGTCATTGCCATAACAGCTGAAGACTCTGGCATAGCGACCATGTCATGAAGAGGCAGTCATGGCGGTCATTTCATGATATGGCTCTGGTACAACGAGTACTGCTCAGAGACTAGAAGATCCAACTGCAAGATTTATTTAGTGTAATCTATAGTAGTAGTCCATATAACATGCATAAGGTCAAAACCATGTGATAATCAATCCAGATAATATCAAAAGGTCCAAGGCACAGACAAACAGGGTAATCCAGGGAGACAGGCAGAAGAACAAGACCATAACAAGGAAACCAGAGATAGTGTCCCGAAATGCAGTGCAACATGAACATGCACCAAGACTTTGCAAAGACTGACAGAACACAGGGCTTATATAGTAAAACATAAATGAGATAATCAAACACAAGTGGCAGAAATCAGAACATAATGAGTCCAGGCAATGAATCATGGGAAAAAGCAATTCATGATACGATAAAGGAGACGGGAGGAGTGTCCTCTGGTGGCTAGCATTGCCACTCCAGCTGACAGGTGTGACTGTCATCTTGTACATGTTAAACTCATCTCTAAATATGTTACAGTTCAACAATAAATGCACACTGTTCTTAAAGGTGTTCCCATCTTACCCTACTTAAAGTATCCCCAGGTTTAATATTAGTTTACCAGATGTTTAAAAATATTAATTTATATTAGATCTTGATTATTTTAGTTGTTAATTACATTATTGATTACAGAAACATTTATATCACCATTAATATCTAGCTGAAATGAGCTGTCATTAAAAATGAATGACATTGACAACAGCAAACAAATCTGTGGGTTTAGTCACTGTTGATGATTTCATACAGGAAGAGGTTTCTACAGTGTGTTTTGCAATCAAGCGTTTTGCATTGTTAGTGTCACTGTAATATACTAACACCCATGCTATTAAGTCTTCATAGGAAGTGTCCTACTGTGCCACATGGATGTTTTCAATGTCTCATTTAGTCTGCAATTCTCCAAAGGCCTAATTAGGCTGCTTTGTTAATCGCTGTTTGTGAAATTAATTACGGAAAGAAACGTGGGATCGACGTAGCGATTTCACTTCATTGTCTTGGGGAGCCAACTGTTTTTCCCTAATGTCACCCAGCCATTGTCATACTGAAGAAAGGGATGTCAATTGTTAGATGAATAAAATAGTGGCCCTTTGGGCAAAGAGCATGCTCCTCCAACATACAAACCTCTCTCTATTATTAATAACAACAATGCCCATGCATAATTGTATTTCTGATAGGAATTTGTTTTGCTTTGCTGGATAGAAGAAAATAGCCAGCAGAGGCTGTCAATAGAAGCCCAATAAAGAAACAGGCTTGTAGGCTGTTTAGGGGTTCAAACTGTATTAGCAGAGCCTTTTCAAATAAGCAGTTTACGGAGTCATTGTCTCCAGTCCCTGTTTTGTTATTTGTTATAGTATCATCAATTTTTCTGCATGTCATTTTGATTTAAAATAAAAACATTCAGATGAACTGAACTATTATGAATATTTGCTAGAAATTAATGTGAATGAGAAGGGCATTGATTGATGTAGTAATGGTAATATACTGCAGTATTTGTGAATCCAATGTGTGTTGGGGCATGAAAGCTTTTCTTTTTCCTCTCTGTTCTTCTCTCCCTGCTTCCCTTTCTCCTGGCAGTAATGACATGTGGTGTTTTAACATGCTTTTCAGAGGACAGTTGTGTTCTGGTCTGAAAGGTCGTCTTATTTTACATTTCAAATGTAATATAAGAAGCTCATTTGTAGCTCAAATGGACAAAAGCAATTATGTCATTGTAATTGTATCTCACAAAAAGCATTTAAATGGGGTCCTCCTAATGAATGTCATGAAATATAAATTATAAATGTAACCAGCCGTTATATGTCACTCAGGAAAGCAACATGTTGATGTGTACTTGGGGTAGCAATCTTCCTGGAAAAATCTGTTAGTAGAAGGATTGAGAAGGATTGCATATGTTAGTAGAAGGAGTTGGCAGAAGTTTAATCGGAATGTTTCTACAGTGTTTTTCTATTAATATTTAATATTTCTGAGCTGTTTTTTAGGTGAAATAATTTGATGGTTTCTTGTTATCCTAAACTAACTGTGCAATCGTGTTAGTTAACAGGAACATGTAGCGGTCCAGACTGGTTCAGATATATCACAAATAAATAAATAAAAAATTATTGTTGCTGAGTCCAACTGGATATTATAGCTTGTATCCACACAGTGAAGCAGACACAGGCTAATGCACTGCGGTTTTATCAGCACACATGGGGACCATTTGATTCTTTTATTTAGGTCTGGGCACTGAGACATATTTCACATTTCCATTTGATTTCAATTCACAAGCTTGCAATTCGATTCAATTCCAATTCGGCTTGATACTGATTAATGTGGATATATCTCCAGTACAGTACATGTCAGTTTTTCTCAAGGAAAAAAGATTAATTTATGCTGTAAACTATACAAAGAACCCTGTCAGCTGATATTAGGCTTACTATAATATTAAAGGTTAAAATTCAAATTTAAATTGCACACAAAAATTATTTTTAAAGGGCCCCCTGAAATCAAAATTCGTTCGACGTACGTCAGAATGTGAACCGACGAATTGGGATATTGCATGAGAGCCCTATCACCTTCCAGTGTGTACTAACCGGCCAATGATCATTGGCGTGCAGAATTTGCATGTAGCACTCCGCCCCCGCACCGTGGGTATAAATGGGAAGTGCCAGCAAATGCACATTTGTCTTTTGTTTTGGAGCCGAGCAGTTGTGCTGATCTTCTCCGGAGAGTGTGCCTCAACAGGCTAAGGAAAAGAGTTCTTGTTGGTGTTGGTGTGAAGCCGCTTCAGCGGCGGCCGCAAGCTCATGTGTCTCTGCGCTGATTCATCAGCTGTTGCGAATTTCCTGGTGAGAGAGTGAGAGCACGCTCTCCATGACTTTCCAGCGCATCATCACTTCCACTAGAGCGCCCTCTATGAGGCACCTCTATGCACTGAAGTGGAACCTATTTGTTAGCCTAATCTTACACCAGGCACTGGAAGAGGTCAGAAACTGATTAGGGATTATTATTAGGGATCCCAATTCGTCGGTTCACATTCTGATGTACATCGATCGTGACCGACTGAGGAACGAGGGTTACATACGTAACCAAGATGTTTTTTTAGCTTTTAGTATGACTATGTTAGCCTTAAGGTTAGGAATAAGCTGGTGTGTTCCAAAACAATGACAAAATTTGTGTTTAGGAGCATTCAAAATGTACAGTCTCTCCCTTCCGTTAAAATGGATTACACATTTTATGACATCACCATGGACTTCAGCTTCTCATCACATCCTCTGTCCAATCAAATGCTCTCTAGAATCTGAAGCATCCCACCCCCTACACTATAAATAGACTCTGAAGCTGCGGCTGAAATTGGTCAGTTGTTCACACATTTACTATTTTCTACATGGTGACTGGCACATAATGCACTATATATGCGATAGGAAATGATTCAGACAGTGTAAATATGCTTTCAGTTGAAGCTAATGAAGTCTGGTTTCACGTTAGTTTCATGCACACCACTGCAGCACACACACACCAACAGCTCTGGTCTAGACTAGACACGAAAGCGCAGATCGGATCATATGCATGAGTCGGCACAGACAACAAAGCATATCAGGCTCATTTAAATTCTGCACAGAATGCTGTATTTTAAAGCAATATGGTGGAGATTATGATGATAAACGGTTACAGATTAGGAGGAAACTGTGGCTTTACCAAACAGAAAGGCTCTAGTCAAACTGTGATATTAACGAAATGCTGTTGGCTGTTTTAAAAAGGGGGAGGAGCTGCTTACAGCTGGGGCACATTCAAGCTCAAAGCGGTGCGCAACGTTTTGCTACGGTTTCCAGGTTGAACGTCATGTTTCCTGGAAACGGTGTGCAACGGGGTTTGAGATACGTTTTCTCTTGTTTGGTGGTGCAGCAACGAGACAGCTCGCACAATGAGTCCAAGTAAAGTTGTTTACAAATGTGTCCGCTGCAGTTCGGTATACGCAACAATCAATGCTATTGGAAGACATAATATCAAATATTGCATCACAATAATTAGGAACCACAGTTTCCACAAATCCCGTCACTCTTTTATTCTGGACAGCAAGGGCAGTGACTGTAACATCGAGCGTGTTTTGCAGTATTGAACATGTATTTATACCGATTTCATCAGGCTCCGAAAATTATTCAAAAAGAACACAAAGAATGGTCTTCTCAGTTGCCATAGTTGCAACTCCTGTGTCATCAGAACAGGGTGTTCAACGCACAACAGTTTGAAAAACGTTTTGATAGGCCCGGCTCCAGCTTTGAGATGCAGGGTGGGCCAAGCGAAATTCCTGGTGGGCCCAGACTTTTAACTTTATTTTAACTTATTTTAACAAATTATTTTTTCATAATTTTTTCTCACTAACAAAACTATTTTAAAACAAAAGAGGAACTTGAAAGGAACTCTCTATATTTACAGGGCTCAATACAAAGGAGCTTTTCTACAGGTCCAGGGTTACATTCTGGTCCAGATTTTTACTTGCCTTGCAAAGATTTTTACTTGCCCCACCACAAAGTCTTATTAGTATTTTAATAAATATCAAGACAAGTCAACAGTCGGTAAGAACAAATTACAAGCAATTGTGAGGGGTCTGAGGGGTCTGGGGGCCCATGGGCTCGAGTTTATATTTGGGCTCTGCCTATATGCTACAAATGATCTCAACTACATCATTATATAGTAGCACAAAATACACAAAAATCTAAATATCCTTTGAGGTTCCTAGAACAATTAATATGCAACATGCCTAGCCTAGTCAAAGTTTAGAGGTATATTATAATACAGTCTCTAATTCAAGAGAAGATCAAAACCGTTAAATAACACTGAGCAATAAAACCAGAGATCAACAGTATTTTTAAATATATTGTCATATCTGTGTCCCCTTATGTCAGATTCTTACATTTAAATCAACCAATTCAATCAGAATAAGAAGACACTGTATGTCTATTACCAATCAAATAAAGTCAGTATCAACAAAATCCATCAATGTATTTACACTTAATGCAACTCAGATGTGGCATGAAGGGATTTACACTGCAGTTGCATAATCAGTGTTGGTGTAATGCATTACTAACCAGGTAATTAATTACTATAATTTCAAAGTAAGGAATTACTCTTAATTTCTTTGTAATTTACAGTAAGTTCTGATGTGATTCAAATGCTGTATAGACTACAACAACAATTCTATTTAAAACAATAGTGGATTTAACATCAAAATTTTACATCTTATGTTAAACTGTTATGCACCTTCTCCCTTTAAATATTTTGGTCAGTTCAAGAATAATTTATGCAATTTTATATTATTTATTTGAAAGAATTAAAAGTATGGTGATTGGTAATAAGTATTGGAATAGTTTTTAGAAAGAGAATAACTGGAAGATGCAATTAGTAGCTAGTAATTAATTGAATAATAGGTACTTAAAAAAATAATAAATAATGTTTTTAAATATGAAACTAAAAGCTCCAGTAGGTTGAAATCAGCTGATTCGTTCAAAGTGCTAATTTTTTTAACTTGGCAAAAGACTGTATTTATGAATAGCTTAAATAAATAATTTACTCATCTGATTTGTTCTCTTTGAGGAATAAAACAGTGTTCTGAGACGCAGCGGTTGTGCTATTGGTTCTGTTTTCTTTGTAAAAACAGAATGCGTCTATGGAATTTACTCAGTAACTTTTTCTGTTGTCAGTGCAGATGTTTGGAAAGTCAGCACTGTTGCTTGTGTGATCACTCATATATCATAGATTTATGTTATAAATATAAAGAAAAGGAACTCATTAAATACATTTTGATGACATTTCTGCCCCGCTATAGTGTGATGGCAGTGAGATGGGAAAGAGCGCTCAAAACCATTCATTTTGCATAGTTTAGAGGGAAAATAACAGGAATGATCATTCTTTGTAAAGAAATGACACGTGAACATGAGACGCAAAAGAGAACAGTCTAGACGCGGCTCTCAGGTGTCGCTTTGGGTGTAGGCTATGCGCAGAGAAAACAGCGCCGAGGGAGTCTTTTTGTCCAGTTATTTAAAATCGTTTGAATGCTTAAACAGAAAAAAGAGACTTAAATCAGGCTTTCTAGTTTCTAAATAACAAGCAGATTTTTTTGATGGCAAGCAAAGCAACCGCAAACCATGATCTCTCTCAAAATCTGGAGCTGGATATTGAAATCGGTTATTTGGCATGGGGCCAGGGTGGGCCAAGCTTCTGACTGATTCCCCCCGTGGAGCTGGGCCTGCGTTTTGCAACGTTTTGTCCAGGCTGAATGCAGCCCTGGAGTCGTTTCAGGGGAAATTACATCAACACTTTGAATAATGCTGCCCGTTTCAAGGCACTTCAGTGGCCCTTTAATGATATAATTATGTTTCTACTTCAATTTGTCTTTTGAAGCATAGCCTAAATATCTCAATTGTGGCTGTCATAACTTTTTTCATGATATATATTAAAGATTGTAGAACAGGCTAAGAAAAAAAAGAAGTAATTTAATGCATATATTTAGCAAAAAGTCCTTCTCTAGTTAACCACTGTATCTAACTAACTATGGTCATTGAATGGCTTGTCTAAGGTGATGTAATGATATTTGATATTGTTTACAAGCTGTTTTATTGAGGTCTTTTGCTGTTTGAAACATTGACATACCTTTTGATGTTCATTCTTAACTATATTTATTTTTTTAATCTTGTAATAAAATTGAGACTTTGTTTCATATCATAACAAAGCACAAAGCTTGCTGTGATTTATTGGATGGGAGGCACACAAATCATTTTTAGTGAAGTTTTGTTCACACATCAACTGAAAACAGCACTAAAAAAATGTATTTTAAAAGGGATACTTCAGCGATTAGCATTAAGCTTTGTATCAGTAAAAAAAAATCCGGTAGTATATTCAAATGAAACTCCTGCTGCGTTTGTGACACTCGCTCGGCTCACTCACACTTTATTGAACAGACAGTTCTTCTTGTTCAGTTTTTAATTGTAATGTCTGTTCTCTAACTGAATTTTATTACTATGAAAACAATGGTGGGGCGGTGTCGGTGTGGGCAAGTGATCCAGTGAACCAGTGCTGTTTGATATGTTTGTGGAAACAGTGACATGTTTTTTTCAGGAAGAAAACTTAATTTATTTGAAATAGAAATCTTTATGTAACAATCTAGAAGTCTTTACTGTCATGGTAGTGAATGAGAGATCACCATAAAAATCTTTATTTACCCTCATGTTATTACAGTGCCTGTTGGTATTGTCCATAGAATGAAAGCCTTCATGAAATGAAGCAGGGTTCAGTATTGTTTTATCCTTTGTGTAGCACATAATTTAGAAAGTCATACAGGTTTGGAATGACATGAGAGTGAGTAAATGATGACAGAATTTTAGTTTTTGAGTAAACTATCCCTTTAAGATAAAATCCTACTCCAGGAGATGTGCAGTGTGTGATCCACTAAGTGAATCAAAACTCCTTATTGGATGAATGTCAGCAAGTCCATTACGTCACATACAGCAACATGTGCAGTTCATTAAATCGCTTTTAAATGCAATCACTTAGACTTCTTAAATTTAGTCGCTTCATTCATCTTGCTCTCCAGAGACCTGAGAATCCAAAGTCAATTAAATTATTTAGACCATCTTGTATATGTGAGATAGAAGGGGTGAGAGCGAGGGGGAAAAGAGGGACTGTGAGTGCTTATCTGTTTTAACGATAAGCCAATGCTATTTAAAGCTGTGTTCATTCATTTATAGATGATGATTTTGAATCCCTTATGAATACTGAGCTACAAAGGGAAGCTCACTGGATGCTGGGATCTGCTTTTAAGGCAGATTTGTTCATATTTCATTACTCAAGGCTGTGGTTTAATTCTGTTTTCCAAAACCGTATGCAAGTTCTCATACTGTGATATAAAATAATTTTATAAATTAACTAAATTAATTTTTTTATTATTCTATAGGGGTGTGACGGTACACAGAAGTCACGGTTCAGTACGTACCTCGGTTTTGGTGTCACTGTTCGATTACAAGTTCGGTACAACAGGAGTTATTTGGTCACAATCAGCTACAAAACTGAAAAGCATCTCTTGTGTTATAAAAGTGCAAAATAAATAGAATAAAGAAAAACAAAACTTTTTGTGCTCCTGATATCTTTTTCTTTCTAGCTCTGGTGATTTAAAATACTATGTACGATTTATGGTCATACATAGACATCATTTGAAACTGGGTACTGTACTGTAAAAAAAAAGTATTTGTGTGCACTCAAAATAAAAACAAAACATTGTGCTTTTGTAAAATAAAGACAAACTGGATGATGCTTTCTGCTGTCCTGGTTTCCTTTCTGTGGAGCGTGTCCCAAAAATGTATCTAAACTCAGCGCATAGGCTACTAGCAAGCTATTGCGTGCCATCTGAACTTGTTTTAGGTTGGTGCGTAGATCGTTTCTTCTTCTTCTGCTCTTTTTCCTGTTGTGGGTTGCCTTCTGGATTGGAGTGTGGATCGCCTGTGACTGACTGTATTCGCCGTCTGACTGTATGCACCGAACCATGACGGTTTGGGACGAATATATGTACCGTTACACCCCTAGTATTCTATGTTGAATGTCAATCCCGAAACCAAATAAATCCTTATTTTCAGCCTTTATCAAGTTCATTTTCTCAATAAACAAGACTGAGCTCATCATCTCATAACTGTGAGATTCAGTATGATCATTCTTTCACTAATAATATTATACTGCATACTTGTGTACTGAATGTGATCATTTACCTCATTAGGTTGGACAGCCAATCTTATGAACAGGCAGTAGTGTCTATTTAACTTATTTAATTCGTCCAGTTTTAAGGTAGGGATTCAGAACAGGATATAACAGTCTGTTGCATTTCAGTCACTTGTAGGAAAGTGACACAAATCAAGAATTACTTCAGTGACAGACAATACATTCACTAGCTATTCATACAACTCTATTGATCTATGAAATATTACTGAGATTAGAAATCGTTAGATCACAAATTTACTCTGCTTATAACCATCTGTCATTTCACAGATGTTTTAATTGTGACTCATTCTCAGGATTCATATATACATACACTCTCTTGTGCTGTATCTTCAACTGGAGCACAGCAGTGGAAAAAGTGTTTCCCGCTTGCCCATCCAATTTTTGCTACTTATTGTCATCTTAAAGAAAATTTGACTGGATTGTACGAAGTATTGAAGTATTTAAATGCTGAAGTATTGCAGTAACGTTTGCCTCTGTGGAGAGATTTTAATGGAATGAAAGGATGGAGACCATGATAGAGTAAACTGTGCTTTTCAGTGGAAACTGGATCTGGACAGTGGAAGTGTTTTTTGTTGGGCCCTTTTCAGAAGCAGATTGCAGGCCTGTGCTGCTAATCTATTCTGCCAGCTAAAATAATTGGATCCACACAGTATGACAGGCAATTTGATTTGGAGCATGTCATTATTCCTGTACTCTGTGAACAAGAGAAAGAAATGTATTTGCCACCACTGTGAGAGAATCTTCATATACACACAGGTGAACATTTGTTCCTGCTCATCAGCTTCTGTCAAGAGGTTAAATGTTTACTTGTATACTTGAGGATGAATTCTCGCCTAAACGAGTTGTCAGGAATTCAAATCCTAATCAGTTACGGCTACATGTCATAATGCCCTCCTGTGTAGTACATTTTCAGCCTGCGAACAACTTGACCTGCCCTCAAACACATAATTTGACTGATGACTGCTTCTCAAATCTTGGAGTTCAACATTTGATTCGCAAAACACCTGCTCTTGTAAGATGGGTCAGTTTGAATAACTAGTTCTTCCAATGTTTCATCATCGGACTCGTGCTTGGATTGATATGGTAAAATCAACACCATCGTTACTGTCTTTAATTTAGTGTGTACAATCGCTGAGCTTTAGGAAGCCTCCAGATCTGAAGTTCAGTTATGGTAATGAGCATTTAGTTTCCGACATGTGCTGTAAGCATTTGACCAATCACAACAGACTGGGCCATCTGGCCAATCAGAGCAGAGTAGGCGTGCGGATAAGTTGGTCGTTTGAAAATCATTGAAAAATGTGGTGATGTGCAATGTATATTATGAGAAAAAGATGCTTTTTGACCTTTGATGCATGTCCAAAACAAAATTAGGAACCTTTAAAATAACATAATAGGGGCACTTTAATATATAGTTAAGGCCAGTAT
The DNA here is from genome assembly GCA_018749465.1 of Paracanthobrama guichenoti. Classification (NCBI taxonomy): domain Eukaryota; kingdom Metazoa; phylum Chordata; class Actinopteri; order Cypriniformes; family Gobionidae; genus Paracanthobrama; species Paracanthobrama guichenoti. The sequence continues at coordinate 18,161,011 of CM031949.1, read as the reverse complement.
TTTGGATTGTATGTGTGCCACCTCTGAGAATAAGTGCAAGATATTTTAAATATTTATTTGGTAAAAGTACTAAAAACATTAATAAAACCATGAATAAACTGAAGACATACAAGGAATCAGAACCAGATACATTCCATGTTTTTACAATTCCCATCTATACTCACAAAATACAAAGGTAAAGTAGAATGCATTCTTTCCTGAAGGTGTAAAGTTATCTTGCGCTTTTCATAAATTACGTATGATCCCTGCAGGTTTCAGTTGCATTAACTGTGTGTGTTCTCTTACTCTGTTGGTTTGTTTTTGTTTAGCTTCCTATCAACCTGTTTACCTGTATCAGTATGTCAGAGAGAAGATATCTGGTGCTTTTGTATCTGGTATCTGGTGCTTTTGTTTAGGTATGTACTGTATGAAAGAAGTTTAGAATCTTTCAAGCCTGAGGGTTTTAGTATAATAAAGATTACTCCCTATTAACGCCTTTAGATTAGAGTGGTATTATCTAGAATAGAGGACTGAAACAGTTTCAGTTTTATCTTTCTGTAATTTCCCATCAGTACCATACATCTCATACATACTAGATCTCCATGATCTCATAGACAACCTTAGTGACAGTGCTGTAGGTGTAAAGGTGTTCATCCTCCTCACTCAAACAGGGCAGGCAGAGTGAAAATGCCATAAATCACGTATTCCATTCTTTTTGTATGTAACGAGTCCCTAAGGGAGGCATCTACTCTGTGTGTGTGTGTGTGTGTGTGTGTGTGTGTGTGTGTGTGTGTGTGTTGTTTGTAGCAGCCCTAACTCACAAGTCCCTAAGCGGGACCCTTGGCTTCAAAGATGCTTTTGTAACCAGGATTTGAGGAAAAAAGGCTCTGTAAGTTTAGTGCCTAAGTTGAAGCTATGTGGGAGATGGGGAATAGATTGAGGGAACAAGCGATTTTTATTTTATTTCATCATTTTGGGATTTTCTACTGAAAATGAGGGTTATTTGTAGTTCACAGTCGAGCTGAAGGGATGCACACCTGAAAGAAGCCAATAGAACACTATATAGAATACTGTCATAGTATAGAACACTGACATACACATGCACAAATGTCCCTAGCTTTTAATGATTAACGGATGACATAAACATTTTATGCTCACACCCCAAGTTAGACCTGATGGTGCAAATCAACAAGCCACCTTGTAAAAAAAAAAAAAAAAAAAAAAAAAAAAAAACCTTAGACTGAGCATATGCTCCAAAGCCTATTTTCCAGTTTTAACATCTTACATTTTACTTTGAAAGCCTTGAAACATCTTTATTCAGAAATTTCTTCATGCTTATTTTACAATTCTTCAATATCATCTCATTAAAAAAGGCACAATACTGCATCCGAAATTGCATACTTTCTGAGTACACTATTTAAAGCGCATTAATGGTTCAGTGAAGACCTTAAACACCTATGTAATGTAACCATTCTATTGCACAAAAGGTTCTTCATGGTGGAAAAGGTCTTCATATTATTAAAATAAACTTCACACAAAGAATAGAAAATAGAAACTACAGTTAGCATGGTAAATTGCACAATACTAACATGAACTGTTAAAGTCCTCTTGTAGTCAATAATTTTATCCTTAAAACTCACATTTGATCACCAAAATTACATATTTAAGCATTTTGTCCTGTGTTCCTTAATATAGCTTGAATGTAACTTTACACCCTTGCTTCATTTAGTATAGTGGACCCATGTATATGCAAATGCCTCCATGCCTCCCTCCTCTACTCACTCATATAAGGTTGTCTTCAAGTCTTCGTTTTATGAATCGCTCAGTACAACGTCGGCCATATAATGGTAATTAATATGATTAATTATGTAATTAATATGATTGACTACGTTATCAAACAGCTAATAATTTGTTGCTAATGTTACACAAACCATGTTCCTGTTCACCATCTCAGAGTCAGACAGCTGCCTTCTAAAAATCAGTATCCTTAGAAACGCTTTGAACAACGGTGCAGAAAGGCATAGTAAATTAAATAAATTAACTGTTTATGTGTATGATTTATCTCCATGTTTATATGTACAGAAGTACAGAAGAGTATTTCCATTCTGTGATTATAATATACACTACTACTGGTTAGTGTTATAACTCTTTTCAACATTGACAATAATACGAAATGTTTCTTCGGCAGCAAATCGTCATATTAGAATGATTTCTGAAGGATCATGTTACACTGAAGACTGGAGTAATGATGCTGAACATTCAGCTTTGCCAGCACAGCACAAAATAGAAAACAGTATTTGAAATTGTAATAATATTGCACAATATTACTGTTTTTACTGTTTTTTTATTTATTAAATAAATGCAGTCTTGGTGAGACTTATATTACTGAAATATATTATTACCCCAAATTTTCAATGGTATATCTATATATTTTATTATTTCTATGCAGTTTTATATATACATTGTATACTTTTTGTAATTACTGTGTTTAAAAATCTATTTAATTTTTGTAATGCATGATTATAAAAGTGCAAGGAAATTATATCAAATTTAGTAGAGGTGCTAAATTTGTGAACATCATCTTCCACTTCAGCATTAGACTGATGGGTGGCATTCAGGTGAAAAGCAGCACTCAGATTTCAGTGAGCCTAAATGAAAACTTTTTCAACATCAGGAGTCTCTAGGCAACCGCCATGGTTACGAGTCATACTAAGCAGATGTCTCTACTTTTGTTGTCCATAATAACATGGACAAGCCTAATTAAAGTGGTTTAGCCACACTTGTCTTCTTCATTAAATACTACTTGTTTACCAGTACACATAGTTTTGTCAATTATAAACATTTACTACCTTCTTTGAAAGAGCTGAAAAATCAGTTGTGAAATCCAAAACCAAACCAAGTTGTGAAACTGCAAACCAACATCTTATTGTTCATATTCAGAAATATAGCTGGAGCCAGATTCATTAAACATTCTTATAAATCTTTTTTAACTGCTATTTTCTTCTAACTTAAGAATAAAGTAAAGTATATTATGTATTACTAAAAACATTTCTTAAGAATGTTCTTATCATTTTCAGGTAATCGTTCCTCATAGTAACACAGCTTGTTTTATTAAGTTAGGAGTTATACATACTATTAAAGAGAATTAAACTCCACTAGTCAATGAAAGCACGCAGCTCTGACAAACCATTAGCATGACCTCTGCGCATCACAAGTTACTGACTGACAGGTTACAGCTGGTTCAGCTATAGTCAATGCTATGAATTAGTATTTTTAGTCCCATTAAACATTCCACACACATCAAAATGACTGTAAGGCATGTGCATGCGTACCTGGTCACTTTGTGTGTTTTCTCTGATTTGATAGCTATCTGAAAAGACTGAAAGAGGTGGCATTTATTTCACATTCCAGATGAAACTGGACAAAATGCATCTGGTTGTTGAAGCCACATATGTAAAGTGATTAACTCAGTCAGAAACTTAAAAATGGCACTTTATGACAAAAATGTTGCCAACCCCTGACCTACACTGTAAACCCGAATAAGTTTACAAAACTCAGAAAACAAATTAAGATAATCAGCTACATCAAAATGTTTAAGTTAAGAAATTCAAAGATGAAGTAAGCAGAACGTGCAGATTTTTAAATTTGTACTCATACATTTAATTACTCTTAACTTCATACATTTAAATTAAAATTATCACGTAATCTCAACTTAAATATTTTTTGTAGTGGAAACTTGTCTGGCTTTAATTAGCTAATTCAAAGTGGCAACTTATAACACAATGCTTTGATAGCATAGCAATTACTGAATGAGTACGGCAATATAGAACATTTAACATATGTTCTCAAACCAAGCTCATGCTCCACTTGTCACCATGATAGTAACCCTCCAAAAAAACATCATTACAGAAGCTCTTCTAAATTAACATACCAAAACATTAAACACTACTAAATCTCCCACCTAAAGGGAAAGTCACCCAAAAATGAAAATTACCCCATTATTTACTCACACTTAAGCCATTCCAGGTGTATATGACTTGCTTCTTTCAAACGAATACAATAGGATTTTTTTTTTTTTAAATCCCGGCTCTTCCCAGCTAAGAAAATATTCATATTTAAACTTTAGAAACTAAAATAACCATCTTCCGACAGACGGCCATACTCACCAATTTACGGCGAAAGAGTAACCCCTGACCTTACGCATGGAGTATTGACAAACGCGGAAGAGCAGAGGATAGGGCAAAACAAGACAAAAGTCACAAATTAGATTCTCACAAATGAGAATTTTTAAAGATAAATGTTAGACAATTTCGATTAAAAAAAAGAAAAAAAGAGGAGCCCTATTTGTTTGAAATGCGAGAGGCATCAAAGCTATGTCATACATCACGCCAGGGTTTCTCTTTTGGCATAAGTCAACTTGCGTAGGCTGTCTGCCTAGTTATTTTATTTTAGTTTTAAATACGGATATATTTCTTACAAAACCCATCACTTTTCTTCAGAAGGCCTTTATTAACCTCCTGGAGTCGTATGGTTTACTTTTTATGATGGATGGATGGATGGATGGATGGATGGATGGATGGATTATTATTATTATTATTAAGTTCATTAAACTCAAAACAATTCAGTTTACTTAAAATGTGTCAGTTTTGTGAACGCAAAAGAAAAAAAGTTCTAAATACTCATAAAAGTTCATTTAATTTCACTAATTTGTATAATTTAAGGGGTAACACTTTAGTATAGGGAACACATATTCACTATTAATTACGACTTTTACCTCAATAAACTCCTAATTTACTGCTTATTAATAGTAAGTAAGGTAGCTTTTGTAGTGTTTAAGTTTAGGTATTGGGTAGGATTAAGGGATGTAGAATAAGACATTAATATGTGCTTTATAAGTACTAATAAACAGCCAATACCCTAGTAATATGAATGCTAACAAGCAGCTAGTTGATAGCGAGAATTGAACCCTAAAATAGTGTTAACGTTTACGTTTTCCCTACTCAAACCAATTAATTATTTTGACAGTTTAACTTATCTTAAATTCCTAAATGTAAGATATTAAAGGCACAATATGTAAGATTTTTGGATTAAAATATCCAAAACCACATTAAGCATTAAGCTCGACATTAAGCATGTTCTTGTGCTTGTCCTTCGGACAAGTAAATTGGTCATTCACTTGTCTGAGTAAAAATTTGCTTTTCTGGAAAAAAGTTTTTGTCTGTGTTGTAAATATAATTTATTCTGAAGCAATATTCTCACCAGTGTTCAATCAGCTTTGGCATATTTAAATCTGCATATTTGTGATATTTTTACCTTTTATAAAGGGCATAAATCTTATTAAATATAGGCTATGCTTCAGGTTTCATATTCTATTCTTAAATTTGATCTATACATTAAATGAAAATAAGACACTATAAGGCTGTTACCAATCAAATTAAATAATTTACGCTGAAAAATTAAAACTGCATTAAATAATGTTATGAGATTTGTATTTTTGAATAAACAAATAAGAAATGTTGGAAAGTTTGTTTAAACTTGAAACTAAACCACAGGTGGCAGCAGGTGACCGTCTTAATGAGTGGGTCATTAAGTCGATTCGTTCAAACGGCTGATTCATTCAAGAATGAGGCAGTCATTTATGAATAGGTTATTTAATCTTTGATTCAACCGATTCATTCAAAACGCATTCAGTCATGATGGTATTCAGGAAAACAGCACACTTGGTTGTGTGGTGTTGTTTAAGTGTATCATGCGTTATAAATATAAAAACTTAACATTTTGAATGTTTACTGCAGTTTCTCTGTGTGAGCGGCGCTCATTTGTTTCAATTTCTCCTTGAGAGGCTGCACGAGGATCAACAGCAAAAGCGCAACCTTGTTCCCGTCAGTTCATTATACATTATACTATTATTCACTATCGATCGCCACTTACACTAAATTAATGCAGAATCATTCTTGCATTTTGGTGATTCGCTAGTTTTTGTTATTGGCGTTTTAATCGGGCTCTTGTCCGGTCGGGCAAGTAAAATTCTCTTTCTCTTGCCCCTTCAAAAAATCCACAAGCCCTGTATACATTTTGTTGATTTGTATACAACATTATCCCAAACATTTCCAACAATCTTTAAATCCAGAGAAATCAGCTATTTTAACCAGTGTAATGGACCTTGTCATTGCATCGCCTGTCAATGACGTCACATCCACTCTACCCTCGATTTCAATGGAAACACCAAAGACGGTTTGATATATTATGTATTTTATTAGACAGGTGAGCAACTGTTTGGATACCTTTATCAAAAGAAAACTAATCATTGTTATATAGCTCAACACGGTTTAGTCTTATTGTTTTCTTGATTTACCGCTAGTAACATGTTTTACCATGCTTCAGAGTGGCTAACATAGCATAATCAGAGACCGCTTTCTTCATCATACAATATATTTTAAAATTAATTGCATATCATTTAGCAACACAAATCATCCAGCTTTTATTAATATGAGATTCTAATATTGATCTACACTCACCTAAAGGATTATTAGGAACACCATACTAATACTGTGTTTGACCCCCTTTTGCCTTCAGAACTGCCTTAATTCTACGCGGCATTGATTCAACAAGGTGCTGAAAGCATTCTTTAGAAATGTTGGCCCATATTGATAGGATAGCATCTTGCAGTTGATGGAGATTTGTGGGATGCACATCCAGGGCACGAAGCTCCCGTTACACCACATCCCAAAGATGCTCTATTGGGTTGAGATCTGGTGACTGTGGGGGCCATTTTAGTACAGTGAACTCATTGCCATGTTCAAGAAACCAATTTGAAATGATTCAGGCTTTGTGACATGGTGCATTATCCTGCTGGAAGTAGCCATCAGAGAATGGGTACATGGTGGTCATAAAGGGATGGACATGGTCAGAAACAATGCTCAGGTAGGCTGTGGCATTTAAACAATGCCCAATTGGCACTAAGGGGCCTAAAGTGTGCCAAGAAAACATCCTCCACACCATTACACCACCACCACCAGCCTGCACAGTGGTAACAAGGCATGATGGATCCATGTTCTCATTCTGTTTACGCCAAATTCTGACTCTACCATCTGAATGTCTCAACAGAAATCGAGACTCATCAGACCAGGCAACATTTTTCCAGTCTTCAACTGTCCAATTTTAGTGAGCTTGTGCAAATTGTAGCCTCTTTTTCCTTTTTGTAGTGGAGATGAATGGTACCCGGTGGGGTCTTCTGCTGTTGTAGCCCATCCGCCTCGAGGTTGTGCGTGTTGTGGCTTCACAAATGCTTTGCTGCATACCTCGGTTGTAACGAGTGGTTATTTCAGTCAAAGTTGCTCTTCTATCAGCTTGAATCAGTCGGCCCATTCTCCTCTGACCTCTAGCATCAACAAGGCATTTTCGCCCACAGGACTGCCGCATACTGGATGTTTTTCCCTTTTCACACCATTCTTTGTAAATCCTAGAAATGGTTGTGTGTGAAAATCCCAGTAACTGAGCAGATTGTGAAATACTCAGACCGGCCCGTCTGGCACCAACAACCATGCCACGCTCAAAATTGCTTAAATCACCTTTCTTTCCCATTCTGACATTCAATTTGGAGTTCAGGAGATTGTCTTGACCAGGACCACACCCCTAAATGCATTGAAGCAACTACCATGTGATTGGTTGATTAGATAATTGCATTAATGAGAAATTGAACAGGTGTTCCTAATAATACTTTAGGTGAGTGTAGATTACTGCAAAGAGCAACAAGTGTCTCATACCAGTCAGAGAGTGAATGCAGAGTAACATTATAACATAACTTTCAACACACTCAAATATGTTTAGTAGGATTGTAAAACAGTGCTGTGTTAACCCCACATATGCAATGAAAAGAGCGGAAGTGGCTGGCTGCATAATAAAAGCTCCTCTGAACTAGAGACCGGTGTGTATCGCAGGTCTCGCTCATTAGCATTCACTCCACTGGCCTCGTTCCGCTCCCATTGCTCTTGGCCCGCTCTATTTCATACCACAGAAACGTTAATAACACTTTAATACATTAGCTCATCTGTGAACATGATTTCTGCCCTGTTGGAAGTCCTGTTGGCTTCCTTTCCATCGGCTATGGAGGTGAAGACAACAACTCCCATGATTCCACACTCATTCATGGCATCATCAAGCTATGCCGTTGTTTTGAATAAGCGACCTCTAGCAGCGAAAGCTCCATATTGTGCCTTTAAATTAATTTATTGGGCTGTTTTAAATATTAAGCATTAGAACATGATGCTAGCTCAATATAATACATATTACTATTATTACTAGTCATTAGTGACAGCAATGATCGATAATGTAAACACAGTCATTATTATGCCTAACGTAACTTTTTTTTGCCAAATTACAATTCAGACATGATTTTTTGAAAGCACATTCCTACAGGATGTGTTCATTCTAGAGAGAGTGCAAACAATTGCAACATATACAAAATGTTAATCAGTTCATTTCAGTTCATTTTTTCCTACTAAGAAAAATAAATTCTTAATCTGACCCCTGGTTGATTTACAGTTGACAGATTTAACTTCCCAAAGAATTCCCTACATTGTTTAGCCTCATTCTGACCACTGTCTGAAAGAATCCGGCCATTACAGTTTTTCTCAGTCGCTTTGGTACATTTCTTGAATCCTCCTTAAGATTTGCAAACCAATAAGTGCATTTCTCAAAACAATTTGTATAAATAGCACCACACAATGGATTACCTGCAAAAGCCTGTAACTTGCTCAAAATCCTAAATTCATGTTTCAAAAGTAAGTAACTCTCAAAAGTAAGTGACATGTTCATTATTGTCAATGAACATATCAGTGTCATCAAAATGAAACAAATCGAAATGCTTAGTCATTAACTACTTTTCAAGAATGTACCAAAGCCTTCGCATTTTGTTCAAAAGAATGAGAAATTGCTAGATGACTAGATGATGTGGAGGTTGAAAAGTAGTTTTAAGAATTTCAGTAATGATCTGAGAAATGCACCAAAGCAACTGAGAAAAACTAATTGGGCCTATTCATTTTAACAACACTAGTTTTGGTATATCATTAGGATGCCTTATCAGCTCTTAGGAGAAAGTTTTGTATGAGCTCTATCATGGACAGTAGAGTACAGGAGACCATATAATGCTTTCCAAAGAGAGAAAAATTGAAGAACAGAAGTGAAATGTCCAAACAGCAAATGGATGATGCTGCTAACAGCTCCAACTGACAGATTTACCATGATGGTGAGAATTGCAAAAACAAGCAAGCATGGCTGAAGAGCAGTATGGCCAGAAGCTTGCTATCACAAGTTCAAATTGAATATATCACTATCATGTCACAAACTGAAATCACATTAGCACCATGTTTATAATGGTGCAAATCACTCATTGCAGTCCACCAAAGTCACTGAAATTGCTTCATGTTGGCACTCTTGTTTGCAATATTAGTTCCAGTACTCCTTATTGTTTTGTGGTTTGTCTGGTGGCTGCTCAGATGGTCTTTAACATAATCAAGACAACACTAATTTCTCTAGAAGAGAAAGGGGCGAGAGAACCAGAGAGACTCAGAAATGCTGTAATTGAATGCTCACACACACATGCACTGAAAGAGCTGTTGACTGAGACTTGTTTGTGTGGAGTGTTATTGATCCATATGTGAGGGAAAGGTTGGACCCTATGTGTTCTAAATCCCCACAGAGTACAGTCAAACCTCTCCCTCTCTTCCACACACACACAATCCCATTTTCTCCACACTCTCTGCTCGAAACAGATGTGATAACACAGGGGGTCCATTAAAAACATTACCATTGCGAATCAGCTCTCTAAATGTATGCATATGTGTTTTCACGTTGACATGCATGTGGAGATGTTCTTCCTGGATATTATTAGGTGTTCATTTGTGCATTCCTCCCTCTGGGTTTTGATCTCTGAAGGAAATCATAATTGTGCTTTACCAAGGAGCACAACTCTCAGCATCAACTTATCTGTCGCCGTTTCTTTCCCTTTTATTGACCTTCTATCCATTTTGTCTACCTCTTTTGGTTTTTCTTTGCACTTAATTTTTCCTTAGAGATCAGTCTCATATCCTCCCCAGTACCATGTATTTACGATGAGGCTTTTATGGACTGAGCATATCTGACTACTCACGTTTACTCATGCGGCTGTAATTGTCTCATTGCCCTTTGCTATGTGAAGATGTTATATCAACAGGCTGCCTCTCCCTGGAAACCCCAGGAGCTGTGCAAATGTGCGTGTTTGTTTATCTAAATAGCTCACATCTGTTTTAGCAGCAGACATGCCAACATCTGTTCCTCTCTCCATAATGCATCTGCCCTGAGTCTGCGGTTCAGCGTATCACTGCATTATCCCAACACATCAGATTTCTGCTTCATTCATCTCCATTAACTGTATTTCCTTCAACCTGTTTTATTTATTTTATTGTGTGTATGCCGGTTCATTTTTCATCCACAAGGTAACCAGCTGGAGGAAAAATATTCCCTCATAAATGTTTACTACCTCAAGTATTAAACTGTAAATTCAGACCTTCTCCATTGCCCCAAACCCTCCCTTTTCTTCAGCTCTCCTCTCTTTACAGGTAATAACAGTTTGTCACCTTTCCTGTATCTAATCCAGACAGATGAACATGTCTCTACACACATATTAGCTTTCTTTCTAGTCTTACCGTGCTGTGTAGTCTCTGTCTCTGGCTCCTCCAGGGTTGTTTGAGTTATTTTGTTTTCCCTTGATTTTTTTTAAATTAGTTTAAGTGGTACTCCACCGTTCCTCTATGCTCTCCAGCACAACTGTTTTCATATCTCTCTCCCGGCCACTCTAGGTGTACAAGCAGAAGGCGTCAGCAAGTGTATATGCGCTGGGTCGGCGTCTGCACGAACAGGAGGAAGACTTTGCGGGGAAAGCAGCGAGTTATCAACGAGAGATCCGGCACCTGCAGAGCCAACTAAGAGACAGACAGGAACAACTGCATGGAGCTCTGCAGCAGAAGAGGTGCTCCTCTCACACACATGCACACACACACTCTCCCCCTCTTGCTCTCTGTGAATAGAGGGATGCAGCAGAAGAGGTGAGAGCAGTAGTGGAGAAGCTGTCACAAAGGCACAAACCAATAACAGACAGCGGAGAGAGAGAGGGAGAGAGAGGGGGAGAAAGAGGAGGGGCTCTAGACGAGCTGGCACAGCTGCAGGCTCATCTGTCTAAATGTTCTATGTACTCATAATTTTGAGCTCTCATAATTGCATTTGCTTTCTCTCTTTTATGGCCCTATATACTGTTTATTCTTGCAGTTTAGATTTTAGTTTTGGGTTTTCCAGTTTCTGACTGAAAAAGATGTTAAATTCAGAAACTGGAATCAGTGGGGCACTAAGCATATAACCTAGATTTAATAAGTGATGGAAAAAAAAGTTTGTTAATTCTTAGTTAATTATAACTAATTAAAGAGACAATTTGAAGTGTTACCTTTTATTTATTTTTTTAATTTATTTTAAATAATGTTGCTTAAACAGCAAAACTGGGTTTATACATTATATTTATCCATTTGGAAGATCAGAGACTTTTTGCTGCTTTCTAAATAGTACAAAAATCTATGTTTGTGTATCTGTATTCGCTTGCAGATGTCCCGGGCAGCCTTGAAAAATGGGTTTTACATTTTCATACCTGTCTTGAAAAACATCCTTTCCACTTTTTAAAATGAATACCACTTCTTCAGGGCCGACAAGAGTCAAAAGATATGTTACAACTAAGGGTGTAACGATATACCAATGCCACGGTTCAGTTCATATCACAGTTTTTGAGCCATGGTTCGGTTCTGTTTGCTGTGGGGGCAGGGTTCATAGAATGGCACCAGCAATCCTAAAGAACACTAGATTCACTTGTAACTAATAAAAATAACAACAACAACAACAAAAATTAACTTATTATTAACTATATACATTGGCTTCACGTTTCTCTTTAGTGCAGTCAGCTTACCTGAGTAAACTCAAATGAAATAAATACCTCTAATGCAGACTAGTCAGAAAATAGAGGCTAAAGTTTGTAAACAAACTTTGACGTTGATTTGATAAAGTCCTGACCTTGAAGCGAGACTCGAAGTCAGGTCTTTGTGCAGTGCTGCAGCATATGTATTATTTTGGCAGCTTTGGAATTTCTGTACCCACAGTGCTATTGCTCTGACATAACAGCTCTCTTTCATCAGTTATTTTGTCTATAGGTCATAACATTTCTTACAGATTTGTGCCCGTTCTAAGTCAGATACAGATAAATTAGCACAGTAAGATTACATTTATTTGAATGCATTAATGAGAGTGATTAGTCCTACCTGTCTGTGCAGCGTCACCTAAAACAGCTCGCGAGCACTAAATTGAGTTGTTTTGCATGTTGTTGCTCTTGAATAGTCTAAAATTACTCGTGTTCAAACTGGCAAACCTTAAAACACATACAACTGACAAACTTTTGTGAGGATGCAACTTACACGCAAGCAAAAATGATCTTGTGCATTGTCAGAGATGTGACATGGCTCGGCTCTCTGTGTCACAGTAAACCACTCGCGAGCACTGAAGTGAATTGTTTTGCATGCTTATTTTTGGATTAGTGCTCGAATGGTCTAAAATTTCTTAGCAGGGGGTGTACAAATGGATACAAAACAATATATATATATATATATATATATATATATATATATATATATATATATATATATATATATATATATATATATATATATATATATATATATATATACTATATATATATATCTGTATATATGCTGTATGTTAATACTGGTCCAACTCAACTCAGCTCCTCTGCTTGCAGTGCACTCACTCGCGCGTTAAATGCTTACACTCTCTCTCTCTCTCTCTCTCTCTCTCTCTCTCTCTATCTCAACCCTACATCAAAGCTCATTTTGAAGTCAGTTCCGTGAGGCGTGAGGGTTTTAAATGTCAGCTTTGATACGTCAGTAAAATGCTTCTCCTTTAGAAGAATTTGTTTTTATGCATGTGTGTTTGACATTGTGAACCATATGAAACGGAAATGACAACTCCGTTGTTAATATTCACCATTTATGCTCTCACTATGCAGCTGTTCCACCATCTGCTTCAACCACTTGTTTTTTTGTTTTGAATGATTTTGACATTAAATTTTGACACCAAACTCAGTGAATGGAGGGGCTGTTTTCAGGAAGAGATGTGGCATTATTTGGCTTTAAAAGCTGTGGTGATTTACCAAAAGATCATGGTGCTGCCATCACACACTGTTTCTCTTTTTTTCCTCTCTTTCTTCACAGGTTCGTTAATATGTGTTTGTGGTGGCATGCTCTCTGGTCTAGTGCTCTGTGTATTCATAAACACTTACTCAACTGGGTCCTCGTGGGACCTTTTCAATACAAACAATTTGTATACGCATAAATGGCAGGTTTATTAAAACATATATATGCCATGTTCATGAGCAAAATGGCAAAGCTGAATTTTCAGTGTTTAGTGTCACATGATCCTTCAGAAATCATGCTTATATACTGATTTGCTGCTCAAGAAACATTTCTTATTATTATCAATGTTAAAAACAGTTGTGCTGCTTAATATTTTTGTTGATTTTTTTTTTTTTTATATATATTTTTTTTTTTTTGGGATTGATGAATACAAATTTTTTTAAATCGCATTTCTTAAAATAGAAATCTTTCAAAAGATTCACAACTGACTTTTATTGTATGATCAAACCGAAGACATTTTTCAAAATATCTTTTGTATTGCGCAAAAGAAAGAAAGTCATAGAGGATTGGAATGACATGAGGATGGCTAAATGACATAATTTCTGGCGGATTTTACTCCAACTGTGGGCTAGTTTGCAGTGCTGTGTGGGGGTGAGTGAGAGAGAAAAAGTTCAATTGTGGGCCAAAGGTGGCACTCATGGGGATCTGGAGAGATCTAATCTGGCTAATCTTTTGCTGCTCATATTGCTTCTGTAGACTGCTGAAACATTAGCTTACAATCATATAGAGATTAGTGTGTGTGCTCTGAGATTTGTGAGTAAGAAAGAGAGTTAAACTGAAATGTCACCTTGCTGTGTGAGTGAGAACAGAATGTATAGAGGGAATGAAAAGAGAAAAGAAAGGGAAGATTAATGGACACAACTAAATTACACATGAGCGCTTTGTCAAATTATATAGTCTTCCTCCTCATTTTATTATTATGAGTATGTGATGAGTCATTTATTGTAATTCATTCTTCCTCATCCCAGCAGTGTTGAATGACAACTGTGTGTAGCAGCAGGTCCATTTCATTTCTAATTTTTGCATAAAACTGTCTCTCTCTTAATTTATTTATTTGTATTAATTTATTTATTTTAACTACAGAGGACATATTCTCTCATTACTACATTACTCAGCTTGAGGTGAACATGGCTGTATTTTGTATCGCTTTGTTGAGTCGACTGACAGGACTGCTGGACGAACAATGGAAAAATGTCATTTACAAATTACAGCCTGCAAAAAGGCTTGTCATTCTAATAGTGTGCAAAACGTTTTGCAGAAAAGCATAGTTTGAATTACAGTTTTGTTGATTTATTCAATTTAAAAAATGTATGTGGCATCGATTAAAAGAAGGAAAATGTGTGTGGATCTGAAAAAGCAGAGGCACATTTACCTTACTGACCATAAAAAAGAGAAATGTTTGTATTTACCTCTCATCATGTTAGCATTTTAAAAATGTCTGAAAGAGTATGAAAAGGTTTTTGTATTTTGTAGGTCAGGTTGGTGTAAGTGATTTTAGCAGAACAGACCGTTCAAAGTACACAAATGCCTCAACATACGTCTCACATCTCTCTGCTTGGGATTTTTTTTCATGTGTATTTACATCTCACACAAACTCACACACACAAGTAATGAGACACTCTTATGCAATTAAAGACCTGTAGTAGCCCTCGTGATCGCACCCTGTCACCCTGACCCTACCGCACTGTTGACGCTGGCCTATATGTTGATCTGTTCCAGTAGCATGGCTGAATCATCCCTCATCCCTGAATCAAGTCTGTAATCCATTACACACTACTAATGAATTATATTAGTAGTGTAGTGCCGTATGTGTGTGAATTGGATTAATGCTGCAGAGTGGCCATTTGTGCACCTAATTTAACTTTGTAATGTACAGAAATAAAATCAACAGATGAGACTGTAAAATGTAGATTATACTGCAAATTATATTGGACACATGCTGTGGATGATTCTTTTGCTATTGTACATTAACAAGACCATGTGATTTTAATAGATTAACACCTAACACTTAGTTCTATAATATTCCCATATCCATAGGTCATTTTGTTTTTCGAAATCGACAATGTGAGTTCAGTGCTATGGTACAATCACAGAGATGTTTTAGATACACACAGGAATTAATCATTTAATATTTAATACTAATATTAATAATTAGTCAATTATCAGATGTTTTAACCAAGCAACCTACAAATGTGGCTTTAATTTCCAACTGAGATGATTGATTTTGAAGAAATATTAGAATAAACAATAAAAATTATTAAAATGCATTGTTCAGTGGTTGCTTTTCCTAAGCTTAGGAGACTTAGTTGTGATTTTGTCATGAGCCCGGTGTTCCCCTTTTAGTGTTTTGGACTTTTAGGTTGAAATGTCCTTTAACATTGTTTCTATGTTCACTTCCTGTATTCGGTTCCAGTTTCCCTTGTTTTGCCTGCCTTGTTTGTTACCATAGCCACTATCGTTAATTTCCATGGTGACTAATCACCAGCACCAGAGCCTCTCTACAACATGGCTGCCGCGCCTGAGTCTTCAGCCAAAATGGCCCCCACTCCAGAGTCAGAATTCTCTGATTTTGCAGCATTGGCTATATGTGCCACAGCTATATTGTGCATGTGGGCTGCACACACTTCGGCTCCAGCCCCTGACCAGAGTCCAGTGATGGCTTCACCCCAAGAACCCACTCCAGAGTCCACTGCAGTCCTTGAGTTCACTCCAGAGCCTGCTTCAACCCATAAGTCTGGTCCAGAGGCCTGTTCCTGTTCCTGTTTGAGTCTGTGCATTCTGTGTCTACACCTGTCTACGAACCTGACGTCAAGCCTACTCCTGAGTCTGTGTGCCTCTTCAGTTTTGAGAAGTCTGCCTAGCCTTGGTTCACAACTGAGCCGCCTTGGGAGTTTCTGGTCTCATCTGCCTGGCTTTGGTGGTTTTCTGCTCTGCCCTGGCCACCTGCCCGGCATGCTCTGCCCTGGCCTCCTGCCTGGCCCCCTCCGTGCTGGCAACCTGTCTCAGCCCTCTCCGCCCTGGCCTCTTGAGCTGCCTGCTTCGCCCTGGCCACCTGCCCGGCCTGATACGCCCTGGCTACCTGTATAGTCTGCTGCACCCTGGCCTCCTGCTCCCCCTAAATCTCCAGACCAGCTTCTACCACTGGGCCTCTATCCCGCCCCCAGTTCTGCCTCCGGTTCACCTCTCTCCTGGACTTCATTTTAGGAGTGTCTGGAAGCTGCTCTTTTGAGGGGGGCTCTGTCATTATCCCAGTGTTCCTGTTTAGTGTTTTGGACTTTTAAGTTGAAATGTCCTTTAACATTGTTTCTATGTTTATTTCCTGTATTCATTTCTCGTTTCCCTTGTTTTGCCTGCCTTGTTTGTTACCATAGCCACCATCGTCAATTTCCATGACGACTAATCACCAGCACCTGTCCCTAGTCAGTCACCTTGTTAAGCTTGTCTGCCCCTGTGTGTGTATATAGCCTTTGTGTTTCACTTGTTCTCTGTCAGTCTTTGAATGCATGTTGTCTGGTCTATTGCGTTTTCTCCTGTTCCGTGTTTTCATTGTTTAGGCCCGTTATCTTGTGTTCTATGATCTTGTGGATTATTTTAATAAACCTAAACCTGCATGTGGATCCGCTACCCAGCCTGCTGCTTTACCTGCCTGAATGTTTCACTGTATCTCTTATTTTAGTATCAACAGTGTCTCAGATGTTTCTCCTAAAATTCCTTAGGAGAAATAAAAGTAGACACAAATGAGACATGAGAAAGTTCTGAGAGAAAAGGGTCCAACATGAGAATGGGCTGTGAGAAACATGGGAGATCTCTTTATTGTCTTGCAGAGGTTGCTCTATTTTATTATTATTTTATGCCATTGGGGTTTTTCACCTTTAAAGGACAGGACAGTATGAGGAGAGACAGGAAACAATGGGAGAAGTGAGGAGGGAACAGGAAAGTACTAAACTTCTAAAGGTACTAGTACTTCTAAACTTTAGAGGAGACAAATGTGAGACCGGCAGAGTCTCTAGGTAAAGAAAAATATGAGCACAGTGTGTGATGTTGAGATCCATTGTAAGAGAAAAAGTCCCCATTTGATGTTAAAGTAACCTAATTTTGAGATGTTAAAGATGTTATCAAATTTTGTATCATTTTTGTTATTTTTATCATAATAATAAATATAATATTATATAATAAATCTTTAGACGTTTCTAATGATTTATAGTTATAGGCTGCCAGCATGTTAACTGGTAACCCTGTAGTTCTCTGTAAAATAAAAAATAAAAAATATTATTATTATTATTATTATTATTATTATTATTATTATTGTTATATTTATTCTTAAATACAATTGTTTTTAATAATGAAAGTGTTATTACAATAGTAATAATGATAGTTTGTTTAATATTTTTATTTAGCAATAATAATTATTATTATTAATTTATTAGTCATATTGATATATAAGCACAAGATTTGGGGGCAAATTGTGCAGCCTTACAAGCAAGCTCAACAAACCTGGAGTTCTTTATAATTTTTTTGTTCATTTGTTTTAAAAAATGCATTTTTAATCACAATTTTAACCATAAAACAACAAAAACAACAAAAAAGAGGTTTTCCCTAAATCGTGTTGCCCTACTTTAAACAACACCTTATAAGATGCAACTTACAAATGCATTGACTAGCACTGTCATGTGAAATCCTCTTCACTGTTAAAAACCCACAGAATTTCATCAGCGGACATTCAAACAAATTTTGTGATTATGAATATAAGATTGACCTGAAGAATATGAGCTAAATGCAGGTAATACACTCGCTTAGTCGATCAAATATTTTACATATATTTAACCAATAAAAAGCATTGGCTCCTCAAACTGTCAGTCAAACCTCATAACTCCACTCCCCTCAATTTAGAATGTGCACAGTTAGGAGATCTCTGATTGTTTGCAATGTAAGGGTAAATGAATAACTGATGTTTGAATAAGTACAGTGTTTTCTTTACTTAAGAAACACTATGTCCATAAAGGCTAACATTTTTACATTTGAAGAGCGAAGAATAGTCTGGTATATGCTATTGGTATTGAAAAAAATATAGGCCTACTTTTTTAAATATCCTTTGCATAACTTTTTATCATGAGATTTCAACAACAAAAAACTGAGTACCCATATAGCTACAATAAACTATAATCTGTAAATTGATGAAAATGTAATGAGATGCACTTACTGCCATAGAAATGGCTGTTCCACTGACAGACAAAATATGTCTGTCATTTGCTGGTCAAAAACCTTGTAACGCATTTGAGCTTGATTTTCATAAAATGTTAATACTATAAGGACATGTGCAAGTGTCTTATATAAAGCCTCAATAACTTCAACGACACAGTGTTTAATTAAATACACGGATTCTGCCCCAACAGTGACAATATGTAAATGTGTTGTTTTATCATCACCAACAACATCATATAGCTAGCTACCATGACGTGACTACTACTTTTAATATAATATCTTAATATTATAAGGCATTTAATATGCCATTTGAAGCAATGTATGTTTGTGCAATTTTTAGTGGTGTGCCGTGGAAACACTGCTCTACATAATACAACAAGCTTCAGTGAAGCAACTCGGCGTTCCTTCGTTGCTAGTTATAAAGTGATGTTTTAGAATTAGTTATGGAGGCTTGGCCTCAACTGTTAAACTGTCAATTTGAGATTTTTAATCCATGGCGGAAGGATGTAGTTCCACACAAAATACACTCACCTAAAGGATTATTAGGAACACCTGTTCAATTTCTCATTAATGCAATTATCTAATCAACCAATCACATGGCAGTTGCTTCAATGCATTTAGGGGTATCGTCCTGGTCAAGACAATCTCCTGAACTCCAAACTGAATGTCAGAATGGGAAAGAAAGGTGATTTAAGCCATTTTGAGCGTGGCATGGTTGTTGATGCCAGACGGGCCGGCAACATTTTTCCAGTCTTCAACTGTCCAATTTTGGTGAGCTTGTGCAAATTGTAGCCTCTTTTTCCTATTTGTAGTGGAGATGAGTGGTACCCGGTGGGGTCTTCTGCTGTTGTAGCCCATCCTCCTCAAGATTGTGCGCGTTGTGGCTTCACAAATGCTTCGCTGCATACCTCGGTTGTAACGAGTGGTTATTTCAGTCAAAGTTGCTCTTCTATCAGCTTGAATCAGTCGGCCCATTCTCCTCTGACCTCTAGCATCAACAAGGCATTTTCGCCCACAGAACTGCTGCATACTGGATGTTTTTCCTTTTTCACACCATTCTTTGTAAACCCTAGAAATGGTTGTGCGTGAAAATCCCAGTAACTGAACAGATTGTGAAATACTCAGACCGGCCCGTCTGGCACCAACAACCATGCCACGCTCAAAATGGCTTAAATCACCTTTCTTTCCCATTCTGACATTCAGTTTGAAGTTCAGGAGATTGTCTTGACCAGGACCACACCCCTAAATGCATTGAAGCAACTGTCATGTGATTGGTTGATTAGATAATTGCATTAATGAGAAATTGAACAAGTGTTCCTAATAATCCTTTAGGTGAGTGTGTGTATGTATGTATGTATGTATGTATGTATGTATGTATGTATGTATGTATGTATGTGCAATATCACACGAGTGCCCTCTTTGGTGCCTCCCACTCCCACTGATGCCCTCTTAAAAACTATAGAGTAGATGGCTGCATATGGTTGCCAACCCAGGTCTTTAACCACTATAGGCAACCCCATGAGGAAGAAACCAAGCAAGTCAACATTTCCTATCTCTGATATTAGCCGTTCACCATTAAATTACAGTTTGGTTGGTCTGACGTAGATAAAAATGTATGGCATCATTCAAAGTGGCTTTTACACACAGTGACACAGCAGAATGTGGCACAACCTCATTACTCAAATTACTACTGCTCCCATGAACCTACTTCCCAGTGCAGCATTCACAAAGTACTCTCGCATCTCTCTCATTTCTTTTTTTAATCTCTTCTAGAAGACTTTGATGCTAAAACCAGCCCGGTCAATACTGCTCTCTCTCTCTCATCTTTCATCTCCTGACGTTCAGCACTCAAGACATGTGACTTCTTTCCTTCACGCCCACTCGCGCCCGTCTGGTCCTATTCCCTCTCTCTTTTGGCAACTGGGTCATGAGAATGAGAATGAGAGCGAAAGCAAACACTAGCAATCGATTAGATGGTGAGAGAAGGGCCTGCAGGAAGCATGAATTGAATTGAATTATCTGAATGATTATTATTTTCTGTCTTCATGTATTTTAAAAGGACAATATTAGAGGACAGAAACGCTTACTACCAATGTTTATTCCAGTCTGGATTGTTGATGTCCACTGATCAGAATCTATGCATTAATCATTCATTTATTATATAATATGAAGATGCTTTTAGCTACTAATTAGAGTGTAGTATTCTCAGCTCCATTTTCAGCACAGAAAATGCACAAAAATCTGATGATATCATTTGGAATACCATTTATACATTCAGATGTGATATTAATCTGTCAGACATATCTCTGCTACTGATCTGTCAGTCTGTGGGTTTATTTGTCCCTCACTTCTGCCTTCTCCGCATCACTCTGTCCTACTGTCTGACACTATTGATCAGCTGACCCACCCACTGACAGCAATCTCTCTCTGTTTCTCTCTCTCTGTTATAAATCTCTAAGGTGACAGGGGCAGGATAGCTGTGTGCATAGATAAGGCCTTGTTTGGCTTTTGCTGAGACTGCACGATATGCGATGAATAGAAAGGAGGAAGGAGAGAGGAAAAGGGCACCTGCAAGGAGAAATAAACCAGTCTTGAGTTGGGAATGTCATTAGGTATTTAAGTACGCCTGAAAAGGATATGAAAAATATAAATCATTTTAAATATAAATATTTACCTGACTTTTTGTCAGGTTGTGAAAAGAGCAGCCCCAGGCACTATATCACAACACATGAATGATGAAATTATGTATAATATTCAGTATTAGGACAAATCTGTCGTCATGAACTGTTGTGACTGAAATTTGGATTTTCTTTTTTTGAAATGCACATTTTTGAGTTTGATTCAGAAATGGAGTGGTGGTGGTGAGAGTAACATTATTGGCTGTTTTATTAGACTGTCAGTTCTTTTGTGTTTATGACACAGATCCTTAACACAAAAATACTGACCATATTCAAACTCTTAACCAGAGAAGAGAGGGATGTGCTGTTTCGATTAGCATGTTTTTGTTTATAATTCAGATCTCAACAATAAGAACTTCATATATTCACTACTGTTCAGAAGTTTGGTATCAGTAAGATTTTTTAATATCGTTTTTTTTTTTTTTTTTTTTAACAAAGGCTGCATTTCTGTCAGGACTACTATCCTCAAAGATGGTTGACAATGCGTCAGTACAGTTTGGATTAGCGATAGGGTTCTGTTCTGGGCTGCCCATCCATGCAGCTTTACATGGATATGAGCAGGGAGAGCGGTGATAATAATAAAGGGGGAATTTTACAGAAGTGTTTTTTGTTTCAGTATGCTTAGATCCGCTTTGATATTTTGTAAATGTGCTTTGATCCATCGGATGGCGATATCCATACAAGCTTGTAAGAGGAATTAAGAAAATAGGATGATAAACTGGATTTCCTTTATTGGTCTTTAGCCTTGCTGAGTATTGTAAGGCTAATTTGAGGCGTCTGTTTTCTAGAGAGAGTTCATTTGCTTCTACATACAAACTCTAAACACCCCCAGTGCCAGACGTATACCCTGATGATGTACTGTGTTCAGGAGTTGAGTATGAGTGTGTTAGCGTTAGAGATTTAAAAGTACTGAACTCTCTGCACCCCTTTTTAATTTTGCTAAAACCTTTAAAATATTCATGACTTTGAAACATTTATCTTTTAAAATCTTTATGTGAGGAATGAAACTACTTTATTATCAAGGGTTATTCCAAGAAATTTGGTTTCCTTGACAACTCTGATATGTTCGCCATCCATGAATATCTCTGGATCAAGATGAAGAGATCAACAGTTTTTGTCTTTGGAAATTTAAAACCATTTGATACTGATCAGGATTACATTTGGTTAATTATCAGCTGAATGTTCTGTTCAACGCTTTTCATGGATTTGCCTGTAGCCGATACTGATGTCATCAACATACAGACTGCAATGGACGTCTGACCTAATGGCTTTTGTAATGCCATACTAAAAATTTCATGGAAGCTTAGGTCATGAATGTTTGCATAAAAGTCATGGAAATGTATTATTAGAACTGTGTACGAACCCTGAATAGAATTTTGTTTGTAACATTATAAAGGTCTTTAATTTCATTGTCAATTTAATGTGTCCTTGAATAAAAGTATTAATTATTTAAAAATTATTTATTAAAAAAAAATTCAAAATGATGAAAATTTTTTATAAAACTGTAATGTCATAAACATCTTTTTTGGGAAATGATGGCCTACATAAGCCCCGTTCCCACCAAAATTACCTGGAACAATTTGTCCCAGGAACTCTCTTTCCCCCAGAACTGTTGCTGTCTGCATTTCCATCACGGTCTAAAGTACTTTGAAGATTAGTCCGGTGACGTAGGACTGCGCGCGACTTTTCAAAGTCCACTGGATTTTGTCCTCCGCGAATAAACTTAATAAAGCTTGAACCTCGTCGTCGGTCGTATTTTTTAAACTCCATTGTTGATTTGAATAGCAAACTGCATGCACCGCAACAGACTTTTTATAGGTTGAAATAAAATGCTGCGTGAGCTCAACCAATTAGCATGTTCAGCGCCCAAGTCCCACCCCCGAAAGTTCCTGAACTTTGAAAAAGTACTACCTCGCAAGCAGTGCCGGTTTGAGGGGGAAACATTTACCCGGAACTTCATTTAGACCCCAGTTCCTCCGGTCGTAACACCAAGTACCACCCCAAAATCCCTAGTTCCTGGGGAAAGTTCCTGCGGTGGACACGCGGCTATAGTCTGAAGCATGTGTGAAAACACTCCAATCTGATTATTTGGCGATAGTCCTTGACATCATTATCAGAGCGCCCAGAGGTATAAGAGAGCGCTCGTAGTACACAGACCCAATGGCTTGGCAGTTATAACCTGAGATATTCCCTTTCGAATGGGAACTTTACACTGTGTCTGGACACTATGGGGAACAAATACCTACTACGCAGTGCCACAGGAATGCCTGCCTCACTAGGTGAGAATATGCACAAACATAAGTTGCTTTTTCCCCAATGTGCATAGTAGGTATGGCATACGTTGACTCAACTGATTACTTCCAGCATTCATTCAGGGAGCATACGTACACAGACTGTCTAGTGGTAGTAGTAGTCATTATCTCTCATAAAAATAGAAGATCGCCCAGCTTCTATGCCTCTTCAAAAGGGGAGGCCAGCTAGAGAAATGAAGCCTGATATATTTATATATACACTATATTGCCAAAAGTTTTGGGATGCCTGTCTTTACATGCACATGAACTTTAATGACATCCCATTCTTAATCCGTAGGGTTTAATTTGGAGTTGTGACCAACACTGCTGCCATCGAGTGACCTATAGCAGGGGCTGTTTGCCTAGTGGCACAGAGAGCTAGATCCGTGGTGTGGCGCAGTTCAGCAACCGCTTCAGGCAACAGTCCCTGGCCCTTATCCAGATCTTTTAGCAGATCTGTCTGGTAGGCCTGTAAATGGGGCCCTTCCAATAGAATGACTCACCCTGGTAAAGATAACTCGCAAGCATCTCTTCCATAGGGGGTATACTCACAACCCTGCTCAGTTAATCCTTCCACATTCACATAGTTTGGATGCTGAAAAGCATAAATCCGCCCTGAATATGGCTTATTCCAGGACTTCTCTATTTCAACATGGAGTTTAGGAAGAAATAGAAGGCTCAATGGGGAAGCAAACATAACAGGAAACGCTTGTTCAGCCTACCATGAGTGACTTCCCCGGTTTTCATACCGCCAAATCGGATCTAATCTGGTTGTTGCTTAGGCCATGATGTCCAGCAATTTCATATGCATGTGCATGGCGAGCAGATTGAAAGGACTCAATAGACACACTTTCCTCGACCTCTTTAACCATGTCCACCTCCTCCTGGTTGAATGGTGCCAGCAATATGCTGGATCGAGGAACAACACATCATGATCAAGGTACGAGAAAGAACCATCCCTTTCTCGAACTCCTCAGCGAGCTCGGCCTGCGATCCCCATGACTTAAGCCTCCGCTGTGCCTATAAATATCATATAAATGATATTTATATACAGGTTTATTTAAAATAGCAAAATTTTTTGTAAAATTCACATTAAATATCTAAATTTCTTATAAATATCTAAATGAAAACATGAATGTGCATAGTTTAGTGGAAGATTGCTGCCATCTACTGGAAAACAAACACTTGCTATTTTTCAATAAACAAGTTTGTGATGCAGTTGTTAGATGGTTGATTTTAAATTTCATGGCATCAACATATGTCAAAAAAGTTGGGACAAGGCCATGTTTACCACTGTGTGGCATCCCATCTTCTTTTTATAACAGTCTGCAAACGTCTGGGGACTGAGGAGACAAGTTGCTCAAGTTTAGGAATAGGAATGTTGTCCCATTCTTGTCTAATACAGGCTTCTAGTTGCTCAACTGTCTTAGGTCTTCTGTGTCTCATCTTCCTCTTTATGATGTGCCAAATGTTTTCTATGGGTGAAAGATCTGGACTGCAGTCTGGCCATTTCAGTACCTGGATCCTTCTTCTACACAGCCATGATGTTGTAATTGATGCAGTATGTGGTCTGGCATTGTCATGTTGGAAAATGCAAGGTCTTCCCTGAAAGAGACGACATCTGGATGGGAGCATATGTTGTTCTAGAACTTGGATATACCTTTCAGCATTGATGGTGCCTTTCCAGATGTGTAAGCTGCCCATACCACACGCACTCATGCAACCCCATACCATCAGAGATGCAGGCTTCTGAACTGAGCGCTGATAACAACTTGGGTTGTTCTTGTCCTCTTTAGTCCAGATGACATGGCGTCCCAGTTTTACAAAAAGAACTTCAAATTTTTATTGGTCTGACCACAGAACAGTTTTCCACTTTGCCACAGTCCATTTTAAATGAGCCTTGACCCAGAGAAAACGCCTGCGCTTCTGGATCATGTTTAGATATGGCTTCTTTTTTGACCTATAGAGTTTTAGCCGGCAACGGTGAATGGCACGGTGGATTGTGTTTACCGACAATGTTTTCTGGAAGTATTCCTGAGCCCATGTTGTGATTTCCATTACAGTAGC
This sequence comes from Paracanthobrama guichenoti, assembly GCA_018749465.1. Classification (NCBI taxonomy): domain Eukaryota; kingdom Metazoa; phylum Chordata; class Actinopteri; order Cypriniformes; family Gobionidae; genus Paracanthobrama; species Paracanthobrama guichenoti. The sequence continues at coordinate 18,135,511 of CM031949.1, read as the reverse complement.
ATTCCTGTATGTGATGCAGTGCCGTCTAAGGGCCCGAAGATCACGGGCACCCAGTATGGTTTTCCGGCTTTGACCCTTACGCACACAGAGATTGTTCCAGATTCTCTGAATCTTTGTATGATATTATGCACTGTAGATGATGATAACTTCAAACTCTTTGTAATTTTTCTCTGAGAAACTCCTTTCTGATATTGCTCCACTATTTTTGGCCACAGCATTGGGGGAATTGGTGATCCTCTGCCCATCTTGACTTCTGAGAGACACTGCCACTCTGAGAGGCTCTTTTTATACCCAATCATGTTGACAATTGACCTAATAAGTTGAAAATTGGTCCTCCAGCTGTTCCTTATATGTACATTTAACTTTTCCGGCCTCTTATTGCTACCTGTCCCAACTTTTTTGGAATGTGTAGCTCTCATGAAATCCAAAATGAGCCAATATTTGGCATGACATTTCAAAATGTCTCACTTTCAACATTTGATATGTTATCTATATTCTATTGTGAATGAAATATAAGTTTATAAGAATTGTAAATTATTGCGTTTCTTTTTTATTCACAATTTGTACAGTGTCCCAACTTTCTTGGAATCGGTTTGTAGTTTAACTATAATCAGCCTTAAAAAAAAAAAAAAAATAATATATATATATATATATATATATATATATATATATATATATATATATATATATATATATATATATATATATATATATATATATATATATATATATGACAGACAGGGTAAAATGGACTGGACACAACCAACATATAAAACAACAACAATTAAATTAAACAAAAATAAAAAACATCAATGCATTACAAAAATAAAACAGTACCAGTGTTTCCACAACTTAGACTGATAACATGTAACATTAGTGCTTAACCTTGATACAAGGAGCACCAAGTAAAATCTCTTGCCTAGGGTAGCAAATTGGTCAGGGCCAGCCCTGCATGGAGGCACACACTTCCCAAAATGCTTACTAGGATTCTCAATTTTAGATATGGCCTTCACTACACGCTAACAACACAACAGCTCCTGAAGACAAAAAAGCTGATGACGTGTACTATGGGTGCCCTCTTATTTAACTTAACTTCTCACTTGTGCTTCAGACACTGGTTACAGTGATGGCATGCCCATAGCATCCATCCAAGACACAGTGTAGAGTTCCCATTTGAAAGGAAAGATATTGTATTTGATAATCACAAATATTCACACATAAACATAATGTTTCATTCTTTTTCTGAGGTACGTGGTGTCTGAAGTGGTCTGAATGGAGATGAGCTTGACCAAGTCTGCTCTGAACTGCTTAAGTCTGTCAGAATGCTGTGTATTGAGGCAGGCAGAGGAGAAGATGGCATCTTAAAAACACATCTTAATAACACAGACCAGAATCCCGCAAAGTAAAGGGCACTTACAGAAATGACTCGCCACTTTCCACACAGTGAGAGACAAAGAGAAAGATTGTCATAAACCTGTGTGTGTGTGTGTGTGCGTGCATGTGTGTGCACGCATGTGGAAGCGAGGATGTGCGTCAACAGATGGTTGGTCTAATTGATCTATCATTACGACAGCTTACACCCCTCTGCCGCTGGGTCATCTCATGTTTGTGCCTCAGCACATTTCCAGTTAATACCTGTTATTATTGCACAGTTGAGTCCTCAGAATCCTGGTGAGCGAATCCACTGCTGTTGACTGGATGGTACAAAATGACTGAAAGGTCACAGATTTGTGTGTGATCATGTGTATGTCGAATGCTTGTGTGTGTTTGCTTGATTGTGAAGCAGGACATTATCCCTTTTTAGAGCGCTTGATGGTGCTCGTATTTGAATCAGGAAAGCCTATCCATACTGCAATGAAACAATCCTCTCTCTCTTTTTCTCTCTCTGTCTGTGTGTGTTTCTCAGAGAAGTGGAAGGTGAATTGGAGGTGGTTTGGGAGGCAGCGACCAGAGAGAGTCAGCGCTTGAGAGAGGTGGTGTTGAGGAGCAGTTCACCGAGTCCAGCCACCATGGCTCCAGCTCTACGCAGCACTTCCGGCAAGTCTCCTGCCAGGATCCCCCATGTAGAGGATCATTTGTCCTGCTCACTGCCCCCTCCCTTCACCTCCAGACAGAGTCGTCTGCCACATCCTTTACAGCGCAGCCCCATGTTTGACTCCGATTCCGACCAGCACCAGAATATGTCATCTGATGAGAGTGACAAGAGCGGACGGGACTCCTAATAATTCCATATTATCCTTAAGTGTGTTGAGTTTATGAAATAATTTTCATGATTTACTTGAATACTTAATATGAAAAAATATGAAATACATGAGGCCCTTAAATACAAAACCATTCTTTCTCAACTATGACAATGTGCTTTGATGCTTTTTTCCAGCATATATGTGTATCGCAGTGTTCTTGATTGTTAATGATGATTATCCTGTAGATTGAGAACAGTACAGCATTTATTAATCTACTGAGCTCATCCAGAAAGCATGTGTGGGAAATTCTGTTACACAAGCCATATTGATGAATGGTTGAACAACAGAAATATCTCTCATTCTCTCTAGAATGAAGGACTTGCACTGTCTAAGATCGTCCCTCATAATTTTCAATAATAAGGACAAAGTACGGTATACGATAATATAATTGGCATTCCTGATTGTAGCGGGGTTGCCTTGAAAGTTTTGTGAAAATTATCAAAAACAACTTTGGTGGAGAAACAATCAAAAACATTAGGCTTGTTTGAGATGAGGTTAGAAATGTGTCTGGACAGGTCATGAGAAATCCTGTCCCCCTGTGAAATAGTCTCTGCTTAGGACCCAACGTGGTAGCTGTTTTAAATGCCTGATCAAAAGCTGTTATCACGATGTTTCATTTAATGTTCTGGACAAGCAATTGCTTAAAAATAAACTATGAATTCATTGTCATACTAAGTACACACAAACGACATTCATGATTGCTATAATGGGAACAACATAACATGTCTAATATATTGTAAATTATTTCAATTGATAAACTAATTATACCAATACAAAATCATAACATAGTAATGTAACTAATAAAGAATAAAAAAATTAAAAAAACAATAATATACAGAACAGGTGCACAAAATCAATAAAACATGATTTTTGTATTATTGTATAAACATTAAAGCAGGGCTAGGGCTTTTAAGATGTAGGGTAAGTGCAACCATGGTGTATAAACTAAGCTGATCAGGTAGCTGTATGCTATGCTAGAACTTAAAGTAACTAAAAAAAAACATTAAGAACGAGATATGCTTGATTTCACAACGTATAGCTTTGGTTATATACTAGTATATGAAACATGATTTGCAAGACGTTAAAGACTTTAATCAAAGTTAAAGTCAAAAATCAAAACGTGATTTTGTAAGAATTGTAATCAGGCTCTGAACAGATTACCCATTAAAAGTTCTTTCAGCCAATAGAATCGCTCTGGGGTCCTAAGCGGACACTATTTCACAGGGGGACAGGATTTCTCATGACAGGTGTCCGAACGTGACTTGCTCTGATGTCATGCTGACGTGTGTTAAAAAAAACCTCAGGATGTCGAGGCGGAAGTGTCGGATTCTGCAGTCGGGCGCAGTTGCTCTCCACCGACTGCGCTGACCAAAAGCACGATGGGAAACAACTTACTGACGACACAGCTTAATGCTTATTGGTTTAAACAACCGTGATGTATGGTTCTTTTTTAAAATGTTTGAGTTTAAAACTCTGATATCATGTTTTTTATGTGTGAATATTCCCAAACTCTCGGACAGTGCGATCTCTCTGTGGGTTATGTGATTGTTGTCATATATGTATATGTAATTAAAGTAAAGATTATTGATAAACACGTCTTTCGAATGGAAATAAATAAAAACTTTGGGTGTCTTGTTCTTTATATTTATTTTCATATAAAAGTAACAGAACTTAAATTAGCTACATCCAGTTTATCAGCAACACTGCGTGAGTGTGAATCCCGCGATATCCGCCTTTGATCTCGCAGGTGTCGGATCCACTACGAGAAGAGAGAACTGTCCGTCTTGCCTGCACTTTTTTTCACTCCTCCCTTCACTGCAGACGCCTAGTCTCGGCTGAATTTCAGGCGAGGCGAGGCGCATCTCGAACAAGCCTAATATGATCACAGTTTTCACGTCATGCTGACAAAGTGAATGAGGCATTGCCACTTTTTCTTTTAGGCAGAAAATACGATTGTTTGTACTATTTTACGTTACCTTTTGTTGTTGTAATTTTTGTATTCTGGGACAAAAATAAATAAATATTCTATATAAACTTCTATATAAAAACATTGATGTGAGGTTTTCCTGAGGAGATAAATATTAATTCCATATATAAACGATAAATTCAGCCAATCAGCTGTGGTCAGGACAAAACTAGACGCAGCAATAAAACCATAACCAGACAGTGACGCTGTTGCAATACCTCATCGATTAAAAAAAAAAAAAAGTGCCTGTCTGACTGTTGCGGCATAATTAGGACAGTCCAATAGTTCTCTCCATATTGGCACTGCGCTTTTTTAGAGCAAAACTATAACCCAGCAATCACTATGCCCAAAACAAACCGCACTCAGGACGTCTGTTGTTACAGTGTCACCTGCAGTTCGTGTGCATGTGCACGAGCTCACAACAGAAATAGAGCACTGGTTAGCAGTGTGCAACACATTTTTGTTGATTTTTACTGACTGCTGTTCATTGGAGCATGTTTTTCTATTTATTATAATGTATGTCTGTTAGAATGTTGTTTGTTTGTCACAGATTTATTTTAAGAAGAAAAAAATCTGTTTTATCTGATCCTAGATAAATCATCCCAGTGAACTGGAGAGTAGGAACAGACCTGAAGTGCTTGGCATGTAAGTTATAAATCAAAAAATCTATTTTTTAGGATGAAATGTTGGACGACTGTCTGCAAAGAACTTATCATAGGTAAGTGAAAGAATGTGTGTTGTATTCTTATTTGAGCATGTGAAGCATAGCTCTGCAGGCACAGGTCGCTCGTTCCCTTCCACAGACCCAGTGGACTGAGGTTCTGACAGCAGAGAAAAAATGACGAGGACATCTCATACCTTTGCTGCGCCTCGAATTCCCCCACAACCAGTGAGCAAAACACACAGACACGCACCTCTGTCTGTCTTATTCTTGCCCTATTATGTAAATATATTCATATTACTACCCTCTCATTTTTCTAGCGGGCCATTAGTCATCAGTTTTGAGAATAGACAGACATTTTCTATCCTGTGTTTAAGGGTTTTCACTTGTTTCCCTGGAATTCCTCGTTTGCATTTATTCCTTGAATCCAAAATGAGGAGTACAACAGTACAACTAAAATGATGCACATTATTAGAATGACAAAATTGAGCCTAGTCAATATTGATGCTGGCCTGTTTCATCAGTGGAGATACGAAAAGTAGTGCTGCCATCTGCTGGACATTGTTATTAGCTAACTCAGCAAGGGTTTGAAAGTCCCCCGGTAGTAGTCAATAATTTTATTCCTTAAAACTCATCTTTGATCATCAAAATGACACATTTAAACGTTTTTTCCTTGTTTTTTTTTTTTTTTTTGTCATGCCTTAAAAATAGCTTGAATGTAACTCTACACCCTTGTGGTAAACACTTCACAATGGCGCGCTTTACAACGTCGGACACATAACAGTAATTAATATGCTTATCCTTTTGTTTGACCACGTTATTAAGCAGCTAAAAATGTGTTATATTACACAAACCATGTTCCCGTTCGCCATCCCAGTCTGCCTGCAGTATCAGTCAGTATACTTTGAACAACTTAGAACATCAGTGGAGTTATATAGCATATAGTTCATCATAACATCGTAATATACATATGCGTAATTAACCCGCTATATTGCTAAACCTGACAGAAAACAATATACCAGAATGGCTTCTCTTGAAACTCCACAGCTTCAAAGAATAGTTAATGATATGCTAACGTGCCAATACATTGACATGATTAGTTTACAAGGTAGTTTATGACATCAGAAACACCAGCGATTTCAAAACGTCTTTGGTTCACTGCAATTTTAAATAGAAAATATGCAACTGTGCAATGGTATTGATTTATAAACACAAGGTTGCACATGGTTTGTCTTAAAGCATATGAAAAACACCACATAGATGTAAACAACATTTAAAAACTTGATTTTCACCACAGGGGGACTTTAAACAAATGTCAAAAAGCGTAACGAGTAGCTAGAAATACAGTTCACACAAAGACCACCTATTCAATAATATAAAGAAAAATACTGTTTTGGAGAGACACAGGCCTAATTAATCTGCAAAGTTTTGATGAATCTGTGACAAATTTTGTGACGGGCCACTTAAATCACATAAACACCATATATACTCAGACTGTGAGGATTTACAGATTCTGCTGAACAGTTAAATTACCTGTCCTGGGGTGGTCTAGAGTTACAGTTCGTTCCTTATCCAGGTTAACATCTCATTGTAAGGTCAGCTGGAACCCTTTCAAACGCTCAATCACACTATTGTTGTGCTCTTGTGAATGGTCTGGGGCCTGCAGCCAGTATAGTGGCCTTTCATTCAGCAAATGTAAGAGAATTTCTCTGTATTATAGTAAATTAAACCCTGTCATTTAAACTGACTCCTGATTTTCATTTTCTCATCTATTGAGCGACAATTACAGGGTTTTGTGATAACGCACCACATACTAATACTCGTGTAGTTCTAGAAACTTGACTTTAACTGGAACCGATGGGCATTCAAATCACTCCATCTTAGAAACAAAATAAAACAATAAAACATGGGCATGGGTCGCTTTATGAGGTCAGTAAACATTTACATTACTTAGACTTTTAAAATGAAATGCTCTTATGTAGCTCATATACTGTAGCCTACATATTATGTTCATATTAAAAGAATTCAAGTTAATGAAATTTGATCAGATGGTGAATCAGTTGCATAAACATGTAGTCCATCTGAGATGTTTCTCTAGATTTCAGCGTTGCACATGAAAGAAGGATATGTACACAGTCAGTCATCTGTGACAGAGTCGGGTTAATTGTTAGCTGCTCAGATGCCACCCAGAATGTGTCTGTATAATCCCTGCTGTTATCGCTTAAAGATTCGGATCTGTGTTTGGGATAAGAAGGAGCCCATCTAAAGGTAAGGAATCATGTAAAGAGTACACTGTAGATAGATTTGCCTGCCATTGGCTTGCGTGTCATTGGAAGTTCTTTGATGAATAAATATTTTTAAAAGTATGAGAAAAATGTTGCTTTGTGGAGGAAGTAAATGCTGTGGTGTCAATCAGCCATGACATTTTCACTTTGCTTGATATCTATTATGAACTGTTAATACAGATTTATTTATCAAGGTTAAATCGTGTTTATCATTTTGAAGAGTGGCAAACAGTGGTGCTGTTTGTCTCATTTATAGCCAAAGGACAGCTAGCCTATATGAAAGGAAATTAAATTTTGGATGTTTGTGTTGGGTTGTGTTTACATCATTTATAGGGTGCAGTATGTGAAGACTACGAATTGTTAAAACACTGGGAATAGTTGCATAGTAACTAACATAGCAAGCTGCTGGAATTTGCTGTGCTGTCGTTTGTGTAAATGGAAAAAACAATGAACAACCCTTTTACAGTGTTTATTATTCTTCAATGTTGATTTCTACATATATTAATACATTTTTAACAAATCAAGGCAAGCGTAGCGTTAGTTCACGTCAGTCAAGCTTGCATCAGCTGACTCTAAAGATGATCTACGTCTAGATGACATCAAGATGAATACGACACCTATCACAGCATCCCTATATATAAGGTTCATTCAGTATTATCAGCAGCTTTATCGTGTTTCTCAGGAGCTAGTTACCCTCCTCCATCCCCAGCCCCTCTCATCCAGTCAGGACTAGGCCTTCTGATATTCCTCTTCGAATCAGACACAGTTTTCTTGAATCATGTTGTACATTAAATTAATGATCATTAATGATTTGTTTCTCATTTATGTTGGTCCTGTTCTGTTTTTATTGCTGTTCTCCCTGCTATTCTCCATGCTAGGCTGCATGGATGGGCAGGGAGTTCTTGCCAGAACAGAACCATACCGCCATTCCAAAGTGTATGCTAATTGACAATTATTTTTGACGATAGTGGGCCTGACAGAATTCAAGTTGAATGAATTAACATTTATGAATGTATTACGAACAACGACTAACAATGAACAATAGTACATTTATAAATTAATATTAAACTAGAATAATAAATGCTGTAAATTGCCAGCAAAAGAGAAAAGGGTACTTTTTCATATCAAGTATTTTTATGTATATTAATACAATAGCTAGCTATTTAATCCCTGACTCGCTTCGAAACTCTATTGCCATATAGAGATGCATCTCATTGGCCAGCTTTTTAGCTCAACAAATGAAAAGAGAGACAGTAGAGATGAGTACATCAATCGGAGAAGCTCTTCTTGACTGTAAAATGTATATTATGGTACTGAGATCATGGAGCTTACACTGCTTCAAGTAGATTATTCACAGGCCTGTATTTATTTAAGCAGTGGCTTGTACTGAGTTCCACTGGGAGTGCTTTTGATCTGAGACGGTTCTGTGTTCTGGTCTATCTTTGGCTTCACACTGTCACCCCCTCTTTCCAACCAAACCATATCAAGTGTCTCTTTCAAAGGAGTATTGTGTTGGTCAGAGCCTGCTCACCTCTAGCCAATCCTGGTCCCTCTCCTCCTTCTTGTCACGTGCTTGCTTCAATCACGGTCAGCCAGGAGAATGACTAAACATTAAAGGTCCCACCCACTTTTGTTGGTTATTAAATACATGAATTTGCAAATGGATCAAAACTTATCTGCTGGAAAAACTGAAAGTATTGCAGGTTTGTCTTTCGCCTCACGCCTCGAGTTAAACATGATTCTCATGTGACGGTGGAATTGGTGGCACAGAAAGTAAGCTTGAGTTAACTTATAGTTTGTCTTTGCTAACTGCACCTGAAAATGTATATCTCTGAAAAATATTTAATGCATTATTATTTTTTGTTCAAGTATTGTAGCAAAGATTCATAGATAATGGGATATTTATTGTGAGTAAATATTTTCTACAAGTATGATAAATGTTTGGCAGAAAAGGATACAGTCATCTGAACTGAAGTATTGATGCGCGTTTGTTTACACTGCAAATCTTCATGTTAAGTGAGAGTATTTATAGGGTTACATAATGGACCATCCAGATAATACCAGCACGGATGGTCCTATTTACTGATATATTTTCTTTCCAGTAGGTTTAGTATCAGTAGCTACTTGTGGACATCAGCCTCACTGTCTTAATTGTAGATGAGATACAATATTTTCTTACCTGTGTAGAATGAGAAAGCACGTTCTTTGAAATGTGAAAGGCACAATACCTAATGCACTAATAAACAGACCTTTAAGATAATTAATATTTAATTTATAATAATTTATGTGAACTCTTGCTACTGAGTTTACAGCAGTATTGTAATAGTATTTATTTTTATTCTATATAATATTATACATTTATTTTTGTACTCATTTTCCTTTAAATTTTTTGCAGTCAATTCTAGTCTTTGCTTCTTGACTACAGTATAAACTGAACCTTTGACTATTGTACTGCAGTTGCTAGGAGACAAAATGATCTGAATTGAAGGGCATGTGGAGCAGATGTTATTGTGTATGAATAAAAGATCTGTCAGAGAGCCCACAAACATACTGACGCTCATTCACCTGCATTAGCAACACTTAAAACATTGTAATGTCTTTAACCTTTAACTTGGCCTTTAGGATGCTTGAAGTAATCTGACATGATGAGCTACACTAGTGGCAAGACATCGAAACAACAAGAATAAAAGTGCTATATTGCTTAGATCCAGACGTCCCTATAGATTTCTGTCTGTCTTTTAGTTCAGGCTCAGTAGTATTTGTTCTTTTTATTGTTTAATAAACGTTTTAATCATAATACATGTAATTAAGTTTATAATATATTACTTTATTTTTGTTCATAATACATTGATGCATAGTAAAATTTATTTATGACCATTGAAATGTTTTTTTACATTTTTTTATTTTATTATCAGAGTATACTATAGTTTTGTCTGTATTTCTTCAGGTTGACTGCACAAAATTAAAACTGGACTGTTGATCCTGTGAATGATGGATGAGGATCTGAAAAAGGCGAACCTTCACAATGGGAGCTTCCCAGAGGCTCTGGAAGACATAAAGCATGAGCAGCCTAAAGCAACAGTCCTGCATCCGAATGTGAGTATGAGAGAAAGAGAATCTTACTCATTATGGGCACATTACAAAAAAAAGAATGTGAAGAATGTTTAATGATCACTGGTTTCCGTCCAGAGTCGATGCATGTGGGCGTGTGAGTGAGTGTGTGAAGGGTTTAACTGTGGGTTAACCTGGCGGTGCCTGTCGCCATCGCTGCAGTGTAATCCCTTCCCTTCCTGACCCATCTGTCCAAGTCTTTTGTAGCTCTCATTAATGACAAGTTTAACTATTTAATAGCTTTTGGTAGTTCTTTTTTTTTTTTTTTATGTTGACCTTATATTCAGACAAAACAATCAGGCAACAGTAGTAGAAGCCTCATCTTCCTTGTGTTAAAGTGGATTGAGATCAATTAGATCATTGTAATTAGGGATGCACATATATTACAATTCTAGCTGATGGTAAATTGAATTAGAATTGAGTTTGTTCTGGTCGATAAAGTGGCAGTTGTATAAAATAAAACACTAAAAGATAAAATCAATCATTTTAAATGCTACATGTGAATTTAGATTAGGATTAGGGTATTTTAAAAAGGATATTTATATAGAGATTTGCTAAATTATTAGTGTTTTAAGGATTTACTTTAATGGCAAAGGTAACTTAAATGTAAAAATAGATTAAATGAGCATGAACAATCGATATATAATGCATCCCTAATTTTAACTTAATTTCATAATAAATGAAACCAACCCCTAACCCTTTAACCTTGAGCCTGTCTGAATGTCTCAGGTGGGTCTTGTAAGTGGCATCTGTCTGATAGTGGGAACAATGATTGGCTCAGGGATCTTCATTTCTCCCAAAGTGGTTCTGGAGGGAACTGGAGCCGTGGGTCCGTGTCTGTGTGTCTGGGCGGCGTGTGGAGTGCTGGCTACAATGGGTCAGTAGCCACAAAACAAACACATTATCTACACGGTTGCACAAAAGCCTTGAGAAGCCTGATAAACCCTCATAACAAAGATTAATGGGTGAGATTAAGCATAATCACCTCATGTATCATGTCATATTTGTGTTGGATTTTTGAACATCTCACCATATGACGTTTCAATAAGATTCACTGTTTCTGAATGCAAAATCCAACCTTTTTATATAGTGTGCAACATCATTTAAATGTCCAAAGGTTGCGGCTTTTAATTTGTGATGTTTTATTGCTAACACTTTACAATAAGGCTCCGTTAGTTAATGCATTAAGTAATATAAACTAACAATGAACAGTATTTTTGTATTAATCTAGGTTAATGTTCATTTATATATTACTTTATTTTTGTTCCTAATACATAAATGCATAGTAACATTTATTTATGACCATTGAAATGTTAAATATTTATAAATTAACATTAACCAAGATTGTTGGTACATGATACCTGATGCAAAGTGTTACTTTGCTTTGCTCCATTCGTTGCAGCTGTTGTTTTACTGCATTATGTGTTACAAATATGTAAATCTAAACTAAATCTTTATTTTATCCAGCGCTTTCTGCTGAGATTATAGTTGGGCAAAGTCAAGGAGGTTAATCAGATATGTTCACTCACTCAGAAACACTCTTTTTAAGTCACATACTGTTCAGGAAAATTCCCAAGACACAGAAATCCTCTTTAGTTTAATACTGACTCTGCCTGCAGAAGACCTTTCGGTAATGGACTCATTGACCTCAACTTGAGCACTGTGAAACTAATGTGAAACTATGTGCGTGTGTGTGCAGGGGCCCTCTGCTATGCCGAGCTAGGCACAATGATCGTGAAGTCTGGTGGTGAGTATTCATACCTGATGGAGGGCTTTGGACCAGTGCTGGCATACCTATATTCCTGGACCACAATCATCGTGTTAAAGCCTTCCTCATTTGCCATCATTGCCCTGAGTTGTGCCGAGTACGCCGCCACTCCATTTTACCCAGGATGCACTCCTCCTCGAGTGGTTACCAAATGCCTGGCTGCAGCTTGTATCTGTATGTAGAAGTCTAGGCCCTGTTTATATTCCAATGACATTATTTTGGTCTAACCCTCACTTTGTTCTCTCGTCAGTAATAATTACACTCATCAACTGTCTGAGTGTGAAGCTGGCCTCCAGAGTGCAGAACTTTTTCACAGCCGCCAAACTCTTGATTATTGTCGTTATCGTGGTTTCAGGCATCGTTCTGTTGGCTCAAGGTATCACTCTATTCCCTGAGAACAATCAAACCTGCTTTTACCCGACCTCATATCTCATTGTGACTCTTATCATTTTGACTGACTTGTGTGACATTTGGCAGCAGCAGCAGGGACTGAAACCAAATATATTTTGATAACAGATAAAGAAATTATATTTTTTCATAATGTTGTGAAAGATTACTCATTGTAGACTATGCCCAGAGATTAGTGTAGATGTATGTTAAGATAAGATGACCTCTGTAAATGTTAAACGAAAGATCAATAAAATGTGTCTTTTTATTATGTTCCAATTGTTTGTAGGCAATACACAGAATCTTAGAGACCCATTTGCAGGGGCAACAACATCATTTGGATCAATTGGCCTTGCATTTTACAATGGTCTCTGGGCTTATGATGGATGGTAAAGTATTGATGAGATCATATAATGTTGCACATGGGGCATATGAGGCTAATGTTAAGCCTATAGTAGATTTACACAATCTAAAGATAAAGGGAAACTGAATGCTTGTCAAAACTTGAATCCAGTAGGATCTGTTTTTAGTTGTCTGAGAGAAGTGTGTATAAGACCAGAAGTCGGCTTCAGTCAGCTATGGGAATTCAAATCAAATAACTATTTTCTTTCTTCATAGGAATCAGCTTAACTTCATAACAGAAGAGCTGAAAAATCCATACAAGTGAGACTGAAATGTTCTAAATTCTAATTCTGTTCGTCTAAAACATGGGAAATCTGTAATATAACAGTTATATAATTACATGTCCATGTTTCCCCCATTTAATCTAGTCATACAGTGTTGCAGTGTTAGCCATGAAGGTCTTATATTATTGAAAATGTTTTTGTGTTTTAATTTATTTATTTGTATTATTTTATTTTTTACAGAAACCTTCCCCTGGCAATCCTAATTGGGATTCCCCTGGTTACTGTATGCTATATATTTGTCAACATTGCATATTTTACTGTCATGACCCCTGTTGAACTTCTACAGTCTTCTGCTGTTGCTGTGGTGAGTGTGTTTTGTATTCCTACATAGTCATAGTGATTTCCAGACCTCTAAATTATATTTCTATAGAGAATAGGTATTTTCCCTAGTTCTAAAACACTTTTTTTTAAACTGTCAGTTAATAAATGCATGTGCAATGATCTTTGGGTTGTATTTTACTAAATCACTGGGTTCTCCACAGACCTTTGGTGACAGAGTGCTCTACCCATTATCATGGGTTGTGCCTCTATTTGTGGTCTTTTCCACTTTCGGTGCAGCCAATGGGAGCTGTTTCACCGCAGGCAGGTTAGGAACTTCAGCTGTTTTATAGAAATTTGCACACTGGATTAATTGCATGCTGAAATTGTGACACTTACACTGTCTTTTGTCTCTGTTTGTACCTGTTAGGTTGACGTATGTGGCAGGACGGGAGGGTCACATGGTTAGGATCATGTCGTACATCAGTGTGAAATGTTACACACCTTCTCCAGCTCTCATGTTTAATGTAAGTCTCATGTAACGTTCCATCCTCAACACTTTTCGGACAAGGCTTATCACTATTTTGACAACTGTTTTAAACATATTAACATTATATTCGATTTGTGATAAAGTATTTGTTCTTGTATGTGATTTGCAGGGCTTCCTGTCAATCATCTACACCATCCCAGCAGACATAAACACGCTCATCAATTACTTCAGTTTTGCTCAGTGGGCTTTCTATGGGCTCACATGCCTCGTGCTCATCATTATGCGATTCACTAGAAAGGAGCTTCAGAGACCTGTCAAGGTTAGAGCACATTATGTATGGTGACATAGCGCAATGTGACTGGATAAAAAAAATTATTTTGCATAATCATTTAGCAGATGCTATTATCCAAAGCAGATTTAAAATGATAAAGATCAAAAGCTGTTTGTCATAAGACCCAACAATAAACGGAAAGGCAACTACAAGAGTAAATAGAAGCTAGAACAGAAGTGAAAATCTATTAGGTTTATCATAGCAAGTGCCTTTGTGTATGGTTTTGAATTCCTTTAGTACTTGCAGAAGAGATGTGTCTAAATAATCGATTGTTTCTTTTCTGTCTAGCTATTGCAGTGAAGCATTCTGGGTCTCAAATTGTATCTGTATTTTATATTGCCCATATATACTATCTATTATGGAATGTGGTAGATATTTAAAATTAAATAGAAAAATGTGGTTCTATGGCATGGACTGAATCAACCATAAATCCAATCTATTGTAAAATGGCGACCCAACATGAAAATGACTGCCTTTTGTTCCTCTCAGGTGCCGATAGTCATTCCTGCTTTGGTGGTGATTGTGTCCTGTTACCTGGTTCTTGCTCCCATCATAGACAAGCCTGAGTGGGAGTACCTGTACTGCACAATGTTCATAGTCGGCGGTCTTCTCTTATATGTACCCTTAATTTACTACAAATTCGACTGGACTCGCCGCTTCATGAGTAAGTAGCTGGAAATGACACGTTTGGATATATTCCAGCAAACAAAATGTATGTTTGTCTTGACCCTTGACATTATAATAATTATATGTTTTCTGAATAATAGTTAACTTTTAGTAGGGTTTGTATTTGTAGTGGATGTTTACCATTACCAGAAACATTTAGTCAAGGAATGGCTTACTAATTAAATAGCAATTCTTCTAAAATGCTAAATTCTTAAACTTCACCTGTTAACGCTTTCAGGGCCACTCACTATGCACCTTCAGCTGCTACTGCAAGTCGTTCCACCTGAAAAGATTGAGTGACAGGTGTCAAACTGGAGGAAACACAGACCTAATAGCCAGCAATGGACAACAGATCGATCCATTGAAATGTGGATAAAGGATCCTTAAAGGGATGGATATGGACAGATTTTTTTTTAAATTATTATTCCTAATGCAAGAACATCCATTGTTTTTACAATGTATTACAAGCCTTTCCCAGGCCACAGGGATATGTTTTTACTTTAAAGAATAACACAACACTTTCGTGAATGTCTGAAAATTCTGACAATTTCCAGTTTATCTAACTTATTATTGTGTAATTAAATGCAAGTTTGTTGTACAGGATAGCAATGATATTTTTCCAAGTTTATTGAACTTGAATGCATTAAATTGTGTTAATATATTGACTCAAGACTCATTTAATCACAGTAGAAGAATTGTAGTAATGCAAGTCTTTAAGTATCCTATTGTAATTGTAGTTACTTGTAAAATAATGTAATAATGGGATTCTGGAAGTAACAGGTGAATTGATTTTTAAATGCGTTTGTTGAGGCCTATTTTAATATGCACATATTTGAACTGTTCATCGTGTATTTTCAAGTCAGTGGCTATTAAAGTTTTATATTACTCTGAAATAGTTTTTAACTGCTAGACAAGTGGTACCTGATACGTTTTTCAGTGCTTATCGGGATTGACTTTAGAAATGGGTTTTATAGGTATTGTTGGACTTGGTTGCAATCATAAATCAAAATATTCAAACGATTATAATTGTAGTTTAATAAAAACGTCCTGATGTGATTATGATAATGGGTTTTAACTTTTAAAGCTATGAGGATGCTTTTGTTGAGGCCTATTTTAACCCTTGTGTGTCAATTAAAAAATAAAAATAAAGTTGCACATAAGTCCATTGAGGACAAAAATGTCCATGTCAAAAAACTAGGTTAATATGTTTAGGCACAGTACCAAATTTGACCCATTAGATGCCAGCAAAGCTCCACTGGTACACACAGTGGTTGGAGTTGTGAGTTGCAGTACAGTAAAGTTTTCCTCTCTCTCAAATATTACAAGCACACACACCATTTAAATATTTTTTTGTTTTTTTTTGTTTTTACACACATTCAAACCACACTCTGATATCCATTCCAACATACCAACACAATTATAGCTGCATAATTTATCCAATTTGTTCTATAATACGCAGAAGCAGAAAACAGGGATAAAGCAAGTATTTGCTTTATAGGCCAAACCTGCGAAGATGGCAGCCTTGCCAACAGAATGAAAGTCTATTAAACAAAGATTGTGTCATTTTATAGATAAATGGCCCTGGGATTGATTAAAAATCGCGGTTTTAACTTTCAATTGAGACATTTTTGTCCAAAAGATCCAAAAATGGAACTGCTTTGTGTAGCCAGTGCAAAATAGATATATGAAAGGAAATAGTAAAATTCCAATAAAAATACACACCTGTGCCAAAAATTATGCAGTTGGCATTAACATTAACAAAAAAATAAAATAAAAATAAAAAATACAACTGAACAAGACAAAAAAGACCATAAGGTCGCACTATGGTTAATATGCACACATATTTAACTGTTCGCCGTGTGTTTTCAATTCAGTGGCTACTAAAGTTTTACATTACTTTAACTGCAAGACATGTCAAGTGGTACGTTTACTGCTTATCTTGATTAACTTAGGCTATCGCGCCTTATGTATGGCCATTATACGTGAATTTTATAGATATTGGAAATGTTTTATTGCACTCATAAATCAATATATTCAATCCATTATAAGTGTATAATAAAAACGTCCTGATGTGAATGGTTTTTTTTGTTTGTTTGTTTTGTTTTAAAAAAGCGTTCTTCCCCTGCTGTAGATGGCGCTCAATCACCAAATACAGAATAATACACCATTATTTTCTCTGTGCTGTCCTTCACGCCATAGTTGACCGAAGAAGTGTAAAGTTTCCGGAGAAGTTATTATTGTAGCTGTGAACATGTAAGCGGGGTCAAGATGAACACGGCGCTGAAACACTGGAGAGAGGCGGCGACGGTGATCCTGGCTGCCGGCCTGAGACACACTCAGAGTGCGGACTCTCTTAAAGCAGGTCTGGAAAAGGTCACTAATGTAGCGCACAAACCTGCCTTCGATTATCAAGTGCTACTGCTGAAACGGAGCGGTCACAGCGGGTTCATGCCCAATGCCTACGTGTTTCCCGGGGGGCTGGTGGATTCGTCTGACTTCTCCAGCGAGTGGCAGGAGATCTTTAAAGCCTTCACGAAAGCGCCCAACTATGGCATCGGAGTTGTGAAGCAGCCGCCGGCAACCAGGCCACCCATTTTCGCCACTGACAGAGCTCAGCTGGGATCTCCGATCCCGGGAGATGTGGCTTTCAGGATATGTGCAGTGAGAGAGACGTTTGAGGAGTCAGGTGTACTCCTGGCGGTTCCCAAACAAGAGGAAAGCGGGATTCGCGTGCACACAGATGATGCTTATAACAGTGACAGCCAGCCAGCCCTGACCAGATTGAGCGGACTGTGGAATAAAGACGTGCTGGCTAAGTGGCGATCTCTGGTTATTGGTAACTCGGCGAATTTTATTAAGATGTGCAGGGAGTTGCAGTGTCTGCCCAACATCTGGGCTCTGCATGAATGGGGGAACTGGCTGACACCCATAGGCGTGTACGGCAAACAGAGGCGCTACGACACGGCATTTTACATCTGCTGCCTACACGAGACTCCATACACGCTTCACGACGAGAAGGAAATCGTTCATTTTAAGGTGCGTTTTGAACGGTATGGTTACCAACCTACATTTAAAATTGTATTTGGCAGACACTTATTATCAGTTCATGCCTATGCGAAATAACTGAAAAGACTGCTCGTTAATGTCAATGTATTTCCTAGAGCGCCGACCTGAGCGTGACCTAATTAATATTCATAAGGCAAAGCGCTCATTCGTCAGTTTTGCCGCGCCCACTTAACGCTGTTCAGCAAGCGTCTAAACGTCACGGAACGTAATTAAAATTCATGAACCAGACCACTCCCGTTGGGAAATAACACAACTGCCTTGTCTCTCAGTGGGCCACTCCCTCAGAAGTGCTGCACAGCTACAAATCAAAGGAAATCTGGATAGCTCCACCTCAGTACTACGACCTTGGACGAATGTGCCATTTTCCAGCTCTCCGAGATCTCCATGGCTTTGCCTGGCAGAGGTCTTTGGAGGGATGTGAGCAGTGGTTGCCTGTTCACCTGGTGTCACCTGACTGCTTTGCAAATATTTTACCAGGTAATTATGTCAGATAAATTCCTTCAGATGTCTGTTAAATGTTGCCTCTTGCTGTGACTAAGTAACTTGTGCACAAAACCAACCTTTTTTTTCCCCCTTTGTCTGACACATAGGGGATGCTCTGTACCCAGAGAAAGTGGACACTTCTGGAAAGAGTGGTGTGGTGAAAATTGAGAAAAGTCTTGAAGAGCTCCAGCAGGACAGTGCAAATATGCACCGCATTGTTGGTCAGGATCCATATTCAATATCCATCCATATGAACATCAGACCCAAGTATAACCACCTGCCTCCTCTCTGCGGTGATGTGGGTGGCGCCTCCAAAAACAGTAGTAAACTCTGACACTTACCTGTCACTACCTACAGTAAGAACATGGATTTTTAATTAGGTAATTGATGTCAATGGTCACTAATGTGACCCTTGACCTATGCAATGTAGATTGATCATGATTAAATTGTCATCATGAAAATACACAACTACCTTTACTTGATCATGAACTCTTAAAGTGGATTGTTCTGGTTCTTGTCTGTATTGCAATACAACACAGTAAAGGGCATGTGTTACAAATTAAAGTTCAATAGCTGTATTCAAGTTTGAATTGTCATTGGAGATGAGATGGTAACTTTTACTAAACCATTGTACAGCTCAGTCAGCTATTCAATGCTTTGCAGAATACAGGACTCTAAAAACAACCTGAAAAATGTAGTGTACAAATAGTATAATTTGTCTGACTGGTCTATGGCTAGCATATAATGTAATAATTCAGTCAATTATTACCCTAGTACAATGAAAAATTAGTCAATAAATATTTGATGGGGAAAAAAACAAAAGCATGATGTGGACTAATAGCATTTTTAAATTGAGAAATGAATGCAGACACAATGTGTGTGAATCTTTTCAAACAGTTTAATCATACATAAACTAAAGATAAACTACCAGATGACTGCTTCAGAGGGGTCCACTTTGCTAGATTTCTGTCGAGACAGTAGCATGAAATCCTGAACCAACTTAATACAACACACTTGTTTCAGACATCTAATAAACTCTGCACTCTCTACACTTCCAATGAAAACCACACAACTTGAATGACAAAACGACAAAAACAAAAAACCTTATGTTAAAGGCTGTTTTGTGGAGTTATTTTTTTGTTGTTTTTTTGTTTGTGGTTTGGTTATTTTGTACAGGTTGATGTTTGGTCATGGTGTTACAGTCTACATGCTTCTACTTACTGGGACTTACATTGTGAAACAACTGAAGTAGAAAAGGCAAAATCTGTACAAATCTTAAATGTTAAATACAATCACTCTGTACCAGTAATGACAAATATCCCACAGGAATTTTTCTCAGAATACATAAACTCACAAAACAGCAGCTTAAAATCTAAATAGAAAACAACCACCTCAACTCCCAATTAGATAAGTCTGTCAGAATACATCTTAAAAAAAAAAAAAAAAAAAAAAAAAAAAAAAAAGTGTAGCTTTTCATCCATGGAGACATGTTGGACATTAAGGGTTGCCCCCAAACTGAAGGTTTAGGGGGCAAAGCTGCAGTTGAGCTCTACCAATCAGTCCAGAACTTCACAACTTGTACAGATGCCAGAATGGTTTAAAAAAAAAAAAAAAAAGCCTGCAAGCTGAGTGTAAAACAGATCAATTGTATGGTTAACAAATTGTCATTAACTGAACAACATCTTAAGAGCATGTGTTTTTGCTGTTGTAGGCACAATCATTCATATCTAAGGACTCATTTGAAAACACTTCAATTTTTGTAACATGAATGCATTTAAAACTCACTTTAACCCATAACCTAAAACACACATTGTATCGTTTTGTTTTTTTTAAATCTTAAACCATCAAAATGAGACCACATATTGAAGCAGGAGCCATAACCATGATGTGAAACCAACAGCAACATGCAAAACTTTTGGCACCACTTTATTCATCTTGACTTTTTGAAACAGAACTAGAAATCACATTTTGCTGAGGATTTCAGTGCACTTACAAAAAAACATGCATGCTTAATATTTACCTGTGACAAGAAATTCAACTCTGCTCATTCTATGCATTATTTCAGACTAATCCTGATTTTCACACAATAAGGAAATAAAAAACATGTGCCTATGTTGGCTCGACACACAAAGAAGAAAAAAGGCAATTCAAGTGTCTATTGTAATGTCACTCTGTTAATAAAAACTCCCAAAATTACATCATGCCAACTAACCTAACACAAAATTACAAAGTTTATCCTCGATTTCAGCAAAATGTGACGAAAACATCCTCTAAAAGGTTTAGAACTAACACGTGAGAGAAAGGGAAACACACCCACACTTGAACACACAAAAGTGATTCTATAAACTGAATGGCTGCTTTGAGAAGAAAAAAAAAACAAAACAATTAGAAGCGCTAGGAAGACTGCTTAAAAACAATAAAAATCGATAAAGAAAAGATCTGAAAAATTAAACAATGAAAATTAAAAGCTTCTGCAAAAATCTAGTGGTTATGTTTGTACGTTCTAGAAAAATAGACTCTTTGCTCAGAACAATTTTCATGAAACTTTTTACACTTTTAGCAGTCTTTCTAACGCTCCCTATTGGCAGCACAAATGACAGAAATGAACATCACACAAAGAAACAAACAAAATAAGTAATCAATAAGCGTCAAAAGTTAACAAAAAGGTCAAGTGTGAAATTTCAAGCGTCAGAGAAGCGAAGAGGACAACGGACTGGACGATGAACTTTTGACGTCACATCGACATGCTAGGCAAACGATGACAAACGGGCACGAAGATATCTAGAACAAAAACAAAAAAAACGAATAACAAACCTAGGTTAAAGCACAACGGAAAAAAGGAGAAGGGATGAAAGAAAATTATTTTTACATGGGGGGGTTGGGGATGGGGCTTTCAAAGATGCACATGATCTAAACAAAACACTGAATGCAACACAGGAAATGATGAAGAAAAGTGGGAAAAAAGAGGGGGAGGTAAGCACCATGCCAATAGTGAACAAAGGGAACAACATTAAACAACAACAACATCAAGAAAACACAACCTGCCTACTACAGCTACGGCAACTCAACTGTCCTCGACAGCAACATTTGAACTCAAATGAAAATGTTCAACTTCTCACAACCACATTTTGATTTTAGACCAAGGGAAAGAGAGAAACGAAAAGAAAAATTGTGCTTCAATGTTTCAGCTCTTTCAGTGAAAGTCTTTTTATTTTGTGCTTCAACTTTGAATTGTGTGGGACTGTGGAATAATGCATATTTGGAGCTGCTCATATTGGTTCTTATTCACAAAACACCTGCCATGGGTGACACAATGGATACAATTTAGCTACATTGAACTCCGTGAAGGACAACATGATGGGACACAGAGCGAGTAACAGAGTATCATCATTAAACGTGTACAGAATTTTAAGACTTTATGTGTTTGGCACATAAGTGGAACTACTCTGCACTTGTGAGCTGTTTCAAGGCGCACAAATCTGCAGACCTTTACACAAACGCCAGTCAATCTGCTCTGGATAAAAGCAACAAAACCCATGAAAAAAAAAATCCCTGCCTAGAACAAGTTCACAAGAATCTTTGGATTGTTCAAAATGGTGATTCGTGGTGCCTTCGCTTTTTTTTTTTCCACTAAATGGTTTTTGTAATGCATGTAAATCATGTGTTTATTTGAACAGAGGCACAGACCAGGGACTGGGCATTCCCTGCACTAGCATCTAAACGCTTCAAGAGGAGCTTCACACCTGGGTTCAGTCTAAAGCGTCTAACGCACGAAACGAAACGAACTGAAAGGCATACAGATCGGCATATCTGTACAAGTCGCAATAGTGGCACACGTTTCCTCACCTGGACTGGGAAGTGCGTCCGTACTTGATGAAAACAGAGATTGTGAGGTTAACAAAAACTGGCTTATTTGCAATCAGTGAAAATAAAAAGCACCATTAATAAATACAAGCGTGTCAAACAGTGATGACAATAGTGAGGTAAATGTCAAATAAAAAAAAATTAAAAAAGTTTAATACACTAATTTTACTCATTTTTACTAATTGCGAATCAAGTTATGCTGTGAGGAACTAAACGAATGACTTCTGATAAAAGCACATTTCAGCATTTGTCACTGCACATGTAAATGTACTTAGTTTAGAGAGATTACACAGTAAGAACTATAGACTGAACCGTGAATCTGCTTCAGACTAAAAAATAAAAGCTAAACAGACGACACTACAAACTAGTGAAAAGGGCCACACATCAGTTGTTTTAACAATCGGTGAATGTATCCACAAAACTTCACATAAGGATTCTACAAAAACACTGTTGAATCTTTTGAGTGATTTTTTTTTAAACAACCGTTTTAATTCAGAGAAATTATTTAGGCAATATTATAAAACCTCTATAAAAATAGAAAAGGCATAATAGTTAAGTAATATACACTATCTGGATAATGATTTCTTCTCAATTCCCATAAAAACAATCTTCTCACTTCACGACCCTGCAGGACTCAGATTGGCATTAACATTTGATTACGTTTTGAACAATTATTTACTGCCATGATCAACTAAAGCGAGCTGCATGGAGTAACTCAAATGCACGATCACAAGGTCAACTGGGAGGCGGATGAGTCTCGATATACCAGGGTACAAGAGACCACCTGCAAACACTGAGAATAAAATACTTGGACTCTCCCCACAAAATGTTGGGAAATTGACTTTTCAAATAATTCGGACAATTAAGTGGCCATGAATTCAGCAATTGTAAACTAACTAACGTCTTTCTGTCTGTTTCTTGGCAATATCATCTCACTTTTCCAGAATGCAAATATTGCTAAAAGCTTCAAGACCAACCTCTTTTTGAGGCGTAGGATAATGTATCAAATGACCATCAAAATAAAAGCCATGTTGTAGTTGTAGATTGTGTCTTTGCTCAAAAAATCTATACAAATGCATTTTAAAACCATATGTGCTACCATGTGATTCTTCAGTAACTTCCAAAGAACAATTAAAAAAAAAAAAAAAGTGGGTGAAAAAAAAGCTTTTTGTTTGAGGCTTTTGAGAAAGGATTCATAAACTGAAATGAAGCACTCCATCACTTATTTTTCATGTACCAGGCGAGCAGAATAATGGGCAAGTAGTTTTGGTCTGACAGAATGGTGAGAATGTCCTGAGAGTAAGTGTAGCATCTCCAGCAAACTAGCAATACTGAATGATTAACCACCATCTATGAACCAGCATGTGATATAATACCCTTGCTTAGTGTTTGTCTTTTTAGAATGTAAAAATATCAATGTGAATAAAAACAAGCAAAAAGCATCATCATTACTGTTGTTAGCCGAGCCCTCCAACAGAATACATAAAACAGACTTTGAAGCAATGTTACATCACCCTCATTGTGAAGACACAGATACATTAAAAAAATAAATAAATAAATTAGTGAAATAAATAAATGAATTAAATAAAAAGGCATCCATGAAAACGGGAGTCTAGTGGAGTGCAGCCTGACCTTCCAGATGCTCAAAACAATATTCAGGTGACTGATTGATTATCTTTTGCACCAATGCAGCAAGCCTCCTTCATTTTCTAGAAAGGCAGCATTGAAGGAGGCATCAGCATTACACTGTCCGAATGTACTACAAAGTCTAGTGTAAACACAGGAGAACATCTACAGGGGCCAGACCGTGGTGGCAGTCACACAGGCTGGCTTTCATTGTGCAACATCCTTTGACACAAGATTTAGATTTATACACAGCAAACTTGTAATATGGCACCAAAAAATAATAAAGACTTAAGGGAAAACAAAAGATCAACAAAACAATTAGATATATAAATGTGAAGAAAAAAAAAAAAATTTCTCCTTGGAACAAATTAATAATGTTAACAATTTGCATGTTGTCTTTGTTTTTAAGGTTAAGAGAAAAGATATGTAGGAAAGGCCAGAGAAGTAAAAGGAGGATTAGGAAAGGCAGGTGTTAAGGGTGGGTGGGGTCATTATAACTTTCCAACGTCACACTCCACTTACCAGAAAAACATTTTCAAAACAAGTCCATTTGAGAGTAAAAGCACTCAGTATGGCTTGCTGTCATTTTTGGATCGTTTAAGTTGCACCTTCAGCCGCTTCATTCCAATCTGAAAACCGTTCATTGACTGAATGGCCGCCTGGGACGAAACTGGATTGTCGTAACTTACAAAGCCTAAAAACAGAAAAAGAACAGTTACCCATGGCTCAGAACACACGACTTTTGAAATCAGACATCAGAAACAAGCCGTGAAGACACAACAAGCACA
Source organism: Paracanthobrama guichenoti (assembly GCA_018749465.1). Classification (NCBI taxonomy): domain Eukaryota; kingdom Metazoa; phylum Chordata; class Actinopteri; order Cypriniformes; family Gobionidae; genus Paracanthobrama; species Paracanthobrama guichenoti. The sequence continues at coordinate 18,110,832 of CM031949.1, read as the reverse complement.
GTGTTTCTGGAACGGGGCTCGACTCACCAAAACACTTGCTAAGGTTGGTCTGTTTGTCAATGAAGACCTTGGCAGAGATAACATTGCCAAAAGGCATAAACATCTGCAGCAAATCCTGATCACCAAACTCTTGTGGCAGATGGTAGATGAACAAGTTTGCTCCTTCAGGGCCTTTAGAAAAACAAAGAGAGAAAGATAGATAACTTTTTATTGTCAATGAAGGTTTAACATTTATTCTCCTTGCCTAGTTAAAAGAATATTCTGTGTTAAATACAACTCAAGCATGCTGCAGATTACCACAGAAAAGAGAGACGTCCCTAAGTTGATAAAACCGTTACACTGTAGGGTTTGCATTTTGTTATAGAATTTTAATTGAATTCAGTAAAACGTGTTCATTGTTTGATTTGTACAGTTGCACAAATTGCTCTTTTGAGGTGAGAATGCATTTCAAGGTGAATGAAGGTCTGTTTAGATGTTACTGCCATAATTACTAAGGATGCACTGATACCACTTTTTCCAGAAGGAGGCCGAGGATTTCATTTTTGGTTCTCACCGATACCTGTATTTTTACTACATTTGTAATTTTTTTTTATATATTAGGTAGAGAAACCCAAAAAATGTGAATCATATTCGTTGATTTAATTTGCTTTGCAAATATACATTTCCTTCAGTTTTTCATGCTTAATTATGCCTGTTAAAATATACTGTACAAGCCTCTGTTACGTTCACTGTTCATTATATTGCTCCATCATATGTAATCTTTCATACACCCAATTTTGTGAATTCGTCAGTTCACGTGCAAGAAGACTGAATGAGCTCAAGTTAGTATTCATGAGTATTCTGGGTGCACGCTTTGGATGTTTGCACACAGTAAACTTGCCCTGTAAACGTCCTGTAATAATGCAGGGAACCTCTCGTTATACATGAATAATGCAACCGTTCAAGTTTTTACCTGCATATACCATTGAGTTTTAATTCAAAATGATGAATTTGTGCTGAGCAATCAGCAAGAGCATGCAACAGAGGTGCACGCTTTCTCAAATTCTTTACAAATCTGATTAGACTTTAAAATCAGTTGCGACAAAATTGCCTGAAAATATATAAATAACAAAAAAAAGCCTCATAACCCATTTGGCCTGGCTGAACAAACAGCAAGTGAAATCTGTAAAGAGGGCTTTCAGGATGAAGATTGTGTTTTTTTTTGTAGGAATATCCAAGGTTTTTTATTTTACAAAATCTTTAATCTTCCTAGGTCTAATATACGACTATTAAATGGTATGTATATATGTGTGTGTATGTGTGTGTGTATATATATATATATATATATATATATATATATATGTATATATATATATATGTGTATATATATATGTGTATGTGTGTGTGTGTGTGTGTGTGTGTGTGTGTGTTTTTATTATATATATTTATTTATTTGGCAATTAAACTGATCAAATAGGACAAATATTTTGTAAAATTATAGATTTTCAAATTCTACCATTTACTACCATTTCAAATAAATACTCAAAATGCATCCTGATTTCCACAACTATAGAAACTATAGTTTGTTGTTTTCAACATTGAGAAAAATTGGTAGTAGAGAAAAAGCATAGAAAGCATGCCACAGATGATTCCTATAGGCTTGAAGTTGTATTTAACCCAGAATGCTCCTTAAATTCATTGGCAGAGAGCTGCTGGTATGGATCTCCACATACTTTTAAACAAACCAAAGTGTAGAAAATGGACATTGTGGAGAGTGATTATGATCTCTTACCCGCGCTCTGATTGGGACTTGCTGTTGCAGCATATTTAAAACAAGAATGAATCCTTAAGATGGTGATCACAAGTTCCACATTAACACACACACACACACACACACACACACACACACACAAAAGCATCATGGGCCAACACACTCAAAACTAAACTAGCAGTTTCCTCTTGAACAGAGGCTTTCACACTCCCAAACCAAACAGCTGCACAAAGCTCATCAGATCTCCATGTACTCACCTTCCTTCTGGCTGCCAGCGGCACTAACGTTCTGCTGGGACAGTAAACTCTGACTGTAGAGGCTAGGCAGAGCGGCAGCGGCATACTGCTGGATCCCAGAATAGGCAGCCTGAGTCAGAGCCTCCATAGTGCTGCCCGAGCCGTTAGAGAGACCTCCACTGCCCAGACCTCCATTCAGAGCAGCCATGCCTGCGCACACAGAAACACAGCTCAGCTTTCAGACACACAAAATCTACTGACAGATATATAGAAACCACATTCAGAGGAGGAGACACCGCAGAAACCAAAACGAGGCAAAGAAAGTAAAAAAACATATTGATAAAGTACACACTATAATCATGCCTTCCAGACAACAGCAAAAGATTAAACAGAAGCAACTTTATGTGCTCCTATTTTGGTGATGGGTCTCAGCTGACCCCTGAGATGGATTTTAATGAACTTTTATTCTTCCTTACTTGCTAGGGAGCTCATGTTGAGACCTGCTCCAGCACCCGCAGCAAGAGACTGAAGAGCACCTAAAGACGCCATGGGGTTCATAGAAGAACTATTACTGGAGGTGGGAGAGGAACCCGCTGTGAAAAGGAGAGAAAACAAGAACCAGGTCTGACACAATTCTAAGCCATCAGACATATTGCCAATTTCAAATGCTCTCATTGCACAGACATGTAAAGCAAAGGGAGACTGAGAAGAAACCGTAGACAGTAATGAGAGCAGTCGTGCATTTCAGAGTCAAAATCACAAACAAGTCAACATGTGTAGACTGATGCATGAACAGCAAGAGATGTTTAAACATTACATGGTTGTTTAGGTTTGGAGAAATTGGTAACACTTTAGGCTCAAATTGTTAATGAACAATTCTTTAACAAAAATTAATAAATGCTGTAAATGTACATTTCTACTTATTCAAATAACATCAAGCATAACTAACATTAGTTAATGGATTATGAATGAACATGAATTAATCAAATATTATATTTAAAATTCAACATTAACCTAAATTACAACATTAACGTTAATTAATAAAAATTATAGTGCAGCTTTAATAAATGAAATCAATTATAATAATAAAAAAAACAAAAAAACAAGTAACAGGTTTAACTAAAGCCAATGTTTTGAACTTTGTAAAGTGAAATTTGCTATTGGCCAGAAATCTTCCAAAGAGCAATTCTATTATTTCACAGACTGATAAGCAGCAAAGTTAAGGACAGGAGGAGATTAAAAAGCGGGACCAACCCTTGTAGGCGTCCCAGGCAGATTGAGCGGGCTGTCCGGAGGTCGTACCTGAGCTGGTGAGGACGCTGAGAGGGGAGCTGGAGGTGGTCAGAGCACTGCTACCTGTGGGCGTGGCCTGTGTAGCACTCGCTGCTGCTGCTAATGCAGCCAGATTCTGCATGGCATTCAGACCTGCCGCAGATCACAGACCATCCATAATATCAAGATTTCAAAAACTACACAACACCGCACACTTCATTCTCACCAACATTCACATGCACAACCTCCTTTCTTCATCGGTTCTGACTGCCTATTAGATTTTGGATGATTTTGCAATACACAACGGTTGAGAAAGTGGCTAACTAACAGCCGCTATCATTTCTAGCGGGTCTGAGTGGAGCAAAGCGCATCAGACTCTCACCTGACATTGGATGGAGATTGTTGAGCGCATTTCCAGAGGATGCAGACTGCTGTAGAAGCTGCAAATAAAGCTAGACATTACATCAAAACAGAGAACAGAGAGAGTCAGGACTGCATCCAGGACTGTGAGGAGAGGAGAGGAGAGGAGAGGAGAGGAGAGGAGAGGAGAGGAGAGGAGAGGAGAGGAGAGGAGAGGAGAGGAGAGAGGAGAGGAGGGAGAGGAGAGAGAGGAGGAGAGGAGAGGAGAGGAGAGGAGAGGAGATCAGGCAACAAGGCAAAATAAAAGACAAGCAGGAGCACATGTGGACAAGACAGAAACAAAGAGGAGGGAAATGTGGACATTCAAGGGCTATAAGAAATTATAAGGGGACTGAGAAGGATTAGAAGGGGAAAAGAAGATAGAAGAAGTTTTCACAGCACACCCATGGAGCAGCACTAACACGTTCAAACAGGGCTACACATCTATGCCGGCCCATGTGAGGAAACAAACAATTAAACAGTAACTTTAGGAGTAACCAATCATAGACAATCAGGATTTTGAGAAGCCAAATTAAAAGCAGCTAAATAATGGCCAAACACAGACCTGTAGCCCATGTGCTAAAAACACAGCAGAAAAACACAGCAACCTTTTTTTAAAGCAAATCAAACTCTTTGGTTACAAGGCTTTCATGGAATCTAATCTAATCACTACAGCTGTAAATAATAATAATAATAATAATAATAATAATAATAATAATAATAAATTACAGTTTTGATCAATTAAAATACATTTTGGATGGAGCTTGGAGTGTCGCTATATACCGGCATTGATAACAGTAATATTTAAATAAATATTGCTACGTTAATACCACATCTATGACAATATTGAAAATAATCCAGAAATCTGCTTGACACTCCAACACAGGAGGTGGCAGTATTGCACCGTAAAGCTAGTTTCTACCATGAAGTGTGTAGCTACTACTACTGCACAAAATATGACAGACAAAAGCGAGATGCTCTACCTGTGAGTGTTAGTGTGGGAGTTTTTTGGATTCCATAAAAAAATAAATATAAAAAAAAAAAAAGTCACCCTGTTTTTGCAAGAAGTGCTGATCAACAGCAAGTTCTTTTTGTACAGTTATGGTTATAAACTCTCGTCTACCTACCTACATATTTTATGTGATTCTTTTTTTCCAAACAAATTAAAGTTAAAGATGAATTTGACTGATAGTACTATTTGTTTTGCTTTCAAGATTTCTATATAGAATATGTGAATTATTTTGGCTATGATAATCAGTTGATATTGTGACAGCCCTAGATGGAGACAAGACCAGCTCTCATGTACAAAATATTAATGTTTTCATTCTGTATGTGCGTTACATAGTGCAGTTTGCATGTTAAAGTCCACAACCGTGGTGCGGTTTTTACGTGCATAGACCTCAAATGCAACAGGATCTGTCCTGTGTACTCACTGCAAGGTACTGTGGCCCCAGTGAGTTGAGTCCTGTAAGGTTTCCCCACATGGAGGCAGCATTGAGCTGTTGCATCTGTTGCTGCAGCTGCTGGGTGATGCGTTTCTGTTCCTTGTCCTTCTGTGTGTCTGCAAACTTCACCACAATAGGAGAAGAACAGCCCTAAGGGAGATATGCAAACAGAAATTAATGCAGCATAGAATTTTTTTTCAGCAAGTTCTCACACAGATATGTATACTCTAATGTGTTACAGCAGTGTCTCAGCCTTTCATAATAAACTAACGTACAAACGTTTTGGAACAGTATGATTAAAAAAAAAAAAAAAAAGACATTTACAAAATAATTCTGTTTCAAATAAATGCGGTTCTTTTAAACCTTCCATTCAAAAGAATCCTGAAGAAAAAAATTAGTTTTTCCAACCCCAAACTTTTCAATGCCAGTAACTTCTATAATATAGAAATAATACTTTGCTGTATACTATGCATTGAGGCATAGGCATTTATGAGTGAATGCGTGTTTACCTCCATGGTCTGTGACTGGTGCATGGATTTGATGGCAGACTGGGCCATCTGTCTTGCTGTGAATGTGACGAAGGCACAGCCTGTGGAAAGAGTTCACAAGTATGGAAGTAGCTCACAAAAGGACACCAACTTCTGCATTTAAACCATAAACACAAATCCATAAACTAGAAGTACTAATGAAACAATCATGCAAAAACACAACCTCATCAAAAACAGGACCAATTCAGGCCCAGTGTCTTGGAAAACGGTTCAAGGGCTGCTGAGTCAAAATGGGGTGTGCCTATTACTTATGCAGTTCCCATGGTGATGGACAGCAAGTTCACTCAAGCCAATTCTAAAATAAATAGCGTGGGCCTGAACGAGCATTACGTTCCCTTGGTTACACTTTGGTTAACTTTATATATATTAAAAAAAAAAAAAACAGTGATTCTACACCTCAGGTAAATGACAGCTAGACACTAGGAGAGTAAGTGGACAAAAAAAAAATTCCCAAATGGCTGATCAAAGCGACCATGCATATATTCTCAATTTATCGCAAGCAGTTACAGTTATACAACCTCTCATATCAGTTGTCATGTTGAGTTTGGGATGAATGAAGCCATTTTCATTTGGGCCAACAGGAGCCAAATGAGTCTCATTTTTCTCTGATGGGTTACGTCTACAACTATTAGTTACGCAATACACTGCCCTCTCTCATTCAAGTTAATTCGAGGTAGAGTAACTGATGAAGATGTTTATTAGTGTGCTACCAGTGCACTGAGGGAAAGACTGCTGAAGTTAAATGAATGCGTGTATGTGCTAGAAGTCAAAACAGTCACAGTACTGCCTCTATAATTGGGTCACATGATGGGTGTATAATTTCCTTTGAGCTAGTGATAGTGACTATATACACATGCGCTTGAGAGAGTTCTCACCGCGGCTCAGTCCGTCAGGACCTCTCAGTATACGGCACTCCTCAATTTGACCGTATGGAGAAAACATGAGCCTTATGTCATTCTCATTACACTTCTTTGAAACCATTCCAACAAACAGCTTTCTATCTTCTACCGCTGAAACACAAGAAAAGTGTGTTATGGCAGCACTGCCTCCGTCTGCAAAGCTTTTCAACATTTCACACGAACATATCCTAAAGCAATACACTACCGTTTAAACGTTTCTGGACCAGAAAACCAGTCATAAGTCGCACGGCTATATTTGTGGCAATAGCCAACAACACATTGTCAAAATTATCAATTTTTCTTTTATGCCGAATCATTAGGATATTAAGTAAAGATCATGTTCCATGAAAATATTTTGTAAATTTCCTACTGTATCAAATATTTATTATTAGTAGTAGTAACATGCCTTGCTAAGGACTTCCTTTGGACGACTTTAAAAGGCGATTTTCTTAATATTTTGATTTTTTTTTTTGCATCCTCAGATACCAGATTTTCAAATAGCTGCATCTTGGCCAAATATTGTCCTAGCCTAAAAAAAAACAACAACACAATTATGGAAAGCTTATTTATTCAGTTTTCAGGTGATGTATAAATCTATGTACAAGAAAAAAAAAATTACCCTTATGACTGGTTTTGTGGTCCAGGGTCACATATGATCCTTCAGAAATCCTACTAATATACTAATTTGGTGCTCAAGAACATTTCTTATTATCAAATGTTGAAAACAGTTGTTGCTGCTTAATTTTGAGAAATTGTGATAATTTTTTCAGAATTCTTTGACTATAAAGTTTTGAACAAATGTGACTGTATATGACTGTTGTAATACTGTAGTATATTCAAGTCACTCACCATTATTTTTTTCACTGTCTGCAGGCTTCATCTGTATGGGATGATGCATCTGTACAGAAAAAAAAAAAAATTCACATGTGACTTATCAACACTGACATTGCCCAGCCCCCATGAGAAATCAGCCGTTTAAAAAGCTTTAACAGTTCCTTTGAGTGTACTGAAAAGGCTTTTATAAAAGCATCAATACATTTGCAGATTTGATGCATTTTAAGAATGCTAGAAGGCCAGCTCATCTCATGACACGCATGAGGATTAATGGATTATTGATACAATAAAATAAAAGTAGATCCTTTTCTCACCCCTGGAAGAATCTTCATGTTGTGAAGGGCATTTTGTGCTTCTAACGCAGATTTACGGGTGTAATATGTGACAAAACAACAACCTGCAAATGCAATAAACGGTCTATGAACCATGTCCAAGATGACAACATTTCCACTGAGACCAGTTTCTAGAACTCCGTTCCAAATCCCAGTGAGCAGCATTTTAAAGGATTGTTGGCATGTCCCCAACATAAAGACTGTTCCAAAAAAATAGGCGACCTAATTAGGCTGCCACATAGGACTAGTTAAGGCCAAGCTTTTTAAGCAGCGCTGCATATGTATGCGCTATGTGCTCACTAAGTTTTGGAACAGACCATGCAAGTCTTTAGAATGACTGACATAGAGCATCTCAATCCGCAGTGTACTGACTGTCAAGTACCTTTACTCTGTGGGGGGTTCTGACTCCTGTCCCGAAGAACATTGATTTCATAAACTGCACCATAGGGCTCAAACAGCTCACGCAGCTGATCCTCTGACCACGTCCGGGGGACCTGACCCACAAACATCTTTATAGCATCAATGTCGGGCTGGTCTGGGTGGTCCAGAGACCCATTCATCTTCTTGGTTCTACAGAAAAAAAAAAAAAAAAAAAAAAAACTAAGTCTGTTTAGCGAGTCTTAAGGACATGGCCCTCAATGTCTCCAGTCTCCCTGACAGATGATGATACTCAAACATATTGCACATGAAAGAATGCACACAACAAACTCATATCGTGCCCACTGCCTAAGTATGAAAACCCCAAAATTACAACTAGCCCTATTTACCAACAGCACACCAGTATTAGACTGATCGGTCAGGCTGATTAATCAGATGATTGTTTTTTTAGACTGAGCTTTGATTTGGCAGATAACTGTTTCCACTTGGTCAGCGTTGCTAATATATAATGCATTTGCTGTTCTCAGGTTGAAATGGATAAAATGTCATGCAAAATATGTATTAAATTTCAACACCTGTGTACATCTTATTTGTATGTACAAAATTGCTTTACATTATAATTGTATATACCAGCACCAGCCATTGAAAAACCCACCTGGCCGACCACTAGTCCATACTCACAAACATGATCATTCAGATACAGTTTCTTTTAAATTATGATTAGATTTCCTGTAAAACTAGCCGTGTTAATAAAAATGTAATGCTGCAGAACAGTTGTACACATGGTCTAAAATGATTCTCTTATAAAAATATAAAAAAACAGTTACTGCTGCCTTGTTCTACTAGTGATTAGCAATGCACGCAAGCAGAAAACATGGTCCTAAAGCATTCATAGCATAAATTCTTCAGCCATTACGTAAAGCGCAAACATAAGAGTAAAATCCCTGCTCAATCAACATATTCGAAGCCTTAAATGGTTTTCTGAGGTAAGCAAAAAATTAACTGACTGGATTTGAAGTCATAATTAAAATGGAAGCAGCGACAGATGTTTTCCTACATATTGTGACAAACATCTGAGTGGAACGGATTATCAAAAAGTTCTATACATCAGTTGTTGATCGTTGAGATGTGGGTCAAAATTGGAGGGGCAGAATTTTTTTCAGACTTAAATAATTGGAGAAATCCGGCACCCGGAAATCAGTGTTGTTTTCACCTGAAGGTCCAGTAATGACATTTTGATTAAACATTACGAGGCCTAACATTAATATAATTAAACATTTAGATTCACAATAACATGGATTTAGAATATACCACCAAAAACATTAAAGAGAAAGGAAAATTTCAGATATCACAAAAGAATAATCAAAGTCTGTGATGAGAATGAATTAAAAGAACATCTTGACAGAGCAGAGCATGAGGGGGAAGCAGCGAGTGATGTCACTGGACAGGCCTGAAGCACTGCTTCATCACTCTCTTTAGCAGCTGCTGATCAGTGGAGTGACAGATCACTTAAAGAAAACACAGCATTGTCCTGCTGACAAAGAGCAGCATTAGCCAGCAGCTAAAAGCCAGATTAATGGCATTTATCGATCAGAGGACAGCAGAGCTTATAAAACCTTCCACTTTGTCGATTTTCCAGCAACCAGAACTTGTTCAGACAAGCAGATAACATAGATCTCTAGAAGATCATCCAATCTGGGCCAGAGGAACATTGGGTATTTTTACTGGGACAAAAACATAAGGATTGAAAATGTGTTTCCCAGTGAACTGACAGGTTCCTGACAGTTGGGAAGAAGCCAAAGTCACAGAACACAAATGATGGAGAAGATTCTACCAATTCAACAAAAACTACTAAACCTGAAATGGAAGAACAAGCTGACAAACAGGAAGGAGATAAATCAAGATGGTAGTCATCTCTTTCCCATTGCCACAAATTAATGAACAGTATATGAATGCAGCCTTCAATATGAAGACTATTAGCAACAATGAACTCTGAATCTCTTACACAACAAATAACACAAAAAGAACAGAGAAGGCAATTTAACAGCTCCAGCTCAGTCAGCAGTTTCTGGCCCTGTTCTTGGTTAAATTATTCCCTTTGAGGTTGTAAAACCTCACAGTGAGAGTCACAAACAACCCTTGGTGACTTTAATAAGACAAACCACTAAAACGTTTTATTGAAGCATCCTGCAAAAGCAAAGAATGAACTCTTGTATTTCATATGTAAGCCTATAAATGATATCAGGGGCAATACATCCTATCCTATAACAGACAGGGAACAGCCACTTCTTAAGATGGCGAGCAAGAAGTAAAACAAGGATTTCCCTTTCCTTTTTAAAAATGTGAGTGACTAAATCATTGACTATGAGAAATATTTCCAAGATCACGCCAACAAGCATTAACGATGCTTCAATCATATAAAACATCCTACTCTCCAGATTTTTAACTTCTTTTTTTTTTTTTGCTTTTCCTGGGCAGCAGTACAAAGATGATAAAAATGTCCAAATATCATCATTTAGCAGATCAAAACTAGTAGATAACATCTAGTAAATCATGCACAACGTATTGTGCCTTTATTTAAGATGTTTCAGACTGGGCTGCAAATAAAATGACAACACAGTCTAATAACACAAAAAAAAAAAAAAAAAAAAAAACACATGTTTACAACAGGATTAAATAGTAAACATGAACTAGCATCCCTCACTGCAGGCCTCTAATGGGCATTGACTTTCCGCTCCCTAATACTGAAAATACTGCTTGACATTTACAAATCACTGGCCTTTCAGCTCAGTAAACAAACCAGTAAATCACTCAGAATTTACAAACCAAACTAATTAATCAAATTAAACATTAAAAAAAATATTCCATCTTTAATACAGTGACCATCAAGGAGAAGGAGAACTTGGAGTGAAACCCAAATCAAGTTACACCAAGCTGAACAGTAAAGTCTGTACTCACACTGGATTGGAACTCAAACTGCAGTGGTCCACCATCATCTCCGGAAGAAAATCCAGCTTAAAGGAAGCCATTTTCTTCAGCACTTCACCAATCAGTAAGTATCAAATGAACACTGGCAGAATCCACAAAAACAGACTTGTTCACACTAAAAACACTAAAACAGCCACAGCAACTATCCGTCAAGTACGACGTTTCTCAAGGTTCAGAAGTCGTAAGAAGTGACATGGGAACAGCTGGGAGAGAGAGGGAAGCGTACACCTCATGGAGGCCGATCAGACCCCACAAAACTCAAATCGACATGGAGCAAAGAGAGACAACGATGAGGCTCGGCACTGTGCTGGATGACAAACACAGGCCGTAGCTCTGGTCACTGGGCTGGGACTGAGGATTAGGATGGGCCCTACAGGCCACTAAAAGCTGCACCCCTGCTCCCACAAAGGAAAGTGCTGATGGAGGGGGACTTTTTTGTGAGTTTTTCTCTTAGCAAAGCAGAACGGAGTGCAGTGTCAGATAAATAAAGTGTCAGATTGATGCTGATAAGCGTGAGTGAGCGGCAGGAATGAATGGGGACAGGCAGCTCTCTGGTAATCCCCGAGCTGAAGCGCCCCCAGGACACAATCGTGTTCCGGCAGCGGGCCACGAACGGTGCACTGTTCCAGCATGGAAGGGTGGCGGAAGGGAGGGAGGAATCGGGGTCATGCAACAAGGGTCATGTTATAAGCTCGTAGTCAAAGGCGTCAAACAAAACAAGCCACAGGCAGACTGAGGTCTACTATTTAGTCTTGTTTAGCACAAAAACACCAATGGAACTATAATAAGTATAGGCCTATAACAAATAACATTACAACAATGCCTTAATTGCCAAAAAATAAATAAAAACAAATTATATCAGTTTAGAAAATGCGTATTCATTCAGAAAATAACGTAAATTAATAATTTATACAGGAACATATAAAAGAACACCCTTACAAAAATGTTTCAGCAATTAATCATAATGCAATAATTTTTTTCTTCCTTAACGGTCTGTCAGATATTCAAATAGGCCATGACATCATCGCTAGTCATGCAGTAACATCTGTTGGGCAGCTCACTACAGGTATGCATACTATTTAGAAAAAGGAGCAATGACAAAGTAAGAGCAAGTTATTTTTTCCTTTTCGTTCCAGCTTCAAAGAGAAGCTGCTTGAAAGACTTGTTTCCCACTGAGGGAAAACCTGTAGATAGAGGGTATCCTCACACCCCTTGGGTAAAAGGATGTAGAGTGTATGTGTTCTTACCCGCCAAGGGCAGGTACTTCCACAGCAGGAAGGGAAAGCTCGCATTGAGGTTGCCCGATCTGCGCTGTGGTCAGGTAGAGGGCTTCAGCGTCGATGCTATCCATCCAGTGACTTTGTTAAATGCTACAGAAACACACCAAACATTACAGGACACACACATCAGACACACATACACAGGTAAACACAAACTGGAAGGGAAAAAGAAAGCACAAGAGAGACGTCTTCTGACAATAGACGGCGTGCAAACCTCAAATGTCACAAAACTGCATGCACACAGAAAACACATATGTAGGAGAGTGAGAAGGCACTTCCTGGATGATCTAAACATAATCATGTAAACAGACTATAATCTGAGAGGAAGCCGTTCTCACTTTCATTGGAGGTAATCAGTTTGTAGAGGGCCAAACACAATGGTTTCTTACATTACAAAGGAGAAAATAATGGTCTCCATTGGTCAGAATTCAAGCTCAGACCAGAACAGATGTTGGGCCCAAAAGTATATTTTCAAATTTACTTTTAACAAAGAGAGTTACTGAAAGGAGTGTATATGACTGTGACAGCACTGTGTAAAATAATCTTACTCTGAGAAACAAAATATAAAGTCTCACATACAGTACCAGTAAAAAAAAAAAAAAAAAAAAAGTGTCTATCAGATCTGTGGTCAAAGTAATATCAGTGTTTATAATATAGACATGGAACTTAAATGCTTATAATATAGATATAGAAGCACATAGGATCACTATCAGGGCGAAACAACCAGGAACATTGCACCATAATAATGGAATAAAAATCCTCTATGGTATAGTCCAGTGGTCAAGAACCTATGGCTTGCAAGCCACACCTGGCTCTGAGACAAAAAATAAAAAAATACAAAAATCAAGTGGCTCGCCAGGTCTCACACCCTTTACCAATAAAGGAGCGATATATTAGACATCAATAGAAGCTTTCTGCAGAAAAATTTGCCAATTACAATCCCTTTGTTGTACCTACCAAAGTTAATGAATAGAAAAGTTTTGAATATTATACATTTCAAGTTATACTGGCCAAAGTGTTCAGTGCTATTTGCAAGTATCACAACAAGCAATCCTAGAGGTCCTGCACTCAGATTAAATGTTCTATATGGTATGAATGTAATCTGGACGTACTACATTCACCATATGAGCTACCATCGTCAGTTGCATCGCTTCATTCATGGATAGTAAATTGTCCATCGTATGCACACTTCAGAATCTCACTGGAAGTAGTAGGCCATCCGGGTACTTTTGGCCTAGTCTTTTATGAGTACTATTCGGACATTTGTCACGTACTGTTTTTCGCCTACTGTGTTCTAAAATGGGCTCAAAATATCAAACATGTTTGATATCCTCCGACTGGATGGAATCAAACTTTGGGGAAAAAAAAAAAAAAACGGTATGTGACCATCATACACAACACGATTTTCTGTGAAATCGGTCAGACTGCAGACTGACTCTGACTTTCGGCAACTAGGCTACACTACTTCTGAACTACGTTAAGGCTACAGTATTACAACTAGTAGCGGCACAACTTTTGGTTAGCTGCCTGCTTCCCAACACTGTGCAAATCAATTTATCTTCCCTTTGGGAAACTCATGCCATGCAGCTGTGATGTGGCTTCTGACCCTGGGAGCATAGCGAGAATGCTCTAAGACCACAGGCCATGCCATGTTTTAATGACTGCTGAGTGACTGTGAGGCTTATTCATGGACTGTCTATGTAAGGCAGTGTTACAGGCCTTTGGGGTGGAGGTGGGGGGCAGAGCATATGGTCAGCACAGTTCATCTAACAACAAACTAACTCTCGAACACCAGCGCAGACAGAGAGCACTGTGGACAAATGGAGTTATTCCGAAGCATCTGGAACAACCCAGCAGCTGAGAATACAACACACACACACACACACACGACTGGCTGATCAGGGAAAGATGTATAGATGGACATTTACAAACTACCAATCACATATAGGGCACTAACTTCCTGTTCCTACAACTACCTTCCTGTTCCTCTTTGTACAACTACATAAATAACTTGTACTACTACATCCTGATCAGAGCAGAACCCTATACCACCCGTTCAGAATGCCAAGGGTCATAAACCACCGACCTACACCCACAGCTCATCCAGTGTTCAAAACAGAAGGTTACTTCATGGCAGAAAATGAAAACAGCTACAGTTCTATTGGAAATAGAATAGCAAAAAAGTAACAAATATTGTCTAAATGATTCTAATGAAGTTGTCCTGGTTCACTTCACTGCCTTGAGTGCATATTAGATTTCTGTGAAGCGCAGGGCAATAGATGCCACAGCAGCACTGCAAAATACAGAAAGCATCTTTGCCAAGATCCAAAGCAGCTTAGAGAAATCAATCAGGTATAAAAACCAGCCGTTGGTGCATTAACCCTCCATTAATTCTGTTATCCAGAAAACCACACACATATTGGAAGTTTCACAAGCTCTAGCTTGGTAGCTTTTGGGGTGGTTCCTAAGGTCTGATTGGTTAGCATTAGGACAGCATGCCATCCAGATGGGCAAAATAAAGGGAAAATATATTTGGAAGCATACAATAACGCCTGAAAATACAGTTAATTGCAAGATGTGCAGCTCAAATCTGATCTCATATAGAATGCGTTTGTGTTTATTAAGCCGCTAGCTAAGCGCTTCAGTTTACGGGTATTCATTAACCCTTTAGCATCAGCTCAAGCTGCAATGCCCGACAGAATTGACTATGATTGGGTCATTTTAAAAAGTCATATTCCTTTTAGATGTTTATTTTTCAAAAGGATTGACGATACTAACAATATAGCAGTGTTATTTTTCTAGTAATATTTTTTTCCACAGTAGGCTTATGTATGGCTGCACAATATTGAAGAAAAAACATTATCGTAGCGCATATTACATTTATCTTTTGGCGCTCTCTATAATAATTTTTTTAAACTGCATGCGTCTTGCCGAAGGACATTGTAGCCGGAGCTGCTTCTCCGCAGCAGTGACAACCTGACAGGCTTTTTTTTTTAATCAAATCAGTCGTGATGATGTTTACTGCACATGTAGGCATACTGAGTGTCAGGATCCCAAAATGTACACATTCTTCCTGCTGAAGCTTCACGTCTGAAGCCTGTATCCACTTTTGTCTCCTTAAACGCTCGTCTTTTTTGGGTCGACAGCTTATAAAAACTTAGTTGTGTTTTTTAGCTTGTTTGCTGTACACCTTGTCACATATCAGCTTTTAGACATTGTTCTGTTTTTTGTTATAAGTCAGAAATGACAAGGAGGTCACTTCACGCAATACAAAGTCAATGGAGAGCTTTGGATTATTTTCCCCCTGGTGCAGACATGGCCTAAACGCGCTCTGTCTCCATTAGGGCATTTAAAAGTATATTTTAAAGAACATAATTTTTTTTCTACACACTGACTCACTGGAGTCTTTAACCTGCAATATGCCCTTTAAGCACATAACATATGAAACACTTATGCATCTTGTCTAATCTCTGCATTGACCTAAAACTTGGGACTTTTTGTAATATTTTGGAGTATTAAAATCATGCAATTATTGCAAGCTGTTGCGATATGTACATTTGCGATATTCCGATACATCATGCAGCCCTAATGAGAACACTAGAATATTGGGACTCTTTCGATAACTTTGTGCCCTGGCCTTTAATCTTACTAAAATGGTCTTTTTGGACTGAAGAGGGAATTGAGTTAGCTTTATTTCAAAAGATCAAGAATAATTCGATTTATTTATTTTTTTCCAAAAGAGAGTGCTGTGGACATTTCCTGTTTTCTTTCACCCATTTCACTGCCAAAATAGAGAAAACTCACCACAGCCAAATCAACCTCTGACCACAGTCACCACAATAAACTCCTGCTTAAATTCATGTCCAACAGAAAGTCAGGCTGTGGCTTAGGACAGGGGTTTTCAAACTTTATGATGCCAAGGACCCCCAAATATGATGAACCTTTTATGAGGACCCCCTTCCTAAAATCCATCTCTATATTTTTATGTATATGAAAAAAACAAAAACAACAACATTTAAACTGTTAGATAAATAGTAAGTGTGACATTAAAAATACAACATATTTCAAAAGTTAATTTGGCTATACTTAATGTTGGCTGTATAAACCTGAAGAACATTTTTCAATTAAATTATTTGTATAAGCAACTTTCACAATATTGTATGTAAGCATCTTACGTACTGTTTTAAGAAAACTGCCTTACAACCCCAGTGAGTGAGATAAAGGGGACTATACTGAGAAAAACTCACTAGATGGATACAAAGCAAACATATACAGAAAGAAACATTTAGAAATGAAACTGTTCGAATGTTCGGTAGACTTTATCAATTTTTGCTTTGTCTTTTTATTCTCTGAATTTTAAAACCCCTTAAAACCTTCTGGAGGACCCTGGGGTCCCGGACCTCAGTTTGAAAACCCCCGTCTTAGGATATGGAAATGTGTATCATAATAATTGCACAGAAAAAATGAACAATGACCAACCAATAAAGCATGTGCAGCACAAACAGTGAAGACACGCATAATATAAGAGATAGTCCCTTCACTACATGCAAGACAATATAATATATTGGAAATGTTTAAATCAGGCCAAAATGTCTGAAAAACTACATTTGAATTTTATAGTTACATTTTAAATTATATTTGAATTTTAAAAGGCATAATTTCAGTTAGAGGAAAAAAAAAAGCTTTTGGCTTTTCTCCTGAAACCACAAGGCTGCACAATTAGCAAAATATTAATGCACCGCATTAAACTGTATATTCAAAAGTAATGAAATAACACGCGAGATGCGAACGGTCTAATCAGATTCAATGATATATGTTAAGCTATGCTAAAAGTGCTATCGCCAGATCTGGAGATCGGCAGAATGGATTTAAAAACGGTAAAACTCAACTGTTTAACTCTAGGGGAGTTGGAAAATGAGCCCATTTTCAAAAAAAGTGGAGTGTTCCTTTAATGGCTCATTGCTACAGTTGGTCTGAAACTCACAGCCATATTGGCATGTCTTATTGTCTTTTTTTTTGCTTGGCCCTGATAATGGCTGCTTGCAGCTATATTTTCACCACTGTTCTTATCGAATTTGTGTTTGAAATTAATTTAATTTCACAAGGACTGTTGAATACAACTGAACAGAACCCAATTTGGTGATTGTAAGAATGATAAATGCATGTTGATGTCTGATTCGCTTTCTTTTTGGAGTTATCACCCAAGTAGACATATTTCATAAGTCTAATTTCCTTAACACATTTAAAACTTGTATTCAATTTAAAAATCAGGGATTTAAAAAAAAAAAAATTTTCCTTTGTGGTTAGAGTTCCCGTTTATAACAAAATAATTACTGCTTTATTTATTTAGGAAAAGTAGTAATTAAATACATTTTATTTAAATCTACAGCAAAGTATAATGCTCACAATATGCAATAACAGAGGTGCCAACATTGGAAACTCAAATGCGGACTTCATCCATTTGCAATATGACTAAATTGTACTTACAAAATAATTTTAATTACAATGACATAACATTAATGGTGGCAGCAGACAGAGATGTTCACAAGTCTTTCATCTGGAGTCCGAGTCAAGTCTGGAGTCTTTTTTCACAAGCTCGAATCAAGTCATTT
This sequence comes from Paracanthobrama guichenoti, assembly GCA_018749465.1. NCBI lineage: Eukaryota > Metazoa > Chordata > Actinopteri > Cypriniformes > Gobionidae > Paracanthobrama > Paracanthobrama guichenoti. Next base: position 18,092,859 of record CM031949.1, on the reverse strand, counting down.
CAAAAAAAGGTTTTTTTATTCATGTTTTAACAGGCTGGCAACCCATATGAGCCATGCAGCTACACCACAGTATAACAGTTATCTGTGTTAGTTACCTTTGTGGATGCGATGTCTGATATTTGATGTTGTCATTCTGGGCTTTAATTGTTTTCCACACATTCTTTGCATCTAGACGATCTGACATGGCAATGAATGCAAATATGAAAACACATGGCACGATGGATCCTGTCATGTTTCATGCGACTCTTATGACATTAAGGAGTTTACACGCAACACATGGACATACATAATCAAATTCTTTGACAAGGATCTACCATGTCATATGTGAAGCAGATATTATAAAATTAAAGCAAAAATTCTTTATTTACGATATCAGTAGTTAAAGAATAAAGACTTGAGTCCTTTTTGTCAAGTCAAGTCTGAAGTCATTTCAGTCACTAACTTGAGTGCCCATCTCTGGCAGCAAGTATAGCTTTAGGCTGCTGTCAATGCATGGTTCCAATAGGCCTATACTTCTTTCTTTCACAACCATTTACATTCACTTAAAGACAAAACCGACTGCGTTTGAGGATATTTTGACAATTATGTGTGCATTTGTCCTTGCACTATATGAGTGCGAATGCAGTAGTGTTCTCTTTGTTGTCTTGTGCTTAAAGAATGGTATCAAGAATTGTCATCAATTTTCTAATCCTAACCCTACTAACTACTATAGAAAATTATTCATGCTATTGCATGTGAATAAATGTTTGTATAGGGCTATGTGAAATGTGTCACTTTTTCCCCGATATTGTCAATGATGTCTGGTAACTGACTGTTTGACATTGGGATACTTCATATACCCGAATGTAAGACTAGGTTTGTGTCCTAAAAATAGGCTGAAAAATGACGGGTTGTCTTATATTCGCAATATAGACAAAATCACGGGGGGAAAGGGAGAAAGCAGGAGGAAACAGTAGAGGGCGCCAACATGACAGACTACGTAATTAGTGACAGTGTTATGAATTAAATAAACAGTAAAGTGGAGGAGAAGTCAATGGAGGAGAAGTCAAGAGATCATCTTGAGAAAAGAGCTTCAAAAGTTGGTCAAATAAACCAACACGTTCGAAACAGTTATGACACCAACTTTAAACTTATGGTCGTGAATGAGGCAGAATCATCTAATAATTGCAAAGCTGACAAAAAAATTGGAGTTACAGAATGCTATGTTTGGAGGTGGCGATTTTGCACCTTTTCCCCCCAAAAATAAGTCTGGAAAATGGGGGTCGTCGTCTTATATTCAGGGCCGTCTTATATTCGGGTATATACGGTATATGATATATGATAACCTTCATATCACCCAGCCCTATAACATTTAAACTTAGAGAAACAATGGGAACGAAGTGCAGAAAATTATTTAGCCGTAAACCAAGATCTTTTCCACATTGAGCTTCTCTATTTCTGCAATGTTTTGCATCTAGCACTACATCTAGTGCAGGGATGGGCAACTGCAGTCCTGGAGGACAACTGTCCTGCAGAGTTTAGCTCCAACCCTAATCAAACCAACCTGAACAAGCTAATCAATGTCTCCAGCATTACAAGAAAGCTACTGGCAGGTGGTTTATTAGGGGTGTAACAGTTCTGTTTATATATAAAATAAAAAAAATAAAATAAAATAAAAAAAAAAGAACACGTTGCCATCGGTGTTTAAACTAAACTCATTTAAGCCATGCTAGTTTAAACATTCAAAAGCCAAAAGACATGAATGAGAAATTGTGCACGCTGTGAGAAGATGTGATCCGAAGCATGCACATGTCTCAGATTGCGGGCAATATTGAGTTCTCTTTCAAGTCTTGCGCTTGAATGGACAAATTCAAACAAAAATGATGTCAACATGTCCATCTTGATGAGTATCCTGGCAGACAGTCTGTTATGCTTTAAGGGGGGGTGTTTCAGTCAATCTCATGTCAATCTTGAGTACCTATAGAGTAGTACTGCATCCTTCATATCTCCGAAAAGTCTTTAGATTTATTATATTTATAAAAGAAAGATACGCTGTACAGAGTCTTCCCGGATAAAACCGAGCGGATGGAGGCGTATCGTGTGGGTGGAGCTAAAGAATGACGAGCGCGAGCAGCCATTGCGTTGAGAGCGGTCTCCTAGGTTTAATATGAAATAATTCATTTAGTTCAACATATTTTCCCACTCTTTGTGTACTGCTGTTTGGAGTGGTTTTACAATAAACAAACAGACGACTATAGTGGTCAGCTTAACAAATGCATTTAAACACGCCATACATCGAATGCTCCAGTGATAAATTAACTATACGTGATCATGTTTACTTGATGTGCACTTATGCGCCGAGAGCCAAAAACGTAGACATTTGAAGCAGTTTTACTCACCGCCTGCAGTTACAACGCATGACCGTGAACCTTTATCACTGGGACCACTCCATCTTTCAGCATTACCCAGTAATTACCCATTCCCCATTTTTGGTTGCCTTGCCCAGACAACCAAAAACACACTTCTTGGTGACATTGTTGATTTCATGAAGTCCTGTGACCTGTGCAGCACAGCCAACGACTTCCCTAAAGCCGAGCAAAGCGTGTTGTGGGGAGAGTGCTTCTATCACTCTGGTCGAAATGTGCGCATGCCCTTCTGGGATGAGTGCCCGTACAAGGAAATTCCACCCTTGTTGACATCACGCAGACCCATACTCGAAAAAAAACTTTCCTTAACTTGTGAGTAAACAGGAGGAGGAGTATTTTTGGCACAGAAATACTCCAAATGTCCAACTTAATTTTTTTTTAACTTTGTCCATGTTTAGCATGGGAATCCAAGGCTTTAACAGTATAAAAAGCTCAGTATGCATGAAATAGCATTTCATCCCTCCTTTAAATGAACTTATACAGTTGAGAACGCATGTGTACAGCATTAGTATTTTGGATCTGTGCATTATGTCTTAAAGTGACAGCAGTCTTTACTGCTGTCTGTGTTTTAATGTTATTCAAACAACAAAAGACAAGGAAATCACTCACTGCTCTTGATTGAATAGCTTTTGTAACTTTAATAAGGATTAATCTTTAATTTAGTCAAATATGCAATGTTATTTTACATTTGATTACTTTATTCCATTTCTGCACCTGAAAACTAATGTTAGACCTACCTGAAAAACACTATTTTATTAGTATCTTTGCTGTATTGTATTATTTGCGCTGTTGCTTGCACTTAGAATATTTGTTCTTATTTTCTTTATTTTTATTTGATAGAAGTCCCCTGAAGACAGCAAATACCAAACCATAGTAAAACCGTGAACCTAAAACCGTGATACAAACCGAACAGTGAGTAATTTGAACAGTTACACCCCTAAAGTTAAGCTCTGCAGTACAGTGACCCTCCAGGACCCAAGTTGCCCATCCCTGATCTAGTGGGTTCAACTGGATAGGCTAACAAAAACATTAAAACGGCATCTCGTGCACCACTGCCTGAGTACATCTAAAATTCGAATTCACCGTTTGTGCATTCTATGTGGATTTTTATTTTAAATTTGACAAATATACAATATTAATTTTAATTTGACAGCCCTAGTTTAAATGTACAGGAATAATAATTTAGGGTTTTAAATGGCATTCATTAGCCACATTAGCAGGAGCACAAACAGGAATGTTCCCGACAGGTGCTGCTGACCTCCACGTGGTAACTCCCTCCTGGAGAGCGTTGTCATGATTTAACAGCTGCCATGGTGCAGCAACTGTCAGACATGAACTTACCACAGCGAAATCTGACAGAAGTCAAAGCTAAAGAGCTTTTGCCTGAAAGCATTAGTATGTTAAGTACAAAACGAAACTGAAGACTTTCAGTGGCTCAGTACAAGTATTTTAGTTCCCTCATGAGTGTCTTAAAGGTAAAGCAGTAGATGATTGATGGCTCCTTTAAAGAGCCTGCACTCTGACACACATCCCTTCCCCCTGTAATGGAGACATAAACCCCCCTGACTTTGCGCTAAGTGCTCAAACTCACGCCTACAATTGCACTAGACTCTTCAGTCGAAGGCTCTTCTGAAAACCCTCAGTATTTATGTAAATACACACTCAAATATGATCAGAGTCTGATGGAATTGTCAGCCCTCAGTTGCAGATAATGGAGGTGTTGCCATGCAGGACAAAAATCCAACTGCAAAGAACGGCCCACCATAGCAGCATCAACTTGTGTGTGTGTGTGTGTGTGTGTGTGTGTGTGCACACACTAACAAGTAACCAAGGAAACAGTTTGTCTTCAATTCTGAGCACTAAACACCAAGGAACAGAGAGTTCATTTCATGCAATTTTGCTTCATGCAGCTCTCTAATAGCATGACATAAATTGACAGAAATGGAGGTGCAAAATCCTAAATGACACTGGACCTCCAGATGTGTGACTAATACATCATTTAAGCTAACATAAACTGACACTAATTATCCAAACGCTAGCAGAAAAACATCCCAAAACAGAGAAGACTGCAGTATAAGATTTTCCACATATGACACTGTGGCTCTTATTAAAAGTTCAATACTCTCCTGGAACTACAAGCACTGAACGTCCAAATAGTCTGAGGAACACAGGCCACAACTACTCATTTCTTATCAAAGACACCTGAATAGAAACTGAAATTCAAGGATCAGTATAGTTGTTTTGTTTTACACAGTAAAGTTCTCAACAGGCATGCGATCAGGCTTGAAAATTATGAGGTTCCATTTGTGCCAAAAATAAAAGTTGACTGCTTTGTGCTTTAAACTATACATTTGTTCTTGTCTACATTGTCTACATGATCAGATAAATTAGTATATGTGGATGTGCATGTTCTCTGTTTGTCATATTGTTCTGTCATTGTTCCGTCTTTCTCTGTCAACATCTTCTGTAGTCCTTACTGTACTCTTGTTTTGTCGCCTTTACTGTTGTCCATTTAACTATGTTTGGGCGCAAAGTGTAAAAATGTACAAACCAAAAATACAGTTATAAAATAAAACAAAAAAAATAATATAAACAGTTATCTGCCAGCAAAGTATGCAAAATAATTCAATTCATTCGTGTGTGAGTGTGCATGCATATTTTATATATACATATATAAAATGCTGGTGAAAAAAAAATGTATTGTGATTAACTGCAACCAAAATAAAAGTTTGTTTACCTTGTGTGTGTGTGTGTGTGTGTACTGTGTATAATTATGTGTATATAAATACATGCATGTATGCATGCAAATAAAATAAATAAAATGTATATACAAGATAAATATTTCTTAAATCTACGCATGCATTTATATATACATAATAATTATACACCGTACACACACATTATGTAAACACAAACTTTTATTTTGGAAGCGATTAATCACGATTAATTTTTCCCCAACACTAAAATAATATAATGTAAATGTAATTACATCCAAAGCCACGCCTCCTCAAATACATGAATGCGCACAGACCAGAAGCAAGACGACCAGAGACAACGTTATTGGATTACATCATGTGTCATTTACGTGTGAAAACCTTTACAGTACAGTGAGTAACAGTGCTACAATAATGAACTTAAACAACTGTTTGCCTGCCATGCTCGCTGTGTCTGCACAGCATACATGAACACACTGATGACGTATGATGTCTGCGTGAACAGGCTGCGCAGTGGTATGCAAACACACGTTGACTTACAGGGAACACATGATATAAATTCATTCGGACCCAATGTAATGATTGAACAAACATTTTACAGTCCTACGCCTTCCACATACGATATACATTTATAAAAATACATTTAGATCGCTTAACATAGGGATAGCTATCAGGATAAGAGACTTTCAACCAGCATAACAAAAAAAGGTTTCACCCATTGCACCTTAAACTTAATTAGTTATGGAAAAATAAAGTGTTAAAATGATTTAATGCACCCACCCCACCCCAGACCTACGTAGGTCATTTTAGATTTCATACAGTTGATTGCTGTCGAACATGAAGCAAGGGCAACCACTCACTGTGGAATAGAGTCTATAGAAAGGCAATTTATATCACGATCTAGTAAAGCAATAGCACAAGTGCTGTTTTGGTACGGACAGAACAAGACTATAGTAAGGAGAACGACAGAGAAAGACGACAGTAAAGACAGAACAAGAAATACTAATTTTAATAATTACTGTAGACAAGGACAAATGTATAGTATTATAATGCACAAAGCAGTCGACTCATTTTTGGCACAAACGGAACCTTGCCGAAAAAACTGAAAATCAACTAATTTTTGACCTGCTTTCAAACTAATCTATTGGCTGAACATTTGTGTGTGGTGTATGATGATCTAGTCAAATCATGTTCTTCTGAGCGCCATTCATTCGGGAATATGAATACTTACCTTACCCACATTCACGCATGATATTATGATGCCTCACTTAACAAATAGTCCATTGTAATACATCCTAACACAAAAGTGAGAACCACTTACCCTCTCTGTGGCCTTGCTTTTCTGAAACGTTGCTCCAGTCAACCTGTAAAGAGAACAGCCGTATGGTTAGACAGGCATTTTATCAGTGAACATCTGTGTTGATTCCCAGTATTTGTGGACTTGTTGTCCTTTACCTCAATTACCATGCTGAGAAAGACACAGGGGCTAATTTGCAGTCTGTGTGTATTATTTATACTGCTTCTATTAGAGTTGAGGTTTTCCCTTAATAATTCTCGGAGACAGACAGATCTTACAAGAGAGTCAAAGCTGCACATTCTGGCAATGTCAGACAAGGAATAAGCAGGTCATGTTCAACTGGCCTTATGTAATGAATCCCAAAGAAATGCAAAAGCAGAATACAATCATATAGCCTATTGCCCCTCTACATTAAGAGATAGAGATATATATATATATATATATAGATATAGATATATTTATTTATTTATTTATTAATTATTCTAACAATGCTGGCTGTTTTTTTCTTACTGGTTATATGTATACCTGAGGGTGTATATTAGTATAACCAACTTATATTAGTTGGAGGAAATCAGACACACATTCATTACGGCTAAATTATCTGACACCCAACAATCTCATCTAGGTTAAAGAAAGCAAGTTCATTATGAAACAGAATAACACAAAACACCAAAGATCCCATTTCAAGCAATCAAATCAAGCAGAATGCCTGAAGAGCAAGAAGGTCCAGTCTAATTCAAGAGCATGTTATCAGCCCATGTTGCTTTTTTCTCTGAAAAGCTTTTTCCTACAAGGCTCCCAATCTAGACACAACTCATTTCTATACCAAACTAGAACTGAAGGTTGCAACACTGGTAACAAAGCATTTACAACAGAACACAGTCCAGTCCACGTTATATTACCATTGAAGTGAATACCAGCTAGTCCTGGCTGCTATAGGACAATAATGCGGATTTACACCTATATAAAGGTTTGGCGTGGAAGTAAAAGCACAATTGTCCATTATGAAGCTCTTATCAAATGATAGTGATAGTTCACGTGACAGTCCTGAACAGCAGCAGGCCTCTGTGCTCAAACCAGGCCAGAGACTAAAACTTATCACTGCATATAACTATACACATTTTGTTGACATACTTTGTGGAAACGAGCAACATTCAAATTGAATTAGATACAAAACACAGACATTGGATATGATGATCTCAGGAGTAACGTTACTTTCGCATGTTGTATTTATATTTTATTAGCACGTTAGCTTTAGACTATCAGGTAGAGGCATTTTATTAGCAGCAAGTACTCGGAGAGTCGCTAGCTTAACTTTTGCTGGGATCGATACCTCCTTTTAAAGACGCGATTAAGCCACACAGCCCCATGTTACATGCACAAGAAGCTTATTATTTTTATTTTTTTTTTTGCAAATGGATAACATGACAGGCCGTCTGAGCTAAACGCGTAACACTGCATACTACTAACACATTTGCTACGTTCATATGAATTTAGCCGGGGAGTGACCATGCGTTTTCCAACCGGACCTCTAGTGACTTATTTTCCAGACCGATCGCTGTGAAGATACATGCAATTTTAAGACAGCATGTGCAACACAGGGAACGACCTGTCTGAGTTCTGCTCATCGCCTCTTTTTAATTGCGTTACATCATTGTTATATTTCTAAATGATGCTAAACTTAGCAGACCAGCACGCCGAAGTTACACAAGTTTTGATAACTCTTGACGCAGCCGTGCATGTTGTACTGATCAAAACAGCATCTATAAACGAAATGAGCCCCGTGGGCGCGCGGTGGTCGAACTGCTCTTACATAATGACGCATGTTAGCGCGTGCTAGCGACCGTAAACAACCACCAGTTAGCTTGCGCAGCTACAACCGTGTACAATCAACACTTACCCTCGATGCCCCCTTTTTCAAACGGAAGGAACTGAGTAGGTATGGTGTGCTGACACAGGGGAATGATTGTTTAGTGGGATTTGTGAATTAGTAGTTTTCTCTGATTACGTCTTCCCACGACAACCTACTTTCTGGGTGAAAGAGGGACGGTGCAAAATGGCTGTCTTTCCTGCATGCACCATCACATTTATTAAAAGGGGATTGGGGTGGAGCCTCTGTTGAAATGTACTGGGCAAATAGGTACTTTTGGAGTCAAAAAGATGACTGGCACGACTATAATAACAAACTCCGTCGGTCTTTTATGACAAATTGCCATATAAATACTTAAAACAGTAGTTAGAAGGAATTTGTTGAAATAGCCCCCCCTTCTTAAAGAGACAGATAAGCGTTTCTCTCACGTGGTCGCCGAAGTCAATAAAAGCCCAAAAGGTCTGCGCGTGTGATATGGAGATAAACATCAAATGTTTCCAACTGACAGACTGGTTAACGTGAATGTGCTTTTAATGTCCGTGCAGTTGTGTTGGTTTTATCATGTGTTTTATTATAGAATACGTTATATAATGCATTCACAATTCCAAATGATCCTTAGAAAGCACACACACATTTTATCCACACTGTGAATGGACATTAACCACGTCTACGGAGTAGACACGATTGTTCGAGTGATGTCCATATATTCGTTTTTATCTATTTCTGTGCACGTGTAACCGGAAAATCTATACATTCCTTTGCTGCTTTTCTCAGTGAAATACTAGTGATGCTTATTATTGCCATTTTAAGCTGCATTGTAGTATTTTTATTTTTTGTTTTAATGTAATCGATTCATTAATGTTTATTCATAAACAGAACACATGAGCACGATAAACTACAAAATTACACGAGACTTGCAAATGTAGGCATGCCATTTATTTTTTGTCGCTTCACGTCACACAAAAAAAAATAGTTTCTTGAGTGTCATTTGGCATCTGATCAATAGCTAAATATAGGTGTTATTTGTCCGGTTAATTCCTTCATTTTCCAGTAACTATAGCCAGTAAATTACCTCCAAAACAGAAGAGGGCAATGTCGACGAGGATCTGTAACAGACGTCGAAGAAAAAAACTTAAAGCGCGTCCCTTTCGTATATGCAGTGCCTATGTAGGAGTAGTGAGAATGAAACTTCTATGACACGTTTCGTGTGTTTACATGTGCAACGATGTCCAGTGTTCTAGCAAGGATTTTATTTTATCCCACACTCGCTTACAATGTTGTCATGGAAAAGATCACCTCCAGGCAATGGTTTAATCGCGTAGATCCGACTGTCATTCTTGGTGCGCTCCCCTTCAGGTCAATGACAGAGGAGGTAAGATTTGACGTTTACTGTATTTATGAGAATTACACATTTATAATTTGACGCATTATCAAAATCCTAATCTTGTTTGAGGGCTCAACTAACGCCTCTTGTCTCGTTTGGCTTTAGTTGGTCCAAAAAGAGAAAGTCAGAGGAGTCATTACCATGAATGAAGAATATGAAACAAAATATTTCTGCAATTCAGCTGAGGTAAGTGTCTCTGCTAACTCTTACTCATTCTCAGCTATCACAGATGGCAATGTTAATCTAAGGATGCTTATATATAAATAACAGGAGTGGCGAGCTGTTGGCGTTGAACAGATCAGACTGGACACAGTGGACCTGATAGGTGTTCCCAGCTTAGAGCACATCCACAAGGGTGTGGACTTTGCCTTGACGCACCGAGAACAAGGCAGTAGTGTCTATATTCACTGCAAGGCTGGCCGCTCTCGCAGTGCAACTATTGCAGCTGCATACCTCATCAGGGTGGGTATCAACCCGTTCGCCTACACCATGAACAGTAATAAAGCCAGCAGCATCAATACCAAAGCTATATGTCATAGGCCACCACTGTAAACAATATTTGTCATTGTGTGGTTGCACATTTCTTTAGCACATACTTTCATGGAGCATTGTGCAAGACACCTGAATTATTATTATTTTTTTTCTATAATGTTGTTGGTAGGGAATTTTGGAGAGGGGAAATTGATATATAAGTTAATTCAAGTGATGCTGGTCACTTATCTACATGAAACGCACACATGCATGCAGAATACAAAGGGATTTTTGTACTTAAGCTTCTCTTCTCCTTTTTTTTTTTTTTTAAAGAATAAACCATACATAATTACACTGATTATACATAGTACATACAGTATATTCTTTATATGAATTTGTTCCTTCTTGAACCAGTGTCAACCAGTTATTTCTGAAGATATTATATATAATTATATGCATTGTATCATTCAGTTATATAAAACATTGACAAGGGAAAGAAAAACAGTTCTGTTTAAAGAATGTTAGGAGACTCAAGAGTGTGACAGTCTTTGGTATAACCAAGGTCATAACCATGTAAAATAACTAGAATTTAAACTTTTAAGTAATCAATTTGGAATATATTATATTTTTATTTTAAAATTCACTCTTAATCATGTGCCTAATATGTCAAAAACAGCTCCGTTAATGTTCCTCATCTCATGACAGATTAGCCTACATTAATCAGAAAATAGTTATGGCCCTGTGTTTAACCTTTATTCTCCTTTCACAGCTACACTGTTGGAGTCCAGAGGAGGCCTGTAAAATGCTGGCCTCAGTCCGGCCTCATGTGCTAATCCGATCAGCCCAGCTGGAGATGCTGCAGGAGTACTATAAGCAAGTGTGTTCTTCAGAATCCAGCTAGAAGATACACAGTGTACAGATGCTGACGTTTATGCTGAATCTCATATACTGTACATTGTTAATAAGTTGTTTTTTCCTTGCTGGAGTGCATATTTTTATGTATTCATATAAGAATTTGTGTACTATACATGAAAGTAAACTTTAAGCTATAATAATGTAAGTCTGGATCAACATTGTGAATAAAACAAAAAACAAAAAAAAAATCTTGTAATTTCTATCACCTCAGTAAATTTCCAAATCATATTTATTTTTGTTTGGGTTAGTGAATTTTTAAATAATATTAGAACAGATTTATTTATTTTGGTAACACTTTAGTATAGGGAACACATATTCACTATTAACTACAACCTTTGCCTCAATAAACTCCTAATTTACTGCTTATTAATAGTTAGTAAGGTAGTGTTTGTAGCATTTAAATTTAGGTATTGGGTAGGATTAAGGGATGTAGAATATGGTCATAAAGAATAAGGCATTAATCCGTGCTGTATAAGTACTAATAAACAGACAATGTCCTAGTAACATGCATGCTAATAAGCAACTAGTTAATAGTGAGAATTGAACCCTAAAATAAAGTGTTGCCTTTATTTTTCTCCCACCTAGCCTCTTTGTGTTGGAAACTGTTCAAAAACCTGTCTGGTGATCGGTCTCCTTATTTGTGATTGTTATGTACAAGATCATGATATTTTATAATTGTCAACAGTATACATCATTTTGAATTCCTTTCTTGGCAGCTTAATGGAGCCCATGTATTTAATTGTTTATGGTTATACACTATAATGAAATAGAGAGAGGTGTTTAATTTACTGTCTAAATGTACACCAAGATATTTATAAAACTGAACCATCTTCTGACCTTTAATTATGATTGGTAATACCGCTTTATTGTTAATCAACTCCTTGGTCTCCTCCACAATTTATTTGCTTTGAAAGTAAGTTTAGTAATTTACATGCCTTCTGCCCTCTGATTGATAGATTGACAATTCATACACTTTTTAATAAGTAAAAGGCCTTTTTATATATCTGATCTTTTTGTATATATATGATTGTGGACTTCAGGAAGAGACAGCAATGCCTCCCCCTCCCCCTCATGATCAGCGGGTCACCAGTAGAGAGAGTGAGCAGCTTCAAGTACCTGGGTGTAAACATCTCCGAGGACCTGACCTGGACTGCTCACATTCAGACACAGGTGAAAAAAGCCAGGCAAAGACTGTACCACCTGCGCCAGCTGAGGAAATTCAGGGTTTCACCAGCTATCCTGAAAACGTTCTATTTAGGGGCGATAGAAAGTGCATTAACTCAGTGCTTCACAGCGTGGTATGGGAACAGCACCAGTCATGACTGCAAAGCCCTGCAAAGAGTCGTGCGCTTATCCGAGCGTATCTCAGGGTCAGCTCTCCCGTCTCTGCAGGACGTCTACACCAAACGCTGCAAAGGCAGAGCTACTAAGATCATCAAGGACTCTAATCACCCTGCAAACCCTCATTTCACGCTGCTGCCATCTGGTAAGCGCTTCCGAAGCCTGATGGCCAAAACTGAGAGACTCAGGAGGAGCTTCTTCCCCCAGGCCATCAGACTCCTGAACTCAGTCACTTAACATCACATGACTTCACTTCAGGATAAACATTGATACACTGACATTGCACTGCACTTTCTGTTCTCGTTGTTACTGTGTAACAACCTGTTATAAACCTGTTTGCACATTATACTTCTTTGTACATTTGTTAACCACATATTTATAAGTCTACAGTTTACTCACTGCACAGTTTACTTCACTTATTTTATTCCACTTCTTTATTTTTTTATTTTTTTTTATTTTTTTCTACTTGATTTATTTATAATTCTACAGATATATATATATATATATATATATATATATATATATATATATATATATATATATATATATATATATATATATATATATATATATATATATATATACACTCACCTAAAGGATTATTAGGAACACCATACTAATACTGTGTTTGACCCCCTTTCACCTTCAGAACTGCCTCAATTCTACGTGGCATTGATTCAACAAGGTGCTGAAAGCATTCTTTAGAAATGTTGGCCCATATTGATAGGATAGCATCTTGCAGTTGATGGAGATTTGTGGGATGCACATCCAGGGCACGCAGCTCCCGTTCCACCACATCCCAAAGATGCTCTATTGGATTGAGATCTGGTGACTGTGGGGGCCATTTTAGTACAGTGAACTCGTTGTCATGTTCAAGAAACCTTGAAAATATTCAAGCTTTGTGACATGGTGCATTATCCTGCTGGAAGTAGCCATCAGAGAATGGATACATAGTGGTCATAAAGGGATGGACATGGTCAGAAACAATGCTCAGGTAGGCCGTGGCATTTAAACGATGCCCAATTGGCACTAAGGGGCCTAAAGTGTGCCAAGAAAACATCCCCCACACCATTACACCACCACCACCAGCCTGCACAGTGGTAACAAGGCATGATGGATCCGTGTTCTCTTTCTGTTTACGCCAAATTCTGACTCTACCATCTGAATGTCTCAACAGAAATCGAGACTCATCAGACCAGGCAACATTTTTCCAGTCTTCAACTGTCCAATTTTGGTGAGCTCGTGCAAATTGTAGCCTCTTTTTCCTATTTGTAGTGGAGATGAGTGGTACCCGGTGGGGTCTTCTGCTGTTGTAGCCCATCCGCCTCAAGGTTGTGCGTGTTGTGGCTTCACAAATGCTTTGCTGCATACCTCGGTTGTAACAGTGGTTATTTCAGTCAAAGTTACTCTTCTATCAGCTTAAATCAGTCAGCCCATTCTCCTCTGACCTCTAGCATCAACAAGGCATTTTAGCCCACAGGACTGCCGCATACTGGATGTTTTTCCCTTTTCACACCATTCTTTGTAAACCCTAGAAATGGTTGTGCGTGAAAATCCCAGTAACTGAGCAGATTGTGAAATACTCAGACCGGCCCGTCTGGCACCAACAACCATGCCACGCTCAAAATTGCTTAAATCACCTTTCTTTCCCATTCTGACATTCAGTTTGGAGTTCAGGAGATTGTCTTGACCAGGACCACACCCCTAAATGCGTTGAAGCAACTGCCATGTGATTGGTTGATTAGATAATTGCATTAATGAGAAATTGAACAGGTGTTCCTAATAATCCTTTAGGTGAGTGTATATATATATATATATATATATATATATATATATATATATATATATATATATATATATATATATATATATATATATATATATATATATATATATAGTACTTTTTATTCTATTTCTATTATAATTTCCTCCTTGTGTTTTTAACTGTGAATTTGCACTGTCCATGGAGCGGACCTGTTTACATTTCACTGCTGGTTGTATATTCTGTATATAACTGTGTATGTGACAAATAAAACTCTTGAATCTTGAATATCTATAAATGTCCACCTCCAGATTGTGGTGCTCGTGCCTTTTTACTGTGAAATATACAATGATTTCAAGTAAACATAAGCATGAATATTCCATTGTTAGTAATATTTGAGGATAAACAATTACTGGGCTGAAGCAACCGGTTTACTTGATTACACCACACCCACACACACACACACACACACACACACACACACACACACACACACACACACACACACATATATATATATATATATATATTTTTTTTTTTTTGTTGAAAAATAATGTTAAAATGTATGCATCGTCAAATATGATACAACAGGCTTTTGAGGAAAGTTTATTGCATTGCATTATGTTTCGCCCCCACAATTAGGGATGGGCGATATTTTGGATATTATGGACTTATTTTGTTTCCAATACAATACCGATACTTTCAAGACCAGTATCACCGATATCGATATTGATACAATATTTATAAACTGAACTTTTTAATTACATTTATTAAATTATTAAAATTACTATTAGTAAAATGGGTAAAGATTCCCACTTAACATTATATTTGAAAGGTATTTTAACATTCAATATGCCTTAATTGCAAATTAGATCAAATTTTTGTTTACACGGTTAAAATATTAAAATGTGCAAATACTAGAATTACGGTCAATGTAGTAAAATATAAACCATGGTTCCTTTGCATAAGGGACTGCCAGTGACAGGACATTGCACCCATAAAATGCTACGTTTTTATTCTGACATGATTTATGTTAACATCAGTTACAGAATAGAACATGATCAATATAAACTTTTAACATTAAATTTAAGGAGTGTAATTGCACTATGTAGGCTACAATCTATATTTGTTTATTGTGAAATAACTCACATATGTTTTTCTGTGTTCTGATGAGCATGGTTCTGGGCTGCATTTTCAAAAGCATCAATGGTTTCTAATGATAGTTTTGTGAAACGCAGCTCTGTTTGAATACAGTGTCGCAGTGAGCGAACGCTTGCTAAGGCAGCACATATACTAAAATTGGATCGATACAGAGAAGATTAGCATGGCCCCTGCGAAAGGATGACACGCAAATCCGTGAAGCGCTCCATATTTTTTCCCCCCTCATGAACAGCGGGTCACCAGTAGAGAGAGTGAGCAGCTTCAAGTACCTGGGAGTAAACATCTCCGAGGACCTGACCTGGACTGCTCACATTCAGACACAGGTGAAAAAAGCCAGGCAAAGACTGTACCACCTGCGCCAGCTGAGGAAATTCAGGGTTTCACCAGCTATCCTGAAAACGTTCTATTTAGGGGCGATAGAAAGTGTATTAACTCAGTGCTTCACAGCGTGGTATGGGAACAGCACCAGTCATGACTGCAAAGCCCTGCAAAGAGTCGATGCGCTTATCATCGGCGTATCTCAGGGTCAGCTCTCCCGTCTCTGCAGGACGCCTACACCAAACGCTGCAAAGGTAGAGCTACCAAGATCATCAAGGACTCTAATCACCCTGCAAACCCTCATTTCACGCTGCTGCCATCTGGTAGCGCTTCCGAAGCCTGATGGCCAAAACTGAGAGACTCAGGAGGAGCTTCTTCCCCAGGCCATCAGACTCCTGAACTTAACATCACATGACTTCACTTCAGGATAAACATACTGACATTGCACTGCACTTTCTGTTCTCGTTGTTACTGTGTAACAACCTGTCATAAACCTGTTTGGACATTATACTCTTATACATTTGTTAACCACATATTTATAAGTCTACAGTTTACTCACTGCAAAGTCTACTTCAATTATTTTATTCCACTTTATCCTTATTTGTTACCTTTTTTTCTCTTGACTTGATTATTTATAATTCTACAGATATAACATATATATATATATATATATATATATATATATATATATATATATATATATATATATATATATATATATATATATATATATATATATATATAGATAGATAGATAGTACTTTTTTTTATATCATATTTCTATTATAATTTCTTCCTTGTGTTTTTAACTGTGAATTTGCACTGTCCATGGAGCGGACCTGTTTACATTTCACTGCCGGTTGTATATTCTGTATATAACTGTGTATGTGACAAATAAAACTCTTGAATCTTGAGTCTCTGTGATTGACTGGTTCTGTCTTGCAGCATTTGCGTGCGTTCAGATCATGGTTCAGATGAGCAGGAAAATAGTCCTATACTACACAACTATTCAGTAACATAGGTTATTCGTATTGTATTCATTAAATATATATATTTTTAATTAAACACAATTACTGGTAAAAAAAAAAAAAAAAAAAAACCTTAGTATCGATATTTTTATTTGAGTATCGATACCTTTCGATGCTCACATCAGTATCGATATATCGATACTTCATATCGATACGCCCATCCCTACCCACATTAAAACTACTGCACTTTGATCACAAGATATTACTGGGGCATATGACAACTAATATTTAGGCTATATGTGTTTTATCTAAGTCTGATATACTGCTATGAAAATCCCAATGGTTTACATTATGATACAAAACATGAAACACACACACACACACACACACACACACACACACACACACACACACACACACACACATATATATATATATATATATATATATATATATATATATATATATATATATATATATATATATATATATATATATATATATATATATATATATATATATATATATATATAGTTCAATAAATAGTTCGATTCGACTATTATTTCGTACGTCAGGCGGTTACTGGCCTCGACTGAAGATGGCAGCCTCGCACTGCCGAATGCTCCCGTACCTTCAGCATCAGTAAATCCCGCGAGGAAGGACGCGGTGAGGGAGTAAAGATGGCGGCCTCCTTGGTTAGATTTGTCCGCAGCGGTTTTGGAAGAAGTCTAAACGGTAAGAAATAAAGAAGAATAGCACAGACGTGTTCAAGATGAATAATTTAACCATTATTGTCACTGTGCAGGAGCCAAACAAGCGCTTCTGTGTTTTAGACTTTTCTTCGCTGTTGACCTTTCCTCTCGCATTAGCAGACAGTACAAACACACATAACGCCAATGACAGCGTCGACTGATTTACAGTTATAATCTGAATTATGCCAATACAGCTTCATTTATTCGCTTCCAGTGTGAAGAATATTTGCCTTATTTGGAAATATCAGGAATGTCTTTTAATCTATGTTTCGAATTTCATTGGACACAGGCTACCAATTTGTTTGATTTTGATGTCTTGATCTGAACTTGTCGTGATGACCCAATATTGTAATGCATTAATTTCTCTCGTAGTTGCTAGACAAAGCGCTGGGATTGTCCAGACAAGAACAACGACATCTGAAACCAGCCGTGAGTAGATTTGTGGAAGTCTGTCATTGTTGTTAACAGTGCGTGTTGCTTTATATTATGTGCCTTTAACTACTTGTACTTGCATAAAAATGTGTTGGGTACAATTAAATTATGTTTATCTTGTATAGCAAAACACTTGCGGTTAAGGTTAGGGACAACCATGGGTAGGTTTAAAGGAAGGGTGAACAATGTACTTAGAATTTACAAGTAAATTTACTAATTATTTACATCTGGTATTTTTAAATATAATTAAATGGGTAACACATTTTACAGCGTCATTGTTACATATGTTACATGCAGTTACTCAAGTAATAACTATAAATTATGCATAATTACATGCAACTAACCCTAAACCAAACCTTAATCCCCTATAGTAAATGCATGTAGTTACTTAATATTACTTAGTACTTAAATTTATAATTACAGTGTAACAAAGACACCTTAAAATAAAGTGTAACCGTAAAAAAATATATATGTATGTACACAATAATTGCACTGTATCAAATGATTAATTTAAATGTGCATAGTAGTTAAAGACATTTAAGTATAAAGTGGGACCAAATGTCTTTTTTTTTTTTTTTTTTTTTTGCGCATTAGCTACCATACGGCCCAAGGATCCAGTCACCCACACTCAGCTTTCAGAGTTTGGCGAATACATTGCAGAAATTCTCCCCAAATATGTGCAACAAGTTCAGGTCAGTTTTTTTTCAGATGTATTTTAAAGTTGCACTTCTCAAAAATGGCTCTATTTACAGCCTTTTGTTTGAATCCTAGGTGACCTGCTTTAATGAGCTGGAGGTAATGATCCACCCAGAAGGGATTATACCTGTTCTCACCTTCTTGAAAGATCACACCAACGCTCAGTTCAACAACATGACTGATCTGACAGCTGTGGATGTCCCTACAAGGCAGTATCGCTTTGAGGTGAGTATGCTCATTCTCAACTATATGTCCATAAAATATTATCTTGATTATGTTAGAATATGTCAATAAAATTCATTTAAATCATTAAAAAAATTACATAAAAGTACTGCATATAATATACTTTGGTAGCCTGGATGGCGAAAGTTAGTGGCATTGGAAATGCACATCCATCAGAATCTGAAACTGTTTTTTAAGGTATTGTTGATCCAAGTTTCCCTTTTCAGATTGTGTATAATATGCTGTCCCTGCGCTATAACTCTCGAATCCGAGTGAAGACCTACACTGATGAGCTGACTCCTCTTGACTCCTCTGTGTCTGTGCACCAGGCAGCTAACTGGTATGAGAGAGAGGTATGTGTGTCTTACTGTAATCAGCTGAGGTTTCATGAACAAGTTTTGGCGTTAGTATATTTCACACTATAGATGTCTGTTTGGTCTAGCATATGCTCATACACAACAAGCTGCAGTGCTCATGCAGAGGAGCCCCTGAGCTGCTTCCCACCTGGTATGACACACTGCAGACTGTGTATGAGGGTATCTTGAGGGTTGTCAATGGTTCATTAGATCATGAATCATAGCTGTAGTTGCATTCAGATGTTAAGTCTGTTTTGTCTAATTTTAGAGACAATGTTGTTTCACTCTGAAATGAATGTTTCGTTACAGATTTGGGACATGTATGGAGTTTTCTTCGCAAACCATCCAGATCTGAGACGTATCTTAACAGATTATGGATTCGAAGGTCATCCATTCAGGAAAGACTTTCCTCTGTCTGGATATGTGGAGGTAAATGCACTGAATATGAAGTCACATCTGTTACTCTCTAGTGATTGTCATCTCTCCTCCTCTCAGAAATGTTTTCATAGTTACACAACCGTTTAAAAGTTTGATTTGAGATTTTTTTGATTGTTTTTCAACAATCATACTTTTATTAATTTAAGGAATTGATTGTTACAAAAGATTTCTATTCTATTTCAAATTCTATTCACCAAAGGATCATTTATCATGATTTCCACAAAAATATTAAGCAGTAAAACATTGATTTTTAACTGATAATAAGTGTTTCTTGAGCAACAAATCAGCATCTTAGAATGATTTCTGAAGGATCACGTGACACGGAAGACTGGAGTGATAGCTTTAAGTACATTAAAAAGTGAAAACACTTATTTTAAATTGTCATATTTCACAATATTACATTTTATTTTATTTTTTAACCGTATTTCTGATCAAACAAATGCAGCCTTGGTGAGCATAAGAGACTTAATAATAAAGAACTTTTTCTCCTCAAACTTTTAAACAATAGTGTATGTTCAAAGGTACAGAGCAATTATGTAATTTTAAACATTCTTGTAAAGGGGTGTGGATTCATTTATGTTGAGTTATTTTTCTCTTTTCTCAGGTGCGTTATGATGATGAAGTGAAGCGGGTTGTGGCTGAACCTGTCGAGCTTTCTCAGGAGTTCCGTAAGTTTGACTTGAACAGTCCATGGGAAACGTTCCCCGCATACAGGGAGCCCAAAGATGCACCCAAGCTGGAGTCTGGGGACAAACCAGCAAAGTAACCCTCCCTCTGTGCTGTGACCCTGGAGATCTGTAACGATCAGAACATATTTATGTAAATAAGACCCTGTGCTACATCTAAATAAAATAATAAAAATGTCTCCTGCGTCTCATTTCTTATTTATAAATGTCTTTATTTGTAACTAACACAGTGTTAATACTTAACACTGGTTAACTTTTGATAGTTGTATCTGTGTGCACAACAGACTTGCACACATAAAAATAAGATCTCTTCAGATCTCGGAATTATCAGGATTATGTGATATTCCAAATTAATGTTAATGTGATAATACTCCTTGGTTTTTTTTAATTGAAAAAAGTGGCAACGGTAATGCAGAAAAATATACCACTGGTATTTTTTGGTGTACATTTCATGTATTCTAATGAAAATCAAACCCAGTGTGTGTTTAAATAATGCTTAAAGTCTGTCTGATAACCGTTTTCTTTTTTTTTTGTAATTCAGCAGTTAAATGTGTGTATAACCAGATGCCTTCGAGGCTTTAGATACCTCAAATACCTTTACAAAAGATGAGTCACATTGACAAGTTATTTCCAAAAAGATTATCTGCAAAATTAAGAGTTTTAGCCACAAAGCTGTTTAATTGCCAATCAGGAATGTCGTTGAACGTAGCAAAATTATAGGTATAAAAATCACTCCTCCATAATTAACTGGCTTTTCCATTTACCAATTTCATTACAATTTGTGGCAAGTCAGCTACTCCACTGTCTGCTGCTAGTGTGTTCTCTCATTCCCTCATGACTGGGGTTCTGCTGCAGTCGTTGGCTCTGGCATATATGTTTGCTTTTATTGTGTCATTATTCAAACCCCTTCATTTTTTTCACATTTTATGTTGCTACCTTATGTTAAACTTTAAATTACTTTTTCTCACATTAATCTACACTCCATAGACCATAATGATAAAGCAAAACAATTTTTTTTGTTAATTTGGTTTTAGTTTGAATTGAGTAATATTCCCAGATTAGAGGGAAAGATTCAAGTCTGGTAACTGACAGGGTTATTCTAGAATACAAACCTTTTCTCCCGGCTTGTTTTTGCTGTATGTTCTTCCAACACCATGATGATACAAAAGGTATTATTTGCTTTATATGGTGTGCACCAAACACAGTGTCTCTTTCAGGCTTTTTATAATTTTAATCAGACAAATTCTTCTCAAACTTCCCCAGGCATCTTCTTGATCCTTATGACAGAAAACTATTTTGATCTGCTATTTTTGTTCTGAGACCTCACTAAAGCTGTGACATTCATGGTGAAATCAAGCTCATGTGGATTCAAAAAGAATACAAAGGTGTACTTTGTTATCGCTCTCAACTGATATGTTGTTGAAATAAATAAAAATTCAGCTGAGATTTTAAAAATTTACTTCATTCAGATTTTGCTGATTCTAAAGTTATATGAATACTTAATTTCATCATCATAGAAAAATCCTTGTACAATATATAATTGGTAGGAGTGACAATAGATGTGAGTGGCAATAGAATAGAGTGACTGTAGATGTTAAATATTGACACTAATAAAAAAAAAAATACAAGACAAAATAAACAGTTTACATTCAGAGTTTTTATTTGGCTTTCTTCTGAGGACTGGCTTCTTCCACAATAAGAATCCAGTGTACACTGAAGCCACCTTTACGGTACTTAACAAAGTAGCTCATACTGCACAAACACTGAAAAGCTTATCCAGCATTCTCTCACAAAGTTTATTTACTGGATTAAACCCATACAGAAAAGTACATAACACCAGGCACAGAATTAGAAATGCAAACGTTCACTTATATAGAAATGGATAAAAAACACAAAAGTATTTACATTT
Organism: Paracanthobrama guichenoti; assembly: GCA_018749465.1. NCBI lineage: Eukaryota > Metazoa > Chordata > Actinopteri > Cypriniformes > Gobionidae > Paracanthobrama > Paracanthobrama guichenoti. The sequence goes on along the minus strand of CM031949.1, from coordinate 18,070,763 downwards.
TGGAATTGTGCACTTAATACATATGCTTTGTCACCTAAATAAATATTTATGGCCGTATACACACAACAGCATAAACCAGAAGAATACAAATTTTTTTCCCCAAAATATAAACATCAATATTTGTTGAACATTTTTCCAAAATCATTAGCATCAGTTGGTGTACAGCAAATGTATTTGGCAGTGAATAAGATCATTGCTTCTTTAGAAGCTGTGAGCCTGCATTCAGCAGTTTCTGGCCATATGTAGTGAATTTAAGCGATCCTCAGTTTAAATGTTTAGTGCTGTTCCAAAACCAGACTGATTATTGACTGACTATGTGAATTATGATTTATTGAAAGGCAAATGTTGTCATCACTGTTTTTTTGTTTTTGTGCCATGAACACTGATTTTACACTGGAAATAATGAATGAAAAAGCAGAAGATGGAGCTCTCGTGCAAATCTTTCGTGCAAAAGCTTCAAAGACAACACTATTTCTTATTTGAAATATGCATGCATTTAATAATTGTATTCAATTTTAGAGGGTATAAAAGGTTGTTTCAAGTTGGAGCTATCTAATGAATTGCCTCTGCAGAGATAGGTGCTTTAGTGCTAAGAATCTCACATTGTTTTATATTTATTTTTATGTTTTGGTTGCTTTTGATTTCATTTTTATATATATATATATATATATATATATATATATATATATATATATATATATATATATATATATATATATATATATATATATATATATATTTATTTTTTACAAATTATTTATATTAATTTAAAAGTGACATGTTTGAATTTTAAAAATCATATTGTTGTGGGAACTCAGCATTCAAGGCCTTAAAGTCACCATGAAATCAAAATTGACAATTCTTATTTTTATGGAATGTTGCAGTCTTTATTATAAGTGATTTATCTGTGCAAATAATAATAATAATAATAAAATGATGTGCCCTAGTAATATTTAAAGTGCTCCTATTATGCTTTTTGAATATTACCTTTCATACAGTGTGTAATGTAGCTGTCTATGTAAACGATCTGCAAAGTCGAAAGTGCACAACAAATAAATGTATTGTCTCTCAAAAGAAAGAATCATCAGTAACACTTTACAATAACTTAAATCATTTCATTAGTTAACATTAGTTAATGTATTAACTAACATGAACTAACCATGAGGAATACATTTATTACTGTATTAGTTCATCTTTGTTAACGTTAGTTACTAAAAATACAGCTGTTCATGGTTTGTTCATGTTAGTTCACAGTGCATTAACTAATGTTAACAAGATTTTAGTAATGCATTAGTAAATGTTGAAATTAACATTAACAAAGATAACTGCTTTATAAGTGCAGTTCATTATTAGTTCATGCTAATGTGGTTAACTAATGAACCTTATTGTAAAGTGTTGCCGAATCATGCAGATTGTCCGTCGTTCTTACTACTTTGAGTAATGATAAACGATGGAGCAAGATTTGTTTTACAAAGTTTAATGTTACATCAATCATTCACGTTGTGCTCGGCTAACGTATGCACAACGTCCAATGATACAGTTCCCGCATGTGCACTGCAATAAATTAGAAAAATACACATCAGTTTGTTGATGAATATACAACTGTTAATGCTGATGGTGAGGAATTATATATATTGTTTCCGACAAGCGCTGTAAGTGGTCGACCAATCACGACAGACTGGGCCATCTGGCCAATCAGAGAAGAGTAGCTTGCAGAAAGGAGGGATTTAGAGAGGCTGAATCATCGGATTAGTCATCTGAGAATCACTGAAAAATGTGGTGATGTGCAATGTATATTATGAGAAAATGAAAGTGTTTTTTTTACTTTTGATGCATGTAAACCTGTTATTGGAGACAAAATTAAGAACCTTTAAAATAGTATAATAGGGGCACTTTAACCAAGATCATTAATGCCCCTTCCCAGTGACATCTCTGATGACGTATGCTTCAGCGCTCCGGCTGGGAAATAATCCAGCAACCTGTCACTCTCATGACATTGCTCAATTTGCAAATAACAATGAGCCAATGTTCTAATCAATTCCTAATGGACAATAGGGAAGAAAAGAAGATCACAATTTCCATTTAATGCTGACTTTAGGGATACTGAGTAGAGGCCTTGTTTAACCAATGTGTTATAGGTGCTTGCTTGACCTAGTCATTTCTTCCTAAAGTAGATAAATAGAATAAAAACAATAGCTTGAGAGATTTTGTAATAAGGAATCTGAAGAAGCAAACCACAAGAGTGAGGACATACAGTCTCTAGAGTGTAGAAGATTGTGTGTAGGAAACTCACACTTTTTCCACACAAACGCTCCTCCAAAATCTTACCCATGACCCACAGACAGACTGGCTCCTTTACTGGCCTACAATGTCTTATCCTGTTTCTGCTGCTGAGGAGGGCTTTGGTGCAGCTCAGGATACACCAGGAAGCCAGTGAAAGTGATATACTTGGCGTGATTACTGTAAGCACCAAATCCATCCCTCTGGTGGCTGTAGAGCCAGACAGTGTCTCCATCCTGCAGTGACAACATCAGACTCTGGCTCTGCAGGGCCTTCTCAGTGTCGCTGTCATCGTAGATCATGGTCTGTACCTCTAAATGGTTCTTCATCAGCTTCACTGACAGGGTCTTATGGGGCAGCTTGCCAGCATTGAAGGAGAAGTAATAGGCTCCTGGTACACTGCATTTGAATATACCAGAGCTTAAGTTGAAGTCGTTGCCGATGTTGACAAACTCAGTGTCAAAGATGATGGGCTGGTGCTCAGGGTATCCTTGATCCACTCCCACAATACTCTGAGTGCGGCCCACTGAGAATGCCGACCTCTGGTCGTCGTCTTCCTCCTCTCCATTTCTCCTGTCCTCCTCTTTTATCTCTTCATCCCTTCTCTCTTCTTTCATACTCACAGCAGTGTCTTTGGTAATTGTATTTTCATGCTCAGACAGTAAGTGATCGCTGATTTTCGGTGCTTGATGGTCACTGTCATGGACTTTGTGTTTGGGCTCTTGGTAGCCGTACACATCAGGGTAGATCAGGTAACCATTGAAGGTGGTGTAATGACCAGTGTTGCTGTAGATAGCATAGCGAGGGTCTCCATGAAGACGAAGCCAGACAGTGTCTCCAAAATCAAGCTGCAGCATGGCGCTCTGGCTCTGCACTTTCCGCTCCTCTCCGGCATTTTCATCGTACACGATTGCCTGAACCTCATTGCGGTTCTTCATCAGCATGACCGACAGGTCTCGGCGTGGGAATTTCCCCACTGTGAAAGAAAAATAGTATGCGCCCGGAATCCTGCAGCGGAATAAGCCGGCCTTTGGATCGAAATCGCCACCAATGTTGACATACACCTTGTCAAAGGTGATGACCATCTTCGGCCCTCCCTCCATGCTGCTGGTACGTGCCACAGAGAATGCGGACCGCAGCTCCACGGCGTCAGACATGCGGGCGAATGCCCATGTGGTGGTCATATGACACAGCACACACAGCAGCAGGGGCCTGATACCAGGCAGCATTGTAACTGCAGAGGGAATAAAGAATAATAAAACAATTCTGTTAATTATCATCAACCGAAGCCGTTAACATAAACAAAAACTGTTGAACACTCTTATTTAAATTATCACTTTCAGTTAAGCTTGTAAATGATAGCTGCTGCTCGTTACCAACACAACTCGAAAAAAGAGCAATCATTATGCATACAAGTGCCAGCGGGAGGTGGGATCAAAACAGAAGAGATCAGTGCCTTTAGTAGATACAGCAGGATGAGAGCTGTATTATCAGACCCTCTCTATTTTCCCCTGAGATAAGCATTAATAGGACACACACTGGATCAGCAGAACACTGTGACTGAAATTTCAAATAATTTCTGCATAGTTTTCAGGGGTCCCATCCCCAAATCCTATCGCAGATTTCCACCCCATCATATAGTGCATCTCATATCATGCCAAACAATACAAGAGAACTACAAATACGTGGGTATTAAAATGCATTTCTGAAGCACTTTTATTTAAATCAGGAGACTGCAAACTGACCCCATTTTTTGTGATTCATCAAATGATTCATATTAAATGCTAAGAAGGGTTATAAATATGCACATAGACTGCAAAAGAAAGGAGTTTAGGCTGCATTAAGCACCTCATATTGTGACGCAGATACTGCCAGCCCTCCATTCGCTGAACTACGCCCCATAGGAGCATGTGCCTGAGAGGAGAACAGTGTATATGGGACATTACGGATACCTGGTGACTATTGTGTCTACACACTGCAGTTAAATATCCTTCATAACGTTTCTCCCTCTGTGAAACCAGTTCAACAAATTCAGTGTCCCAGAGATCCATTATGGAGCAACACAGCCGGACTGCCTCTTTCCCTGTTTTACTGGAACAACCCTCCCCCACAATCTCCAATGCTTTATCTCCATATTTCATTCTTCATAATAGACTTTAACAGCCACAAGACACAGATTATACTGTTGACGGTGTCTCCTGCATGAATTAAGACATGAAACCTTAAAGCAGCAGTTTTCGCTTGATTTAACGATGGATGGAGCTCATCATCCCTCTGCCACATCGAAATATGAATAAAAATGCAAAGAGGTCTTTGCTCTTAATGAGATCTCCTGAGATGCCAGAGAAGTTGGACTTCTGTTTCACGAATGGAACACTGAGCTAAGCCATGCTAAATATAGAGTGCCGTTTTCTGTTTGGAACAGTTTAAGAATATTCATATGAAATGCAAGTAAATCTGCATGTGTAGGTGGTTATGTTAAGATTTTCCAAAAATTGTATCGTCTTAGCTGCCCTATAAACAATTATCTAGCCCATAAGAAACATGTTTTAAGAAAAAAAATATTTTATGTAATTGTGATTGTTTCAAACTAAACAGCTTAGTATCATATAAATCATTCAGGAAATATTATTGCAATATTTGCTACTGATTCCACACTTGTTTAAAATGTAATGTTTGTTACAGGATATTAAAATGTGCCGCGGGTTAAGTAACAACAACAAAATAACGTTTCCTCCTCTTGTTTGATCTCTATTTTTAGTCGAGTGATGCTTTCATGCCCTAACAATCTGAACACAGGGGAGGGAGACATCAATATTTGTCAATGCCTTTCTTATGTTTTCAGCTACACACCTTTTCCTCACTGAATACTGAACTGCAACGTCCTCTGAGAGCACATGGAGTAAACCCTTCAGCTCAGTGAAGCAAAAACACCCCACCCCCCATGTTTGCTTATGTATAAATACTATTTGTATGATTTTGTTTGGTTTCTTTGAAACATGGCCACTTCCAGGTCCAAAACCTTTTTCCGCTGGTTATAGGCTTTGTGAAGTTGTGTTTAAAATGTACTTATCATGTAAAACAACCTACGCAGGTCAACTACTTACAGGCTTATTAATTAACACTTAGTTTTGGGTCTTGATTCTAGCTATTAATTACATTTTAGATAATTAGATTGCTGAACTAATTACTCTCTCTAAAAAGTATTGCATTACTTATTACTTTCTAAATCCCATATCAACCTCAATAAACAATACAAAGATGAAACTGCTCTTTTAATTCTTTAAAATAAATAATATACAATTGTATACATATTTAATGGGAGAAGGTTGCATTAAAACATACATTTTAACATTATTATTTGATGCTAAATCTGCAGTTGTTTATATTGAATTGTTCTATATACACACAGTATTTAATGCAGTTACATCAGAAGTAACTAATTACATTACAGAAAAAGTAATCCCTTATTTTACTTTTACAAGGGAAAATAATTAAATTACAGTGATTAATTACTCAGCAATGCCAACACTGGTCTCAATGCGCCTCCACAAAATGAACATAAATCCGATTTATTGCTGTACTATATGGAAATGTGTCTTATTCATTTTGACTCTCTTAAGGCCTGTTCACACCAAGAATATTTGGTATGTTCTAATGTCTTTTCCATCATGTTGTGAATGGCTGGTCATCCATCACTGGTCATCCATTAAGATTTGTGCTTTTGGTCATGTGCCCAGACATGACTTGGATAGCAGACAGTAAATAGCAGAGGAAGATTTTGTGTACAGTGGTAAGGGTATTTCTAAAGTGTCACATATTCTCAAAGAGTAATTTAGCATTTTCATTCAAACCGTCTGCAGTTTTTTCATGCATTGGTCTGAACAGACATACTACATCATGGAAAAAAAATAAATAAATATATATATATATATATATATATATATATATATATATATATATATATATATATATATATATATATATATATATATATATATATATATATCAATGCTTTTTGTACGCTTGGTCTTTTAATGATCAGACAGGTATCTTTAGCTGTTTAGAAGTCACCATGAAATTAAAATTGACTGTGTGTATTATAAATGATTTATACATGCACAGCATTTTTTTTTATTCATTTGACTTCATAATCTTTAATCAAAACATTAACTTCCCCTTCACAAAAACATCTCTTTTCCCAGATGACATGAGCACTGATGTAAAAATCCCTCCCCACCAGCAACACGTCACTCACATGAGATCACAGCAATTAACAAATTATGAATCAGTTACTGATGGATAAAATCTATTCCTACATTATTTCTTATTCAAGAATCAGTTTTACAGATATACGCCACAATAGAGAAGAACTATCGCAATTTCTGCTTCATGCTAACTCTAAGCGACTTAAAACACATGCAGTGACCAAGTGTAAATACCCACCTTAAGTCACAGAGATTGCACTACAGCACTAATTTGTAAATATACACACAGACATCAATGGAACTTGGTGGAAGACTGGTACTTGGTGGTCTGTAGCATTCACAAAGCTTTGTGGATACAATTGCTTTTTTTCACAGGAAACACTAACATCCATCAACAGGAGCACTAAAGTGATATAAAGCAAAATGTGATTGCAGGTAAAGAGGACTGGACACACTTGGCCTCAGTTTGCTTGTGAAACACTCAGCAAGTGAAGGGCAGTGTGTGTGACATGACTGTGGAGTTTAATGAGGGTCTGTGGAGTATCGGCATACACTGAAGCGCACAGTGCCTGTGAGCGTGTGCTCCAGGGCCCAGTTATCTCCTCTCTCTTTCTCTTTCTCTTTCTCTTTCGCTCTCCCTTTCCATTTCCCTTTCCCTAACAGCCTTTGGTACCACACTCTGATACTGCCACTTCCACTGAACCATTCAGCCAAAGACGCACACACACCCTCTATTCTGACAGCACACTCTAAATCTCAAACACACACAGACAAAATACAGCAGTCTTTACAGGCGTGTTGGATGTAGGTGCAGGAGAGGAAAAAGAAAAGGATACGGTTTTATGAGTCAATGACAGAAGTAGAACAGGAGAGAGATAAAAGACAAGTGAGTAACCATTTAAATATTGGTACGATGACAGTCACAACTCTGTGAGCGTAATGAGGGCTTGATCCCGACAGCTGGCGTCTCCCGAAACTCCACAGCATTACAGCATTCCATTAGACTAATAAGTGGTTGTAAATTGAACTACTATCAATTTGAATATTTTTCATGGTTCAATATTTCACTGTGTAATCTGCAGCAGTCAAGTTGAATAAAGTCGGGGAACGGAGCAGCTCGCCTGCTGCTCTGTTTGTATGTAATCTGTCATCTATGACATGGGTAATGATCCAGCATATGAACAACCTGCTGCCAAACACAACACCTCTTCTGTTAGACAACAATGAAATACGTCATGCACAGCCTGTTCGTTAAAATACAGATCAATAATAATGCCTCTCTCTCAGACTATGATGTTGTAATTCATAATCTCAATGCCACAAGCAAAAAAAAAAAAAAAAAAAAAAAATCTTTCACTCTCCTAAACACCACCTCAAATAAATTCAGCAACACTTGAAAAGGTTGAAAATATTTACAGTAATTTTACAGCACTAAGATATCATATATCATTGTATACACAATAATTTCAGTGTTATCTGTCCTTAGAGTAGACTGTGTGCATTGACTCTCCGCACATCCAATTAAACATGCTGTGGATATGATTTAAAGCTCATTAGTGTTTTCATTTACAGTGATCCTTGCACAATAAAACAGTATTGACTGAAGGTGTGAATACAAGCGCATGTGCTCCATGGAAACGTGCGATTCCCTGCATCTATCATAACCTACATGCTAAGATCTATAAATAGGTAAACCGACATTTATTGGGAAGTCAGATAGTCATTTCATACAATTTTAATGAGCTTGTCTGTGTAAATATTCACTTTGACCGGACAGCAGGCAGTTTCTGATTCCGCACACACACAAATGCGCAAGCTGAATGGGTTTTTAGTGTCTTCGGGGAAATCTCCCTGGCAGTGCAGATCCGTATCAGATCACTATCAGCAACAAAGAGCCTCTCTCTGTCTCTCCCCCGCTCACGCTGTCCCGGGGTGATGTGGATATGAGCGTAGAGAGCGTATGACCTGGCTTTGTTAGTACCAACCCCACGTGTGCTGTTTTCAAAGCGTTCAGCCAAAGGTTTACCTCTGTTACGGCTCTGCTCTCTGCTATGTTCAACAATAGCAATGTCAGCGTCAGATAGAAGCAGAGAGCATCATCACAGCAGATCAATTCCCCTTATCTCATATATGGGCATAAAATGACAGTGACAAACCAGGACAACTGCAGCACAGAGAGGTCCAAGACCGATCGTATAAGTTTGCACCTCTGATTGAGTGTTTACACCGATCAGATAAAAGACGAATACAAAACAGTAGGGTGCGATTGCCACTGCATCACAAGATAGAGAGGGATAAAGAGAGACCACATCCTCATGCTGTTGTCCTTACCTGTGTGCTGGGATCTGCAGGAAGCGGTCTTGAAGTTCTCTCTGAGGACTGAGTGAAGGAGTGTCTCTATCTCTTTTTCTTTCTCTCCCTTTATTCTTTTCTTCTCTCTCTTGCTTCCTCTGTGTGTCGGCTCTCAACCTGCTGCTGATGTCTGGTGCAGCACACACCCACACTCACACACTCACTCACATACACACACACACACTCTCTCCAATACAGTCATTGGAGGATTTAAGAGCAATCGGGGTGCTGCAAGCTGATTGGGGGGGCTCTGGAGCAGACAAATGAACGGCCATTCTGGAAGGACTATCAATAGGGAGACTCCAGGGGGTGTTGTCTCTGTGTACATCTGTTTAAGAGCAAGCCAAGCTAGACATGATGATCTTTTATGATCTAATTTTTTGAATATGCATACATTTACATGCGTTCACTCAATATGAAAATGAATGGATTCAATAATCCTACATATGTGTATTTTCTCACAAGACCCAAGTGCAATGGCAGATTGTAATACACAGGCTTTAGTTTTGCCACAACAATTGTGGTAATTTCACACCTCTGCACATAATCATTACTCAGAGTCCCTGAGGAGAGATATTTTACACATTTTACAGTGAGAGACTGATTTTTGTAATTTTTTTATAGCTATTCCACTTTTTTATTGTTTGCATATTGCAATAATATATTTGTTTTTATACTTCAAACACAAATGACCAATCTGTTTTGGTCTCTGTGTCTGTATATCTCTCTCTATCTTGCTTCCTTTCTCTCCCTCTGCAGGCACCATATGGACTGGGTCTATGTTCCTGTTCCCAGCCGTTCCTCCCCATCCTGATCATTCTGGCACTGAGCGGATTAATCTGTTTCCATAACATTCATTTTGGCCCTCTCTCATTGTTTGCCACGATGAATGCTTGTATCTAGTCTCGGGAAAATGAGCATTTGGTACAATAATAGCTATATTTAGTTATTATACAGTAGGGTCTTCTCGCGTAATTGATTTGAAGGTGTTCATTCAGATGTGAAATTGAATCGTCCCCTTGTAAAGTGCAAAGGCCGCTCAAGTCTGGAGGATTTCTATGACTTTCACATGGGTCATGTGGAGAGATGAGCCTTTTCTCTCTCTCTCTCTTTCTCTCCTCCTGTGACTCAGTGCTGCTTGAAATGAGCATCTGAAGAAAACAGGTTGCTCAAACCCCTCCACAAGCGGACTCAGCCGTGAAGACTAAACTGAAATGCTATTACGATGAAAGACTCCTTTCTAAACTTCAGTCGCAGCCACTTTAAAGCTCCTCAGCCATCATGGCTTCCCAGTCTGAGTTCTTAATTGAGCTTTTTCGCTGCAACAGGTGTTTATACAGCGATATCATTCTAGCTGTCGAATTCAGAGTTCATTCACCCTGATCCAGTTTGATCAGTGAGTTACACTGACAATAATGCAAATTGTCATAATGATTCACATTTGTTCTAATTAAATCAGTATATCTCTTGTTCAAAACCAAGCAAATATCTTTATTACCAAGCAAGACTTCTTAAATGCCTGATGTCTTTGATGCCCTGCTTTGAGGAATGGCGTTATTTTTTAAATCAGACACTCCCTGTAAACGCAAACTCACATTTTGGAATACAGGCTTTGAAAGATCGGTGGCGGTATGAGTAAACATATTCGGCTTGCAATGGAAAGGCTCAGCACAAGACTCAAGTCGAGCTCTGAGGCTACGTTCAAACTGGTCCGAATCCAATTATTTGTGTATTCGATTGGAATCTGATCTAAAATTATTGACTATCCACATTGTATATATCGCAACTGTTCAGGGAGGTATTCCAGAATGCAAGGTTAACTTACCGTCACATATAGCTTGAACTCTCGGTTGATTAACCCAAACCTTGCTTACTCGAGGTATGCTGGTTCCAAAAACGAGTCCTGGGGGGTATTCCAGAAAGCAGGTTATGTGACATACCCGGGTATGTTTAAGAGTAAATAAGCGGATAACCTCAACTTTCGGTTCCAGAAACAGAGGTAACTTTCAGGCTATGTAAGTAACCATAGCAACTCACTCTCTGAACATAACCTGCTCCAGAGATATACAATATTATACATCAATTCTAAAGAATTAGAATAAAAAATATTATAACAAGATAATGTTAATTAAAATTAAATAAATGTTAATTAAATTAAAATATATTTATTATTTATTTTATTGTCATCTCACACATGGATCTGCATTCAATTAATTAGCATCAAACAAACAATATAATCCTTATTCTCGGTGAATAAAGATTACTTATTAAACGAAGACATTGAAAAAATTATTGCATAACTACCAAATAGGTGGCGATGTGCACTAAGTAGGTTATGTAACTCGCCATTAAACAAAAGAAGAAGAGGAAGTAGAATGGTGCACTCTTTCTTAGCGTCTGTTTCCATGGAGAATCATCAATTCGTCACTCTGTTGAGAATGTCTTGCGTCTTAACCGGGAACATACATTGGGTTGTCTGAACTTACTCCTGGACGCGTTTTTGGAACCAGCATACCTCGAGTAAGCAAGGTTTGGGTTAATCAACCGAGAGTTCAAAGTATATGTGACGGTAAGTTAACTTTGCTTTCTGGAATACCCCCAAAGGAGTAAGTTCAGACAACCCAATGTATGTTCTCAGTTAACACAAAAGACATTCTCACCAGAGCGACGAATTGATGATTCTCCATGGAAACAGACGCTAAGAAAGAGTGCACCATTCTACTTCCTCTTCTTCTTTTGTTTAATGGCGAGTTACATAACCTACTTAGCGCACATCGCCACCTATTTGGTGGTTGTGCAATCATTTTTTCAATGTCTTCGTTTAATAAGTAATCTTTATTCACTGAGAGTAAGGATTATATTGCTTGTTTGATGCTAATTAATTGAATGCAGATCCATGTGTGAGATGACAATAAAAGAAATAATAACTATATTTTAATTTAATTAACATTTAAACATTACCTTGTTATCTTGTTATAATATTTGTATTCTAATTCTTTAGAATTTATATATAATATTGTATATCTCTGGAGCAGGTTATGTTCAGAGAGTGAGTTGCTATGGTTACTTAGTTACCTCTGTTTCTGGAATCGAAAGTTGAGGTTATCCGCTTACTTACTTTTAAACATACCCGGGTATGTCACATAACCTGCTTTCTGGAAGACCCCCCAGATCCGATTTGTGTGTTCATGCCTTTTTTGCCTTTTCCAGAATATCTGCATTGGTTTCTATGACAATGGCTTTGCGTTGGTAGGTAACGTTAGGCCTATATGGCGAAACAACCGCAACATGGAGGGGTTTGCAATAGATATATTGTCTTATTTACAACATGGCAATGTGTAGCTGCCATGCTGGACTACTGTATCTCATATGAGGCAGCAGCAGAAACGGAGGCTGGTTTGCGTGGCTTCTGTGCTTTTGTCAACGCCAGTTTCAAAACATGTTTCCGTTATATTATAATTTTCTGCTCGTCCAGCACTTTGCAACAACACAACCTTGTTTCTGCACCGACTTTCGACATGTTTCCTATAGCAACGCCTGACGTTTACGTTAAGTCACATAAACCATGCAAAATCTGATCAGAGCGGTCAGACTGAAACGAATTTATGGGATCTGAATAGAATTTTAAACCACATACGAATGTAGCTCGAAACGGATTTGATTTTCAATCGGATTTGCACTGACAGTCTGAACGTAGCCTGTCCCCGCAGCGGAAACGTTGTTCTGATGCGATACTTTAATTGTGAAAGAAATGCGTGAAATCTGGGATCAGATTATATGTTGTCAGGCTATAGTCAGCGTCATCTATTCTTATTATTTTCGTAGCTTGTTACGAAATAAAAAATGTCTCTCACCTCAGAAAAAAGAAACGTCCTTGTCCTGTCAGTCAGCTGTACTGTGCTCGTAGCGCACTCGTCTTCGGTAAGTTACCATGGTGAATACACAACACCGTCATGAACAACATGGTTCATGGAACACCAAAAATGCCACTTTATTTTCACTTTGTGTTATTTTGTATATTTTTAAATGACTGTGGTGGCTCATACCAACTTTATTGTATTAACAAAATCTAGTTTCGGACTGCTATTTAACAGCCTTACCTTAGGCCTACTGTTTATTCATCCGCAGGCCTATATAAATCATGTTCTTACAATTTATGTGTATGTTAAGTAATGGGGGACGGTACTTGTGTGTGTCAAAAGATTTTGTGAAATAAATTTGCCTGTAATTTTTTTTTTTAATAATGTGTGTGTGTGTGTGTGTGTGTGTGTGTGTGTGTGTGTGGAGCCGTAGCTTGATGACCATGGGATAATGTGAGTCTGCATGAGAAGACATTGTTGGGGTCGTATGGATTACAGCCGATTGTTTTGTGTGGTTTTGAAGTTTTGACCTTTGAGTAACCTTAGGGTTACTATCCACTTGCATTATATGGACTAGTAGGACTACAGACATGGATTATTTCAATATCAATACTTTGTTGTTGCTTTTCATTTTGGATGGAGTATTCCTTTAAGAATAGGATTACAAAATAATGTCTCTTTATCACAGGGTTTACAAGAATAATACATAAACCGAATAAATTAAAATACTACATTTATTCATAAATATAATTGTCAAATTAAATACTATTATTACTATTACTATAATCATTCTTTCTTATATATATATATATATATATATATATATATATATATATATATATATATATATATATATATATATATATTGTAAGTTAAATTTGGATATTCATATAATGATGCAAAAGCTGATAAAGTACAAAAATAAATAAGACTTCTGACTGGACAAAATACCTTACAAAAAATGTCATGCGGAGCTTTACCACCTTTTGGTTCACAAGGTGACTCCTCCTGGAACAAGTTGTAATCTGTTTTATCAAGAGGCAAACACAAACGGTTGTTTAGCTTATTAGCATTGCTAGCAGCATCACATGAGCAAGGCAGCCAGGGGAAGTTAACTGAGCAACATGAAATCAGTAATACATCCCTTCAATTTCACGCTCAGACCATGACAAGCTGCTCTGGAACGAGAGGTGCCAAACCTCATGCCTCATGGCAGCAATCCGTGACAAAAAAAAAAATGTGTCTGTGCATTTGTGTTTGTGTATGTAGGGAGTGAGTGACAGAGAGGGACTTTTCCTTGGCAGATCTCTTACGGGGATTAGATGGAACAAATTTCCTGAGCTCTAGTTTCCCACCATCCTCTCTCTGACACTGCTCATTTTTCTCAATCTCCTTAGAATAACTCCTTCAAAGAGAGAGGGAATGACAAAAAAAATAAATAAATAGATGCATGTCCTCAAGCTTAATCTACAGGTCACTAAAACTCTCACCTCACCCAATCTCTCCCCCTTTCTTTCTCACCCCATCAGTTTATCACTTCAAGCAGGGTGTCTTATTGAGTGGTTTGTGCCTTGTCGGATGGTTTCTGTTAAGCTGGATGGAATTTTCCTCATCTGTCAGGGGGAATGTTCTTTTTCTGACTGACTTATTTTTAATAATTTACAGCTATTTGTATTAATACATTAACTTTAATTGAATGAATAGTGAACAAATTTTGCAGAATAGAAGAAAAAAGAACACTTTCAACAATATGCCATTTAATAAAGCAAGGTCCCTTGGGTGTCCCTAGAACCTAGTTTGAAAACCCCTGTTATAGAGCACCAGAATGTGAGCTCATTTTGTAAAGGCACAATCAATCCTTGTTTACACAGCTCATGAAAAGTCCATGATTTTAGTGTAGGCTATTGTTTTTTATTTCTAAGGTCCAGTAAATATGGATCAAAGTGCAGTAGAGAACATTATTGATTGCACATTACCGTCCTGAACACTCATGGATTATTTTCATTGTGTTTAATATGATTTGGATTGTTCACATATGCGTGTATCTTCACATTTCACAATCAGAACTACTGATGCTATAGATCAGAGCAAAGACACGCCTCCCACTAGGCCAGGAAATCTCATTGATGTGTTCACGGGGAGTACTAAATAAAGTCCCCTCCAAGAAAAAAAAAAAAAAAACTAATTAACGGCTTCCCAACCAATCAAAAATGAATAGAGAAGGAGACTTAGGGGAAGCACAATTGTTATGAGCATTTGTTTGAGTCTTGATCTGGTGCTCTCACTGATAAACCGCCATCTGCCACAAAGTGAGAGACAGTGGAAGAGTGAGTGAGCGAGCACAAAAGATCAGAGAGAGAGGAAGGTAGCTTATCCAGTCCACAGGGGGACTTCTCAAGCCCATTCTCACCTCCCGAGAAGCAGATGGGGGAGGAAGGGGGACAGTATTGGATGAACTGGAACACACTGTTGTCTAGGAGCAGCTGCTGAAGACACTGCAAAGGATGATTTAGAACCATGGATGATATTCTATGATATTTGTTCTGTTGTGGAGAAGCTAATGAAAAAGAGTGAATGCGCTCATTATATATAAAAATGTGTGGTGTGTGTGTTCATTCATTTTCTAGTAGCTAAGAGTAAATAGGTCATTCAATTTTGTGTGTGCACATTTCATTGTCTGACCTATTTTTGTCAGCAGTTTGTTCATTACTCTAAAACATTTACAAATCAAAGCACTGACTAAATCAAAACTACATTACCCTGCTTCTCAATTTCTTTCTACACTTATTAATAGGAAGAATAATTATTCTATCATTATAAAATGAAATGCGTACAATAATTCAGCCTAGAGGATAATGCCATACCAAAGTCCCTTTCACCGGCACACTCATTAAAAACTTAAAGGAATAGCTCACCCCAAAATTAAAATCCTATCATCTTTTACTGTTGTTCCAAACCTGTATGAATTTCTTTCTTTTGTGGAACATAATGGTAAACGAAAGTGCATATGTTCTTTAATGTTCCACAGATGAAAGAAAGTCATACAGGTTTGCAATGACATGAAGGTGAATAAATGACATTTTTGTGTGTACTACCCTTTTCACAACATTACATTACACTGGGATCACTCAAACGGTGAGGATCTGTTGTCTTTGATTAAAATTTCCCAGATGCTGTTCATAATATTGGGCTTAGGTTAGGTCAGCTGTTTAGCATTGTTTGTGAGTGATGTGAGTTTAGATAAGGAAATCCCTATTTTACTACCAACATTATATCTCTTTTTAAAGATAATATCATCCGATCGGTAAATGTAATATATATCACTTTGAAGAGAGAATTCATCTCTCATCGCTCCTGTACGTGTGCTGTTGCTAAGAGACCAGCAGTCTGCCACATACCACTTCTTGCATCCCCCGCGTGCGTTTGTTTCACACCCTCTGCCAGGAGAGGGAACTGTACCTTCCTTTCACACAACACATGGATTCTCATCTTATAGACAAATCACACCGTTCAATTCTCACAAAGAAACATTCTTCTTCTAAAACTGTGATGTCATTTTCTGAAATTTAAAACAAAACAAAAATCAATCACTATGCTCAAACAAGAAACAAAATTATCCTTTTGGAAGACATAATTTGTGTAATCTGTTCAAGTGCTTCTGCTCAAATGCTGTGATGCAGGCACCTTATTCAGTAGGCCATGGTGTCCCTTAAGTGACCTCAATGTAATTTCAAAATGACATTTTCTGCAGTTTCTTCAGAACTAAGCCAATTTCCACTCAGTGCAAAACATTGGTCTCATGCTACTCTGTTCTGCGCTCTTCTGATGAAAGACTGTCTAAACACACAACCTAAACACACAACCCTGTGTCAGATAGTGTGTGAATTTTAAAGAAACGTGTCAAAATACTACAGTGGGTTTAAGTGTGGTTTTCTTTTCTTTTTTTTTCTTCTTTTTTTGAAGTATAATTTTTCAAATATAAGTAGTGACAAGATCACTCATTATTTTGAATCTGAGTGTATTGGTTTTCTATTGACGGCATGAAAATGCTGTCAGATCAAACTAAGAGGATTTCTCTAGGAAAATGGTAAACCAGTCTACAGGGTGTCATCAAGAGGACAGCCATCAGTGTCATTTTTATAAAAGCAAGAAATGTCAAACGCTCTCTGATGGAAAGAGCAAATCCTGATATCTCACACTCTAAAAAATGCTGGGTTAAAAACAACCCAAGTTGGGTTGAAAATGGACTAACCCAGTAAATGGGTTGTTTTAACCCAGCGGTTGGGTTAAATGTTTGCTTAAAACAACCCAATCGCTGGGTTAAAACAACCCAATCGCTGGGTTAGTCCATTTTCAACCCAACTTGGGGGTTGATTTGCTCTTCCCCTCGGACAGCACGCCAAATATGCATATGTTTAATTCTATTTGATTTTTTTGTAAGTGTGAACTCGTGAAATGTAGGCCTAAATAAGAACTACTTTAACAACAAGACAAGGTGATGTAGCAGTTGTGAAAAAAAAATGAAAAAAGTATAGCCTACCAGTCACAGCAATCATTCTTCCCACCGCCATGTTTAAAGTTTGTTGCCCACCTATCTCGGGAACTTGGGTATCAGAATTATCTCCAAACTTCCCAGTGGTAACTACGACTTGAGAGGGCATTCATGTCCAACTCTTCTTTACGATTTTCCAAAAACACATGAAGGCAGCAAATATGAAATAGTACACGCAATTATTAGTGAATGAAACCCATTGCTTTCACCACAGACAAAGCAAACTGTTGCAAGAGTTCAAATGTTGAACACTAAAGCGTTTTGGTGACTGAGCAGCACATGAGACTGCTGTTAAAACAAACTGGCAGCCTAAACATCCAGTATCAGATGGACTTGTGTGAAAGGTGATGTATAAATGGTCACTTTCACGTCTCTTTTCATTTAAATGACAGGAGAAAATATTGAAAAACATCTATAGGAGAATATAAATATCAACTGACTGCAACAAAACGTAATCATGAGTAGCAGATAAAGTTTACTAAATCGAATAATCCATTTACCCATAATTTTATTTGATGTTTGATAGCTAAACTAATGGCGTAGAATATATCTGATCAAGATGAAAGGTCTGGGAGGATGTATTAAAATGTATTGAATGAATGTATTAAAAAGAAACTGCACTGTTTTCTTTTATTAATAAAATATAGATTAATCCTTATTAAAGTTACAAAAGTTATTCATTCAAGATCAGTGAGTGATTTTCTTTTGTTCTTTGATAATGTTAATGACAAACTACAGCAGGTTTATTAGGGTCCTACCCATAGATTGTAAAATGTATCTGTAGTACAATCTTTTACTGTAATGTTTTGCAAGTGAAATGTATTTTAAGATATTTAGCATTCGTTTTCTGTTTCACTGATGTCTTTATTTAGGGCCATAAAAATATTATTTCATGCCAAGGATTTCAATGGTTTATTATAGCAACTAAGAATACCAAAAATTGGTAATAATAAGAAAGGACCTCTTTTTTGAAAATAGATTTATGACACAATTCTACCTCTTTTTTTTTTTTTGTTTGTTTTTTTTAATAGCTTCTTGGAGCTGTCTGGGCTGAAAACCATGCAAGCAAATACCACATCATAATCCCTGACCTTGAGTCAGGATCAATCAGAACAATGTTGAAGAATTAAGAATCATGCTTGAGTTTTCTTACTAGAACAATAGGAAATGTACTTTATTTTACTTGATTATTAAATTACATTTAAATTACATTTGAAAATAAAATTATTATTATTTTATTTCATTTAAAAACAAAAACAAAAAAAAACAGTATAAGTGATTAATTTCTTCAGAGACTTGTTTTCCCTCTGCTGGAAGCACTGTCTTCCACTGCTCCTAAAAGATGGGTAGATCACCAAGAGTCAGTTTAAAGTTCCCCTTATTCTTGTGGTAAACATAAAAAGTATACATAAATACTCATAAGGTACTTATAATTCTTATAATGTAATGTGTACATTAGTAAAATATGTTTCGTGTAATATTTAATCACAGATTTGCTAGACAATGCAATGATAATATATGCAATCTTTGGTCATCACTCATTTATACATCCAATGCTAAATAGTGGGGGTCTATTCTTTTGAGAGAAATGTGTCACTCACAGCACTGGTAGAGCCTATTGAGCCTGATGATGTCATTCTGGCTCATCTGAGTAGACTTGCCCAGCTCGGCATTGCTGTTGGGAATGGGAATCATGGTGGGGTATCCATTCTTGGAGAAAGCATATCTGATAGAGCAAGTGACATAGATTAGATTAAAATCTGGTACACCTTAAACAGACAGAAACCTCATCTCCTCTCACCTCTCGTACTGCATCACAGAGTTGTAGTCGTAGGGAGTTCCCTGGTTCAAGGTGTTGATTTTGTTGAAGTTGTACTTCATGTCTGATGAGCAAACAAAACTTGGTGATCTCAGAAATCTGCTAGTCTAGATATGCACTAAAGCACTGAAATGATCAAAATACGTTCTTCAGAAATGGTTCTGTTATTCAACATGTACCATCGATGATGTTCTCCCAGACGACTTGGATGTGATTGTCACGGTCACTGCGGGTCTGTTCATGGTTGAAGCCAAGAGCGTGGAGCAGCTCATGCTGTACAGTGCTGTGGTAAAGGCAGCCACTACGGGCCAGAGACACAGTCTGGGCGTAACCCTGACGACCAACGTACGAGTAGCATCTGTGAGACAAATAATAAAATTCATCTTTTGATATCAGATAAGTATCCTTTTCATCCCCATCATCCTCAAATGTAATTCTCATTCTAAGGCTTCTAGCTGTCATTTTTATGTTGATGATTATGAAATGTCTATTCTAACTTCCACTATAATTTATTGTCTAGTTTGTGATGTTTTTCTGATAGATTTTAATTCTATTACATACCCACTGCGAGACTCAATGCTGATATAGTCTCTTTCATTGCTGCGGGGGAAGAAGCGGATACAAGTGCTGTAGGAGAAAGAGTCCAGACCACGCTGGATGATCTCCAGCTCTCGGGAGGCTGAAAGGGCAAAAGTCAAAGGTTTCTATTGAAATATGTGCCTTACTTCACATTTACATGCTTTTACACTGGTTTTAAGACTCAAGCATTATAGGTTCTTCCCTAAAATTTAGCAACACTAAAGAGTATGTCTTATTCTTTATTCTCTTTGGGCTCTGAATGAAAACATAAATCATAATATTAGTGACTTACAGTAGTGGTTGGCGATGACGTAAGGTACATAAATCTTGCCGTCGCTGTATTTGGGCCAGAGGCAGCCGTAGGAGGTGCAGGGATCAGCATTTTTTTCATTCACAGCAATGTCATCCATTAGCTTGGGCTCATCAGGTTCAGGAACTAACACATAAACAGTTCATTTGGGACTTTTTAATGAAGGACAATTGCAATATTGATGTTGATTAATGAAGAGTACATACCAATGCCTCTGTTGGCTCTGTGCAGCAGTTCAGACACTGACAGCTCAGCAGACTTGTCCTCAACTATTATAAAAACACAACAAAAATCAATTCATCATGTAGAAACTGTCAATATTTGCAATTGTTTCATCTCAAAACTTTACAATCTCATTTGTACAGTTAAAGCTTCTGGAGTATTTGACTTACCAAGCTGTATGTGAGTTACGCCAAAATACCACACACAACACAGACATGCAAAAGAAACATAACTCATAATTTTACATTCTTCATTATAACAATAATTGGTATTCAGAGAAGTGCTGGCATAATGCAATGTTTGTGTTGTGTGTGTGTGTGTGTGTGTGTGTGTGTGTGTGTGTGTGTGTGTGTGTGTGTGTGTGTGTGTGTGTGTGTGTGTGTCTTACCATCTCCTCGGCTCTAATAGAGGAGACGAGGAGCAGGGCCAACAGGCCAAAAGTCAACTTGGTCACAAACATTGCGTCAAAAGACCTGTGGAAAGAACCAGGGCACAGCTGTTTAGGCAGAATACCTCAAATGAAGGTCAGTTAAGTTCTTTTACTAATATTTATCAACGTATCATAATTTCTATCCATTTCTTAGGGTAACTAGGAAAAGGCGGAGAAACCCCATACAGATGGCCAGTCCATTATAGAGCATGCATACACTGTATGTAAGAAAAGTTAAAGCATAACACTGATATTCAACATAACTTCTGATTAATTCTGTGTTACTGTAAAACTTTTGACCCACAGGGAAGATGCAATGTGAATATCTGAAAAAAATGGGACACCACAACATTTTTATCTTAATTTTAATCACGTTTGATCATTATAAACTTATCCCTTTTCTCATCAGATGCTCAAACAATGTGACAATTTGGTAAAATATAAATTACTTTGAATAGAGAGGGGGAACATACCAGTCCTCTTACCTTAGATTTCCAAAGCCAGTGCAACACTATGGCCATAAGTGGGTTTTATATACCTAGATGGTATCAATACAATCTTTCCAGATATGGCCAGTAGTACAGTGAACATGCTGACATGTTGTTTGAAAGAGAACAGGTGTGAAATTCCCTCATTTTTGTCTTCATAGGAACACATGTCAGAAACAAACCTGATGAACTATCAGAGCTGATGGATTAACTTTCTAATTAAATCTTATATTTATTTCAGTAATAAAGAAATAATGGATGTTACAATACAAAACCTGCCTAATTGAAAGAAAACAAGTTCCACTATAAGGTGATAATATAGCATAACAAGAGATTTATAAGCTATTTTTGTTGGCTGGTCATTTTTACCCAGGAACACTAAGAAAAATAAAAAAGGAGATCTCTTTAACATCTCAAATGTTTCTCCTGGAGAAAAATTAGGTTACTCTAGCATGAAATGGAGACTTTTGCTTGAGTCTCCTGATTCTCAGACTTGTCTCCTGAGACAAAAACTCTAACACTCACAACTGTCTCCTCTAAAGTTTCCGACAAGATCTCAACAACATCACACATAGGCTCAGATTTTTCTCAGCTATAGGAACTCTCACATTTATCTCTTTTAAAGAAGAGACCTCAACAACTTTAAAAAATGTTTTACAACCTAAACATTTTTTAGGTTAAGTCAAGTCAAGTCACCTTTATTTATATAGCACTTTTAACAAGTCCAATTGTTTCAAAGCAGCTTCACATTGTTAACAGGAAAATAATGCAACAGAATTTGTACAGCCGTTCTGGTGAAACGGTGATGTTATCCAGCTAATTTCAAGTATCATATAGTGTCAATGCGAGCAGATCGGTAATATAGATGAAATTTAGGTGTCCCCAACTGAGCAAGCCAAAAGCCAGAGGCAATGGTGGCAAGGAACCAAAACTCCTTCAGGGTCAGAATGGAGAAAAAAACCTTGGGAGAAACCAGGCTCAGTCGGGGTGCCAGTTCTCCTCTGGCCGACGAACAAACAGTGTATGATTATAATTCTGGCAACATTGCAGGTCTTAATTCATATTAGGTAAATAGATATTCGTAAGATTATTCGAAAGATTGGAGTCGTCACGCCGAAGACGTGTTTAATGAGGATGTCGTGTTGATGCAGCATTTACGGGGGGAGTTTATTTGACACGCTCTCTGCAGACATTTCAGGGATGCGTTGGTCATGTCCAGGCAACAGGTTGACAATGATAAATGTGTTTATGGACACTGACATGACATTGTCAGCCAAATATGACCCAACAGCTTCATAATTTCATTCAATACTTTAAATGTAGGAATATGGTTGGCCAATATATTAATTGTAATCAACTATTACTATAAATTGCTGTCTTCTTCACATTGTCATCTTTAAAATAGCAAACTATTTAAAAGACATCAGAAAATTGATTATTCACACTGGTGGTTTATAATTATTTAATCAGTGTGAATAATCTCTGTAAAAGTTCACACAGACTGGTTTTGATGCTCTCTTTGATTGAAAATTTATTGGTGATTCAAGTCAGCACAGAAGTCAGCACCATCCATGATACTTGAGTGAAGTTGTAGTTTGGGCTGCAAATCTGGGTGCTGAAGACATGTTCTGTTGCTCCTATGAATGAGAAAATCATCAAGTACCATCAAGAATAATATAAACCATCATAAAACCATCAAGGTTAAATAAAAAATTTAAATATATTTTTAAAATTTAATTAAGCTTTATATTTAAATTTGTACACCATGAACATTTTAATGTGAATTAAAGACAATTCTTGGCCATGTTTTGAAGATCTATCCAATCCAACAACCTTCCACCAAATGTAATCTGTAATGTTTTAGTTTTTTTGCAAGCATGTTATGAGTTCCAGAATGAGAAGAAGAGACTCACAGCACTGGTAGAGCCTGTTGATTCTGATGATGTCATTCTGGCTCATCTCAGTAGATGTGCCCAGCGCAGCATTATTGTTAGGAATGGGAATCATAGTGGGAAGGCCATTCTTGGAGAAAGCATATCTGATAGAGCAAGTGACATAGATTAGATTAAAATCTGGTACACCTTAAACAGACAGAAACCTCATCTCCTCTCACCTCTCGTACTGCATCACAGAGTTGTAGTCGTAGGGAGTTCCCTGGTTCAAGGTGTTGATTTTGTTGAAGTTGTACTTCATGTCTGATGAGCAAACAAAACTTGGTGATCTCAGAAATCTGCTAGTCTAGATATGCACTAAAGCACTGAAATGATCAAAATACGTTCTTCAGAAATGGTTCTGTTATTCAACATGTACCATCGATGATGTTCTCCCAGACGACTTGGATGTGATTGTCACGGTCACTGCGGGTCTGTTCATGGTTGAAGCCAAGAGCGTGGAGCAGCTCATGCTGTACAGTGCTGTGGTAAAGGCAGCCACTACGGGCCAGAGACACAGTCTGGGCGTAACCCTGACGACCAACGTACGAGTAGCATCTGTGAGACAGAGATCCATAAGTTGTAAACATTTGACCCATCTCTGATATTATCTTCATCTTTTCATCTTCTTGATCTAATTTTCATCACAAATTACACTTGGAAGGAAATTAATTTTGACTTTTGTATAGCCTTCGCCTTCTCTCTGCCTTGTCTTGAGACTTGTCGTTTTTTCCGATTTTGGTTTTAGTTGTGTTATATACCCACTGCGCGACTCAATGCTGATATAGTCTCTTTCATTGCTGCGGGGGAAGAAGCGGATACAAGTGCTGTAGGAGAAAGAATCCAGACCACGCTGGATGATCTGCAGCTCTCGGGAGGCTGAAAGGGCAAGGAGATCAGAGTTGCTACTATGCAGGGTTACATCCTTTCAGTAAGTCTCAGCAGCATGCACAAGGTACTTTCATGACTTCAGCAAGAGTACGGAATGTAGCCTACTTTTTTATCTATGTAATGAGTAAAAACATGAATGAAAATATTAGTGACTTACAGTAGTGGTTGGCGATGACGTAAGGTACATAAATCTTGCCGTCGCTGTATTTGGGCCAGAGGCAGCCGTAGGAGGTGCAGGGATCAGCATTTTTTTCATTCACAGCAATGTCATCCATTAGCTTGGGCTCATCAGGTTCAGGAACTAACACATAAACAGTTCATTTGGGACTTTTTAATGAAGGACAATTGCAATATTGATGTTGATTAATGAAGAGTACATACCAATGCCTCTGTTGGCTCTGTGCAGCAGTTCAGATACTGACAGCTCAGCAGACTTGTCCTCAACTATTATAAAAACACATCAACACGTTCACTATTATACTTCAGTCAATTCGTCATGCAGAAATTGTGTCTTTGCTCAATTATTTAATGTTTCATCTCAAAGTTTTTTAAAATCTCATATTTACAGTCAGAGCTGATGGAGTATTTGACTTACCAGGCTGAATGTGAATGCACACAACACGGACATGGAAAATAAATAATTAAGTGAAGTCAAATCATATTACATTCTTCAATATTACATGAGTTATATGAAGAAATTGCATGAATCATTTGCAGAGTACTATATATGTGTGTGCATGTATAAATATGTGTTTTACCGTCCCCTCAGCTGAGAAGACCAGCAGCAGGGCCATCAGGCCAAAAGTAACCTTGGTCACAAACATGGCAGCCAAAGATCTAGAATGACAGAGATAAAAGACCTGCAGAAAGAACCATGGAATTTACAGATAAGTACACAATTTGTCATGTGAAATCTGAAATAGAATACAAAGCCATGATAAGTATACTATCATTTTTAAATTAAATAAAAAGCTCAGGTGGACACCATAACCTTATCAACTGGTACAAAACCAATTCAAGTTTTCAATAAATATATGTTGCCTTCCTCATTTCCTATTCTGCTCAATCAATCTAGCAACTTCATAAATGAGAATATGTTTAAACAGACACCTCTAACATACCAGTATTCTCACTTCAGTCCCTCAAGAGTCATAGATCAACACATTTATATACCCTGATTCGAGTCCATATCAAAATGATCTTTACAAATAGGGCAAAAGAGTTAAGATTTGTTTAACCTTGTTTGAAAAAGAACAGGTGTGAAATTCCCTTCATAGTAGCATGTGTCATAAACAACTGCATCAGAACTTTTGGGTTACTGTATTTGTTCTCTTCTTAAAACAATATATATATATATATATCACCTTATATAATGCCTAATATAACCTCGAGTTTTTAAAGTGGCAGATATATGCAATTATAATAAACAGAATGTTACCGTATGTTGGTGTGGACACTAATATAATTATTGTTATAGTTATATATGTAGTTATCTGAGTCATATTGTATGCAAATACAATAATAACCTATAAAAGCATTTGAAAATTTCTCAAAATTGTGACTGCAGCAATTTATGAGTGCTGAATTCATATCTCCAGTCACATGGGGAATGCTCAAAACAGTACATGCTGGTATGAATAGAAACATTATCTTCAAAACGCTCAGAAAACATGATAAACACGCAAGTGTTTTTTTTCTCCTTACTCAGGGAGTTAAGCCTTGTGTAACCTTCAATCTTCACTAAAGAACAGGTGTGAATTTCCCTGTCACAGTATGGTGCCATCACACGCAGACAAACCAGAAACAGTAAGAGTCTTTACTTCACTAAGTATCCAGTCATCCATACTTGTGGTTAAGTTTCCGATTAATTTTCTTTCATGAATGTAATCAATCATCCATTAGTTTAGATGTTGTAGTTCAGTTATCCAGTGAATCCAGTTGCGTACCTTGCTACATTTGAACCCCTGCATAGCTAGATATGTGTTTCTAGGACAAAGCCAAATTAGTGATATTTTCGTATTCATATTTGAATGACAGTCAATTAATTTACTGTACTGTTCCACTTTTATGCCTGAAATCTATGTATAGTAGTAATAATTGCTACCGTACAATGACTTTGTACTATGTATCTTTAAGATGCTTATATGTACAGTCAGATAAGGTAGATAAGGTACAAAGATGTACCTTTTGAAAGAGTACCAACCCAGGTCAGCTTTACGATTAAAAATATTTGAATTAGCTGTCAATAATACATTGACATTTGTTTGTTAATAATTCTTAATCGGTTACACATAGTAGTGCTGTTGTTGTGTTGAGGGTTGTGTGACAATCATTATAATAATTCCTCCAATGCCTAATAATCTATGATTTAGTCTACAGATTAATATAAATAATGTATTTCATTTGTTACATATTCAGAATAAAATCATAAAATTGATTCAGAAGGCAATCAATTTAACATTCCTTGCTTAGAATTTTTTAATAGCTTTCCTGAAACTGAAGTAACCAAAATCATGGGTTTGAAGGGAATGTATGAACTGATAAAAACGGTTTTGCTTGTAAGTCTGTAGTGTCTGCATGCATAAATGTAATGTTGATTAGAGAGTTAGAGAGGTTAGAGAGTGTTGCATGGTAATTGTTTTTGTGGGTAATTTATTTATTTTATTTATATAGCACTTTTACAATACTGATCGTTTCAAAGCAGCTTTATAAGTCTATGTCATATAACCTTGCCTGTTAGCCATTGTTCCACTCAACTGATTCCTGTGCATTCTCCCAATTGCACCTGTTATGTTTTACATTCAAAGGGGCACATGTGTTTGAGGAGGCATACAAAGGTTTTACTTTACAAATCACGCTATAGTGAGGTCACACCCTTTTTCAAAAGGATATAACTATCAGTTTCATTTCTCAACATTTTTCTGTCATTTCCTATAAACCTACATTTGTTTCAAAATCACAGGGTCTACTAAGAAATACTTCCAACCAGTCAAATGAATGCAATGTCGAGAGGAAGGGCTGTTGTTGTTACATTTTGGAAGAGATAAATCTGTTTTTGTGCACTGTGCACTGAAAAAAAAGGATTTACATGATTTAATTGTGTACATCGGTCCCACATGAATCAATTAAGTTAAACAAACATAATTTGTTCATGTAACTTCAACATCATGGGAAGAATACATTTTAAGTGATCCAATTAAGTAGTCTCAAAGTAAATTTTATATGGCTCCCTGACATTATTCAGGCATATAATTTTATATATTCTTTCACAACTTCAATTTCATATATTTTAATGTTACACAACTTTATGATAATACTGCACTAGCTAGTTAGCATCTTAAATGCTAAGCATTAAAAGCTCCTTCAACAAAGCCATAATGACATTAGTTGTATTAGTCCATAGCCTAAGCAAATGCCCCACTCTCCTCCACAATGGTAACCCACTGTAATTTAAATTCTTTTAATAATTCCAACATAATTGAATATTAAACACTATTAAACACAATCAAGTCTCCCCTTTCTCATCTTGCTCAAAGAGATACATAAAATACATAAAACATATAAATAACAACATTTACTCTCTCTTGATTTAGCCATATGCAAAGCATGGTGGGAACTAACAAGCCCCGCCCAGTTTCAGTTAAAGCAACACAAATCATTCATGTAATCTCAACACAAATGGATTAAGTAAACTTCAATTTGACTTATATTTAAGTGGAATGAACACAATCAAATTATGTTAGGACAAAATGTATAGCAATTGTGTTGCTTTAGCTTATTTTAATTAAGCAATTTGAACAAGCAGTAAAAATCATTTTTTTCAGTGTGTGATTCACAATGTGCCTTTCAAAAACTACACAAAATATACAGTATTTGTGTCGTTAGCATCTTTGCAGAAGCCAAACATTTTAGTTTGGACTTGACTAAACATGACATCTTGTGGTTAATTGAGTGATTTTATTTATTCATGTAATAATGTGTTTCTCTGGTCAGATAAGGTGTGTCCAATTAATGAATGAGAATGCTTATATAGAAGTGTGTGTGCATTTCTCAGACAAAATGAACCATGAATATTGCTGAAAGTTTTCTTTGATCTAGGTTTTAGATTTATGTCATATAAAGATGCTGCTGCTATTTTCTGAAAAGTGTAGTATCGCTCTTACGAGAATATTACAGTTATTATGGTTATTGCACTGTATAGTATCAGCAATTTTACTGATGTACACTGGTCTAAAGTTTGTAATAATCATGATTTTTCTTATGCTCACCAAGGCAGCACTTTATTAAATACAGTAAAAACAGTAATATTGTGAAATATAATTACAATTTGAAATAACTGTTTTCTTTTCTAATATGTTTTAAAATGTAATTTATTCCTGTGATGCAAAGCTGATTTTTCAGCAGGCTTTGTTTCAGTCTTCTGTCACATCATCATTCAGAAACCATCTTTTTTTAAAACAGTCACAGAAGCCATGAGTCATAGGGCTGTTGTATTTGTTTTTAGTAACATCTTGTTTTAAAGAACATTTTGTTTACATTTTATTGATTCGTCACAAGCATTGATACTGGAACATTATTATCTTTTATTATTCTTCTTCTTATTATTATTATATTACCTTATCTGATTTTAGGATGTACATGGAATAAGTAAAATCATTTGACACTGTGATGTGCAAAAGGAAAGCTTAAAAAGAATGTTAGGAAAAAGGAGATACATTTTTTCATCAAACACGTTCTTCATACAGCCCAGCAGCACTTTTCTTAACCTGAGAAAAAAAGAAGCAATGAATATGAAATGAAAGACATAATTTTGTTGTGATAAAAGTCATAATTATAAACCCAACTATAAAGACCAGCCATGCATAGCTTTGTAGTCTAAGGAGTTTTCAGCACAGAATCACAAATTTTAAGTTTTTTATTCAAATGACGGAAAGGCTGATCTTACTGCAGTAGAGTCTGTTAATGCGTAGGATGTCATTTTGGCTCATTTCTCGAGCTTCACCAATCACAGCGTTGGCATCAGGAATGGGGATCATGGTTGGCTCATTATTCCTGGAGAAAGCGTTCCTAAAACCACACACATGAATAAACAACATTAAAAACTGTTTACTATGTTTTTAGCATATCTAAAAATAAATGAATAAATAAATGTAAAAAATACAAATTCACTGAACTCACAAGAACGCTTACCTTTTATAGTGCATCACAGAGGTGTAGTCATAGGGGGTATCCAGATTGTTGGTGTCTGTTTTTTTGAAATTGTGCTGTTGTTCTGTTACAGTGCAAAGAAAAGTATTAACGACTATAAATGTAAACCTGATAAAAACACTGTGAAGTTTAATGTAGACTATGCAATAATTGTGACTAAATGTAATATGCCCTGTTTTATGCATTTTGTTTTCTTATTCTTTGTTCTATTTTATCTTTTATTATCTTTAACTCTTGCAGTCTTCTTAAACACTTTTCATTCTATATACAGTACTATTATTTATACAATATACTATATACATATTCATATTTATATATTTTAAATACACATGGTTTCTGTTGTATGTTAAAAACACTTCATAAACATTTTTTAAAAGGTAAAAATGCTTTTAAAAGTGCTATATAAATAAAAAGCTTTACTATTTAAATTTGAATCATATTTCAGAAATCTGTGTACTGAATTCTCATTTTTAAAGCTCTGCTCTGTAAAGTTTGCCAGCAGAACGCAGCCTCATTTCAAGCATAACCAGTTTCTCAAAATAATTGAATAACAGAAATACCAGGAATGATGTTCTGGAAAAGGATTCGGATGTGTTTGTCACGGTCACTGCGGTTCTGTTCGTGGTGGAACCCGAGAGCATGAAGGAGTTCGTGCTGAACAATATTATGATAGACACACCCGAAACGCTGGAGAGAAACAACCTGCTCTCCCCTTTGGCGCCCCAAATATGAATAGCATCTGTGGGCCACATAATACATCAGATTGTTTATTTATGTGAAGGGAAAGTATGTTTACTAGGAGCCCTGAATCCAGAGATTTACCCAGAATGAGACATTATGCGAAGATAGTTCCTCTGCCCTTGATGACGTACGAATCGAATGCAGGAAACTTGCGCAAAGGAATTCATACCTTTTTTGATCACTGCTATTTCTTCTGGAGCTGTGGAAGGGATAGACTGTTGAACAGAATATGTGACACTGGTGAGACGATATCAAATTTAGTGAACATTGCCTCTTACAGTACTGGTTTTCGATCACGTAGGGCACATAGACTTTTCCATTTCTGCTTCTCTCCCATTTGCACCCACGAGCGGTACATGGATCTGCATTCTGTAGCAGGCTTGATACAGCGATGTCTCCAAACTTGATCAAAGGCTTATCCAGTATCAGTCCTGTGTGGTATACCATAATGCACAATAATTAATTATGTTGATACTGGTAATGTAAGAGAGCTGAGGAATTTGCCATGAACTGCTACACAAAAGATTTGCATCAAATTATATATAGCCTTTAAACTCATACCTGCATGTTTGTTGGTTTCAATTATAGTTGACACTGATATATAATCTTTCTCAGTGATGTTACCTGATATATAAATAAGTAAATTATTAATGAAACACCACAAAATTACAGGTTAGTTTTTTCTTTCTTTCTGTGCATCTTACCAGTTTTCCCAGGGATCTTTTCAATTAAATCCTTCAAGAATTTGAAACAAATGTATATTAGAAACCAGTGGTTAAAAATGAAAAGTTGCTCCCATTGGGACGATCATTTTACATTTCAGATATTATTGACATATTGTTGTCTTCTCACCTGAATAGTACGACTCTGAGCAGGAACAGAGCTCAGCAGTAGAGAGATGACCACCACCAACAAGTACATGATGACAGCTGTCTGAGAAACTGTTCTGGGTCAAACAGAGCTGACAGTTATATACTCTTCTGAGAGCCGTGACTTCCTTTTCTTTACAATAACCCAGCCTTCTTGAATAAACCGCTAAAATACCACATGGTTTAGTGCTTGTATTTGCACAAACACTTAAATGAGTAGGCTAATTCAGTTCTTAATTTTTATTTGTGCTGTAATGTTGTAAATAATTCTTGTAGGGTTGATGTGTTACAATCCACTAGAAGAGGTAGTACATTTTCCTATATGACTCCTAAAATTTTGAATATCTTTCTTGACAGTTTATGAGACTATATTTTTATGGATTCATTTATTTATAAACCAGTTGATTTTATTTATAGAACTAATCTACAATTCTACCCTTAGAAAGCCCAAATAATTTTGTCCCCAAGACTCTGTCTTCAGAGACGTTTGTGTCTTCAGAGATGTTCTTCTACAGACCTCGGTTGTAACGAGAGGTTATTTGAGTTGCTGTTGCCTTATTAGCTCGAACTAGTCTGGCCATTCTCCTCTGACATCTGGCATCAGGTGTCCCACAGAACATGCATCTCACTGGATATTTTCTCTTTTTTTGGACCATTCTCTGTAAACCCTACAGATAGTTGTGTGTGAATGTCTCAGTTGATCAGCAGTTTCTGAAATACTTGGACCAGCCCATTCAGAGTCAGAACGCCATTCACTTAAATCACCTTTTTTCCCATTCTGCACAGTTTGAACTTCAGCAGATCATCTTGACCATGTCTACATGCCTAAATGCATTGAGTTGCTGCCTTGTGATTGACTAATTTGATATTTGCTTTAACAGGCAGTTTAGCCAAGGCCAATGAGTGTATTTATACAATTATACAATTAATATAGCCTAATTCATTATTATTGTTAATATAATACATATAATTTTGCTTATTTCATTTTAAAACATATATAAACTAAATAAAATAAAATGTACATGTTCCTTTCCTGTGAGAAATTATACACAGTGGTGTTTGTAATTGATGAAATAAGAATGAAATAATATTTATTATATATATATATATATATATATATATATATATATATATATATATATATATATATATATATATATATATATATATATATATATATATATATATATATATATATATATATATTTCCTTGTCAAAAAATCCTATTGGAATTTCAATTTATCCCATAGGATCTTATTGGATTCTTAGAATCTTATTAGGGCCCAAGCCCTAACCCCTAGGGGTTAGTTTTATCTACAGTCACCAAACTCTGTATATATATTGTTCTCTTGAGCGGACAACTTTCTAATTTACAGTCATTAGCTCTGACCAACAGGAAGTCAGATATTTTGGTTTGAATTTTGGATAAATCAGGCTCTGAGTTTTTATAAACTACTCGTAGGAGATGCATGGAATCGACACCAAACTCGGTCAACATGAAACAAAGACACTGAAGATGCTATAGTGCGAATGATTATAGGATATCTCAAATGATGCTGCTATGGCGAGGCATTAAATGAAGGACAAAAAAGGGAAACAGAAAATGTCTAATTTCTTGTAAAATCATTGTTTGATTTAAATTAAATTAAGATTGTATGTTCGGTAATTGAACCTGGGTGAATTTAAAATGAATGTACTATTTTTCAGATCAATATATTTATTTTATTTAATATATTTAATCTGAATCTTATTTTGTCTGCCCTCCCTTCATTGTCCAAAAGATGTCACTGTTGACTTAGTAATGAAGCAAAAATCCCTGTTTGCCTCTGTGTCTCTGGCTCTGTGTGTGTGTGTGTGTGTGTGTGTGTGTGTGTGTGTGTGTGTGTGTGGAGGGGGGGATGGGTGGCTGACAGCTAAAGCATGCCTCTCTCTCTGTCTTTGCATTCTCTCTTTCTCTCTCTCTCTCTCTCTCTCTCTCTCTCTCTCTCTCTCTCTGTCTTCTGCATCTCTCTTTGCATTCTCTCTCTCTCTCTCTCTCTCTCTCTCTCTGTGTGTGTGTGTGTGTGTGTGTGTGTGTGTGTGTGGGGGGATGGGTGGCTGACAGCTAAAGCATGCCTCTCTCTCTGTCTTTGCATTCTCTTTCTCTCTCTCTCTCTCTCTCTCTCTCTCTCTCTCTCTCTCTCTCTCTCTCTCTCTCTCTCTCTCTCTCTCTCTCTGTGTGTGTGTGTGTGTGTGTGTGTGTGTGTGTGGGGGGATGGGTGGCTGACAGCTAAAGCATGCCTCTCTCTCTGTCTTTGCATTCTCATTCTCTCTCTCTCTCTCTCTCTCTCTCTCTCTCTCTCTCTCTCTCTCTCTCTCTCTCTGTGTGTGTGTGTGTGTGTGTGTGTGTGTGTGTGTGTGTGTGTGTGGCTGGGGGGATGGGTGGCTGACAGAAGGTCTGTGTGTGTGTGTGTGTGTGTTTTCTTACAAGATACATGGGCTTTACAGAAGGTCATGTGCTGTGATACAAATTGATGATGAATTGAATGAATTAAATGAATTATTTACTGATAGAATTCAAATTTATTAAAAAAGTAAATTTCACATGATTTTATAAAAGTGGCTGTTTATAATAAACTTCCATAAAATTTAGACACTCATCTTACTCTTACCTGACACTGATATTAAAATCGACGTTGCGGTTTCTGTGATTTGGTTCCATTTATTAATTTTGTAATTAACACTTTTATTGGATACCTCCCATATTTAAATGAAAGCACACTTTTTGGTGCATAAGATTGGTGAACAAACAGTAGCTAAGGTAGGTCAAAAACACATGAAGAGAAATGTTAGGATAATACAACATCAGCATTCGGACGGTATTCTGCACTCATTTGAAATTGACCTTATTGACTCATTTGAAATTGATCTAATTCAATTGATCTGATTGATCAAAAAATAAATAAATAAACAACTTGCCTAATGTACTTTACGAAATGATGATTGATCTTAAGATATTTTAACGTATAATGTGTTGTGCGTACCCATGTTTACACGTACACAACAATAGAGCTTAGATGCGTTTCATATCATAGGCTATCACAAATAACTATCACTTTAGTGTGACAAAAAGTTTTTAGAAAAACTATACAAATACCTTGAATTAAATACTGGCCTTCTGGACTTACGAATTTTTGAGCTGCAAAAGATAACTTTGCGCATATTTGAAAGTGACCTATTATATCCTATGACAATAAAATTAATCTATATTTCAATGACATCATGGGTGTGGCTTGTGCTCATAGTGGCACCAGCTGCTGCGGTAAATGTGGCATATTTAAAATATTTATAAAAAAATATTCTCCTGTTTAAATGCATGTTGCCTGTCGTGCACAGTCGCCCTGAAGCCACCGGGGTGGCGGTGCCACCGGCTTGGGCCCATCATCGCTGCTCGCAGCTTTAATTGGACATTGTGATTTTATTTAATGGAATTTCACTTGTATTATATTTTTATTATTACTTATTATAAATGATTAATTAATAAATTAGGCCTACCTTTTATAGTCACCCTGCTGTTGGCCATATGTCCTTCTATCTTTTTCAGAGCTCATAAGCAGGAATAAAAAAAAAATAAAAAAGCGTCCTGCACACGCTCCTCGTGAATGGCAGTGAAATCCAGGCTTAAAACTTTACAAAAAGGATACAAAAGTATTGCAATGATACAGTGAGACACAAGCCATATATGGAAAGTGTTCAGGAGGCATACTATAAGGTTTTGCGAGAAAGAAACCTTATTCAGTCAAAATACTGAGCTCGGCCGTTACTCTGTGTTCCGTTTTTCAAAATTAAAGAAAGATAGAAGGACAGGGCATTGGAACAGCAGCAGGGTGAGTAAAACATGACTTTATTTTCATTTCAGGGTGAACTAACGCTATCCCTTAAACTTTTTAGAGTAACATTGTGTGTGTGTGTGTGTGTGTGTGTGTGTGTGTGTGTGTGTGTGTGTGTGTGTGTGTGTGTGTGAGAGAGAGAGAGAGAGAGCGAAAGAGAGAGACCCAATTGGATCCCATTAAAATCCTGTAGAAATTATCCTACAGGATATTTATGTATTGTCTTATAAGACAATTCCCACAGAATCCTATAGGAATCAGATGAGAATCTTACATGACAAGACATAAATATCCTATAAGACTATTTCTAATGGAATCCTGTAGGAACGGTTCCAAATTATGATAGAAATTCTAAATGGAATCCTGTACAGGTTTCTTAATGGAATCCTTTAGGATTTTTTGACAAGGGTTTTAAATAAAGATCCACTTGGGAAAAAACGGTTACACATTACAATAAGGTTAGTTGCAAGGACGCCGATGCACTGAAGCTTTCTTTGTTTAAATTAGCTCAAAATTACTGTCAGATGTAATTAATTACCTTGACAAACTATACATCATTAAAAGATATGACTCAAGCTTCATTTTTTTTTACCTCTGTTTTATTATCAAAATCTTATAGTGACCGTAATTTGTTAATATGTGTCAGGAGGAAATATTGACAGATTATCATATGTTTGTGTCACATTTATATAGAGAGGAGTAATATTTATTAAATGTTTATTTATATATTAATTATTTATTTATATAATTGTTTACATTATATAAAGCCTTAAAGTTCTGCATAATTAAGGGTGTGGCCACTTTGAGTGACAGGTGGATAGCCATTTATCTGCTGTCTGTTAGTAATCGCGTTACCTCAGCTCCGCCCACGTCCCACCTCTTTGCCCATTTTCTGTTATCCAGGCGTGACGCGCAGTGACGCTCTGCCAAGATGGCAACGGCCAGCTCGTCTCTACTTTACGCTTCAGAACTGCTCTTCAGAATCCTATGGTTGACGTCACGGACACTACGTCCATTTTTTTTTTTTTTTTTTTTTTTTTTTTTTTTTTTTTTTTTTTTTACAATAAACACACAATCACGACGATTTATGGTTTATCTGTGTTCATGCCATGTTGGGTGTTTTCATAACATATTATATATTCAAAATGCAATGCAATTTGACATAGCTTTTATCAATGTGCAGAATATTGTAAAATTATATATTTTCTGTCTGATTTTTTGACCCGAAGCCACATCAGATCACAGAAGGTTATTTAAAACACCCAGCTTGTGATATAAAGTAAGTTTGGAGTAAAAACATGGTTTTAATCTCATAAATTGTGTTTTGATGATAACATGCTAGCTAGCCCTAAAATGCACCTGCCACCCAATCAAATACGTTATTTTTATTAATAATTTTGAATAGTAAAACTCACTGAAATGTTTCTATTTTCAAGAAGGGCATTTGATACAGTTTAGAAGGTGAAGTGAGAAGTTTGATCAAAGAAATGAGGTTTGAATAGAGAGTCGTCAGTAATTACAATGAAGACAAAGGAATAATAATTAGAGCCATAACCAGGCCGGAGAGGTGTGAATGTGTGCTGGGGAGACTGAAACTGAATGGGGCAGTTTGCACCACAAAACAATAGAGATAAATACACTGAATGGATGCTTAGAAGATGGCAATAAACATAATTTAGCATTCTAGAGTCTTATCAAAATAAAATCACATGACATGATCTTGAAAAACATTTAATACATTTCTGAGTTTTAGACTTGTGGCTTTAGCTGCAGTGCATTTATAGATTGCAACAAGGCCAACTTTAATTTTGACTTAACAGTAAACTGCCAAGTGTCTGCTTTCAAATGAGACCATACTTATGCTTTTAAGGCAAAGGGTTCATGAACTGTGTCCGTTTTAGTCTGGGTATGCCATTTCTTGGGATTTTTTCAAAAGCAGGGATACTGGCTAACAGGTTAACATTAGTTAATGTATTAACTAACATGAACTAACCATGAGGAATACGTTTGTTACTGTATTAGTTCATCTTTGTTAACGTTAGTTACTAAAAATACAACTGTTCATGGTTTGTTCATGTTAGTTTACAGTGCATTAACTAATATTAACAAGATTTTAATAATGCATTAGTAAATGTCGAAATTAACATTAACAAAGATTAAGTGTCTGAATGGCTCTAGATTTTTAGACAAACACAATCAACCATTTTAAACCTTTCATCTTTATGTTGTAAGGCGTTGGGAAACATTTTCAAACAAAATTAGCATTTTCAAACTGCAATAGCACCCCACAACAGACCATGAACCTGTTTTACAAAGAGGAAGCTTTTATTTCTCTGGTCTACTGTTAACCAGATGTTGAGTCAAGTGATTATCCTTTTCTTCCTAAAGAGGATGTGGAAATATTTCAAAAGATGCCTTGCACAAACTGTATGGTCCTACAGGTTAATATGAAACATTTGCTCCATCAAATTTCACCATTTAACAGACCCTCATTTCAAAAGAAGAGGACCTTGTGCAACCTTACTGCATGGCACTACTGTATATGGCTCTAGAACCTTACAAGCAAAAGGCTGGTCATTGACACACAAACCATACGACAGAGGAAGAGCAATATGTATTTCTTTTATTCAGCTGTGTGTTTTAGAACATTCCATCTCATCTACATTTACAACCCTCAAATGATTTATAAATTGTGAATTAAAAACAGTCCCAACTCTTAGTAAAATTATGCTAATCACAAACTCCTGAATCTGTAAAGTATTTAGTCCTCCGTGAATAGAGAAATGTAATTTTTTAATTTTTTTCCAGGGTTTGATAACACAGACATTTTTGTCCCACTCTGAAAAAAGAAACATGTATACATACAAAATATAAATGCATTTCCTTATCAATGTAATTCAAAGAAGACAGCATTTTCACCCTCTGCTGACAAAGCTATCAAAATGTTATTCTTTTAATGATTTAATAAGAGAAGGTAGGACTTAAGACATACAGTAGAGTCTGTTAATACGCAGAATATCATTTGAACTCATTTTCTCAGAACGGCCAATAGACACGTTATTGTCAGGAATCGGGAGGATGGTTGGCTCTCTGTTCTTGGAGAAGGCAAATCTGAAACCACACAAACACGCCCCTATCAAACACATTTCACATTTGTTTAGTAGTTACAACCCTTTTCCCAGACATTGGGGTATCCAGAGAAAATATATGTATATTTTTGACTAAACTAAAGGAAAACTTGCCTTCCATAGTGCATCACAGAGCTGTAGTCATAGGCAGTCTCCAGGTTGTTAGTGTTGATTTTGTCAAAGTTACGCTCCTGCCCTATTACAGTGAATAGCAATCAAAAAGGAACAAAATTCAGTCATATCAAAAATCAACAAACAAGCTCTAATCTCCTATTTCTGCTTAAAAACTCCATTCAAGCACAAACTTTAGAGACTTTTAACTGCATTTAACTGCAAAAGCTTCTCCACCATCGTTGAGAAGATTAGCAACTACAATGTAAAGGGTTTAGAACAAAAAAGTGTACCAATCAGATGTACCAGGAATGATGTTTTTAAAAAGGATTTGGACATGATTGTCGCGGTCACTGCGGTTGTGTTCGTGGTGAAAGCCCAGCGTGTGAAGCAGCTCATGCAGCACTATATTCAGGGAAATGCATCCATCACGGTCCAGAGACACAGTCTGACCACCAATGCGACGGCCCACAAAAGAGTAGCACCTATAGATTACACATAATAAAAGGATTCAAACAATACATATAGAATTCAGTACTAGTATTCATATCACGCCACCCCATGCAGGCATAACATTTACAGTACTGACATAAAATCATTCTATGTAAAGCCTTTATTCAACTTTGAGTTTAACTTATTAATACAAAACCGACTGACTCCAAAAGCTTTATTGCGAATTTTCTGGTTTCAAGCCCATGTGAACATTAACCTTTATCAGTACTCTAAACAGATTTGATTTAAAGTGTACAAAGCATGTGGCCACTGTTCCTGTGCTAGACAGTTGTAGGCTAGCATAATAATTTGATTTCATTGAACATTTGCATTTTACTAAACAATATTGTGTTGAGTCTGAAGTAAATCAATTTGCAAGTTTAAGTAAATCTTAATTAAAAATCACAATTAATAGAAAGCTCCAATTCCTAATACAGTACTTTTTAAACACAAATATTGAGCAACAGCAACTGTGTTATAAATGAAAATCAGATTTTTACCCTGAATTAGATTCTATGTTGATATAGTCCCTCTGTTTTGTGCGAGGCCTGAAGCGAATGCAGGTTGATTTCTCAAAAGATCTCAAGCCTTGAAAAATGACATCCTTCTCCTGAGAGGCTGTTGGAGAGTTCAGATATTAAAAATGGCTTGAACATTTATGATGTAGTACAAGGTTTTGAGTGAGCTAAGAGCTGTCACTCACAGTATTCATCAGAGATGACATAAGGCACAAGGACTTTTCCATTTGTGCTTCTCTGCCATTTGCACTCATGAGCTGTGCATGGATCTGTCATTTCTAAGCCTGTTGCTACAGCGATGTCTCCAAACATGATCGAGGGCTCATTCAGTCCCTGTCCTGTACGGTATGAAGCACAGTAATTCACACAACATGCTAATTATGGGAACATCATAATGAGCTTGTACAGTGGAGGAACAGTTCTGAACTGCTATACAAAAGTAAGATCTTACGTTTCTCATCAAGAATAGTTAATAATATTTCCTTTCCTCTCTTATTTGGTGATCAGTGTCCTCTCTTAATTGAGCTGCTGTCATAAAAATACATTCCAATAATAGCATGTCCACTTACCTGCATGTTTGTTGGTCCTTTCAATTATAGCTGACACTGATTTATCATCTTGTTCAGTGCCGTTATCTGAGAACCGGTGTTAGTTTATTGAAGCGTTAATAAAAAAGTAAAATATAAAGATTTTAATTATACTGTTCATTGCCATTAGTCATATTACTGAAAATAATTTCTTACCAATCTCCTCAGAGCTCTTTTCAAAGATATCCTGTTTATGCATAAACATTTTGAACATATGATGGTTAGAATTCCTAAATAAAAATGAAAAAGTTCACAGAGGCTGTTACTGATATTGTTTTCCATATTACTTACATGTCTGTTCTTACCTTAATAGAACGGCTCTGAGCTTGAAAAGAGCTCAGCAGAAGACAGATGACCACCATCAACAGAAACATCCTGAGAGCTCCCAGAAAAATCTGTTCTGGATCATACACCAATACATGTGGGGCGAATGGAATTTCTTATTTATAATGGGAAAGTAAATATATCAGACTTTGTTTTTATCTTTTGCTTTCTTTCTTTCTTTCTTTCTTTCTTTCTTTCTTTCTTTCTTTCTTTCTTTCTTTCTTTCTTTCTTTCTTTCTTTCTTTCTTTCTTTCTTTCTTTCTTTCTTTCTTTCTTTCTTTCTCTGATAAATTCTTACATAAATCAAAAGTAACTCAATATAGACATTTTGTATATCTCATCCCTGTTGAATAAGAGCTCAAAAGAAAAGACACTCACCTCACATTGGTGTAAATGTTCAGAATGAATCCTGCTCCCTGCTTTGCCTCTTAAATGCTCTCCATTAAAATTTAATTCCACCACCTGTCAAATGATAATTTACAGACAATCTCAGACGATTTATGAAACCACTTAATGATTCAGAGATGTAGCCTACAGATAAACAGGTCTGACTGTTCTGTCTGATGAAAAAGTAGCTTAAGCTTATAGCACATAAACATTAACAATTTCCCTCCCATACTGCATCGAAATGATATCGCCTTCTTCTTCTATAGCCTATTTCAACTTTATAAGGAGAAATCTTTCATCTAAAGACATCTGGTGTCTTTGTTTTCAGAAATTATGTAAGGAATGTTTTAAATATAAAAGTATGAATTATAAAACAGGAAATTAACGGGAATGTGAAATTAAAATATTTAAAATTCAAATGATTAAAATTCAAATGATTCTAATGCGGTCCTGTGCTGATCAGCTCGCCGGGTTGTTTGCATCTATCTTTAATGAGTCCCTCGCTACATCTGTGGTCCCCACCTCCTTCAAAAAATCCACCATCATCCCTGGCCCTAAGAACAGTAAACCCTCTTGCCTAAATGACTATCGTCCAGTGGCTCTCACATCTATAGTCATGAAGGTCTTTGTGAGACTCATTAAAAACACCATTTGCACCTACATTCCTGACACTTTGGACCCTCTTCAGTTTGCCTATCGTCCCAATAGATCGACTGAAGATGCCATCTCTCATGTCCTCCACTCCTCCCTCACTCACAACGACAGCAAAAGTGGGAACTACGTAAGGCTGCTATTTATTGACTATAGCTCAGCCTTTAACACCATAGTTCCCATCAAGCTAACCTCCAAACTCCTGGATCTCGGCCTGAATCCTTCTCTCTGCCACTGGATTGAGGACTTCCTCACTGGCAGGCCTCAGGTGGTGAGAATAGGCCAGTCCACCTCCTCCTCCATCACCCTGAGTGTGGGAGCTCCACAGGGCTGTGTCCTGAGCCCCCTGCTCTACTCTCTCTACACGCATGACTGTTTGTCCACACACAGCTCCACCTCTATCATCAAATTTGCTGATGATACTGTTGTCCTGGGCCTCATTTCCAACAACGAGACGGCATACTTGGACGAGGTGGAGCAACTAACATCATGGTGCCAGGACAACTGTCTCTCTCTGAATGTTGGCAAGACCAAAGAAATTATTGTGGACTTCAGGAAGAGACAGCAACGGACATACTCCCCCCTCATGATCAGCGGGTCACCAGTAGAGAGAGTGAGCAGCTTCAAGTACCTGGGTGTAAACATCTCCGAGGACCTGACCTGGACTGCTCACATTCAGACACAGGTGAAAAAAGCCAGGCAAAGACTGTACCACCTGCGCCAGCTGAGGAAATTCAGGGTTTCACCAGCTATCCTGAAAACTTTCTATTTAGGGGCGATAGAAAGTGTATTAACTCAGTGCTTCACAGTGTGGTATGGGAACAGCACCAGTCATGACTGCAAAGCCCTGCAAAGAGTCGTGCGCTTATCCGAGCGTATCTCAGGGTCAGCTCTCCCGTCTCTGCAGGACGTCTACACCAAACGCTGCAAAGGCAGAGCTACTAAGATCATCAAGGACTCTAATCACCCTGCAAACCCTCATTTCACGCTGCTGCCATCTGGTAAGCGCTTCCAAGCCTGATGGCCAAAACTGAGAGACTCAGGAGGAGCTTCTTCCCCAGGCCATCAAACTCCTGAACTCAGTCACTTAACACCACGTGACTTCACTTCAGGATATACATACTGACATTGCACTGCACTTTCTGTTCTCGTTGTTACTGTGTAACAACCTGTTATAAACCTGTTTGGACATTATACTCTTATACATTTGTTAACCACATATTTATAAGTCTACAGTTTACTCACTGCACAGTCTACTTCACTTATTTTATTCCACTTCTTTATTCTTATTTTTTTACATTTTTCTTCTACTTGACTTGATTATTTATAATTCTACAGATATATATATATATATATATATATATATATATATATATATATATATATATATATATATATATATATATATATATATATATAGTACTTTTTTATCCAATTTCTATTATAATTTCCTCCTTGTGTTTTTAACTGTGAATTTGCACTGTCCATGGAGCGGACATGTTTACATTTCACTGCCGGTTGTATATTCTGTATATAACTGTGTATGTGACAAATAAAACTCTTGAATCTATTTTTTGTCATGAAAATGACTCTGAACTGGGTCATATTTTAGTACATCATTTATAAGGATTTGCCTCTTTACGCAGACTTTGGAGCAGGCACAGAGCTACCTAAGGGCAGCCTTACCTCGACTATGCAAATTAAAATAACTCTCATTTACATGATAAGCGTTGTTCTGTTCATAAAATGCTTTCATTCAGCAAGGCAGCAGGGACCCAGACTCTTTCAAACAGCCGTGGCTGTTATGTGATG
Source organism: Paracanthobrama guichenoti (assembly GCA_018749465.1). Classification (NCBI taxonomy): domain Eukaryota; kingdom Metazoa; phylum Chordata; class Actinopteri; order Cypriniformes; family Gobionidae; genus Paracanthobrama; species Paracanthobrama guichenoti. The sequence goes on along the minus strand of CM031949.1, from coordinate 18,028,144 downwards.
TAAGAGTACGCCACCTGCCGGACAATGAAGAAAAGGCTCCCAGTCAGGTGATCAATGCAGACGAGTAACCTCATCACGTGATAAGTCAGTGTTGCCATGTCCTCTTTTTTCATAAGCGACTTTGTTCTTGTGTTTATCAAGCCGCTTATAAATATATGAAATTGGTTGCGGTTTTTATTTTTATTACTATTCTTTCCCAAATAAAGGCACATATCGGGTATTACTTGGTCCAGGTACTGCACGGAAGTATGACCGACCAATAATAACAGTTGTCACCTGTAGTTATAGCAGCTATAATATCATAGAGATATCGTGATTCATCTTATGAATTTGTTTTTACTTTCTCCAGCCCCTCACGTACCCCAATTATATATCTTTATCCATATATATCTTGGCGCATGCGAGAGAATACATTTTTAAATTATCTATTTTAGATTTTGATAAATCACTAATTTAATTCTGAAATGTAAACCGAAATATCCTCTGATTTACCCATATTACAAACATTTCTGTATATCTCTTCCCTGTTGAATAAGAGCTCAAAAGAGGAACACATTGCAACAGCCGTTGTAGACTAGGCCTACAGTTATAGGCTGTATGCGAAACATTTTGGATTTTTTTTAAATTTTATATAAATTATATAATAAGGTCAATGAAATCTGGCAATCATCAGCTGTACAAAAACTGAGATCGACTGGTTATGCCTATTGTTTGTGAGGAAAATTGCTTATATTAGTCTTTAAATTGTTTTGATTTTTTTACAGTAAGATCTGGCAACACTGTTTTGTGCGTATTACCAACGGACCTTCTCTGTCAAGGAGGGGGACGTTCCGGATTGTCTTGGTAATGGCGGACACATGTGGCCAAGTCCTCCTTGGGTCTGGACTTACAGTCCTTTCCCATCCTCTTATGTACATCAAGGTTTTAGTTCAGGTAAGATTTACACAATGCACGCAAAAATGACAGCAGCAGCAAGCTCACGACTGCACATCCGCTGCTGTCGAGCAGTTTTGATAGCATGATACATGTTAGCCAGTGGGTTTGTTAACAGTAACCTGTTTATATGGCAATATTTCCTTCTCAGACATGAGCATTTTTTGTGTGTAAGTTAGTAGATGTGTTTACAGGGGAAAATGTGTTGATGCTCACTATTGTGTGGTTATTAGCTGTTCTAGCAGGGCTATTGACCGCTGTCTATCTAATGTGAGTTAATGCTCTGAAAGGTCAACCTGTAAGGTTTGACAGGAATAATTTTTATAGCAGTTTTAGCACATATACCAACAACTATTGCAATGTATTACTTATGCCCTCTGAAAACAATGTGAGTACCATATTCACACCAGTGTCTGGTGTCATTCAGTGTTGTGGTAAAGCACGTCTGTCTTTCTGGCTATTGATTAATGTTACTGCAGGTTTGGAGTTTATTTTCTATTTACAGTAAGGCAGTGTTTTTTACATTTACACTGTATTGCAGTTTGATAACAAATGTATACACTTGTAGTATGCAAACACTGATGTCACCCCATTTGTTTTGTGTAAAAGTGAAAGAAAATTGATTCTGCAAAATAACACCTTCTCTTATTTTTGTAATCTAAATGAGGTTTATACTTAATTTCACATTGTTTACTTGAATTGAAACAATACTGTAAGAAGGGGCCTTGTGTCTACATGTTTGTTTTCAGGGGCAATAAAATACATTGTGTATTAATTTCACACCGTTCGTCTTTAATGGCACACTAACTTGTTTGTATCTTTAAAAATGTAGGTTGGACATGAACCTCTTCCTCCTACTCTAGGCAGGAATATGTTTGGTCGACAAGTGTACCAGCTTCCAGGGCTCTTTGCATATGGTAAGATTAAGCGATGGTTGCTTCTGCACTGGGTCTACGTTGCCATTTATTTATGTGGTCTCCAATGTGATTTTAAGAATTCTGGAAAATGCATGCATTTCTTATGCTTACATTTGTGTCTTTCAGCCAAACACATCATCAAAACCGATGGGAAATCAGGCCTGTTTAAGGGTCTCACTCCGAGGCTTTGTGCTGGGACCATTGGCACCCTTGTCCACAGTAAAGTCTTGCAGGTACTATATGCACACCAGGTTTTTCGGAGGTTTATTTCTTGTAGACCTCATTGATAAATGGAAAGGAATTTTATTCTACAGAATATGCTAAGAATGAGAAAGATACCAGATAACTTTTTAGACTATTGCATGTGAAGTGATGTAAATTCTGACTGGAAATACACAACCCCCACCCACATTTGCCGTCTGACTGTGTAGCTGCTAGTTGATGAAAGTCATATTGTTTTCATATCCTATAGCAACGAGGGGCTTGTTCGTGTGAGTTTGTTGTGTTTGGAATGGCTTGGAAGTGTGTAATCTTGTCATTTAGTGTATGATGCCCAGTTTTCTCCATAACCATTAACTACATCATCAAGTGTATGATGATTTGTGTAAAAGTCATGTAGTGTATTCCAGCAACTGTGGTCTTTGCTGGGTGTTACTGGCTGTATGTTGTTCAGGCTGTTGCAATGTGACTTGTAATTATCTGGCTGGGCACAGTTGAGCAGAGGTTATTTATACTTTATATCTCTAACCTTTGTTTTAACCCACAGAAGTGCCAGGAGGAAAAAATTGAGGTAGGAACACATGCATGTTTTCGGAAGTGTTATTTTAGTGCTCGAGTCCAACTTCTTTCTTTCTGTTCTTTCGTTTCTTTCTTTCTTTCTGTTCTTTCTTTCTGTTCTTTCTTTCTTTCTGTTCTTTCTTTCTTTCTTTCTGTTCTTTCTTTCTGTTCTTTCTGTTCTTTCTTTCTTTCTTTCTTTCTGTTCTTTTTCTTTCTTTCTGTTCTTTTTCTTTCGTTCTTTCTGTTCTTTCGTTCTTTCTGTTCTTTTCTTTCTCTTTCGTTCTTCTTTCTTTTTCTTTCTTTCTTTCTTTTCTTTCTTTTTCTTTCTTTCTTTCTTTCTTTCTTTTTTTTCTTTCTTTCTTTCTTTCTTTCTTTCTTTCTTTCTTTCTTTCTTTCTTTTTCTTTCTTTCTTTCTTTCTTTCTTTCAACTTTGGCTGTCATTTGCTGCAGTCTGTTGCACATTTGTATGTTCGGTGATATAATAGCCTGCATCTCATCTTTTCGCCCTCACAGATGGTGAGAAGCGGCCAGAAAGCAGAGGATGGTTCTCTGCAACATGTAGTAAATGAGGTGAGCAGAATTTAAGACTGACTCTTATGCCTTCTTGTATGCAAGCAAAGGCCTGTTCACAGTCACAAGTCTGATTAGGCTGAATGAGACCCATACTATAGAAAATATTTCTGCTTTGAAATGTTTTGTGTATTTCTAATGCTTTTTTTTTTTCTACTTGCCTCTTCATTTTATTTGTCCTCTCAGACCACTAAAGAGATGATTGCACGCTCATGTGCTACAATTGTCACGCACCCTTTTCATGGTAAATACAATTAATACAATAAATGACATGTTTTGTGATTTGAATCTCACTTTTCTCTCAATCTGTGAATGTCACCTGTTGTCTTTTACATGCCAGTGATCACTCTCAGATGCATGGTCCAGTTTATTGGTAGAGAGGCCAAATACAGGTCAGTTATTTTCTTTTCTAGGATTTCAGGTTTTTAACTCTGCATCACACATTTTATTTTTGTTTGTTCCTTCCAGTGGCGTCTTTGACTCCATAGTTACCATCTACAGGGAAGAGGGAATCCTGGGTTTTTTTGCGTAAGTGCAAAGTGACATTTTCAAATCAGGTAGTCTGTGGTTTGTCTCATGATGCAGTTGTACTAAAGTTGTACTATTTCAAATGCATGGCACCAGCTTAACTGCAACACTTGAGGTGGGATACATAATATACGTGGAAAAAAATCAATCAAACCTCACAAATCTACTAGTAATTTTAAGTGCTAATTAAATAAAATAATTGATTGGATTTTTTGGTGAATGTTGTTGTTACATTTGTGCCTTTAACTGTATTTATGCATTTGTCAACCCACAGTGGCCTCATTCCTCGTTTACTGGGTGATGCTCTTTCCCTGTGGATCTGCAACATGCTTGCTCACTTCATAAACACATACGCTATAGACGACTCGGTACGTAAGCACACACAAACCCATGTGCAAACAATCAAGCATCTTGACCCTAGATTTGTACAAATAATCAGTATTATAATTATGTGAGATACTTTTCATTTCTGTATTTATCGTTTCATCATTGCATAGTGTTTTGCTAGAACAACAATTGTGCATATTGGTGCGTTCAAGTCAGGTCGTAAAGATCATATTTACGAGTTGAACGCACATGAACCCCCCACCACAAAGTCATAAATACCAGTGGGAAGTTCTGGATTTTCTTTTAAGCCCCAATCTGTACAAGTTGGGCGCATGTCAGTGTGAACATGGCGGAATCAATGGATGCAATGTCTGTAGTTGAATATAACAGGTATTTAGCAGTGACACTGTCAGGCTTTGTCATTTACAACAAAGTAAGCTAGCATTGTAATATAACAATTATCCTAATCTATAACGATACAGTTTACAGTAGCTTCATAGATTTAATTAAAAACATAAAAGATTAAAACTCACCTGATGCGCATTCTTTATTCTTAATTTTCTATAAGCAGAGTTGACAAACCTTGCTGTATTTTCATAAAATTCATTAAAAGAAGGTACACCATCTTGCTCCGACCAAAGAGACTTAAACACACATGATGTCGTAAACACGACTTCTCACCTCGTAAATACGAATTTACCAGGAGGACTTGAACGCTCCATATGTTTGGATCATAATGCATTGTGTATACTGAGTGGATTATCCTGTTGTGCCTGTCTCAGACGAGTCATACAGGAGAGATCAAGAACTGCTCTCAAGCTGTGACCGGGGTAAGTCATCTGACATAAGCTATTCACATAATCAGTGGGAAGCGTAAAATATTGTTTTGATACCACCCTCTACAAAGCATGTAAATCATTTGCATATTCTATCAAATTTTGAGCTGAGTGACTAAATAATGTCTGTCAATCAATAGCCATTGGCTGGAAAAGTGTTTGATTTTACTCACCAGTAATTTAGTTGGAGGTTACGAATAAGCATATCACTGATATAATTTATAGCGTTTACTGTCCAATTGAGTGCTTGGGGCACCTACACATTAGAAGACTCAGACTGATGGAAAAGTATGCCATTTATCAGGGTGTTCAATAATGCGGGAATAAAGCAAATTGAAATAAAGCATTTTCCCTCTCCATTTTTACAGTGCACTATTCCCAGTGATAGCAATGGATTTGCAGTGTGAAATGTGTAGGTGCCGTTACTCGCCCGTCGTTTGGTGAAAAAGCACTCTGTTTGCTCTGTCTTGCATGCAACAAAAGAAAGTGTCAAGAGTCAGTGCAACTTGCTTTCAGTTAAAACTGCCCAAACATGCATTTTAGTCTGGAAGTAGCTTAATCCTTGTCTGTGAAACCGGGGGAAAGTGTTACCATATATTCTTAAAAGCTGCAGCATTTTGTGAAGAGAAGCTGATGAGATTTGCTCTTTTCAGATTTTTCCTACACCTCTAAATTATATAAATTTGTCTAAATTAAAATAACATAGTAAAAAAACACAAGACAACTCTTGGTTTGGAAATCCAGATGACAGCTGAAAGAGTAAATCGGAGAGATGCTTTATGTGAGCCTGTGTGTGTCTGGCGAGTAAAATTTAAAACGAGTTACTAGCCAATAGTGATTCTATTTCTAATGTGTTCGTAGAGGGTTGTTTTGACTAAGTTTTGCTATTGCTCTCATTCTAACATTCCCCCCCCTTTTTTTCTTTTTGACATTTACTCAGTTTTTTGCCAGTATGCTGACGTATCCATTTGTATTGGTGTCCAACCTGATGGCAGTAAATAACTGTGGGTAAGGGATTTTGTGTGACTAGTGGAAGCATTTGTGAATGGCATTAAAGGAGATTTGCATGCAGTGAATCAAGTCAATAGATCTAGTTTCATAGCTTTATAAGAAGCTTGTAATCTTAAACTTGTTTACACCTTCACCTCATGATCAATTTCTTTAAAACAAGTTATTTATTCACTATTTTTCCTTTGCCAAATTTATGTACTGACATGTAGGCTACCTGAAGTTTGCTGAACTGACCCCTACTATATTTAAGACTAATGGAGGTATAGTTGTAAACAGATTATAATTTGTAAATAATGTATCTCCTGATCTGACCCAGGCTGGCTGGAGGTCTGCCACCATATGCTGCCATTTATCCCAACTGGCTCCACTGCTGGGGTCACCTGAGCCGAGAGGTGAGAATTTTAAAAAAAGCATTACTGGGAATGGGGATTTGAGTTTTGTTAACAATTTTTGAATGTCTCTGTTCTTTTGCTAATGGCCTTCTATTAATCTATTAATTCTGTTAATTGGATTCTGACTAGGCTAATCAAGTTAAAGGGCTAATAGAATTAAAGCAGCACTCTACTGTAATGAGTTTAACTACGTGACTCTGAAAAACCAAAAAGAGTTTTATTCTAGTAAGCTGGATCTGTTCCTCCTGTTGCTGAAGATGTTTCTCTTGTCATCCAAATAAATGATCTAAATAGTTCATCTGTTGTCTGGATGAGCAGAACATCTTGAGCAACAGAGAAAAAATGTTTTGTTGAACACTGTCTAGGATTGTTTTTCAACTGTGACCTACAAACTAAAACATTTCACAGAGATTTAAGTTATTTCTTTAGCAATGTTACCAGATAATCTAATTCTGATTCCCCCTTTCTCCTTGTGTGTCTCAGGGCAACATGAGCAGAGGCAACAGCCTGTTCTTCAGGAAGGTGCCTGCAGGGAAGATGTATGCCATTGAGCAGAAGAGATTTTTTTGAATGGGAAGCTATCAGCATAGTCTATAATTATGATAATATAATTGAGCTGGCCCACAAAGTTGGACTCCTAATCCTTCGTATGCACTTGTTTAAGATGACAAACTTTTTTTGATAATCAGTCTGCATCAGCCTCCAGGATTATTACTGTTAATTTTATCAGTACCTTTTCACTACATTGTGATTTGCTTTGATTTAAAATCATGAAGAGCTTTATTTTAATACCCAGGGATTTGTATACATAGCCAAGTAAAATAAACTGCAGTATAATTTCAGTGAAGCACTCAAGGGTGCTCTCGACCATCTGTGCCCCTTACCCCTGTTTTTTTTGTGCTCGACCATAATGCACGTCAGTAAAACGGTAATTATAGATCTGCGTTTGTCTCTACTGGTTCATGCACTGACTGACTGACAAACAAGAAATTCTCTATCCTGTTAGTAGCAGACTGACTTGTTTATGTGAGAGGAAGTTTATGCAGCACCTTGAGCCACTGTATTGTCCATCTGATGTCTACTATGATGTGTTTTGCATAATTTGCTAAATTTGACCCCCCCACCTTGGTCATTGTGACAGATAAGCCTCTGTGGTTTGGACAGTGTGGAGGTGGACTTCTACCCACATTTCCATCACATCTCAGTCAGAAACAATTGAGATTTTTATTTCTAACCACATTCAAATGGACCCAAATAAATGTGAGAATGCTTTTTTTGGTCTTTGTGTCTTAGCTGTACATAATCTGCACAACAGACTGGTGCTAAACTTTTCAGGAACTAGCTGTAACATTGTGTTACTTAATCTTCCATTGTATTGTCATTGTGCATAAAACTAAAAATACAGGGCAAATTAAATGGCATCATATTTGCATATGTTGCAAGCAAGAATACATATATATATAGAGGGAAAATTATTTATTAAATAGGTGTTTATTAACAGCTATGGATTTAATTTGAACTATTGAGCTTCATCTGGGGTCTGCCAGTTATTGTTTGATAATGTTACATTTTTGTGGGATGGGGTGAAGAAATGTGCATTAAATAAAGTTATTAGTATCAACCAAAGTTAAGCTAAATGTTTAATTGTCATGTCTACATTGAGTATTGTGGTAAATGTAAAGTACAGTTACATGACTTTGTACATCAGTATTTCAATTCCTGTGAAAACACAAAGCAGAGAAATATGGTACAGTATACTTTCTTGGTGAGATATAAAGATGCCCTCAGTATTTTTTGTTTTCTTGTCAATATGGATCAGTTGATCATGTGATCTCAACATGAGGTGACCCTCTTCATGTAAAATAGTGATAAGATTGAAGACTTTATACAGTACTAAAAAGTACAATTCTTTATTTGTAAAACTTGCTGAGTGCAGCTTACTCTGTCTCTCCACCAATGTATTGTACCCCTAGTTTGACAGACAAGGCTTAAACCTAGTCTTGGACTAAAATGCATGTTAGAGCTGTTACAGCTGAAAGCAACTTGCACTTACATATCTTAAAATGTCACTGACATTGTTGCACACCAGTGGGTTTTTTTTCTAAGGCATATTTTAAAAAGCTACTTAAATGTCTTAATTGAACTAAGGCCTAATCCTGGCTTAATCTAAGCCCTGGCTATGAAACCTGAAAAAGGTTTAAGACCTCTAGTTTACGTACGAATTCGTTGTTCTGTTTCATAAAAGGGACCCAAATCAGAGCGCGTAGGGATGAGTCATAAGCAGTTTTCCTCCGCGCCAGGTGGGGGCAGTGACGCTCACTGACGTGATCCACATAAACACAAACACGTTCCTGAGAAGAAACGGAATTTCAAGATGTCGTCGCTGAATGACAGATCAGTTTGGGATGAGGTGGAGGTTTGTTTTATATTTTTTGGGTTCTGTTCTATTTCCCAAAACTAGTTAATGTTGTACATATATGCAAAAACATGTTGTTATTAGAAGAAACGTGTTTAAATGGTGTTTGAACACTGGCATTGTGTCTGTTGGTTTTCTGATTGAAGAGCATAGCATGACACAGTGAATTTCATTTTGCTTCATTCGTTTTTTTTTTTTTATAAGCGTGTGCATTCAACCCTACTGTCATTTAGCTTGATAAATATGACAGAACAACTCTGATTTTAATTTGGTCCCAAATTACAGGAAGGTCACAATACATCTTTAGTAAAACTGATGATAGCGTGCTAGGATAACATTAGCAGAGGTAAGCTAGCGGTGATCATGGTAACCGATGTTTTCTTCTGCTCGTTAAGTTTGATCAGATGTTATTACTATTCATTATAATGATTAGATGATGTGGTTAGGGAAGACTGACAGGCGCAGGCAGACGTGATGATAAATAAAGAATATTCTTATTCACACATGACCTCGTTGTATTTTATAGGATGGCATCGGCGAGGAAGTTCTTAAGATGTCCACTGAAGAGATTGTCCAGAGGACTCGTCTTTTGGACAGTGAGATTAAGGTAACTTTACCCTTCATTCACATTCATTTTGTAGATGGTTGTTTTCAGTGTCTGCATGCAGTTCTGTATCTCATTGTAATATGTATGATTTCAGATCATGAAGAGTGAGGTTCTGCGCGTCACTCATGAGCTGCAGGCCATGAAAGACAAGATCAAGGAAAACACAGAGAAAATCAAAGTGAACAAGACTCTGCCCTACCTCGTCTCTAACGTCATAGAGGTAAAATGGGGCAGTAAAGAGCTTTTTAAATCCCTATCTGTATACTTATGGGAGTTCAAGTTTGTATGTGTTGTGTGTTTGAATGGAAGCTGCTGGATGTCGATCCTAATGACCAGGAAGAGGATGGGGCAAACATTGATCTGGATTCACAGAGGAAGGGCAAGTGTGCGGTCATCAAAACATCCACACGGCAGGTGAGTCGAATAGAATATGAACAGCTGCAGTCTTGTTTTTATGTGGCTTACCATCATGCTTTTCTTTTCTTCTCTTCTTTACACACATTTTCCAGTACTTTTGTGTAGGTTTAAGGTTTTAATAACTTTGTCTTAAGGGGTTTGAGGTGTATGACCTACACCTAGTAGTGATGCACTGAAATTTCAGCAACCAAAAAATAACATTTTGGTAATTTTGCTGTTTTTGTAAAATCAATTCTGTGCATCACTAATATTTAGTGCTATAATTCCAGACCTATTTCCTGCCTGTGATTGGTTTGGTGGATGCTGAGAAACTGAAACCCGGTGATCTTGTGGTAAGTGAGAATTAATTTCCTTAATTTGTCTTAATGTTGTTTAAAGTCTGTTTTGCCTAGAAATGTTGAATGTGCTTCTGGACCTGTTCGCAGGGTGTGAATAAGGACTCCTATCTGATTTTGGAGACTCTACCCACTGAGTATGACTCTAGAGTTAAGGCCATGGAAGTGGATGAGAGGCCTACAGAGCAGTACAGTGACATTGGTGGCCTTGACAAACAGATCCAAGAGGTACTGATAAAGGCTGATAAATTGCCTCATTCCAGTCCACAGTAGATCACAATGACAGTTTGGCAGTTACTCAACTCACTGCTTTTCTCTTTGCAGCTGGTGGAGGCGATTGTTCTGCCCATGAATCACAAAGAGAAGTTTGAGAATCTGGGCATCCAACCACCAAAGGGAGTGCTGATGTATGGACCACCCGGCACAGGAAAGACCTTGCTGGCCAGAGCCTGTGCAGCCCAAACCAAGGTGCAGTGTCTCTGAGAGAACCATCAGTGCTGTGTTGCTTTTGAAGTTGAAGTTGAAGTTTATTTGTCATTACACATGTACAAGTACAGTATAACGAAATGAAGTTTGGAGCAAGCCTCCGGGCCGCAGCCGATTATTCAGGCGCCGTGTTTGCGGTGTTTATAACCGATGATAACAAACTACAGTCTACAGTGTGGTATTTTAACATCCACTATAGTTTGTGTTGGTGCCTCACTCTTTACCTCAATTTTGTCCTTTCTTAGGCAACATTTTTGAAGTTGGCTGGCCCTCAGCTGGTGCAGATGTTTATTGGTGATGGTGCCAAACTGGTGCGTGATGCATTTGCTCTTGCCAAGGAGAAAGCTCCCTCCATCATCTTCATTGATGAGCTAGACGCTATTGGCACCAAGCGCTTTGACAGTGAGAAGGCCGGAGACAGAGAGGTGCAGAGGACCATGCTGGAGCTGCTGAATCAGTTAGATGGCTTCCAACCCAACATGCAAGTGAAGGTACATACTTGTGCCCATATGCTACTCTGTCACAAACATGGGCCTGTCAGCCTATCCCTACTTGTTTTTTCTTGTTTCCTCCAAGGTGATTGCTGCCACTAACAGGGTGGATATCCTTGACCCGGCTCTGCTGCGTTCAGGTCGTCTGGATCGTAAGATTGAGTTCCCCATGCCCAACGAGGAGGCTCGCGCTCGCATTATGCAGATCCACTCACGCAAGATGAATGTCTGGTATGGAACATTTATTCCTTTGTGTTTTAGTTGGTCCTTAGGTGTTGTGATTTGAGAAAATATAGATTTAATTTATGTATTATGTTGAACATTTACAAGATATGAAGTTGAACCTGCAAAGCAAGCTTTGTAGAAACGTGTTCAGAGTAGGGATGAGTCACAATTTTCATATATTCGATTAGTTGATTTTAATTATAGAATATCGAATAGGTAGTGCGTTATTTTCCTGTATTTACCTGTAACATTACCTGTATATGTTTTCAGTGCTGATGTGGTGGTGACGCGTTCATTTTAGGCTTCTCCTTTTTATATTTTAGACATTCATTAAATAAAATAAACTATAAGATGTGCTGCGCTGGTGGAAACAACACAAGACTGTCAAGAGTCCACGCCAGCAGCAGCAGCGAGCGTTCCTTCAGTGCAGCTGCAAGAGCTATGGCCTTTACACCTGCTCACTTCATTCGTTTTCTCTGATCAGATATCTATCCGATTGTGAAAAGACCAGGAGTAAAAGCCTTTTGAAGTTATTTCTAGATGGATTAATATCCGACCACTAATACAAATCAATTCTATTGCGGTGTTTGATCATGAGCTGATGATGAATAAAATGCAGCTCATATCTGTTGCTTTCGTTGACGTGAACTCCGTTAAATGTGCATATAACGCGGGAACTGAAGATCGGATTTATATTCATTTTGCGGAGAGGTGTAAGGTAAGACAAACTGCATGTTTTTTTATTTGTATTTAGTTTATTAGTAGATTGCGTAGCCTGTTTCGTTTGCGATCAACTGTTGCGAGCAGCATCAGCCCATGCCTCAACATGTCAAAAACACCTTTTTACTGTGGTGGTGATAGTAAACACAAGCTAAACTAGCATTTTGATATTCATGAAGTGTTTATGTCTATTGACTTTTATTATAGGCAAGACAAGTCAAGTATTGATTTGAGGAGCTAAATTGATCAAATGTGGTTAAACTCTCTGTCGGCCGCTTGCTCGTCATTTTAAAAAACTAAAACTTTAACAAACAAAAAATGCTCCACACATTTTTCTAAATTAACTTTAATAAAGAAACTAAACGAATTCTAACTACTTTAAAAACAAAACTGAACTATTTTAATGGCTGCTACAGTCAGTGTGTAATCGGACAGGAGGATAAAAAAAGCGCGAATACACTGCAGGTCGTATCTAAGGTAAATCCTCAACCCTATCATCCCTTATGTGAACTAATGACATTGTAATCGGCTAAAATGCATGCGCTGGTTACTTTTCTTCCTGAACAAGTGCGCACCCGAGTGTTGCTCACACATGCACACTGTAGACTTGTGGCATATAACGGTAACTTGGGGTGATGTCAAATAACAGTCATGTTTCAGCATGTTACAATAATTATATGGCTTAAATTAATATAGCCAATTCCCTAATGAATTAAACCGTTTGTTATCATACAGACTGAGTGTGAATGGTTTCTCTCCCTCTCTGTTTATGTGTGTAGCCTATACATGCATGCAAGCGGGGGGAGGAGTTGCGATTTTCGAATAATTCCCAGCGATCTTCGATATTCTTTTTTTATTTATATATATATATATATAAGTACTTTATAATCAAATCCTTTTCTGATCTTAGAAAAACATAATGGAAAGGTCTGAATCTCAAGGTTACATTTTGTGATAGAAGTGATATTTGGTCAGAAATTAATTAATTTGTTACAGGTGAAGGCATCAAAAAATCTCTTAGGACCTTCTTGGTGATATCAACTTCAAATTTGGAACACAACTTGGTTAAACATGACTGTTTTTTTTATAGTAATGTTAGAGTAAAATTATTTTGTGAAATACTAAAATATTTATAACAACAAATATTTAGTACAGTACATTTGATTTACAGTAAATTTAAACTTCCATAACTTTTTCATACCTTTTTGAAGGGCTTTCACTTCAGCAATAATCTTTACCCATTTAAACTTGTTTTTAATTATTCAATTTGGGTTAAAGCATGGTGTACTTTAGCAAGTAAACTAGCCAGAAAATTATATATAAACTTTCTTTTAGTTTATCTAATACACAGAATGGTATATAGGCTCTAGCACTAGCCAAATCAAACCAGAGATGCAGTTTTTTTTTTTTTTTATATATTGAGGTGTGATTTGTATTGAATTATTACACATTCTGTATGATTGGGTAATATGACACATTCTATATTGAAGTATGACATGATTACGATGATGTAGTTACGCTGACATGAAGCCAACGCGAAGTTCAAGCTTTGCGTTGTGAAACTGGGGTTAGAATTCTATGAAATGCGTTTTGTTCTCTCCCACCATTTATCGCATTATCCCTTTATTTCTTTGTGTGTGTTGTAGTCCTGATGTGAACTATGAAGAATTGGCACGTTGTACTGATGACTTCAATGGAGCTCAGTGTAAAGCGGTGTGTGTTGAGGCTGTAAGTATGATCATTGCAACCTTTAATTCTTTTACTGCTTTTATCTTTTTTGTGTGATGGTGTTAACATTGTGGTTAAGGCCCTGGACTTGGATGTCATTTGTGTGACAAGTTTAGATTTCAAAAAGGGGAAATCTAGTTTAGTCGTGTACTAAAAAGTACTACGTTTTCCAGCTTTTCACATGCTTTAATGCAAGATACAACCATCTGACAATATCGCTTGTTTTAATGCACAAATAAACCTAAAGAAGGTTTTTTTGCTTGCAAAACAGAATCTGACAAAAAAAAAAAAGCTTTCTATGGGATTAGTCATTGCTCCTGATTGTTATTACAGGTTAAATAAATGTGTATTGTTCAATTTTGTGTGTTAGGGCATGATTGCTCTGCGGCGTGGGGCCACTGAACTTAACCACGAGGACTACATGGAAGGCATTCTGGAGGTGCAAGCAAAGAAGAAGGCCAATCTGCAGTACTATGCTTAATGCAGTGGATGGCTCTGTGTGTGTGTGTGTGTGTGTGTGTCTGTGTGCACGCACGTGTGTGCGTGTAAGTGGTCCAACAGCAGGATTGGGCACACCTTTGAACCTGTGCTGCTAAGATCCAGTACTGTTCTGAGTAATGACCTGGTTCTGATGGAGACAGATCAGCTAAATTTAGACTGGACTGCCTCCCAGTGATGACTTGTGGATTATTTTTCAGTTAACCTTTATGTTTGTCTCTCAATTCAGTAAAACACAAACCTTTTTTCCATTTATTTGTTTGTTTGTTTTTTCTATGAAGTGTTATGTTTCTGCATATCTCCACTGTTATTAACAGAGTTTGTCAGGGGCCCCACTGAAAGGGGTAAAGTTAGGCCGATTCTAAATTTCACTTTTGGGGCCCCCAGAGATCGGTTTTATTAGTAGGCCTAGTAGTAATGTAATAAAAAAAAAGATAAATGTATAATCTACCAAATAAAACAAAATCATGGCTTATTTCTGCAAAATCCAGCCAAACGCTCCACTCATGAACCGCTCATGTTCACCAGTAAAACTGTTAGCTCAAATCCGCTCTGACATGAAATTTCTCTGTACTGTACTTTTTGTAGCCATTAAGAAAATTTTAGTTTCTTATTATGTTTAAATATTATGGTTTTTTTTTTATTTACTGTTGATTTATGAAAAGTGAACAGCATGAGTAAGAAAGGACACAGAAATTATTTTGACCACTTCATTAAGTTATAGTTTATAGAAAGCCTTTCTTTAAAGTGAATTTCGATTTGTATAAATTGTATCTTAATTTTAATCAGTGTTTCATCAACCAATTGCCTGGGTGTAATATGCAAATATAGCAGACAGTATAGTCACGACATGGAAGCGTCGGCGAAACTAAATTAAATGATTAATTGCATTGCACGTCAACTGTATCGTGTTTCACAGACATGAGAAATGTCACTTGAAATGTCTACTTTTAAACTAAATTCAAAACGAAGAAGAAAAAAAAAGGCTACACTCTTGATTATGTAATGTGCATTTCTCTCGTGGCGTGTCCTATACTGTGGAGATGGCGAGTCAGCAGACACTGACACAGAAAAATCTAGAGTTTATTAATAAACAATTAAAATGTCTCCTTGCTATTTTTGACACATTCATAATCATTACTTTTGCCAGTTCTTTGTGGCAAGCTTTATGAGTGCGCAATAGGGTAATATATTATGCAAGTGCTCATTAGGCTATGGTTTAGAATTCTCTCCAGTGTGTATATATATATTTATGTTATTAAATTAATAAAAGTGCTTAACCAACGAATGGCTTAAATGAACAACTACTAGTCAAGTATAGAAAAAACTTTAGTCGGGGGCAGCCCTACATTTTTCACATATTTTTGAACCAGCATATCACAAAGGGCATTCTGGGCTGGGCTGAGCGAGCTTGCATAATAGGTCAGTATTAGATTTTGGATGGCTAGCTTGGCTTGTATGTTTGGTGTGGAATGGGTGCGATAGGGGGCCCAATCTCATATTCTTTAATAGGGCCCAAAATTGCTAGCGGCTCCCCTGGAGATTGGGAAAATCAGTAGTGAATGATCCTGATTTTGTAATCAAGCTTTCCTATTTTTCAAATCTTAAGTGTAATTTCTGTACCACTTCAATTAAAAAAAAATACTCTTTTAAAACGCTTCCAATCTGCCATCATTCATACAAACAATTAGTCCTATCTAAAACTTGTGCCGTTGGTTTCACCAATGCTGCCGCATTGTGCCAAGGCTGCTTGAGATCCTCGGACAAAGAGGAAAGGAAACAACCTACATTGCTGGAACTGAAGAAAGTATTTACATTTTTTAAAGGGGTCATGAATTGAGAAATCAACTTTCCCTTGATTTTTTTATATATAAAAGGTCATGGTAATATAAGAATATCCTGTAAGTTTTAGAGCTGAAAACGCCCTTGTTAGTCAAAGAAAAGCTTTTATTGACAGCTGGCTCAGCAAACGATCGATCTGTGAATGTACTTCCCTATGAAGTCAGAGAGCAGTGAAACGCTGCCTCAACCAAAGAAGAAGAACGTCTAATTCTGTAGCCGCGCATGACATGTCATAGATAAATAACGTAGGCCTACGTGGAGCTAAATGGATCGAACTTCCAAGCAATATACATGCCACATAAGCTTCATTTGGATTCCAATATTAGCAATACATGGTTGAACTTTATTTTGAATGAAGTTCCCACTCATGTGGGTAAAGATTACATGTTTGTTCTCTTCATTTCACTGTGGATTCATTTTTAAACGAGACATTTAAACATTTATATATATGTGTGTGTGTGTGTGTGTGTGTGTGTGTGTGTGTGTGTGTGTGTGTGTGTGTGTGTGTGTGTGTGTGTGTGTGTGTGTGTGTGTGTGTGTGTGTGATAGTATTGCATTAGAGATCGATATCTACTGATTATGTGTACGTGTCTAAATAAACATAACGTACCACGCTGCCACAGGCTGGAGTAGGCCTATACGTTGTATTTGAGGTGTTGTTGGTTCATTTTGCTGCAATTCGGGATCAGACTAGAACATGTATGGCCTAGGGCTCGCTAAAGCCCGACGTCCCGGGGCTAACGTTAATGTGTTTTCCAGTCGGGCTGCCAAAATGTATAACTGGCCTACCGATGGGGTATTTTAAATAGTGAAATAACATTCCTTTCTTGATGTACTTTGTTCACTCTCTTTACTTGATATTTAAAGGAAAAATACAATCGTGGAATTTTTTTAACATGCTGGTTTGTCTGCAGTGAACTTTTGTGTGGGTGGGTGTGGGTGTGTGTGTGTGTGTGTTAGTGATGCGGTTCGCGGTAATATCCACCGATCGGGCAGGCCAAGTAATAAATGATAACATTCCAATTAATTGCGGGTGGATGAGAGATAAATCGTTAGCCGCGTTTCCACTGTCAGGCCAGGGCTTTCTACGGGCTGGGCTGGGCTAATAGCCTCATACTTGTAGCACCGAGCCCAAAACCACCTTCACTAAAACCCACCCATAACACACCTCTCTGGAGCAACTTCACACAAGTTTACCACAGTTTTACAATAATAAGTGATACATTAATCATAGTTAATTAATTTGTGTCGAGATTGCACATTAGTCGTATTTACCATGTTTACTAATGGTTAGCGCAAATAGTCTTCCGCTATCACTGTTTCTGCCTTATACAGTGATCAGAATCCACATCGGATCACAAACAGAAATTATTTCAAACACTTGCTGCTGTCTGAAAGTGAGTTTTGAGCCAAAATGGTTTTAAAATAAATGTAATGCTGATGATCTAGTATATGAAATCACCCGCGGCGCCGGTGCTGCCATCTCCAACCTCAAACAAACTCTGTTTGTAATCGTAACCACTCCTCTAGCCCGAGCTGGCCCGCTTTGGACCAAGGTATTTGGTGGGCCAAAAAAACCCTGGCCGTTGGCCCAGAGGAAGCCCCTGGCACAGAGGAAGTGACAGTGGAAACTCTTCTGGCACACACTAGCACGCACGCTTTTGGACCGACAATGAAAACGCGGCTATTGTGTTTGTTTGATAAAGACATTTTGTGAGCCCTGTGGGCGAATCATTCCAGTTGCCGTTTTCCACACGTTTTCAATTCCCACATGTACTGACGGGGGAGCCGAAGCACCTTATAATGCAAAACTGGTATCCAATCATAGCAGTTTACTTCCAACCAAGTCTTCAATATGACACGCCCATTAAAACATTCCAGGAGCTAGACCAAAATCAGGGTAGAAAATAGCCTATTACTTATTCATTATGATGTTTTTGAATGCAAAAACCACGCAAACGTCATAAGTTGACCTCAGACAACAGAAGCCTATACATTTTTTTAAAAAAACAGTTCATGACCCTTTAACATTTTTTTAATTTACATTTATACATAGAAAAATGCATCCCAGAAAGTCATTGATATGAAAAAATAGACTTAATGTTATTTTCCATTAAAATTATTGCATATAAGGGCAAATAACATACTGTAGCTCTTCATAATTCAGCAACATTTCCACACTGCACAAATAGTTTGAGTTGCATCATTATGTGTTTTATCTAAAACTTGTTAGCTGCTCTTTACTCTGCCATAATGTCATGGGAAAACATTTACTGCACCCTGTCTGTTTATCACTTCCCACACTGGCAATGTGTTTCCTTTAGGGGGTGTAGTTCATGCTAAATCTCACAGATGAATGGGAAAGAAAAATCTGATTCTCACAGTCCTGTTTAGAAATTTTCTGCAGAAATGGTCCAGCTCAGTCCCAGAGTCTGTTTGCCAAATCAATCTGCTTGCCTCTCTTCATTGATCATCTCTACTAACTGTCACTTCATGTGTCCCAGATGGTATTGATGAACTCTTGCATTGTTCCTTCTCTGCTCCCTTTTGACCTCTACATATGACCCATACACACGCGAGCAGACCCCTGCAGTGCTTCCGGAGTGCTGGGTCACAGCAAGCGTACAGCAGAGGGTTCAAACAGCTGTTTATGTAGCCCAGACAGATGGAGTATGGATGGGCCGCCACCAACCACTGGTCGAAACTACAGGAAAAGGGAAGGATGCCCAATTCCACCATAGCAGAGAGAGTCTTGTTGGTGTGGAAGGGTAGCCAGCAGAGGAAGAAGGCCAGCACTAAGGTGATGATGATGCGGAGGAGCCTGCGTTGGCGTGTATGATCAGGGCGCAGGCCTAGGCTAAAGTGTCGGGAAAGGAGACGCCCCAGCCAGCCGTAGCAGAGCAGAAGCACTACCAGAGGTAACAAAAAGCCAAGAAGAGTTGATTTTAACCCCAAAGCTGCTGACCATATCAGCTCCGCCTGCTCTGAAGCTGCAGCGTCTAGTTCACTTGAGATCAAACTGGAGTAGTCCATGTCACATAAGCAGGAGGACGCATGTCCATCCTGCCTGTCGCCATCAGCTCCCACTTCTAAATCCACCTCTCTAACAGTTCGCAGAAGCAGAGCAGGAAGTGCCAGGATTCCAGCCGCTAGCCACACAATACCCACAATCCACTTGGCACGTTTGGTTGACCGTCCCTGCTTTGATCCGGTGCCACGCTGTCGTGTGATGACGTGGTAACGCTCCACGCTAAGCCCAGTCAGAGAAAACACACTTGCGTACATGTTCAATGCCACAATGTAACTGCTCACTTGACACAGAACATGGCCGAAGGGCCAGTGGTAGCCCAGTGCTGTGTATGTCGCCCACAAAGGCAGGGTCATGACAAAGGCCAGGTCAGCCAATGCTAGACTGGCTATTAAAGTCTCTGTCACTGAACGAGAATATGGGGGGGAGCGGCAAGGAGGAGGATCGGTGGACTGGGAAGATTTGGAGCAGCTGCCAATCTTCCCACGGCCTCTCACTCGGCGGTCCAGGTACACCCATAGCACTAAGCCGTTACCCAGGGAGCCCACAACAAACACCAAGAGGTATACACTCGGAATCAGCACCCAAGTTGGAGACCACTCACTGTAGTCACATGAGGGAAAGGGAGAGGGTGAAGGGAAGGGCAGAGACCCAGACATCTGAGAGCCACACACTTGCACCTACTGCAGAAAGCAAGTGAATGACATGAGCATGAAAGACAGAACTGAGAGTTTCTTCTGAGTTTTTAAGGGATGTAGAGGCGTAGAATGGTTTAACACAGTGATAGTTTTCAAGAAACACTTCTTTCTCTGATGATTGGATGCCTTTTTCCTTGTTTATCGCCGGATTCTTGTTTGTTTCCAGTGAATCCTTCCTCCTCAATCCTATTCGATTTCTGTGGGATATCACTTAAAGATAAAAGAAAAAAGGTTATTGGAAGCTGTGCATTAACAGATGAGAAAGAACTTCTCATATTATTACTGATTGTGTCACTAACATTCTCAAATCATAAATAGCCATATCACAATGGCTTATACACTGCATGGGCAAAAAAATGTTGCAAACTCTAATATATTGCTGGACTGCCTTTAGCTTTGATTATACTGTGCATTTGTTGTGGCATTGTTTTGACAAACTTATGTTACATCACAACATTTATTTCCATCAAGAGTTGCATTCATTTTTGGCTGAGATCTTGTATTGACAATGGAAGAGTCAAACCACTACATCCCAAACACTTTCAATGGGGTTAAAGTCTGGACTCTGTGGTGGCCAATTCATGTGTGAAAATGATTCCTCATGCTCCCTGAGCCACTCTTCCACCATTTGAGCCCAATGAATCTTGGTATTGAGTGGTCAAGAGTCAAACCACTCTTGGTCGAAGAAACGACTGAAGATGCATCTTTTTGATCAACACTTGACCCATTAATGCTAACACTTACTAGTCTATATAGCCTATCTATTAAAAAAACTTGCTACATGTACTGTGCTAGAGTAACTGGGGCTAGTCACAGCACTTGCATATTGTTGCCCTATTGTTGGCTTGTTGCTTCTATTGCTCTCCTCATTTGTAAGTCGCTTTAGATAAAAGTGTCTGCTCAGTGATTAAATGTCATGTAATGAATTGCTATCCTTAAATATGGCCATGGGATAAATCTTAAAACATTATTGTTAAACAATAAAAGTGTCTGCTAAACTAATAAATGTAAAGAAAACAGAGTATGTATTAATTATATCACTATATGGCAAACCTTCACTTTTGTCTAATATAAATTCCAGATGATGTGCATACTGCAATAAAATCTATTCCACAAAAGCAAAGCTCAGGTGAAAATCCAACATGAACCAAAAAATGTCATACCTGCTTTTCCTTAAGGGTTTATCTTTGCTTCTGTTATTAAATGTGCCCAGTTCCTTCTGTGCGATTAGCCTCTCTCTGTTTTCAGACAGTCTTTTTGAAGGAAGAATATAAGTCACTCTGTATCCATGGATTTCTCTTGATCTCTCTCAACTTTTTCCTCTTCCAGAATTGAATGTTTCCTTCTGTGTCTCACCTACAGTGGAAGTGCTATTTAAAGACCTTCTCCTCTTTGTGTCCATTCCCGATTCGATTCTGTTCTGTCCTCCTCCTCTCTCACAGGACCACCCCGCAGCGGTTTTGTGAGATCTCCAAACAGTCCTCCTGCTCCTAAGCAAACTTAGAACACCTCAGGCTTGAAAGAAGCTTTATACACATGACAATGTCTTTCACCGCAGCAAACAGAAAACCTCTGGCCATTACATGCACAAGGTTGTATTAGCAAATATAATATGCATTCTTACAAGCAATGGGTTACCTAAAACATTGGGAGACCAGGAAATTACAAATATGCCATATTTAATGTGAAATACAATGTTAAAATGTTTGGAAACATATAACCTATCCTAGTCTCACTTAACCTAATATACATTTATGTGAACTGTTCACCTGCCTCTGTTTAACTAATACATTCATTGTGTTGGTTCTATGTGAGCTCAGCTGCATGTCTGAGGTCCTGTTTGAACAGTGTTATGTTGTTTAGACACTTCTGAAACTCAAGGTTTCCCTACTGTGGGATTTGTCTGTTTTTGCATGTTGAGTGTCTCAATAAGAATGACAAAAAGGGAAAGTCTTTTGTCTTGAAGAAAATCCTGAAAGCGTCAACAGGACAGCTATTTATGAGGCAACATAATGACACACTGCAAATATTTAAAAATCCAATTGTATTTTCTCAAACTAATAGTAATGAATATGTGCAGAGGACAATAGCCATGGAGCCGAGGGAGCTGTTGCTCATAGAAAGTTTCATTAGCTGTGTTACAGATAAAGTGTCCAGTTTGCATCTCCATTTGAACTGGTGTAGACCAATTACCCAATAAAACATTGAGCCAATGGGAGGCCTACCCTAGATATTTTATCTCGCCCCTGGTGATTTTAAGTGACAGCCTTGATTACTGCATCCCATATATGTAGAATATACATTTCACACTAACCCCTCAGTGCCAGAAAGACATTCGTAGGTTTTCCTCTCTTGTCCCTAATTGATCTCAGCTGTACAAACAGTACAGGTCTGTAAAGAAGTCATGAGGTCATATATATGACATGAGTTAAACACACTCTGTTCTGAAAGCAGTGGGTCAAACTATAAATTGTCATACCCCATGCAAAACGTGAAGAAAAACAGAATTAACTAACAATAATTTAAGAATTATTATAAAAACTGATCATTACTTTTCATTTATTGCAAGCAAAATTGCTTTTGAGTGCTTGATAGCTATTAAAAAAAATATATGTATATGTATAATGTATGGCCAAAAAGCAGGGCATTTTGTGATATCTCCTTTTGTGTTCCAAGAAGAGGAAAGTGACGCGAGAGGGAAAAATTATCTCTGGATGCATTCCTGAATAAAGGGACTGAAGACATCCACATCCACAGATTTGAGATCCACATTTTTTATATATATGTATATTTGTATTTTACTTCCACTTTTAATATGGAACACAAAGTCTCAATTAATAGCAATAATCAACTCGTCCATTTTGAAATACATTTATGATAATAATTTGTATTTTTTTTTTATTTTGGCAGAGCAATCTCTTGCAATGTGCAGTGCAATATGTAAATCAGGTGTGTTTGAAAAAACAACACCCTCCTACACCCTTAAAAATAAAGGTGCCAGGAAGGGGTTTTCACAGTGATGCCGTAGAAGAACCGTTTTTGTTTCCCTGAAGAACCATTTTGTGAATGGTTCTTTGGATATTAAAGGTTCTTCATGGAGCCATACACCCAGCCAAAGAACCTTTATTTTTAAGAGAGTATGGGACATTGTCATTTATAAATGACGCTAAGAAAATTGTGTTTAAAATACAATAATAATGTTCAACCAATAATAATCACCTTTAGCCAATAAAATGTATTAAATCTATTAGCCATATGTTTGACATTTTGGCAGAGGGAATTCATTATAGACAAGAAAATACATACAATTACATTTTTAAAAATATATAATTATACATCCAAAGGTTTTTTTCTAAAGTTTTTATTTTTTTAATACACATTTTGTAGAAAACAATGACTCAAAGACCAAAAAGTCTGTGTGTCATGCATAAATGATAAAGTCCTTTTTGGAGATAGGCCTATTTTCTGTGTAGCTGCTACTATTGTTCAGAACTGGCAGGCAGCATAATAGTCTTTTTCCTGTGTTTTTAGGTTGATGAGTTTTATAGAAGACAAAGAGGAAAAGCTGTACCTTTTCCAGAAAAGTCCAGTTTGGAAGATGTGATGTATACTACAACCAGAGGTCAGGAAATGGTCATTGCCTATTTCCCATACACTGACAAGCATGGATGCTTTAAAAATGATGACTAAACGGGTCAATATCGAGTTACTGTACATGTGGAAAGTGTGGGCTATACTGAAAAAGAAGAGTCTTGTTGATTTTCACTTCTACTGATTTGATTTGGAATTCCAAGAAAGAAACAATGTTAAAGATTTTTTAATGCTTTTTGAAACACTAAGGCATGGTTTCATTACTTTCCAGGCAGTTAATTTGCATCTGAATTTATATCAGGATGTTGACATTTTTACATGTGAGTTTCAAATGAAATTATAAGTTATAAATTACAAAAAGGTCAGATGTAGAAAAGTAATTTTGGAAAATGAGTTTAGTCTTAAATATATGTAAAATATAAAGTTTTTTCTAGCTGTGATTTCACAGTTAGTCTCATAGAGGGTTAAACATAATTTAAAACTATTACATACCCTTTTATTATATGTACTGTATATAATACAACAACAAATTGTTAAAAATGTCACAACTGTAAGACACTACTGGTCACAGCGCACACACACACTTTGTAGCTATAGGCAGTGGAGGACATATTCAACAATGGACTGAAAAAAAAGATGTTTGCAATATAAGTCTGGGACTTTCCACGAATAAGGAATACTGCAGATAAAGACTACAAATTATACAACCCCAAATCAATCATTTTGTAAAATGCTATACAATCAAGAATCTGTGATTTTTTTAAATTCTCTTTCAAATGTATTTAACCGACAAAAGTAAATAAAAAAATAAAAAAACATTCCTATGTTTTCACAATTTTGATGGCTGCTACACACTCCAAAAAAGCTGTGACAGAGGCCAAATAAAAGTAAATAGATTATAGAATATCCAAGATAACTAGTTTTGAAACAGTCCACAATAGGTGTAGAATTGGTAATAGATGACAGTATCATGATTGAGTATAAAAGGAGCATCTCAGTCTTTGCAAGCAAATATAGGTCATGGGCCAGCACTTATACCCAAATATCATGAGAGAATTGTCAAACCATTCAGAAATCATCTACCATACATAATATTGTGATCAGAAAAATCTCAGTAGCCTACATGTAGGGCAAGGCAGACAATCTCTGTTAAATGTGCATGACCTTCAAGCCCTCTGATGCCATTGCATGAAAAACCATCATGCTACTCTGTTAAATACAGCCACATAGGCTCAGAAATACTTTTGAAAACCACTTAACACAGTCTGCCATTGCATCAAGAAATGCAACTTGAATATCTGTTAGTTACACAAGGAGAAAGCTATACATTTATTCAATGCAGAGATACCACTGAGTTCTCTGGGCCAGAGATCACAGAAAGTGTCTATAGAGTTGATATGCCTGACTACCTGCCTGTAGTCCAGATCTGTCTCTTATTGAAATGTATGGCCCAACATGAAAAGGAGAATCAGACAACAATGACCATGGACTGTTGAGCAGTTGTCAGGCAAGATTGGGCAAAAATTCCACTTGCAAAACTGCAAGAATTATTATCCCCAGACACTTTTTGGAGTGTGTTGCAGCCATCAAAATCAAAATTTGTTTATTTTTACAAAATACACTTAAGTTGTTCAGTGAAAATATTGGAAATGTTTCTTTGTACTTTTGTCAGTTAAATAAAGTTGAAAAAGAGATTCTTGATTTTATTGCATTTTACAAAATGTCCCAACCTTTCTTGACTTGGGGTTATATATATATATACGCAATGTTCTGCTGGGAAACCTTGGGTCCTGCCATCCATGTGGATGTTACTTTGACACGTACCACCTACCTAAGCATTGTTGCAGACCATGTACACCCTTTCATGGAAACGGTATTCCCTGGTGGCTGTGGCCTCTTTCAGCAGGATAATGGGCCCTGCCACAAAGCAAAAATGGTTCAGCAAATTGTTTGTGGAGCACAACAATGAGTTTGAGGTGTTGACTTGGCCTCCAAATTCTCCAGTTCTCAATCCAAGTGAGCATCTGTGGGATGTGCTGAACAAATAAGTCCGATCCATGGAGGCCCCACCTCGCAACTTACAGGACCTAAAGGATCTGCTGCTAACATCTTGGTGCCAGATACCACAGCACACCTTCAGGGGTCTAGTGGAGTCCATGCCTCGATGGATCAGGGCTGTTTTGGCAGCAAAAGGGGGACCAACACAATATTAGGAAGTTGGTAATAATTGTATGCCTGATTGGTGTATACAGGTGCTGGTCATATAATTAGAATATCATCAAAAAGTAGATTTATTTCACTAATTCCATTCAAAAAGTAAAACTTGTATATGATATTCATTCATTACACACAGACTGATATATTTCAAATGTTTATTTCTTTTAATTTTGATGATTATAACTGACAACTAAGGAAAATCCCAAATTCAGTATCTCAGAAAATTAGAATATTACTTAAGACCAATACAAAGAAAGGATTTTTAGAAATCTTGGCCAACTGAAGAGTATGAACATGAAAAGTATGAGCATGTACAGCACTCAATACTTAGTTGAGGCTCCTTGCCTCAACTAATTAACCACCTACAGCCTGAATTAACCGCCTACAGCCTGAATTACTGCAGCAATGCGGCGTGGCATGGAGTCGATCAGTCTGTGGCACAGCTCAGGTGTTATGAGAGCCCAGGTTGCTCTGATAGTGGCCTTCAGCTCTTCTGCATTGTTGGGTCTGGCGTATTGCATCTTTCTCTTCACAATACCCCGTAGATTTTCTGTGGGGTTAAGGTCAGACGAGTTTGCTGGCCAATTAAGAACAGGGATACCATGGTCCTTAAACCAGGTACTGGTTGCTTTGGCACTGTGTGCAGGTGCCAAGTCCTGTTGGAAAATGAAATCTGCATCTCCATAAAGTTGGTCAGCAGCAGGAAGCATGAAGTGCTCTAAAACTTCCTGGTATACGGCTGCGTTGACCTTGGACCTCAGAAAACACAGTGAATCAACACCAGCAGATGACATGGCACCCCAAACCATCACTGACTGTGGAAACTTTACACTGGACCTCAAGCAACGTGGATTGTGTGCCTCTCCTTTCTTCCTCCAGACTCTGGGACCCCCAAAATTTGCTTTCATCAGAGAACATAACTTTGGCCCACTCAGCAGCAGTCCAGTTCTTTTTGTCTTTAGCCCAGGCGAGACGCTTCTGACGCTGTCTGTTGTTCAAGAGTGGCTTGACTCAAGGAATGCGACAGCTGAAACCCATGTCTTGCATACATCTGTGCGTAGTGGTTCTTGAAGCACTGACTCCAGCTGCAGTCCACTCTTTGTGAATCTCACCCACATTTTTGAATGGGTTTTGTTTCACAATCCTCTCCAGGGTGTGGTTATCCCTATTGCTTGTACACTTTTTTCTACCACATCTTTTCCTTCCCTTCGCCTATCTATCAATGTGCTTGGACACAGAGCTCTGTGAACAGCCAGCCTCTTTTGCAATGACCTTTTGTGTCTTGTCCTCCTTGTGCAAGGTGTCAGTGGTCGTCTTTTGGACAACGGTCAGGTCAGCAGTCTTCCCCATGATTGTGTAGTCTACAGAACTAGACTGAGAGACCATTTAAAGGCCTTTGCAGGTGTTTTGAGTTCATCAGCTGATTAGAGTGTGGCACCAGGTGTCTTCAATATTCAACCTTTTCACAATATTCTGATTTTCTGAGATACTGATTTGGGATTTTCCTTAGTTGTCAGTTATAATCATCAAAATTAAAAGAAATAAACATTTGAAATATATCAGTCTGTGTGTAATGAATGAATATAATATACAAGTTTCACTTTTTGAATGGAATTAGTGAAATAAATCTTTTTGATGATATTCTAATTATATGACCAGCACCTGTGTGTGTGTGTGTGTGTGTGTGTGTGTGTGTGTGTGTGTGTGTGTGTGTGTGTGTGTGTGTGTCTACTTTATAATACTGCAGATTAATTTGAAACAATGAGATGCACATGGAATCATAAATATTTAACAGAATCCTCAAACTCTCAATTTGCATAAAACCGCATGTTCCTTTTATTGGTCGCATAAAGGTTCAGTAAGTTTTGCTGGCTACAGTGATAACAAGAAGCTAATCAGTACACTGAAAAGACTGCATGTCTACATCACACAATGTTTTTCAAGAGATTTTAAGTTTTAAAAAAGACATTCATAATGAGGAAAAGGCATTTATGAAAATGACAGTGATATGACACATTAACCCTTCTCAGCATCAGAATCCTCACAACCTACTCAGTTGTACCACTTCTCTGGGTAAAAGGATTAGCTGTGAAAGAGTGCATGTACGCAATGAGAGCAATATTTTAACACAATCAATTTGTTTCACTATTAAGTGCAAAATAAAAAATTAAAATTACAAGCTTTAGCTTACAAGCTTTAGCATTGAGCACACACAGTTTTAACATACAGCTGAGATTTAAGCTGTGAATGCTTCTTTGACCACTTAACTCAAGATATAGAAGATCTCTGCATTCTCACTGCATGATACCACTACCAGCTTTACAAGGAACAATGCAGAAACCATTGTGTTTGTGATGTTTTAGAGAACACCCCACCAGAAGAGAGCTAGTGAGAGCAGGATTCCGACCACAGAGCGGCTGGACACTGACAAGGGTGCTGTGTTACACAGGTCAGAGGTACAGCAGGAGAACTTGAAGCTGGAAATTTTGGGAAATTTCTCGCTGATGAGGTTGCGATCACAATCAGAGTACTTTATACACTGCCTGTATGTGTCACCACCTAAAAAAAAGGAAAGCGAAGGGACATGGGTCAAAGGGTCATGGGAATGGTTGTGCCATTTTGACAATTTGTTAGATTACAGAAAGACATTTTTATATTTTTATATATATATATATATATATATATATATATATATATATATATATATATATATATATATATATATATATATATATATATATGAGAGAACTGACACCTCTTTCGTGACGGACAAGCAGGCATCATCATAGTAGCAGTCTCGAATTTTAGAGCATGTGCCGGAGTAGTCCTTACAACTGTAACATTTAATTGCAGAGCCTTAAGAGACACAGAGACAGAGAAACCTTTATGCAAGAACAAGACTGCAAAATAGGGCAAAAACACAAGTTATGCACTGTGAAAGCATGACCAATGGCAATACATACCAAATCCCACCAGAGCCAGAACGAACACCACACACACTCCAACAGAAGCTTTCATTATGCCTTCAGTTTACCAGTCTAATTGTTACAGAGAGAGAGAGAGAGAGAGAGAGAGAGAGAGAGAGAGAGAGAGAGAGAGAGAGAGAGAGAGAGAGAGAGAGAGAGAGAGAGAGAGAGGAGAGAGAGAGAGAGAGAGAGAGAGAGAGAGAGAGAGAGAGAGAGAGAGAGAGAGAGAGAGATTTGGATTTGTCTGAATGTGACTGATGCCATTGAATATTCATCATAAATTTAGATTTTAAAAAATCATCCTAAATGTGCTCAAAAAAAGCTAAAGCTGCTCAAAGATGGTTTAGACGTGTGACTCAGTGTTGTTGTTTTTTGTCCATACATGGAAGTCAATGGTCACCAAAACAGCATAGCATCTTTTGTGTTCCACAGAAGTAAGAAAGTCATTCAGGTTTGAGACAAAATTATACTGAGTAGATGATGACAGAGTTATCATTTTTAAGACAGTCATCTAAGGAATACATAGTTTTTTGCCAAGATAATCCAGTTTTGGCCAATGATCTGGCTTAATATTAGCTATTATTACTGCAACTACCACAACTATTATTGTTGTTCGTTTGTTATTTTGTATTTTAGGTTTGCACATTATTTTAATATCCCGGTGTATTATTTGCCTTTAGAACATCCACATATAATAATTAAAATACATTTAACATATTTATATTTATGGCACTGCACTTAGTACAATGTGACATTTATGAAAAATACACTTGTTCTGAGAACACATTTCAGTTAAAATTGACCGTCACAAATACTTGATCCTGCTCTTAATGTCTCAATTGTTTATCTAACAGTTTACCTAAAAATATTTAATTTGGATAGGATTCACTCAAAAATACCAGATTAAAAATCTAAATTTTTAAATAAGTGTTGGTGTCACTGACAGCTGTGAGACAAGCTGTCAGTGACTCCAAACACTTATTTCAAACTTTTATTAGATAATGAATTAATTTTCTTTACAGGGTTTAGTAACATAAATGTATAGTAACATTTCTCTTACAAATTTTAACATAACCGCCTACCATAACCATAAAAACCGAAGAAAAAAAAAAAACCGAAATGTGTAATCAGCCTGTACCACAAGCAAAGAATGTTCTTAAGCAGTATGCTGTTATCTTTATCAGTTACTCTTCTGTAGTCTTACCCCAATGTGAAGAAGGAATCCAACCACAGAGACATCCAAACCAGTCTGAAAACTGGAGAGCCTGAGCCTGCTTACCCTTCTTTAAACACGCCCACAGTGCTCTTCAATGAGTCTTTTGTGTCCTTTTTATTGTGTACCTACATACTGTCCTAAAATATTTAAATGTAATAATTATTGAGTATTATGTGTTAAAAAAAAGAAATAACATCGCTATAAGAATTCATAAATAATTGATTTATCACAAAGTAATGCACTGTACATTAGCAGCAGGACAGTCAACCTGAAACAGAGCTATTCAGTAGTATATTGATAGTAGGGTGACTTCAGGGTGATTGGGACACTTTTCCCAATTCATCTCAATGGCAAAAATGTCCCAAACACCCTGAATTCACCCTACAGCATATTGTGATTTCTGTAACTGTTCAATTCCAGTGTTATTCTGTTCCCAGGAATGAAACTGCAACCTTCTCTAATCAATCATGTAGTCAAAAGCTGAATATTAATATTTTTCACAAAATTTAATTTTCCATTCCTCATTCAGCCAAGAGCCAAAATCTTGCCGCTCAACATACATGCACAATATTTATATTCTTACTTGCATAAACAAGACACAAAGAATGTCTTTTTCATTGGTTCACTTATTTAATTTTTCTTCTCTCTTCACAATTTTTTGGGTGAAACATTTTTACACTACAATTTTTTAAATGTTAAATTTTCTACAATTTTAAAGCAGTGAAATCAATTACATACACCATATGAGCTGAGTAAATGCAAGTTAGAAAAAAAAAAAAAAAAAGTAGATCTGAGTAACTGCATTTGGGACATTTACATATAAAATTGAATAGAAAAAGAATTTGCAAAACAATATTTATGAGTAATATGAACTGTTTTTATTTATGAGTAATATTAACTTTTATAGTATAACTTTAATTAGGCCCCAAGCCCTGAAAGGGCAAAGGCCCTATTGTTCTTCTAAGGATTATTATTATTATTATTATTATTATTATTATTATTATTATTATTATTATTAATGCCTTTTTGGCCTTTTTGGGGCCCTTAACATGCTCAAACTCTTGAAACTTTGCACACTCGTCGGAACGCGCGGCCATCAGGGTTTGGGCTGGGTTTGGTACCCGGGCGTGGCAGGGGGGCTCGACAGCGCCCCCTTGAAAAAATAAATAAAACTGTCCATAAATCAAAAACGCTTGCATGTATTAGTATGAAACTCGGTACACATATAGAACTTATCGGGCCGAACAACATCCGAGCTCTAAGTTATGCGTCAGCCCGACAGGAAGTGAGCTATTATGGGTCGTTTTAAAACGCATACTGTGGAATTTGAAATACTCCTCCTAGGCGATTAACCCGATCAGCAGCAAACTCGGTCAGCATGAAGTCAAGGCATTGAGGATGCTAAATTGCGAGCGGATTTTTGATATCTCGAACGGTTTGGCCGTGGCAGGAGACGAATTTATGGCGAGAAATGGGAAACAGGAAGTGTGTTATAACTTCTGCATACATTGACCGATTTGGATGAAACTTCAGCTGTGTGTTCGTTGTAAGAGGCCGATCACATGGATGTGACTTTTGTGAGTCAAGGTTATAGCGCCACCAACTGGCAGCAGGAAGTGCTTGTTTTATCAAAAATACTTTGAATCACCGTCTTATTTTCACCCGATTTACTTCAAACTTCATCAGTATAATGTCAAAACATGGCAGATATAGACATATGAATGGATTCCTGATATTTTGAATACTGTTGCCATGGCAACGTGTCAAAGTTGAATAATCTTTTAGGGTGTTTTTGAGACTCTTAGCATGCTTGAAATGGCATGAAACTCAACACACACATCAGTGATGCCAGTAGATTCCAGTAGATATGGCCAAAGTCTTAGAAACGGGCGTGGTGGAGGGGCTCAGTAGCGCCACCTTTTGACAAAAGTGGGGGGGTTAGTTTTATCTACAGTCACCAAACTCTGTATATATATATTGTTCTCTTCGAGCCGGACAACTTTCTAATTTACAGTCATTAGCTCTGACCAACAGCAAGTCAGATATTTTGGTTTGAATTTGGAATTTTGGATAAATCAGGCTCTGAGTTTTTATAAACTACTCGTAGGAGATGCATGGAATCGACACCAAACTCGGTCAACATGAAACAAAGACACTGAAGATGCTATAGTGCGAACGATTATAGGATATCTCAAATGATGCTGCTATGGCGAGGCATTAAATGAAGGACAAAAAAGGGAAACAGAAAATGTCTAATTTCTTGTAAAATCACCTTGAACACCATCAGTTTCTCTTATTCTTCTTAAACATTCCTTTCCCTTCTTATTAAATGCTGCCTCAACACAAGATTTATATTTTTATGTATAAGCAGTCTTTTAAAATATTATTAGTTAAGCAATAAAGGCTACACAATCTTCCACAACCCTTTGACCACACATCTAGGTCATGCTTCAGAAGACATTGGCTTACTCAATGGGTCATTACTGGACACAGGGTCACACAAGGATTCATTCTGCTGTGCCGCAAGGAAAGGAGGCTGTCAACAAGGAAATGCTGCATTTCATTTCAGTTATAACTTATAACATCTTAAAAGTATAGTTCACAAATGAAAATTGCCATCATTTACTCACCCTGTCATGTCATTCCAAACCGGTATGACTGTATTACTTCTGTGGAAGATAAAATGTGTTTTGAAAAAAAAAATGTATACACCTTATGCACCAGAGAAACAAGCGCATAGCCATCTTTAGAATATTGTTTAAACTTCCAATTTCGCAATAGCTCTGTATATTTCTATGGCATCACTGTCAACGAGTAATTAGAGTTAACTAAAGTTATCATGAACATTGTAATGGTTGGAGCTGATGTCACAACAAATATCAGTGGACCGTGAAGATTTTAAAACGATTGGTTCACTGATAAACTGTAAGTTCTTACCTTCATGCTGTGGAAATACAAACCGGAAGACAGAACACATCGAGCACAGTGCTGAAAAGGGGCAGTGCTATACCTAAGGTCTATATTTGATGTTTGATGTATTGGTCCTAGTATGGTCACTTGAGGGAATTAAGGAAAACTATTGTTTGTGAAAGTACTTAAGATAAATTACAGAAATGTCACAATTTCTTCCTTTCAGAATGAGTAAAGAGATGAGAGATGTGGGCCAAAAAAAAAAAAAAAAAAAAAACCCCAAATGGTTCAACAAAGAATCATCAGTCTGACTACAACAATGCCTCTTCAACATGTTGCCATGACAACTGACACTAATAGGATGGGTTAGGGTTTGGGTCAGAGTGAGAGAAATGACTCTACGTTTGTGTTGAGAACAATAAGCGTTTTCAAACTGCGGTATCCCAAAGCATGAGACAATAGTACTATGGCTGGCTGGAAAAAAATATTCTCAACAACGTCTTTGTATTTAGATAGTAGAAAGTATCCTGATCACAAAGGGAAAGTAAACAAATAATGTGATAGTGAAACACGGTATTGATACACCATTACCTTTTTATTTACACCAAATAAAAAAAACTTCATACAAAATAAAAAACAAGTTATTTACTAATCTGAGAGGTTCGATAGGACTAACCAGAGAACATAATAATAGCAAACTGTTGAAAAATTCCACTGCACAGCATTATTTTACAAAGATGATAACGTAAAATTGCAGTCATAAACATGAAAATCAAAATCATACATATCTTTAGGCAAGATCAGCTTACATTGCCATTATCAGAGACGGGAGGGAAAAAAAGCAGAGAAATTCTTGAGTCTGCCTATATTTCAATCTGAGAAACTGATCTGTAAATTACAGCGAAGCCATTTTTCTGATCCTTTTACCTCTTACACAGGATTTTAAAGAAAAAAAGTGAAAAGATCATAATGCCATAAACTTATCATAAAATTCTCTTATCTTGCTATTCACAGCAGTCTATGTAACCTCCAGCCCTTAAGATGAGCTAAAAAGATTCTCCTTTACACCAATGTGCTTTAACTGAACTTCTGTTTCCATGCATCCATAAGTTTCTGAGAACAGGACAACAGCACCTCAGAACAGCTAACCAACGCAGAGCACTAGAGCAAGTAATGATTGCTTGCGGAGGTTAGCTGATGTTTGCGTGAACTGGCTGGTTTGGGTCTATGTGCTTTTTACTCATCTTTAAATAAATCAGTTTCACTTTACAAGGTCTGGACCTCAGCCTGCCCCACGAAACTCTCTGTACAGATGACAAGCTCAAACATATATACACAAGCACATACACGCTACACAATACCTGAGGCCTTGTGAAGGAAATGAATGGGATTGATTCATTTTTGCCTTTCTGTGAATATACTTAAAGGGATAGTTCAAAAAAACGAAAATTCTGTCATCATTTACTCATGTCGTTCCAAACCTGTATGACTTTCTTACTTTTGTGGAATAAAAAATATTTTGAAGATATATTTGAAGAACTGTTTTTCCAAAACAATACTGGACCCCATTGACTTTCACTGCATGGACAAAAAATATATATATATTTTTGTGTGTTTGACAGGAGACAGAAAGACATACAGGTTTGGAACGACATAAGGGTGAGTAAAATTCAACTCCGTGCTGAACTATCCCTTTATGTAAGTGGCAGGTCACTGTGAATCCTAGGCAAAAAGAGCCACTCAAAGAATCTCACACACATTTAATAAAACCCCTCACTCTCACTCAAACACAAAACACACTTGCAGACTCAAACACACATACAATGATCTCACACGTCCACAGGCGCGCACAGACACAACCACGCCACAACCAGACACATGCCCTTACAAACTGGAAAAAGAGGTGACAGGCACAAAGGCACTCTACAATAAACAATGGATGCCTAAAAGCGCCGTTTGTCCTCCTGCTCTTCTGTTTGTACGAGAGTGTCTGTGCATCAGTATCTGTGGGAGGGTGTTGGCCGGGGGGGCATGAAAAAGTGCATCAGACATGCCGAGGGCAGCGTCCTCCTGGGTCAGCCATGTTCATGCCACGCATTTCTCCCTCCTCATAGTCATCTGTGTCCGACGAATTGTCATCATCATAGGGAGCAGAAACCTCACTGACTGAGCTCTAAATGAGACAGAAAAACGAAGGATTTAAAAATGACAAATGTACACACATTAGCACCTTGGATATTCATTTTTCTTGGATATAACCGAAAGACATAAATAGCGTCTTACCGACCGCACCATTGACTCACGGAATGGTGGGCACACCATGTGGAATCGTGGGATTGATACATCAAACACTTCCTCTTTGTTCTTGAGCCTGTGGAATGTGTAGTGGCCTTCCATGTACTCAGAAGTGGTGGAAAACGTGGTACAGCTGGCGTACTCGTGAACTTTACCGGGTGTCATCACTGGAAACTCGCCTGCATGTACATCACACGCAAAAAACAAATGCAGGACATTCTTTAGAAAGTAGAGCAATTGTCACACTATGAATTATATGGTCAGAAAGATACTGCCAGAATATCTCATTGTGATAATTCAACATATCTGCTACTAGTGCGAACTGTTCTAGTTAACTAGTTACAGGGATGGGCTCTTACCCACGACGCCAGGGCCTCGGACCTCCTCCACATTTCCGTTTGCATTCGTGATCTTCCAGTACCGACTGTCTAGCTGGCATGCATTCTCTGGCAGGGCCGACTTTGCCATCTCAATCCTGTTGCATGGCACAGCTCAGAGGTCATTGTATCATCCTATGTCAAGTCTTAGTACAGCTGCACTGCATTACAGCAAGTTACAGCAGAAAGCAGCTTGATCATTTTTGATCTTTATTTACAAATTCCACACTGATATATCTACTTTTTGGTTAGACAGCAGCACTGGGAGTAGAAATAGAGGAGGCGTGGCAGTAGGGATGTGCAATATGTATAGTTTTAACAATGTTCAAGTTGCTATTATTATGTCACTTGCTTTGCAAAAACATGCCTTAAGAGTGCGCTCTTTTACTACGTGATATTTAATGTGAGTAGAATGCCGCCTAAATGCAAGATATACAGGGCCATTTTTCCCCCCATGAGTTTTTGTCTTATATGTACACCAAATGTACTTATATTTATACTTTAATATTTATTTCGAATATCATCATGATTACAAATATCATATTAAAAACAGTTAAATAAACACTAAGTTAACATTGCGAGTTACATTTTAGACATCAATGTTCAATTTAGTCTGTTTTTGTTTTATTTTGTCAACAGAAAGTTAATTTGAAATTTGTCTCAGAGCAAAATATTGCAGGTCTTCATTATTGAATTAATTTAGCATTTTAAACAAATTTGTTTAATGAGTTTATTACTGAATGAACAAATCAGTTTAATGAATGACTGGGTTAAGTTTAATAGTACTGCCGGTTTAATTAAATATTTCCAAATAATTTCATAATTACATATTCAATTAAAAAGAAAAATCACATTGAATTCGTTTTGCAATTGTAAATGCAGTATAAATGCATCCAAGCTACCACTGAGCTGCATTAATACAGTCTGTGTAAATCAGAGCATGTGAGCGGAGCGGTAATATTTCCTCCGGAACGGAGATCGCTTTTCTGAAGATTCCACTCCGCTCGCTCAATCCAGAATGCTCTTTGTGATGCGCTGGTTCGAGAATATGTTAAATAAATAAGCAATAGGTCTAAGGTTATGGAGTTCAAATATTGTTTTAAGGAAGTTGCGAACCTTATACATAAATGCACAGTAAACATCAAAGTTAAGAATGAAGAAGTCTGCGCTGATGAGAGCGCAGTTTAGATGAATAGGCTATGTAAATATGTTCTGCTCGCTTTCCTCTCATTAACAAAATAAGCATATAGCAAAAATAACAGCGGTGAGAAAAAAGCCGAAAAAAGCATCTGATCATAGCAATGTAAATCTATTTACACCAGCTCTTCCATTCGTTCAAGTTACGTCACATTTATTTGTACCACTTCATACAACATTGCTTTAAAGCCTTTTAAAGTTGACTTGACCTTGGACGTTCGATATTCAAGAATTTGGGACTGTCTCTAAAGATACATATGACCAGTGTTGGGAAGGTTACTTTGGAAATGTAATAGGTTACACATTACAAGTTACCCTGTTTAAAATGCAATAGTAGTGTAACTATTTCAATTACTTTATAAAAGTAATGTAACTGATTACATTTGATTACTTTTTGATTATTTAAAAAAAAATTCTAATGAATGTTTTCAAATTTTAATCATTTTCAAACATTTAAACCAGGCAGGGTTAACCTTACAGTAGTAGCCTACTCAATACTGATTGTTGTCAGGCTTTAAAAATCCTTCATCACCTGAATTAATATTAGAATAATTTATTTTGAAAGCACAGCCACTTTGGCAGCTCTTTTTACCTTGAGATCGTTCTGAGGTTAAATACAGATTTAAAATCATAAAAAGAAATAGTTGATAGCATTTTAATAGCTGGCAAACATATTTTGCATTGAACTGTTATATTTGCACCCTTTTCTGATTTCTGGATGAAATTATTTTAAAATTTTCAGCAATGGAACTCATTTTTAAATCACTTACCATGGTGGCAACACTCAGGTTGGCAGGTTGAAGCATAAAGCTTTCAGCACAAATGTGGATTGATGTAATTGGCAAATCAAAAGCATCAGAAATGGCGAGAGGCATTATATTTTTAAACTAGTGAAGTCAATCGATTGAAAAAATTAATTAAACCACACAGTTTTTCTGTAATTAATAATGATTAATCACACCTAACAATTAAGTTTTTAATATATGTTTATACTGTAATAATTTCACATTTAATCTCCAAATTAATGTAGAAACATCATAAAGATTTAAAGGGGTCATGAATTGAGAAAACAACTTTCCCTTGAGCTTTTGATATATAAAAGGTCATGGTAATATAAGAATATCCTGTAAGTTTCAGAGCTGAAAACGTCCTTGTTAGTCAAAGAAAAGCTTTTATTGACAGCTGGCTCAGCAAACGTTTGATCTGGGAATGTGCCTCCTTGTGATGTCAGAGTGCAGTGAAGCCTGATTCTGTAGCCCCGCCCACTGACTCCTGCCTGACATAGATAAATAACATAGGCCTATATGGAGCTAAACCGGATCGAACTTCCAAGCAATAAACGCAGCATAAACTTAATTCGTATTGCAATATTAGTAATGCATGGTTCCCGCTCACGTGGGTAAGACATTGCGTGTTTGTTCTCTTCATTTCACTGTGGATTCGTTTTTAAACAAGAGACTGGATTTGCAGACAGAATGAGATTAAAAAACGATGCTGTGCCTTCTGGATCCGACAGGAATGATGCAACACACTTATGTGAGTAAAACATGTTTTTTTATATGTGACAGTATTGCATTGTTACAGATCGTTTGATATCTACTGATTATGTGTACGTCTAACTAAACATAACTTACCACACTGTCACAGGCTGGAGTATGTGGTGTTGTTGGTTCATTGTCTTGTGATTCGGGATCAGACTCGAACATGTATGGGCCAGGGCTCACAAAGCCCGACTATCTCGGGGCAATGTGTTTTCAAGTCGAGCTACCAAAAGATAGCAAGTCGGCAGGCCGTGATGCATTAAATAGTGAAATAAGTCTTCCAAGTCTTTAATGCAGCACTCCCATAAAAACCGAGTGTTTCAAGAGCTAGGCTCAAAACCAGGGTAGAAAATACCCTATTACTTATTCATTATGATGTTTTTGAATGTAAAAATGACAAAACGCAAATGTCATAAGTTGACCTCAGACAACAGTATACATTTTTTTTTTAAAAGCCAGTTCATGACCCCTTTAAATATTTTTTCTAACAGGTAGGAAATATACAGAAATTGAATACATTTATCAAACACTTATTTCACAGTATTTACTGCATAAAGTACAAATTAAATATAGATTCATCTGTATTAAAGATACAAAAGTTTAGTCAAGAGAAATTAGTGATTTTCTCTGTCTTTTGTTCTTTGAGTATAACATTAATGGCTGCTGCCCTTTAAGAGCTGCCGCACATGCCGCGGATCTGACGCGCATAATTTCTCACAGCTCTTTACGGTCATTTAAGACTTTGTTAAACTAATTTAAGACTGTGCTTACGAGTCGACAAAGAGGACATTTTGGCATACTTTTGTGTGTTTTTGCCCATTCAAGAGTGAAAGAGAACTCAATGCGGCCACACAGACGCGCGCCAGAACAGATTTAAGATTTATTTTTCCACCTTATTATGCTTGAAGGGTTTACTAGCCCTTGAATGAATGATAGCATGATCATATACTGTAACATATCCTAGCTTTTTACAGAAAATATTCAGATGTAACCCCTTTGTAATCATAAGCAACTAATTTAATTACACATTTTTTCTCAGTAACTAACAGATTACAGTTAAATGTATTTTGTAATTAAATTACGTAATGGCATTACATTTAACTAGTTACTCCTCAACACTGCATACCACATTGGTATACATGTTTCTAACTTCAAAAGCATTTGAAGAGAATGACTTACAGTCATAAAACCAACTTCATCTAGGTATGATGCACATCTTTTAGATTTTTGATATTTAATTAAAAACTGTCAAATCACATGAAAATACAGATATGCATTTTACTAGGCAACTGTATGGGTTTGTACACAAAATATGCTAGGATTTAAATGTCATAGCTGATAGAACACTGATGAGAATATTGTTAGTGTTTCTCTGTCTAGATTAAGGAGCTTTACACACAACCTTATCAGAGCTAAATAGGCCTATTTGATGACCTATCATGTTATACATTTCATGTAGACTTGATTTGGGTGTGTACAGTGGTCATTTACATATAGCCAACAACAAATTTCCCAACTACAAAATTGTGGCCAGTGTAAATGCTGAGTGGCTAGTAACTTTGGAAAACCACTAGCCACAGTGGCTAGTGAGCAAAAAAAGTAGAGTACAGAGAAATATAATGTTAAAGCGGGATTTGAGCAAACATAGTTTTATTGGTGAGCACGAACGGTACATGAGTGGAGTGTTCGATTGGGCCGTGAGCGATTGAGCGGAGCACATGCGGAATATTGAGCGGCACGCCAGACTGCTCCACTTTGCTCACATGCTCTGGTGTAAATAGATCTAAATTTCACTTCAGATGCAGCTTCTGTGTCACTTCTGCAGTGCAAATTTGTATACATTTACATGTCTCTAGAGGAAGACATTGCATCATATAGGTCCCGTCCACTGGCGCTCTGTTGTTTAACACCTGACACCTGTCTACATTGGACATGAATGTTGAGTCATGTCAAAAGCAAACAGAATCCATTATAATCACTGATGCTGCCTACTGAACACTGGATACAGTATACAGATGCACTGTTTATTTTCTGGCGGACTCAAGTCTGCTGACATCAGGACAAATGGAAGAGCAAGTGAACATTCACTTTTACCCCTTTTCCACTAACGCAGTTTGAGTGCTGGTTCGGAGCTAGAGCCTAGTTTCAAATCGGTTCTTTGTCTTTCGACACCCACACCCCTTTTCCACCAGAATGAAGGCTTGTTCGAGATGCACCGACGCTGTGCAGACCAGTCGCCGTATAACATCAAAGAACAACGAGAGCATATACGACTTTTGAATCGCTCTTATGGTACTTTGATATCATACGCTGAATGCATCTTGAACAAGCCTGGTGTGTTTGTGTTTCCCGCTGCCTCGCTAGCATTGCTGAGAAAGATGAGACG
The DNA here is from genome assembly GCA_018749465.1 of Paracanthobrama guichenoti. Classification (NCBI taxonomy): domain Eukaryota; kingdom Metazoa; phylum Chordata; class Actinopteri; order Cypriniformes; family Gobionidae; genus Paracanthobrama; species Paracanthobrama guichenoti. The sequence goes on along the minus strand of CM031949.1, from coordinate 17,987,666 downwards.
TATACAGTGCCGTAAGACCTGGCTCTGTGGTGGCTCTCTAGTCAGTGGAAAGGCAAACCGGTTCTTAGAAGGCTCGTCAGTCGAACCAACTCCGAACCGGCACTAACACTAGCTCTGAACTAGCACCTGGTTCATTCTGGTGGAAAAGGGGTATTTGATGCGTCTTGTTTAACAACTCATTTGCGTCTCTGTACAGACTTCAGGAGTAGCATCGCATTTATTTTTAAATGGCAGGCCGGATCAAGTTAAGGGTTATATGTTTGTTAAGAGCATTTCAACTTGTTTTGTAAAAGTCACATTTTCATGGTGAAGTTATGAAAAAACTAATTTGTCTGCATATATATTTGTTTTTTTGTGATTTTTTTAAATCAACAAACACAAATAGCCTGATTTAGATTACCAAAGACAAATTAACGTGTGTGCATTTAAGTAGTACCTGATTCTATAGGTGAAGAAAAAGTGTGGCGGATGGACTGAACTGAGCTCTGGCAGGAAGGAGGTAGAGACTGATACGGTAATGTCACCAGTGGTTGCCACACAGCGTTTGTCATGAACATACCTGAACACACACAAAGGGGGCAAAATGTAAAGTGCCATTTTAATATGCTTTTGTGATTTCAGATCCTGACATAAGTTACAAAGTGTAAGATAACAAAAGGTGGACCACCTGAAGATCTGGTCCCGAATGATGGGGTATTCTCCTGTTACAACATTGTCAACGTAGGAAGTAAACCATTCAGTAAAGTTAGACCCTGATAAAAAGAAAGGAGGAGAGAGAGGAGTTCATATAATCTGAATCGGTCCACAAAACTGCAATGCATTAATGCAGTCTTTAGTTCTTTGTTACCTGTAATGAACATGTCAATCGCAGAGGGATCTTGTGCCAGTTGATCCTGTGAAGAAAAGGTGTAAAACAGAATGAGCAAGAAGGGCTGTATCAGACAAGAAGACAAGAGCACCCCTAACTGGTCAAAGTGCAACAATGCAAGAAAAATCCCTCTCTTATCTAGCAGAGACCTCCCCATGCACAGCAGAATCGTATCTGATGTGGTGAACTGCTTCAGCTCCTATCAGTCACAACACAGTTGGGAGGCACTTACCATTTACCATCTGGCTTTTAGCTACTACATAACCATTAGCTGCCTCCTTAATAGAACATCTGCATCACAAATGCACTTTTCAGAATTGTTCACTACCCTAGCTTATGCATAGTAGATTGTTGTGGTCTGAGGGTGGCGATCTAACCGGGCACTGATAGAAGATCTCACTGCGTGTTCGTCCCTCTGTGCTCTCCAGGGCCATGTACTGGCTAAGACCGGTATGGAAGCAAAATGTGAGTGGAAGACACTGCCGCATCCCTTTCCTCTGCTGAAATCCCCCTGCCGCTGTCTCAATATCCAAAAGGTCTTCTGAACGATAGTGATTGGACAAAGCCATGCTGCCCATCAGTCTGTGGAGAGGAGGAGCAGAGGAAGAGAGGTTTGTCTGCTTGCGTGTATAAATGTTATTCAAATAATTTAAGAGCATTTAAATAAATACTTTAATGATCCAATAACGTTTTAAAGGGATGGTTCACCCAAAAATAAAAACGTTCAGGCACCCATTGAATTCCATAGTAGGAAAAAAAATACTATGGAAGTCAATGGGTGCCATCAACTGTCTGGTTACCAACATTCTTCAAAATATCTTCTTTTGTGTTCAACATAAGAAAGAAACTCATACATGTTTGGAACAACTTGAGGGTGAGTAAGTAATGACAAAAGTTTCATTTTGGGTGAACTATCCCTTTAAGAGTTGAAAAGTACATTAAAAAGCAAAAATAAGCTTTTAAATAAGATTTTGAAATGATCAAAGATATTCTCAGAAGTCTTACCCAGGGACCACTAGTTTTTGTCCATTGTGTATCCTATAGGAGCAACGGTAGTCATTAGGGAGTTTGCAGCCAATCTGGGCCTCAATGGTGTCTAGCTCTTCCTCCTTCACTCCCTCTTCTCAGAGTAAGGAAAACAAAATTAACACTCATAGTTTTTCAAAATATGATTGAATGAGTAACAGTGTGGACAGACCTTTAAGTGAAGCTATCATTCGAGGACATTTCTGATTCAGGTAGTTTTTCAGGCTATCCCAGGCATTCTTGAGAGTGCTGTAATAATCCATGTAATGGCCCAGATCAGCGTAATACTCCCGAAACAGCTCCTTCCAGGTCAGGCCTCTGTGGGATTTGTCTGCCCTGAAAAAAAAAAAAAAAAATCAACACCATATTTTGATTACAACAAATCTAAAAATGCAACAAAAAGACCAAAAAAATGCATGTGTCATAAATGAATCAAATTATTCTGAGGGCATTATAAGTGTGCTTACTCAGTAAGGAGCCAGTGCTTCTGGCAAAGTCTCTTCCATAGGGGGTTATGACCTGTCAGCTCATTGAGTCTGCGACTTACAAAACTGCAGCTGTGAAAAGAACATACCAGATTTGGTACAACAGGCACTTTCGACTACTTGAGATCTTGAAAAACAAAAACAAAAACAAATTCAACATATTCAGACCATGCTTCATCTATTAATTCTTTTGCTGTGTTGCTGTGCATTATTTGTGGATAATTTTGTCAATATTCAACAAAATATGGGAAAAAATTGCACTATTTACCACACTAGTGTGCTTTAATGTTTAACCAGGAAGTTTGTTTCTGGGTAAAAAAAAATCTGGGTAGGAGACCTTCAGTACAATGTAAGTAACTTTGAATCAAAATATCAACCAAATGCATAAATGTAAATATTATGTATTCTTTAAAACTTGATGACAAGTGGTGGTTGAGTATTTTAGTCTTTTATTATTATTATCGTAAGGAATAGAAATAAATCCTGAAAAATTGAATAATCTCCCCCAAACATCCATCTCCCGAGAATGTAAACTTTACATAACAAAGTTTTGGTGGATCACTCAAATAAGAAGAGTGTTAAAAGGCGCACGTTAAGTTTCTGTCTTTACAGTAGCTTCTATAAACACTGAGGACCGACTGTCACAAACTTCCAGCTGTCCAGCGTCACGTGATCCTCCCTGATCAAATCCCAGAACAAAATATTTATCATCATAGCTCAACTCAATTTATGATTCAGTCAGCGTGAGGTTGCAACTTGCAGCATTAATAAAGCTTCTCTGTTGCCTGTCTCCACTTATCGCCCTATACTGTCAACTTACATGAAGTCATGCACTTCTATCTTCAAACATAAGATGCAGGAGATGATCGGCTGTAACAGCTCGCACAGATTAGTGTATTTTTATAATGATTGAAATCGAACATCATTGCGGTAAAATCGAATATGTCTATCAAAAGAACTTGCCTGAGTAATATCATAAGCTATCATGTTAGCATTGCCAGCTAACTGTGCAGCGGATATTATTTTTCAAGCTCATTCAAGGAACAAACATGCACTAAAACGTCTTTACAATCGCACGGACTGACGATATGGTTCAAGAATAACGTCTACCTGATCAGATCTCGGAAGTCCAGAAATGACAGCACCAGCAGTAAGGGATCGGACGGTAAGTTATCCAGGCTGAGCGGTATGGACGTTGCCATCTTGGTAGCGAATGCAGAAGCGAAACCCCGCCCCCTTCACTGCGATGACAAGAAGGCGTGTCCGCACGCTGCTCTGTTATCAAATATTGCGCACATGTCGCCAACACTTTTAACCAAGTGAAAGTCTTGGTTCTCGTAAGGCAGGCTATTTAAAGATTCTGTTTTCGATATCTCTTCACAATCCCGGTTCCTTAAGTTTTTTCATTCTTTTGGGGGAAAAAATGCAATCTGTTGCCCATGCCCAATGATGAGATCAACAACACAACAAATATGTATATATAAAATGGCTATATATATATATATATATATATATATATATATATATATATATATATATATATATATATATATATATATATATATATATATATAAAAACAGTAATACATTTAACACAATGTAAATAATGCGTTTACACAGACTTGGCTTTATAGGCGGCATAAATGTAGACTAACTATTAAATAGCCTAATAAAAAAATAGGCCTACTAATACAAAACATTTTTATTTATTCATTAGTCTTATCTATAATAGGCCCAAATCACAGATTGCATCAAATCTAATCATATGTAGGGGAGAGCGGGGCACAAACTAACGCTTGTTGACTTTTTCAGTTTGTGTAGTTTCAGTTTGTTTCAGTATTTTTTTCCCCCACATTAATTTCCCACATGTCTAGTACAATTATGTGGTTTTGTTTCATTAATACAGTCTATATTTTATTCTTGATTTACCCTGAAAGAATGGAAGTGAAATGTGACAACATGCCCCATAGGTGAGGTACATTATAACATGTGAGGGGCACATTGAAACGTGACCAAATGACAGCTTAAAATGTTATCCGATCTAATCAAAAAATATCCAAGACAAACTAAAATATTTTGTCAATAAAATACAATTAAATACAAATAAAATAATGGCATTTTTTAATCATTAAAAATAAACGAATTTGTTTGACAACAAACACATCACTAAATACAGCTATATAGTTAAAACATAATAATAATGAATAATTTCTGAACATTGACTCATTTGAGAATTCATAAAAGTATAGAATATAATATCATATTTCTAATAGGGGCTCATTGTAACGCAGTGTTATAACACACCCCGTCTGCACAACTGGGATTTAAACCGCGGCTCGTGTCTTCTGCTGTTAGATCAGCATTAAAGAACCATCTCAACTGTTAAATAACAGATATAAGATTACAATAATATCAGATTTGTCTTATTTTAAATAAACACAAAAAACAGAGATGAAAAATAAACTTAAGTAAGAAATGTACTTTTGCTATGGTTAAACAAATGTTCAGTGATATCTTCCAAAGATTTTTTAATTTTGGAGCAAATAGTGTTTCTCTAAATAATGTTGATATGGCAGCTATTAAATACACAAAGTTTCATCATCCTGTCATGTGTGGAAAGTGTTAACCATGCGTGTTACAGCTAACCCTGCTTTAGGTTGTGCCCTGCGCTTCCCTATTCTATATTTAATTACAAAATCATATGAAAAACAGTCAACACTTTAATTTAGAGCTCAACATTTGTTACTATTGTCAATTGTTACTATTGTTTGCACTATTTGCCATCGCCACTTTACCTCTATAATTCACTTTATCCATCTTTTTTTAATCTTTCTTCTGTTGTTGTTACTGTTAAACTTTTGTTGTTATTGTTTTGTTGTTGTTAGGCACCTAGGGTCTGAGAGTCATAGAATTTCAATTCTCTGTATGTATGTACTGTACGTATGGCAGAATTGACAATAAAGCTGACTTTGACTTGACTTTGAACATCCCTAAAAACAATAGGCCGAGGGGATATGCATTCACGTAGGCCTACTGCTCGCTGGATGTGCAATAGCTATAGCTGCGTTGAATAGTAGGCTAATGTGTGAAAAATAGCCAGAGTAGCCTAGTTTAATGCACATCCGACAAGCGTTAATGAACCGAACGTCTAGAAAATCATTAAGTTCTCGTATTTTTTAACGGAACCGCTTCATAACAGGGAACCACACATAGCCTACAGCTGTAGAATAAGATGGTCATAACAGCAATGGTTTTATTAAGACAACTTTGTCATTTCATTCGGGTAGATGTCAGTTGTGTTATTAGACTGCAATGAGGTGCCTACCTTTTATATCACCTCAAGATGGCGTCACAGATCCATTTTCTCTCTGGCGTTCTCAAGGTCAAAGCGATCAAACATGCAATTCTATTACAGACAGCTCCATCTTTAGGTAAGAGTGGAAAAACCTTAAAAATGTTCCCAAAAGCAGTAAAAACGTAAGACCTGGCCTCATGACTCATGAAATAATATTAATGTCCAATCAGTATGTCTTAAATTGTTTGTAGGCCTTCATAACAGATGCAGCCCCAGTCTGTTCCTCTGTATAAGAGGAATGTCTCTCTCCTCATCTCTTTCATTGATGTTTATTCACATTGACAAATACCTAAATAGGCATCTGTCCAAACTATCTGTCCTTGTGAAACCATCAGAGAAGAGGCTTTTTCTTTTATTGTAAGTCACAAAATGTGTAGAAATGTAGAACAAATTAATGTGTCAACAAGAATGTAATATTCTTAATTTTTCAACATATGCACAAATATTTGACGTGTATGACCAAAACTAGTGCCCATGCAGCTCATGTGTGATACCAAGACGCATCACAAAAATTTAGACCTAGATATCATCAAATATGAAAATTTAATAAGCAGTCAATGCCAAGGTCATGGTTTCGATTCCCAGGGAATGCACAAACTGATCAAATGCAATGTAAGTTGATTTGGATAAAAACACCTGCCAAATGCATAAATAAAACAACCCCCACGCTTCATTCCTCATTATTTTATATTCAGAATATTTCTATACTGTGTGAGTATATGAAGCTGTGCTACAGCACACCCAGTGTGAAGGTGAGTTCATGCAGCTCTGACATAAAGGCTGACGTGCAGCCACTTTGGTGATGAAGGGGGTGGGCTGCAGTGACAGATTTCTCCTTATTGAGGAGGGGTTGCCAGCCATCTAAGCCCCTCCCCTTTGATTACCTCCCTTCTGTCTATGTCTGCCTCTCTTTCCTCCTCTCTCTCCCTTTTGCTCCATCTGCCTGGCTGAGTTGGTTTCAGACAGTGCATCACACACGTGCCACTCTATGTCTCTAGTATCTCTCCACTCATCTCCTCTCTCCTCCTCTCTCACCATGGAGGCACATCACTGAAGAGTGGATTGTTCATCCTGTTTTCTCCTCTTCTCTCGTCTGCACTTCATTCGGTGTGTTTGGGTGTCTGTTTCTGGGTGGGAATGCTCGTGTCTGCGACAGCGCTGTTGGGGGCTACGCTGGGTACCGTGTCTGGAGTGTTGACACTGTGTGGTCTCTCCCTGCTTTGCAAGAGCTGCAAGAAGGGGAAACTTGAGAGAGGGGACGAGACTGACCCAGAGAAAGCTAAACCCAGTATCCTGCATACTCTGACACAGGTAAGACTGACACTCACTCACACACACACACAGCCATTGACCAGCAACCAGATTTGACATTTAAATACAGACAAAGGAAATAGCTTATTAAAAGGACACAACAATACTAACAGAGATGAGAGATATTCAAAGAGTGAAATGGTCTGACTCACCTGAGTGGAATGATGGAAGTGCTTACATAATGCAGGTTAGCTCTCTGAGACAGAAACAGTGATACTATATACTTAAACGGATTTCTTTGCATGTATCTAAAAAGCTCTTTACTGGATGTCATTATGGAATAATCCACAGGTAACATTATGATGCAAATGTACCATGTTACATTGCAAATCAAATTGAATGGCCATTGTATCTGTCTACATGACACCTTATTTACTGGTAGGATCAGAAAAACTGGGCTGAGATGATTTGTGGAGGGTGATTTAATTAGTTTCAGACATTTCTGTCGACATTAATGATTTTCTTTATGATATAAATTATATACTTCCTTCATGATATATCTTTATTGTAAATAAAGTTCATTCTGAGGAATGTTTGATACTTTCCTAATGAGGAGCAAAATATATACTTTAAGATACAAAGAGAAAGAGAGAAACCAGAAAGAGACATTACAAAAAAGCCAAGGTGCCTCTTGTCACAGCACATTTTCTGATTCTAGTTCTGAATCTTCATTTTACTATGTGGTCAATAGAATATAATTATCTCTTTGAGGCAGAAATGTTATCATAAGCAGACCTGCAAATCAAAAGAGAAGGATGAAAATCAGCCATCAGTATTCTTAAATCAGATCAGCTCTCTCACAGAACTCTGATTGTGTCAAAGAACATTGAATCTATCCAGTAACAGGCAGGTTAAGGATTAGTGAGGGACAAGTGTGTTATTATCAGAATCTTCTCCAGAGTGCTTTTATAAGAGGTAATTCGTTTAGAAATGATTTGTGCTGACATTCATACACAACAATACAGACAGGCATGCTTGTGTACACACATACTCGCACAATGTTGTTGTTCAGCATCTGTGGAGCTTTCCCTGAAACAGCCTAGAGTCACGACTCATAGCTGCACATACACACATGATTGTTCTTCTGTCATGACGGGGGCTTTTCATTGACTTGCATTGGATTTATCTTGAGCTATTGATATTCCTATCTCCTTCCTGTAAATGTAAATGTGTGTTTTTCTTGTGGGGATCACCTGCTAGTTTCATATTTTACTATCCTTTTGGGGACATTTTGTCCATCCCCCCCACCCACACTCACCCACACGCACACAGAGACATTGGGTTTCAAGGTTTTATGACGACTTTCCATAGATATGATGATTTATTTACTGTACAGACTGTATTCTATCCTCTAACCCTAACCATCACAGAAAGCTCAGCATTTTTACATTTTTCAAAAACAAACAAACATACAAACAAACCATTTAGTATGATTTATAAGCTGTTTTACTCTTATGTAACTTTTTTTGTCATATTTTGTCCCCATAATGTAGGGTATATCTGAACCACACACACACACACATCCTCTCATACTCTGTGTATATTTATATTCATGAATCATCACATTGTTACATTCCCACAAATAAAAAAAAAATCAAAATGAAAATCTTCATATACAGGCCAGAATATGTGTGTGAAGAGAATATCAAATAACAAAATATCAAAAAGGGCCACACTGTCACATTCAAGGCAATGATGCACAGAAGAAGGGATCTGCAGCAGTCTTTCAATCCAAATAAATAACACAATCCAGGAAGCACAGGAGTAACACAGGATAGCATAACAGCTCATACATAAACAATAGACAAAAGACAATACCAGACAAAGAACCAAGAGAACTAAGGGCTATATATACACAAGGCAAACAAAGGGAGCTAAATGAAATGCAGGTGAAACTAATCAGTAATTATGGAAACAAACTGGCACACACTAGGTAACTAGATCTACTTAATATGACAGGGAAAAGGAACAGAACCAAACCAAAACACAACCCTTCTGCAAGGTGCATCATCTAAATAATGTTTGACTGAGGATGGAGGGTGGGGGCTCTGGAGGTGGATGAGGGGCTGGAGAAGGGCAGGAAACCCAGAGCACAGCCAGGACGAAGGCTCACGGCAGAGTCGAGGGAGGGATGAGCCATGGTGGAGAATTGGCAGACAAAACCCGGGGGACAACATACTGAGACAGAACTAATGGAGGTGAAGGACGAGGCGGAGCCACAGCGACTAGCACCCGAGGCAGAGTCAGGGGGACTGTTGGACTGAGGACCAAGGTGGAAAAGAAGGAGAGGCATAGCTGAAAGCCCAGAAGTCCATGGCTGAGGCAGAGCGATGACTGACCAAGGCAAAGCCGAAGGGACAAGGGATCCCGGTAGAGCCGTAAGAACGACAGCCCCAGGTGGAGCCAAGGGTGGGAGGAACCAAGGTGGAGTGACAGGCTCGTGGCTAGATCCTCTTGCAAAGGTGTAGCTGGAGACCGCAAGACCTGAAGCAGACCTAGACCTGAGTCAGAGAAGGAGCCAAGGGACTGAAGGGAACTAGCAGAGGTGGGGCAGAGGATCTGGCTGTCATTGGTAGAAGAGGTAAGAGAGGGAGGCTCGGTGGGATAACTGGAACCACAGGAGACTTGGAGCTAGGGCAGGACCAGCAGCAACAGGAGACATAGGGAAATATCCTCTTCCAATTCCTCATCGGTTTAATTCCCAGAAGCCAGGTATAGCTCCCCCTCAGTGGCAGGAGTGTGGGTGGGGCTTCCTTCCATGCCCTCTAGTAGGATACCCACTGGTACAGATGATGTTGCCGGCTTATGCACCTGGTCAGACTCTTGAGGTTAGCTCACTTGTGGTCTATGGCACTGACAGCAGTACTGCTGATAAGTCCATTTTAAAACAAGAAAAAAGCGGATTTTTTTTCAGTTTTCTGTAATGTTGTTTGTTTCTTTGAATCTCCTGCGTCATGCACTTATACAGCCACAAACGTTACACACACATCAAACCACTAGACCACTAGAACAGTGGCACTAGCCTCTATCGCAATTTGATTCCGTGACATTCCACATTATAAAGATATTCTATTCTATTTTTATGACTGGATGCTGCAAAATCATAGGGCCCTATAATCATTATCTCCATTTAAGAAAGAAATGATGATGATTGTATAGAAGTCTTTCAACCTCTTTTAAAGATATACCCAATTAAAATGTAAGCTGGGGCAGACAAGAGCATTAGAGGTAAACTCATGAGCAAAAACTAATTCTAGCTCATTTGCTGATTTTGTCTAAAAAGCCACCACAATGAAGACAGAATTTGAGTATTTAAAGGATTATATGACTGTGTGTGCGTATATCAGTATATATTTAGTGTTAAGGTCAGTTTCATATCGGATTGTAAAGTAGGCGAGCACTGTCTCATTGCACCAGTATTTATTATTAATGAAGAGGGGGCCGGGGAAGATGAGAGGAATATAAGAATATCCTCTCACGCTCGTTTCTCTGTGCACTCTATTTCAGCATGATAACTGCCCACCTGGGGGAAATGGAGTGTTCTGGTATTGATTTTTTCATTCACACTTGCCTGTTTTTTCAGACTCTCTACACATCGAAATCCAATGAAACATTCAATTCAGCCAGCAGAAAGCCTCTTAGTGAAATCCCCTTGTCTCGTGTCGATGACATTGTAAGGTGGTTAAATTGATGCAGAGTACTGTATAACAGGCCTGATATATACAGTAACTAACTGTAGTTAGCCTACTGTTTTTTGTTTGTTTGTTGGTTTTTGATTGGGTCAGTCTAGTTTTATTGAATATGCTTTTTGGTTTAAATCAAGTATTACTGGAATGGTATTACTTGGCATGATCAATGTTTTCTGAATATCCCATTATAATTGTAAGACATTTTTGAGCAGGCTGAATACATAAGGTTCGAGTGATGTAACCAACTACCTTTCTTATCCATTCTCTAACCAATTATATTATTTCCCTGTAGCTCATAATTTTTTATTTTCTCTCTCTTCTTCGTGTATATATTTTAGTTCAGTGTGCAGAAGTGCACCGAACCCATCCAGCCTCAAGCATCTTTGAAGTTCCCTAAAATCTACCGGCCCAAACCTTCTGTCACTTCTCAAGAGGTAATAAACTACAAAGAACATGGAGCTCTCAACGACAGGTCTGCTGCCGAGCTCGACACCTGTAACCAGGCAACCGAACGTGAGGAGGTCTTCTCCCTCCCACGGCAAGGTAAGCAAATGACAGCTAAAATCTCAATGGGGGAGGCTGTGTGTGTGTGTGAGAGAGACAGGTTTCTCTGTGCATTCCAGTCCACTTCAGCCAGTGTGAAAAAGGAAAGAAACCAGATCATTTCAGTCAGTCTGAATTCAGTAAATCTGAGCATGACTTTATTTATAGAGCTGAAAGATTTGAATTGTGAACTAGTCATTTCACCCTTAATGGATTAGACACTAACTGCAATTTCAGTCATTAAACACCATTAACATGTTAGACACCAGTGGCATTTTTTATGCTGTTAAAATCTGTGCAGATTTTGCCCAGAGGCTATTGTTAACCTCTCATACGCATACATTGGTCTGACTAATAGCGCACAGCATCTATCACGATAAGTAAAGGTTACAATATTGTAATTCATAATCAAGGCCCTCTTTTATGAGAAAGACATCATTTTATCCACCCACTAGCAAATGCAGAGAAAGAAAGAGATAAAGAGAAGTAAGTGCTACCTTTCTCAAATAATTTAAGAACATGTTTTCTGTTGTTTTGAATGTCGTGCTGCATGTGTCGAGTATGATATTGCTTTAAGGATTTTTACATTTTTGGACACACTGTCCCCCATTAACATAGCCCATTTCGATCCACCAATGAAAACAGTTCCAGACACTACATGTCTACAAGCAGCACTGAGTAACAAATGAATCATGAACTAATCGATGATATTAATTGAATTAGATGAGTAAATGATTCCATGACTCTCTTTAAAATGCAGTCACTTGCCACCAACTACTGGCTTATCAATAACCTGCAGAAAGAGCCACTGAAAAATCCCAATCAATAATGCATACAAACAGTAATATTCCCAGGAGGATCAGAACCATCTATAGTCTGTCATATTTTTCTGGTCTCAGGAATGCAAAGTATTTTAATGAGAACCCTTCCCCTAAAACAGTCGTTATTTACTCAGAACTGAATCTACACTCACATTTATTTCCTTTACATCAGCTTCCGCAGATGAAACACCCTGCACATCTGAGCAAACCGGTGCCATGACGACAAGTAGCTCCATCCTATATCCTAAACTGCACTTCTCCATTAGTCTGCACAAAGAGAGCGGAGAGCTACACATCAGCATTGTAGAAGGTAACAGACATGCATCTACTCTACTGTTTCTAAAAAGATAGTGGGGCACCAATAGATCGCAGGTGAATCTCAGGCTGTATTGTGTAGTATTATTTATGATAACTTTTATCATACAATATCATTTATCGTTTTGAAGTTGAAGTACTAAAATTACCAAAACTAAAACTCAAATAAAAATAAATTAAACTAAATATAAATATAATTAAAAAAACGTATGAAAATGAGAAACGTACATAACAAAATTACTACAATTAAAATGTAAATATAAATAATAAAAATATAATTTGTAAAATATAAAAATTCTAAATATTAATAAGTACTATAATATTATATAAATAATACTAAAATAACACACTAATAATCACTGATAATCTTTCCTTACAGTGAGATTATCTGCAGAAGCCAAATCATTGATTCAGTGAGTTCAGGGAACTAGACAACTGAAAATTCATAAATTAATCATTAAGACTGGTTTTGTGGATCAACAGATTTATTAAAAAGAAAAAACAAACAGGATCCTCTGTAGCTAAAAAAAATCGGAGAATATGCCCATAATACACCGCGATATTCTTTAGGATCTAGGAGGAGCAGTTTTAAGGTCATCAGAAGGTCACACAACATAAGCAGATATCTATAAAAAAGCAGGCTTTGGTGTTGTACTTGTAACCCTCTAATGACTCAGACAGGTGTGTTGTGTTTTTGGTGTCACTGTACAGAGTTTTTGCTCTGCTTTTGGGGCTGGACCAGAGGGAGGATTTGATATTCAAAACTCTCTGTGATTAAACCAATGTTTGAGAGAAATAAAAGCCTCTTTCAGGCAGCTTAAAGCCTCTTAATCACAGAATTACCATTTCAATAGTTGCAGCCGTGATTGATACGCATCATTATCAGTAATGAGAGAAAATCTGCTTTAAACTCAAAACCTCTATTCTGCTCATCTAAAGAGGAAAGAGAGAGAGGATCAGTCATGCTGGTTGAGATGTAGAAAGGAATGAAAAGTGAGGAGTTATAAAAAAGAGAATAAGTGATGCTTGGTGCCTCTGAGGTTTGGAGCAGCTTCATGTGGCTCAATTTGTCATCCTGTTCCTTGTTATGATATGACTCATATTCTCCTTTTTTTTCCACAGCGGAAAATATATCAGTGGATGCAGGATGTGAGGGATATATATCAGGCTGTGTGAGTGTCTCTGAAGAGCAGAAGCACGCTCAGACAGCGGCCCACAAGCTGGCAGCACATGTGCAGTGGGGAGAGGAGCTGGTGTTCGCCCTCCCTCTGGAGGGCACAGAAGACACGGATGGTCTAGACGGAGAGGTGGCCCTCTCCCTTCACTGCTCTGATCGATTCTCCCATAATTCTACTCTGGGCACGATGCGCTTTAAGCTAGCTGATGTAAGCATGATGTTGGACGCTGACTGCTGGGTTGACTTACAGCCACCCAAACAGGTAAGGAACATTACTTGCAAATGTCCACAAGTGAAACATTAAAGAGGACCTATTATATTTTTTTTTACATTTTCAACTGTAATGTTGCTGTTTGAGCATAAAAAGATCTGCAAAGCACAAAGTACACTCCAAAGGGAGTGTATATTAGTATATATAACTCTATTATATTAGTATATACAGTATATTAGTATATATACCTCTATATTAGTAAGCACTGTTTCTGAACTCTCTGAAATGCCTCGACTGTAGTCTTGAGTTTTCTTTCAGGAATTTCCATGCCTCAAAACTCCTAATTTAAATGCAGCCCAGAACTAAACAGACAGACTGGGAAGAGAGGTTCTGCGACAATGTAAAATATTTGAAAACATGTTTTTTGAACTATTCATACAACATCAAGACTTTGTAAACTAACATATTATGGCCCTTGCACATTTAGCACTAAGAAACTCAGTCAACTTTGTCAGACACCTTCAACATTTTCTCACATTATCACAGTTTATTCGCTATAGTTTAGAAAATGGTAACAAAATACAAGTTAAACGGTGTCAGAACAAATTCATCTAGATAATGTCAGATAACTTTGATAGAAAGGTATGTAATGGATTACAATCAACCAATCAGCTGTCAGCTGTTCAATTTAACTGCACAATTAGATAATACCAATTTAGGTCAAGCGGTTACCAACCAATGCTTCATTTTGTTCAGTCTGTGGTGTAAAAGGTCGCATTCGCAATTTAAAAAACACTCAAGCAAACCATGGTCAGGTCAAAGTGTCTGAATCATTTTGGTCCCGAGGTTTTACTGGTAGTCCACTGTATGAAGAATTCTTGGGTATAATATGTCACAGTTTACTTTATTTTGCTATCCTCACTTACATAAATGAACTACAGTGCCCTGCACCCAGTGGTAAAAAATTATATCTGGTGTCTGAATAATTTTTGGTTTGACTGTATTAAATAACATTTAAAATGTTTAATATATATTCAGTAAAATGGAAGCTTAAGGACATTTAGATTTTTAATTCATTTTAATTAAATACTAGTGGTTATGCTTATAAGCCCTGATACTAACCATGTATGTCTCTAGTGTGGTGTTACCACTATTTCCACCAAGAGAGACAGTAACACCAGACAAATTAGTACAAATCCAGCCTTTTGTAAAATGGAGTCTGCCATCATGATAGTTTAAAGATCAAAATAGGAAAGATGTAAATATAGATTAAAATATGTCAGATCTGCAAGTTACCAGCATAACAACACATCATCTAATAAAGTGTGACAATGACATTGTCAGAAATTTTGCAACATTTATGAAAGAATGAACCATGCCTTATCAAACATCACCTGCAATGACTTTTATACACAGAAAGTAGTCCCAATCAGATTTTATTATGGGATGCTTACTGTGTTTGTATTTCTACAAGTGCAAGCGCACATATTGACAGGAGTTTAGAAATAGCTCAAATTTTTCTTTTGGATATCCACATACCTGCAGGTTACTGAGCATAAGAGGTGGTAGGAGAATCGATCCAAGTTTATTTTAGGATACTGTACTCCCTCCACACCTTGTTTGTTTAAAATCAGTCTCTTGGGTCCCAACTCAGATTCCAACACACACATGAACAAACACATGTATGCATTCCACCCCCACTGCTGTGTGATCTGTTGATGACGTCATAGACCTCCAAAGCAGGAGATCTTTATCTGCGTCATCACACCTCCCAGAGGAGATCCGGTTCTAACAGACACACACACACACAGACATGCCAGGAATTACTAAGTACCATTGGACTGCAGAGAGGAAGAAAGAGAGAGAGAGAGAGAGAGAGAGAGAGAGAGAGAGAGAGAGAGAGAGCAATGCCCAAGAAGAGATATTGTTTGTTTGTTTGTGTGTGTGTGTGTGTGTGTGTGTGTGTGTGTGTGTGTGTGTGTGTGTGTGTGTGTGTGTGTGTGCGTGCGTGCGCGTGCTTGTGTGTGTTTGCATGTACAGTATGTAACGTGTCAGTGATAAAGAGGATGACGCAGATTGAACTGGGTTATGAGCACCACTCAGAATGTATTATTTGTTCACACTTTATTATTGTGTGTACTCTTATTTATCATATGACTCATGTTTGATTATTCAAGATAGGGCTTTGGTTTATGATGCCTTGGACTCTTTTATTTTCTACCTTCTAATTCCATTCTTGTAAACATAATTCACGAATGAGGGAATGAGATGGAAACTGATGTACTGAGTATATGTGCAGAAATATCTTCTTGCATTGAATATAATTTCAATTCATTTCCAGACATTATCAGTTTGAATATTACTATGCTAATATGACTATGAATAATGATTGCAGTACCCTAAAGCTTTCCATGTTGTTAGTCTGAATAATGTTTATCAGTATTATTTGTCACTGTGTTCATCTCGACTGCACTGACTGGAGTTATATCAAACACAACGGTTTGATAAATCCAATCTCTTCATACCTGAATCAAAAGCACCAGATTATATTTCAGGAAAATATCATGTTCTGCTCATGCAGCTGATTAAGTGGGGCTGACTGATTTGTATAAGGTCATGATGGTTATGAAATGCCATAATTCAGAGTGTTTAATCTGAGGGCTTTGCTGTCAAATTGACAATTTTAATATCAGAACCGTTTGCCCTGAGAGAGGAACTGGTCACGTTCAGTCTGCCTCACAAATTACTAGAACATTTGCATGAAATTATTCTCTGTGTCAAGTTCATTAACTCTGCAAGGAAAAATTCTGAATATGCAAATTTTAAAATCTCTTTTTATGTGTTAAAAGGTAAAATTGCCTGACAAAAAAATTAATTTTAAAGTCAATTCTTTTATTCAAAAATTTTGACCCAAGGAGCATTTCAAGACTTTCAACTCAAAGTTTCTTTGTATTTTTCAGCAGGAAGTGACATCATCAGCTGGAGAGCTACTATTGTCGCTCAGTTATCTGCCAGCAGCCAATAGACTTGGGGTGGTAGTAATGAAGGCTAGAGGACTTCAGTCAGACAAACTGAAAGACAACATAGGTATTTACCACCAACATACAATTATAACAACACTCAAATCAATGTGAACAATAAAAATGATCCCAAATCAACTATTTATTACTTATATTATAATTTGTTTTATCCCACTATAACCATACTATCAGTTCTAAGATGGACATGAAAAGATTCAGCAGCTCAATAAATACACTACTGGTCAAAATTAGAATTTTGAATTTTAATGATAATTTTGAATGTTTTTGAAAGAAGTCACCAAGGCTGCATTTAATTAATCAAAAATACCATAAAATCAATAATTTTGTGAAACATTATTACAAGGGATAGTTCAGACAAAAATGAAAATTACCCCATAATTTAGTCACCCTCAAGCCATCCTAGGTGTACATGACATTCTTTCAGACGAATATAATCAGAGTTAAATAAAAAAAATATCCTGGCTTTTGCAAGCTTTATAATGGCAGCCCAAAATTTCAAGCTCAAAAAAAGGTCTTTTTAACCCCCCAGAGCCGTGTGGATTACTTTTATAATGGACGGATGTACTTTTTTGAGCTTCCAATTTTGTTGCCATTATATATTATATATTAAATTTACATTTATATTTACATTTATTTGTATAGTGCTTTTCACAATACACATCGTTTCAAAGCAACTGCATAGAAAATGCATGCGTCTACATTACAATTTAAAGTGGTTTGTTATCAGAGGAGACTGTGTCCAAGTTATGGATTTCAGAAATGTACATATACAAAGCACACAGTTAGCTAACAATGTATTAATAAACAATGTAATAATTTAAGGCAAAAACAATGGGCTCAGTGAAGTAGGAATACATGTTGTTAACAATGATTAGGGTATATAGAAAATGTAGCATTGGTGCATGTTGATGCAGAGCTGGGTCATCTGATGTCCTCGCAGGAGTTGAAAGGATATTTTTAAATTGAACTCCGATTGTGTTCGTCTGAAAGAAGAAAGTCATATACACCTAGGATGGCTTGAGGGTGAGTAAATCATGGGGTAATTTTAATTTTCGGGTGAACTATCCCTTTAATAGAACTGTTTTATATTTGAATATATTTTAAAATGTAATTTATTCCCCTGAAGGCTGCTGAAAATTCTCTTTTGCCATTACAGGAAATTACATCTAAAAATATATCTATATAACAGTTGCTTTAAATTGTAGAAATATTTCACTATATTTTTTCTCAAATAAATGCTACCTGGACGACTTTCAAAAACATTCAAAAATCGTTATTATTCTAAACTTTTGACCGGTAGCGTACATGTACACACATTACATAAAGCCATCCATTTTCCTTGTCCTAAATAAATACTTATAGTATATCCTATATTAATGTCAATATTTTATGTGTAATAAAGAGAATACTGTACCCTGTATGTTGTCTGATAGATCTATCAGTAAAGTTGACCTTGAAACATCAAAATGCCAAGCTGAAGAAGAAGCAGACACGGCGAGTGAAGCACAAGATGAATCCGGTCTGGAATGAGATGATGATGTTGGAGCTGCCCAGTGAGCTATTGGCTAAATCCAGCGTGGATTTGGAGGTACTGAACCTGGCCAGTCCCGGGACCCTGCTCCCCCTGGGCCGCTGCATGCTGGGACTCCACACCTCCGGCACTGGCCTGCAGCACTGGAAACAGATGCTGGATAATCCACGCAAGCAAATTGCAATGTGGCATCCTCTATACACCTAAGAATACATGTTAATATTCTCCAAACCACTACCTATACGCAATGTCGTTGCGTTTTTAACAATAGTACTCTATTCCTCTGCCAAAATATGTAGTTCTCCAATACACTAAATATTTAAGTAGATTTAATGAATGAACCCAGCTATTATCGTTTCGTAATATGAAACTAACTTCTCTGCAGGTACAGGCTGAACTACTTGTTACACAGTAGTTTAGAGTATTTTAATGTAAGCAGTGCTGCATTTAACTTTGGTGTTGTTGTTAATGTGTGTTTAAAATACTCAGTGCTGTTTTAAACTGGTCTGAGTTGGAGCTGTCCTGAACAATATGACTGAACAACCCACCCAATCAATATCATAGTGACTGACAAACGGCCCATATCTGATAGGGGGTAAAGCTTGTCTGAATCAGATCAGGGGAAAGGTTAAACTACTGTATCTTACCAGGTTTGGAAGAACAGATGTCTCTCATAACTCATCATAAATTAACAATTACAACTAATTTTAGTTGAAAACAATCTTTGCCAAATGAAGCCCTTATTTGATCCGCAGGCAGCATCAGAATACAGAAATCAGTCCAATGTTGTCGTAACACTTAGAGAGATAGCAAAACATTGAAACACATTTTTCAGATTAACAGCAAACATTTTTGTTTTCCTGCTATTTAGAATTATGCATCCTCCTAGTCCCACTGTCACAGCGGGAATGATGGAGCTATGTTCACTAACTGTAGATTGTGGCTAGTATCTTTACAACAGTAATGCACTGAATAAATATACAGGGTCTCAACAGGGCAGCTTTACTCTTCACAAGATGCACGCATATAGAATTTTTTTAAAATGTATCACTGTCTTCTAATTTAAAAAAACTTTAAATATATACACCGATCAGGCATAACTTCATGATGATAATATTGTGTTGGTCCCCCTTTTGCTGTCAAAACAGCCCTGACCCGTCAAGGCATGGACTCCACTAGACCCCTGAAGGTGTGCTGTGGTATCTGGCACCAAGATGTTAGCAGCAGATCCTTTAAGTCCTGTAAGTTGCGAGGTAGGGACTCCATGGTCCAGTTCTGATGCTCACGTGTCCACTGTTGGTGCTGGCAGCATGGGCACCCTGACTAGTCTGTGGCTATGCAGCCCCGTACGCAGCAAACTTTAATGCACTGTGTATTCTGACACCTTTCTATCAGAACCAGCATTAACTTCTTGAGCAATTTGAGCTACAGTAGCTCATCTGTTTGACAGGACCACACGGGCCAGCTTTCACTCCCTACGTGCATCAGTGAGCCTTGGCTGCCCATGACCCTGTCCTTCCTTCCTTGGACCAATTTTGATAGATGCTGACCACTGCAGACTGGGAACACCCCACAAGAGCTGCAGTTTTGGAGATGCACTGACCCAGTCGTCTAGCCATTACAATTTGGCCCTTGTCAAACTCGCTCAGACCCTTATGCTTGCACATTTTTCCTGCTTCTAACACATCAACTTTGAGGACAACTTATTCACTTGCTGCCTAATATATCCCACCCACTAACAGGTGCTGTGATGAAGAGATAATCAGTTATTCACTTCACCAGTCACTTCACCACTCATGTTATACCTGATCGGTGTATAAATAGCAGGATATGTATACTATATATATATATATAAGAGTATATATACTCAGTTTGGAGACCTATAGGTATAATCACTTATCAGGCTACAGATCCTGATGTTGTAAAATGTTTAAATTTTGTCTCATTAAAGGGATAGTTCACCCCAAAATGACAATTCTGTCATCATTTACTCACCCTCAAGCTATTTCAAACCAGTATGAATTTCTTTCTTCTGCTAAACACAAAATAAGATATTTTGAAGAATGTCGGTAATCAAACAGTTGATGTGAACTAAAATGTTGTAAACTATGAACTAAATACTATGGAAGTCAATGAGACCCATCAACTGTTTGGTTACCAACATTCTTCAAAATATCTTCTTTTGCCCTGTTTTATTCCAGAAATGTATTTGTGTTTCAGCAGGAGTGCACATTCTACAGATGACATGCCTAACAACTGACGTCAGCAATATTTAGGCCTCTTAAACACAAATACTGACCACAACTGCTCCACTGACCAATGCATCAAAATGCCACTAAACAAATTGTATGTATGAAATATTAAGCTTCTTGGAAGGAATGCATATTTTGTGCTTAAACCAACACAGTAGTCATTCAACGCTGGCAACTCAAATCACTCAGTATATGTGAATATTCAGCTCAGTCACACAAGATATTCGCTCAGTTATTTGTTGTGCATATTAATTTGCCCGTCAGACATCTTTTCTGTGCAATGTTATTGGATTTACGTAATTTCTGTGCTTGATACTTTTCCAGAGAGCGATCACTAATCACTGAAATCTGATCCATCTGTATCACTTACTGCATACTCTTCATTTCATACAGACAGAAATGTATTTCTATTTTTAACCCACATATTTGCTTGAAACAAATAACCTTATGTTGGTGTATAATAAAAATCCTTTTCTCAAAATGTGTTATTGCTCATGTGTTTGCTTGATATCAGAGATTTGATGGATCTATTTATGGACATGGTCAGACTTGATAGATGACAAGCAGATGAGCAAGAGCAAGCAAGGAAGTGACAGATATCCAGACTAACAGCACCTCCCACAAACCACACCAAATCAACATACACTGATGAATGTAACAGAGAGAGAGAGAGAGAGAGAGAGAGAGAGAGAGAGAGAGAGAGAGAGAGAGAGAGAGAGAGAGAGAGGGGACAAAATGGAGAGGTGACAGCAGCACTTGATAACATATTTAAGTCATCATTCTTTTACCATTCTCTTCTCCCTCTCATCCTAAAAAAAAAATAGTGTCTTGTTGCATAACAGTTTATATTAATATGTTCTGTGTTGTTACTGGTGGACACGACAGGGCACAGTACCCAGTCTTATTATAGTCTGTATAATCAGAATGGACGAGCCCAGTGTCTGTCTGCTCGGCAGCCTTGAGAATGGCACAGGATACCAGCAGAATGCATCACTGATGAGCTTCTTGCATAATCCCACTGAAAAAAAAAAACTCCCACCTGCTAGATATTGCCCTGCCAGAGCTAAAAATTATTGTGCTGGCTCGCTCTTCCTAAAGGAGCTGTGTGTGTGTGTGTGTGTGTGTGTGTGTGTGTGTGTGTGTGTGTGTGTGTGTGTGTGTGTGTGTGTGTGTTTGTAAATGTATAGTGTTTTTCTATCCCAGGGGGGACTTCAACCTGAATACACACTGACTGATGGGGACCTAAATTGAGGACAGCTTATAAACCATACAGGATGAGGTTTTTTTTTTTAATGTAAAAATGCATAACATTTTCTGTGATGGGTAGGTTTAGGTGTAGGGTTAGTGTAAGGGGATAGAAAATACAGTTTGTACAGTATAAAAACCATTATGTCTATGGAAAGTCCCCACAAAGATAGTAAACCAGTGTGTGTGTGTGTGTGTGTGTGTGTGTGTGTGTGTGTGTGTGTGTGTGTGTGTGTGTGTGTGTGTGTGTGTGTGTGTGTGTGTGTGTGTGTGTGTGTGTGTGTGTCAATATGTGAACACACTGCACATCACATGACAAATTACTTTAAGCTTTCTGTCACTAACAAGCATGTTTAAACACATAATGAATGAGAAACAGATTGAAAAGAAATTGACTGCTGTTTCTGCCTTATTTCAGAAGAACTGAGCAACGGGCTCTTCAGATTAAATAAACTCACAATGTGGATTCATAAGTAGGTTTTGCTACTGAAAAAGTTTCTGATCAACTGATACAGTGGAGAGAATGACATGTGAAAAACATTTCCATCACTCTTTCATATACAACCCATATCTAAAGTTTATTCAAATGAATGTAAAATAAAACACATAATGTTGCACATATTCATTTAAATGTACTGAGAGAGACAGATAGAGAGAGAGAGAGAGAGAGAGAGAGAGAGAGAGAGATAGAGAGAGAGACAGATAGAGAGAGAGAGAGAGAGAGAGAGAGAGAGAGAGAGACAGAGAGAGAGAGAGAGAGAGAGAGAGATATATATATATATATATATATATATATATAGAGAGAGAGAGAGAGAGAGAGAGAGAGAGAGAGAGAGAGAGAGAGCTCATTAAAGTTCTCATTATAGTTTTCTATGTGAAAACCTCAAAATTACAGCTCATTATTTTCTTTGCCCAGCATGGACAGAAAAAAAAACACTGTCCTCATTCACATCGAACACAACACTGCTTTGAACAAACCCGTCTGAAATCCCTCATCACACTGGGAGGAGGTCTTCCCAAAAAAACAACACATGAAATATAGATCGAGGTAAAAGCTGCCCTAGAAAATATTTCTTTCTGATGCTGAGGGGAATGAGGCTGGCATGAGCCTTGCTGTCAGACAAAACAAGAAGAGAAAAAGCTACTGCGTGAAGCTACCTTTAGGCTACTTCTTTCTATCATATCATCTGTCTCTTTCTCTCCTTTGTCTTTGTGTGGCATCACCTGGTACAAACAGAGAGAGAGAGAGGGAGAGGAGCAGAACATCTTGAACACACACAAACACTATTAAAGTAAATTCTTCTTTGTGACGCATGCTACTTGTTTTCTCTCCAATAGGCTAGGAAGAATCGCTTGAGTAGTGTAAATGTAATCAAATAAAATGTGGAGCGTGTATATGAGGATGTTAACTGTGACAGGATAATTGACAGGCAGTGACAGAATGCACGTAACTATGCAACAGAGTGCAAAATACAGACATTTGGACTCCACTGCATGTACTGTATAACCAAGACCTCTAACATCAGTTGACCACATAAGTGTGAACAAACTTCCATAAAACATGCACTATTCATAAGAGAGGCTTCATCAGTAAACAGTCATCAGTCCAATGGAGAGAAGGATGCAGTTATGACCACTTGAAATCTCCCTCCAATAAAACTGCATAATGTACACATCTCTCACAAGCATGTACACAATCTTGATTCAAAACCTTCATTCAGACAATAATGAACTCTGGTTAACAAAATCAGGTTCCTTGCAAGCCCTGTGTCTCTTTTTTAATGCATAGAAAGAGGTGGTGTTATTATGTGAGAATGTGTTCTCTATTCAACCAAGCAATCAAATAACCTGTAAACTGACTGAGGGTTGCTACATGTTTTACAAATCACAGCTTGAAGCGACCGAAGTGTGTGTTTGTGTGTGTGTGTTGCATCCAACCTGCCCTCTGTGCCTCTCCTGGGTTAGACTGATCCATGTTGCCAGGGTGATGTGAGAAGGCTGAGTGATCCAGATCCTTTCTGCATTCAACACAAGGGCTGGCTGGTAATTTACAGAGGAGTGACTGGTTTTAGACCCTCTCCTCATCCTCGACAACTGACTCATTACTAACAGTCACAAGATGTGCAAGTCCTGACTGTAACAATTCAACAAACCCAAGGCTGGTCGATCCATTTTACCAGAGTTGCGAGATCAATAACTGGGACAAGGAGACAGAGATAAGAGGATAAGGGGAAAGTACAGCTAATGGTGGATAATAAAAAAAGAAGAAGAAAAAAAGAAAGAAAAAGAAACAAGCTGATAGAATTTCAGTGCAGAGACAAACACATAGGAAGCAAGTAGAGAACAAGCATTAGCTGCTTAAGATATGTACTATGTGACTGTATGACTGAATGTCCTCTTAGACTATAAGCTGCTCTGCTTTGATGACTATTGTGGTCAAAATAAATGTAAATTAATTATAAAAACATATTAAAGCCAACATGTAATTTAAATTTACCCTGTATATTGTTGTAGTGCACACTCTTGGCCTCATTGTGCATGATTCATTGGCGTATGTTATACCAAATAATATACTTGCTCTACCTGCAAAATTACTTTTCCTTTTTGGCCTATGAAAACCTGTCATACCCTTCCCTCCATCCACCTCGTTCCATTCTGGTGGAACAGTTCCTCATATATTTCTGGTTTAATTGGTAAACATATTATATTATGGAAGTAAAATGGGATGTTAACTCTTCCCAATTATTTTCAAATTATATTGTCAAATTATTTTAATTTCTCTACATCAGACAAAGACCTGTCCTTATGTCCAATCAAATCCATTTTTTATTATGAAATACTCCTCCCCTGGGCGTTACAGCAGTCATGGTCACCTCGTGCATGCTTTACTTCACCCAGTTATCCTTTACGAATCAAACTGCGACATCTGTTTCATGTAGCATAACAAAAGGAAAATGTTCATGTAGCATAACAAACTTGCATATTAGACTACTGTAACATATATTTCTTTCATTAGCCTACTAGTCCTCTCATTACAGAATTACATTCATGGCAAAGGCCAGATCACATCATCTACAAGTCTATTACTGTCAATGCACTTTCTTCAAAATGCATACAGCATAATGCCCTTCGAAACTTTCAATACAAAAGTAACAAATAGCAAAATAATCTTATAGTAAAATAATAGTTTTGTTTCTAATAGGCTCTAATGGAGTGATCAAGGTTGTTCTGGAATATTGTGCAAATAAATGAACATGTTAGAACAGTAAGAACTTGTTGAATTGAAAACATGTAGAATGATAAAGCAGATCTTATCTGATATACAGTAAGTGTCTGTTTTGTTTTGCGTTTGTAA
The DNA here is from genome assembly GCA_018749465.1 of Paracanthobrama guichenoti. Lineage (NCBI taxonomy): Eukaryota > Metazoa > Chordata > Actinopteri > Cypriniformes > Gobionidae > Paracanthobrama > Paracanthobrama guichenoti. The sequence goes on along the minus strand of CM031949.1, from coordinate 17,962,441 downwards.
TGACACTGTAGGTAAGCTGTAAAAAAGCCAAACTGAAACATATATCATAATATTGGAAAATCAGAAACCATTAGATGGTGTTTCATAGTTAAACTATACTTGTCAATTTCTTTGCAAGGTACCTTGTGACCTTGTGCTCCTCTCCTCTCCTCTCCTCTCCTCTCCTCTCCCGCCTGAGGTGTAAATCAGAAATGTGTCTCTAGCGCCACCTTGTGCTAGAATGTTTGTCTGCCTTTAGGCTGTTTTTGAAGTCTAAAACATGACGTTTAATTTAAAACTAAAGATTTAAACATAGCTCAGAAAAAAATATCATACATCATACAACTTTAACTTAGCACCATATTCACAACCAGGAAAAATCTAAAACGTAAACAAAATAAAGTTCATTTAAAAATGTTTAATAAATAATTTATATAAATACACAGTTAAACATATAGTAACATTTATGCACGTCAACTATCATGAACTATACATGAAAAATTAAACAGTCTCCTGGTTCTGTAGTTAAAGCACATGAAGGAAACATCTACACCTGTATATACGACACTTTGCCAACATGTGCTAAATGCATTTATATTATAGTCATGAACATCTTTAACATACATTCGAAACAAAACGAACTTTCAGCTTTATTTGGAGAGGGTCAGTGCAACGGTAGTTGTTTCTAGAGGGAACCGTTTCTCTGTAACAGTCAGCTCAGCTACCTGACTTCCGGTCGATACTGGAGAACAATAATTTTCCCGGAGTTTTGGATGGATAAACAAGACCCTCGAGTGGCCAATGAGAGAAGAAATATAATCCTGAGTTTGTTGAAAACGTTTCTCATGCTTATGTTTGCAGATTCTACCAGTTATCTAAATTACTCGATGAACGCTGGGTTTTAGCACAACCTGCAACTATAAAGACGCTTTATACATACACAGCAAAAACATATTTTCTGAATATTTTTTTCTATAGGAAATTGCTGTTTACTCCATAATGTTTTTGTCATCAGCTAGCTCTGCTCTCCATAATACTTTCTAGATTACCAAGTGCATATTGCTTTATTGACTTACAACAAAAGAAAACTTTTTATGAAAATTGTGCACCAATCATTCATTTGTATTGCGAGCGTTTTTCGTATCTAACCATGCAATTCACTGTACAAAAATTAACAATAGTTGCAACCATTATTGTTATTACTGTAAAACCAGAATAAATTATAATGAACCCTCCTTCAAACTGTATATGTATATTTATGGATGTGAAAAACAGTATAATAAAAAAATAAATATAATGGAGAGAAAAATAAAGTTAACTTTAAAAAATCTAAGTGCACAGCCAAATAACATGAAGTTGTCAAGAATTAGCTGTGTTTGGTTTCTAAGTGCTATCCATCCTTGCTTTTAACTACATCTTTCAAAATGAAAGTATGAGAGTACCACCTTGTCTTATTGTGGTGTTTTTTTTATATCTAGTGGCAACAGACTTTAGGAGGGATAAAGGCTCTGGGAATATGAGAGACTCCGTCCACAGTGTGCTGAGATCAGTACCGCGAGGGCTGACCCTGGGTCCTTCTCTGGCTGAAGATGGACAGTTGGGTCTGTGGTGTGTTGGGCGAGTGCTAGAGAAAGGCACTCTGCTAGGTCTGGAGGAACTTGACAAAATGATCTGGAAGGAAAAAGAGGTATGCATACCACTGTTTCAACTTTCATTTTTAACCATACAGCTGACAGGTTTCTTTGTTTAGCACCACTACAGCAAATGTGCTTCAAGAAATAAGTAGCATTTACTTAATTTACTTATCAACTGATATTGCAATTATGTTTTCAGAAGCATTACTGTGTTCAAATGGGGACCACAAGAGCAGTTCTTAGAGTTAAATAAGATGTGAGAGTTAAGTAAGAAGTAAGTATGTGTTCTTATTCTCCAGGAGCTGCAAAATACATGCCAAAATGTGTTAAAAAGAGGAGAACTCTCAGAGGAAATGTACTGGATGAGGTAAGATTATCCAGAATAGACCTGTCACTATAATGAATTTTGTGCTGACAATAACTGCAATTAATAATTTAATTCTGTATTGTTCATGCGTTATACACTCACCTAAAGGATTATTAGGAACACCTGTTCAATTTCTCATTAATGCAATTATTTAATCAACCAATCACATGGCAGTTGCTTCAATGCATTTAGGGGTGTGGTCCTGGTCAAGACAATCTCCTGAACTCCAAACTGAATGTCAGAATGGGAAAGAAAGGTGATTTAAGCAATTTTGAGCGTGGCATGGTTGTTGGTGCCAGACGGGCCGGTCTGAGTATTTCACAATCTGCTCAGTTACTGGGATCTTCACGCACAACCATTTCTAGGGTTTACAAAGAATGGTGTGAAAAGGGAAAAACATCCAGTATGTGGCAGTCCTGTGGGTGAAAATGCCTTGTTGATGCTAGAGGTCAGAGGAGAATAGGCTGACTGATTTAAGCTGATAGAAGAGTAACTTTGACTGAAATAACCACTCATTATAACCGAGGTATGCAGCAAAGCATTTGTGAAGCCACAACACGCACAACCTCGAGGCGGATGGGCTACAACAGCAGAAGACCCCACCGGGTACCACTCATCTCCACTACAAATAGGAAAAAGAGGTTACAATTTGCACGAGCTCACCAAAATTGGACAATTGAAGACTGGAAAAATGTTGCCTGGTTTGATGAGTCTCGATTTCTGTTGAGACATTCAGATGGTAGAGTCAGAATTTGGCGTAAACAGAATGAGAACATGGATCCATCATGCCTTGTTACCACTGTGCAGGCTGTGGTGGTGGTGTAATGGTGTGGGGGATGTTTTCTTGGCATACTTTAGGCCCCTTAGTGCTAATTGGGCATCGTTTAAATGCCACGGCCTACCTGAGCATTGTTTCTGACCATGTCTCATCCCTTTATGACCACCATGTACCCATTCTCTGATGGCTACTTCCAGCAGGATAATGCACCATGTCACAAAGCTCGAATCATTTCAAATTGGTTTCTTGAACATGACAATGAGTTCACTGCACTAAAATGGCCCCCACAGTCACCAGATCTCAACCCAATAGAGCATCTTTGGGATGTGGTGGAACGGGAGCTTCGTGCCCTGGATGTGCATCCCACAAATCTCCATCAACTGCAAGATGCTATCCTATCAATATGGGCCAACATTTCTAAAGAATGCTTTCAGCACCTTGTTGAATCAATGCCACGTAGAATTAAGGCAGTTCTGAAGGCGAAAGGGGGTCAAACACAGTATTAGTATGGTGTTCCTAATAATCCTTTAGGTGAGTGTATATATACTTGTAATATTGTCTGACTATCACCAGACCAAGCTCAATCTTTTAACATTGATCTGGGGAGTCTGCTCTGTATTTTCTACTGCACAAGAGACGTGATCGACGGGCATAGTTTAAATGACTCTGTATGCAATTGGACAGTCCTTCAACCAATCAGACCAATGATCCATCGCTTCTCTCTATCCGTCACTGTGTTAAACCTGCCAATAGTGGATAAACCCGGTGGATAAGCCGGTTTGTGATTGGTCCCTGCAAATTTGTAATTTTTTTATAAAAATCATAATAAAACAGGCCCACATGATTTAATTTAATGTTGTAAAAATTAATATTTGTATAATATAATATAAAATAATATAGTAAAATGCAGTCTGATTAAACCGACAAACCTTCATTTCGCATGATGGAAGACCTTTGAATATCTTTATGTACTTTACAACAGTGTTTTTTTTTATCTTTGGCTAAATATGATTTTAAACTGCACAATTACTGTGGTTATATCTAATAAATGTGATTAGATAGAACAGCCGCAATTTAATAAATTATTGAAATAGGCCTAAGCCAGAATTCATTAATTATTTTATATTTAGTACAATTACTAGGTAGGAAAGTAGATAGGTACTTTATTGATCCCACGTGGGAAATTGAAGTGCATTAGCAGCAATACATAAGGACAGTAAAGTACTCACAGTTCACACAAAAACACATATTGTACCCACGTAATAAATAGACACAATAGAATGAAATATAAGACAAAGTCCAGTCATACAATAAAAACAGTAATTATATCACAATTTATTGGAACTTGAGAATTTGTTTGTTACTCCCTGACGAAGGCTTGTAAGCCGCAACGTGTAGGTGTACTTGTCACCTGTTTTTATAAGATTAAGCCATGATGAATTAAAGGCTTTTTAACTTTTTCCTACACCATTCGAGTACCTTGGAAATTCTTTATTTATTGAGTTGAACCATCCCTTACATCCAAAGAGCACCGAGATAAGGAATTCACACCCCGTGCAGCACTTCTTTTGTATTCTCTGCTTTGATATAACACAATTTATGTCTGATAATTAACTGCATTAAGTACAGCTATGAGATGGTTGGAGGGACCTAGTTTCTAGGGTGAAAGGTTAATGATACCTCTGCACAAGATAGATGAATTGTAAAGTCCTACTTTATATCAAGACATTATATCATTGTTTAACTTCCTCCACAGATTTGCTTGTAGCACTCAGAGTGAGAGAGAGAGCAATGTCAGTGTATTTGAGGTGGATGGAAGATTGGGCCTCAGGGTCTGTCGGGACATTCAGCCAGGAACAGAACTGCTCCTCTGGGAAGATCGACAAGAAGCCTCTTTTGAAGAACAGGTCCTGCAAGGAAAAAACAGTGAAAACAGTAGTAGACCAAACAGAGATCAAGATAAAGCTCTAGAGGCCATCGCTTTAGATCACCTCTCTGGCTGTTCATGTAAGTTTATGCCTAATATTTGTGCTGTACGAGGTCCATGATATGATGTTATGCTTTTGAAAATGTGGAAACATTTATCCTCTAATAGATCCTGTTCAAAGTACCACACAAGAGCATACAAAACCTCCTATCAAGGCAAAGAATCTTGTGCAGTACTCTAGAGCCTGTAATTCCAGTGTCCTGGAGCAGAATGGGGTGGATGAGGCACACAGGGAGAGTGAAGCTGAGCAGATCAATGAGCGTCCTGCAAGAGAAGAGATTCAGAGCATCAGTGTGAGTACATCACAAGCCCAGAATTCATCAGAACATCTGAAGCCAGAGAGAAGCCTAAGAGTCAGCTCTCGCCTTGCCACTAAACCTCGAAAAGTGCACTCGTCAGTCAACCGTATCTGCAAACGACAAGATCCAAAGAACAGGTCAGACCTAAGCAGCAAGAAAAAGCTCTTGAATAACAAAGACAACACAATGCAGACGTTGTATATTAATGAGGATTCCAGCATGGAGCAAAATGAGCAGGATTTTCCTCACTTTATTATCCGAGAGAGGAAGTACAAATGTGACGAGTGTGACAAGAGCTTCTTTCAGCTGTGCCATCTGAAGAAACACAAATTCACGCATCAAAATCAGAAGCCGTACATGTGCACAGAGTGTGGCAAACCGTACAGTTCACAGGAGAGCTTCCAAGCCCACCTGCTAATGCATCGCGGTCAGAGGCCATTTCAATGCCAGCACTGTGACAAAAGTTATGGCTTAAAACGGGACCTCAAGGAACACCAGGTTCTCCACTCAGGCGAGAAACCGTTCGTCTGCGACATCTGTGGAAAAGCTTTTGCTCGCCGGCCCTCGCTACGCGTCCACAGAGAAGTCCATCGGACAAAAGAGCCAGACTACCAGGCTCCCAAGGTCAAGTGTCCAGAGTGCAGTAAAGAACTGGCCAATTCTGGCTCTTTGAGGAACCACATGCGTCTGCACACCGGAGAACGGCCGTACATCTGCCAACACTGTGACAAGAGCTTCCGTCAACGTGGCAATTTGCTGGGACACATGCGCATCCACACGGGAGAAAAACCCTACAAGTGCGACCACTGCGACCTGCGCTTTTCCCAAGTGCCTGAACTGCGCCGGCACCTGATTTCACACACGGGTGAGGTGTATCTGTGTCCTGTCTGTGGTAAGGCTTTGCGGGACCCTCACACGCTGCGGGCCCATGAACGGCTGCACACAGGAGACAGGCCCTATAAATGTGAACAGTGTGGGAAAGGGTACACGATGGCAACCAAACTCCGGCGCCACCTAAAGTCTCACCTGGAAGAGAAGCCACATGTTTGCCAGGTGTGCGGAGCCAAATACACAATGATGCAGAGTCTACAGCGGCATCTACAGTCGCACAAACATCACTCTGACTCTGGTCACGCATTGCCGACGCGAGGGCGACCCAAAAGGTCAGGCCAGAAAGCAGAGGGTGAGCCAGGTTACAGGACTGACTGCAGCAGTTTGGAGGAGGGACGGACTGTGGCGTACGTTCAAGCCTCAGAGGACTTCGCTATAGTGTCTCACCCAGATGGTGCCATTTTGGACTCTGGTGCATACCACCATGGCACAATTGTTTTGGAAAAAGGAGCAGAGAAGGGGCTTGAACAAATTGAGCTCGGTGAGAATATCATCGAGATTATTGTCTCCGATGAAAATACCAAGTGTATAGTACAGACTTCTAAGTGTATAGAGATTCAGGAACAGGAAGCTAATGCTGAATGTATAGTTGTGCAGGAAAATGATGCCAGTAGTGACTGTATTGTAGTTCCAGAACAGGATGCTAATAGTTGTTTGGTCATATTACAAGGTCAGGATGGTCTAAATTCAGTGGCAGAGACTGTAGAAATAGAGACAGGGCTGTGACACTAAAGTCTTTCGATTTCAAATATAATCTATTCATATTATGTCTCACACCAAAGAAAAATACAACCTTTGTGAAATAAATGTACAAGCTATGCTAAATTTATGTCTTGCTGTTTTTTTAATTTTTAGAAGTGTTTGTGGCACGTATCAGTAAATATTGACTCCTGTGCGCAGTGGACCTTGTTTCATCACTGTTTATACAGACATTGTACAAGTACATCAGCAAAACACAGCTGTGTTGGGAAATTAGCTAATCCAAGAGGAAATTCAATGATATATCTGCATCTGTCATGTTACAAATTATCACGTCTTTCACACGTTAACTGTTAAAGTAAAATACTATGTTTGTACTTTTACATAAAAACATAATGATTATTATTGGAGGAAATGATAAGCACTAGTTACCAAGTAGATAAGAGTTAATGGAGCTCTTCAGCTACATAGATAGGATCATAATTTCAAAATGAAAGCTATTTCTGTTGATTGGCAACAAAAATGCATACACTTAAATAACAAAGTATATTTTATATTTAAAGAACAAAGCACTGTTTAAAATATTTAATCCATGTTTTAAGATTTTTTTGGAGAGTTTTGTTATAATTATTAGATTATTATTTTAGAAGTTGTATAATATATCCTCACACATGAATTCACATCACGTTAGAGATACAAAGTTATCTTGTTTTCATTAAATATATCTGTGATTCATGTTCCCCAGAAAGCAAAGAATGTTCCATATTGATATATAAGGGGATCTGATACAGAAGAGACAGGCTTTTTGTGAAAAGAGTTCAGACTGTTTGTTCTCTTTGAACTCTTGTAGTTCAATATTAACTTGGTGACTCTAGTAACTGCAGCTCTGGGCTTTTCCAACGGAGTGTGTGACAGATTTGTTGAGATTCTCCAAGTTTTTTCAGGATTACAGGCTCAGTCATCACCAAGTATGGGAGCAAAACCAGCGCCTCTCCTTCTCTCCCTACTTTTCGGACAAGTTCTCCAGCTCACGTTGTGTCATGAAGGTAGGAATTTATTGAGATTTCTCTGCCATTTGGCTAATAAGGCCCTAGCAAACTAAGAACAAATTTATCCCATGATAATACATATTATAGTATGTGAGCCCAGATGTTTTTGAGAAATTTTGGCTTTTGTGCTTCAGTGTTCATTGACAATAAGGAAGCCTCTCAGATCATTCGGACAAAGAGGGCTAACACCGCTTTTGAAGAGTTCAGACCGGGTAATCTGGAGAGAGAGTGTATGGAAGAGATTTGTGACCATGAGGAAGCTCGAGAAGTGTTTGAGAGAGTTGATAAAACGGTGAGAAAGCACTTTGTGTTGTAGACACACTAGCCCCAACTGAAAATATATGGAAATCTGTGGATTTGTTTTAATTTTTTATAAATATATATATCATATATCTTCATGAGATTACAGGCATTTGAGATATGGTATAAATCCTTTTATCTAGATTTTATGTTTAATGATTTCTCCCATTTCCCCACAGGAGAGGTTTTGGGCAAAATATCTGGGTAAGAATATATATCACTTTACAGAAAGTTTCAGTGTAAACAGTGACAACATTTTGTGTAAACAGTTCTATTGAACCAGGGACAAAGTGCATTTTCACTGGCTTTTCCCTGCTCAATATACAAATTAAAATGAGTGTATTAGTATCAGGGTTGCCCAGTGGCCAATTTAACTAGCCCAAATAGCAAAACTCAAACTATGGCACTCCCATAACTAAAATCTGTGGCAACAGTAGCCCAATTCCACAGAAAAACTGCTGACCTGGGAACTCTGTTGGATGTCATATATATCTCCCTTTTGTATCTTTTTTTCCACAGCCTGTGAGGGAACAACATTATCCAGAACACCAGCACACATCAACAGTTTGAGAGTATGTGTGCATACAGAGGGTAAGGGTGATGCATACTTACTTTCACAACACTGAAAATGTTTGTAAAATTAAAATGTCCTTCTCGCAACACAAAGACATTTTTGGTAAAAAGCTAGTGACTGATCATAACCCTATTAATTATTGGATATTTGATTGACAGTGTTGTTTTTGTGTCATTCTAGTTTTTACTAATATTTTTAATTCGTTTTTATTTGTATATTTTCCGTTTTCTATTTAATTGTAGTTTTTAGGTATGTCTATGCTTTTAATGACTTTTGATTTCACTTTCAGTTATAGTACATCAAGTTCAACTAAATAAAAGTTAAAAAATTAAATCTGAAATAAAATAAGTTTATGGATTTTATTTTATTTCAGTTCATGTTTATTTTATTTCAAGTAAGAAATGTTTTTATGTTTTTATGGTTTCAGTTTTAGTTTAACTATAATAACCCTGTTGACAGGAGAGTGTTTCATTAATATTGGTGAAAACTACGCTGGTAGGGTGTCTCTCACCAAGTCTGGAAAGTCGTGCCAGTACTGGAAAAGCAACTTCCCCCACAGGATTCAGTATGTACTTCTGCACTCTTTGTTGTTCTTGTGTTGATTTATCTTTAAAAGTACAGCTACTGTCATCTCTCAGTATTGGCGAAACCATTTAATTTTGATTGTTTAGAAAACACAAATGCTTTCAGTAAAGAAAAGGCGTTTTTTTTTTTTTTTGCATATATTGAGCTTTACATGCCTCTAGTGATGTTGCAGCAGCTCTTTTGTCTTATGATCCATTTGTTTCCCCCTCTAGCGAATTTAATGTGACACAGCTGAAGCTACTGGAGAACTTTTGTAGAAACCCAGATAAGAGCAAAGAAGGCCCTTGGTGTTTTACAAGAGACCCGACGGTCAGGAGGGAGTCCTGCAGTGTGCCAAAATGCGGTAGAGAAAATCACTAAAACTTTACTGCAGAATGTGCTGTGGTGCAATAACTAAAGCTTTGCTCTGGCAACCACAAAGTTGAGCCATCACTGTGGTGTTGTTGAACAAAGTTGCTCAGGAGAAATCATCGCTGTAATAATAAGTGTACTTAATGTTGCTTTGGATCTGCTAAATGACTACTGAATTAATAAAACACATATTAAGATATGTGATAGCAAGTGTTTGTTCCCTGTTTATGGCACATTTTATACTTGAGCATGAATACAAAAAGGTTTCTACATTTCCATTCCATCAAGTTATGCTAGCCCACCAGACTGATCATCTCACTCTCTCCTCCTCAGGTGAGACTGTTGTTCCCCCACCAAAACCTCCTACTGTGAAACCTGAAGGGCGTTTTGCTAAGAGTGAATGTCTGGGTGGAAATGGGGAGACCTACACAGGGGATTTGTCTGTGTCTCTGGGGGGTCACACCTGCCTGCAGTGGAGTGCAGCAGAAGTGCAAGCCTTGATTAAAGGAAAAGAGTTTCTGCCTCAAGTTCAGCTGGTGAAGAACCACTGCAGAAACCCAGATGGAGATCTGGAGGGTCCCTGGTGCTATGTAAAAGAAGCAGGTGGAAACGTTACCATTGATTACTGTGACTTAGAGTTGTGTGGTGAGTGAGCAGAACTACCTTCTACACACACACACACACACACACACACACACACACACACACACACACGATAACAACTAGAACTATTAATTTCTTCCCTTGAACTTTGGACCTTGATTGAAAGTGACATCTAGACCAGAGTCTTTTAATTAGGATTAATTGTCATAATTTGTGACTTTCAAATGTTAACTGCATTAGACATAAATTCAGCCCACACTGAAAATAATTCTCTATTTGTCATTCACTCTTAGACGCCCCTCTGGACAGGTTTGTAGAGGAAGAGGGTGGTCGAGAGAGAACAACTCTTGAAAGCAAAAGAAAAGCTTTCTTTAACCCCCGCAGCTTTGGCAATGGAGAGGAAGGTAAGAGTCTGATACCTTCACCGTCTGTTATCAAGTGGTTTGATATCTTGTATAATCAACTGATAATTAAGATTAAACTGCCTTTTCTCAGACTGTGGAGTGCGCCCCTTGTTTGAGAAGATCAACAAAGAAGATACGAATGAGAAGGAGCTACTGATGTCATACAGTGGAAGCAGAATAGTGGGAGGAGAGGATGCTGAAATTGCCAGTGCTCCATGGTGAATAACTTAAACTTTCAGATATCTTGATGTCTAATGCTGCACGTTTAATATTATGTTTGATGTTATTTTCAGGCAGGTGATGTTATATAAGCGTAGTCCTCAGGAGCTGCTGTGTGGAGCCAGTCTGATCAGTGATCAATGGATTCTCACTGCGGCCCACTGCATTCTCTACCCACCGTGGAACAAGAACTTCACCATCAATGATATCATCGTCCGCCTTGGAAAACACTCTCGTACCAAGTGAGCTCTCATAAAGATTCTATAAATCCTGCATATATTTTGTTTAATTTGACTGCACCAATAATTTGTAAAGGTCTACTTGTAAAAGTTGGAAAAACTGTGGAATATACACTATATTCAGTAATTCAGAAACCTCAGTTTACAGGAAATTAAGCTGTTTTAAACTCTTCCCTGTTGAGTCAGGTATGAGAAGGGCACTGAGAAGATTGCGGCCATTGATGAAATCATTGTCCACCCTAAATATAACTGGAAGGAAAACCTGAACCGAGACATTGCTCTTCTGCACATGAAGAAGCCTTTAGTCTTTACAAATGAGATCCACCCTATCTGTCTGCCCACCAAGAGCATCGCAAAGAAGTAAGAAAAAAACAATACTGTGTAATATATATATTTAAAGTCGCAATGAAACAGAAGTAGTGTCAGATTTGGGGTAGGGGTAGGGGCTTATATACTCATCGGTTGTTGATTGGATGGAAGCAGAATTGAATGCAAGTTTGCAGTCGATTGTAAGAAAAAGGTGAAGTTTAAGCAGGCTACATGATTAGAGAAGTCTGACAAAACAGAGATTTTGAAACTTCACACTATAAAGATGCCTCTTGAAAGGGGTCATTTTATGCATTTGTTCGCCTTAAATTTTTGGTGAGACTCACTGACAGCATATTTCATGGGGAATATAGATTTTTGGAAAATGCATTCCAGCATATCTTTGAAACAAACAGACAGTTTACACATAGCTGTAATTGACAGATTTTCTCTCTGAAGTTTAATGTTTGCAGGTTATAAGGGCCGTGTAACTGGCTGGGGGAACCTCAGGGAATCGTGGACATCAGTCCCAGCAAATTCTCCATTAGTGCTGCAGCAGGTTCATTTGCCAATTGTGGATCAGAGCATCTGTCGCAATTCAACCTCGGTCATCATCACTGACAACATGTTCTGTGCTGGTAATACTCATCATAGTCTTCATAGAATTTGAGAGATGCTTTTGCTCTCAGGTGTCACAGCAAGGTCATCTTTTGTTTTATAGGTTACTTGCCAGATGATACAAAAAGAGGTGATGCTTGTGAAGGAGATAGTGGAGGGCCTTTTGTGATGAAGGTATAATAATGTTTATATTCTTCTCTCCTCCAACAAGTTTGACAATGACTGATAAAGCTTAGTTTGCTGGTATCACACTACTATATTTATACAGCTTGTCCTTTTAAAAATCTATTACTTCCCACAGAGTCCTACAGATAAACGGTGGTATCAGATTGGCATTGTGTCGTGGGGTGAGGGCTGTGATCGTGATGGCAAATATGGATTCTACACGCACTTATTCCGTATGCGTCGCTGGGTGAAAAAAGTCATTGACAAACAAGATGATGAGTGATCTACTAACCTGGAAAGAAATCTTTGCCACACAAGAAATGAACACTTGCAAATTGATGAATAAATTTTAATTCTTCATATGTTGATACCAGTGTGTGAACATGGTTTCTTTCTGTGTATTGACAGTGAGAATGGGCAGGCGTCTTCTTTTTAATGAAACTGATGTAATTCTGGTTTTGAGATCAGTTAAATTAAATATCAGGTTCTTGCCACATAAATAGAGAAGGAACGGTGATGTGACTGATCACAATTTTGAGGGTATGATTACAACACACCAAAGATGCTCTTTTTTTGAGTTGTCAAAACCAGTGTTTCACTTAGATGCTTTAAAAGAAGAAAAATGCTAGCAATTAAAAGACCATGAATGTTACTTTTAGTAAAATGATGTATATGGAATGCAGAGAAAATTATTAAGATTAATTTAATAAAATTGTTTTTCATCTTCCAAAATCATTTGTGAGGCTGTGCATTTTCACTGAATGCTCTCATTACTAAATTCCCTTATTTCACACCAAAATGTCATCCAATGCTAAAATAAATGTAAAGCAATTTTAGAGTAATCACAAGAAACACAGCTTGTATTTATTATTATTATTATTATTAAATTTCTGGTTTTGGAGTCTGTAACTAGTATACTTTAGCAAACATGATGCTTATTTATTATTTTAGTTATTGCCCCAATTTATCTCCCACCCCACCATGTGTCCTGTCCCACTTTATGATTAGACTTAGAACACCCCCCAAACTGTAATTCTTAATATGTAATTGTAATTCATTAAACTACCATCTGTTGTTTTGCTCACAATGATGGTGTTGCTCAGATTCAGTGGTCCCTAATGAAGGGGTGTTGATATGGAGGAACCCAAACTGACATTTGAAAAAGCTCTTGGGCGGTTCAGACCTGACAGAACACAAAAGCAGTTTAACACGTGTGTTCTGTTGTTCTGGAAATTTTACCTGTTGTTCAACCAATGGTTGTAATAATATCATGTTATTGGGGGCGTGGCCATACGGTCCATCCTGCTGCATCCGGGCCGTTTGCACTGAACTACACGGCTCGCAAACCGGAAGTCCCGCATGAAATTCGCAAGATTGACGGAGTTGTGAAGACTTCACTAGGGAGCGCTGAAAAATAGGTAAATTAATTTCTCCTTATTTGATTTCATAAAACCAGCAGGGTTTTGCTCAGCGTTGCCTCTGATCTGCATATGTTTCTAGCCATACGGCAGGGCAACACTTGTTAGAATTTCCGTCTTGTTAAGTCAAGATGAAACAGGTTTGCAGCTAACGTTAGTTAGCTTAGCAGACTGTCGACTGACTGATCACAACGAACCAATATGTGCAACATTTTTGCTTTAACGCCGTCACTTGAGAGGTCATCTGTTGCGTATTATTTAAATCACATGCCTGCATGTTGACTGTTCTTGCTGGGTAAACACACGGTTACGTGTCCAGATGTTGCGTTTCCTTAGAAACGATGGGGAATCCGACAGTATCTGTCCTGAGCAGGAGTCTAGACGTGTTGACTAGACCAGAGGACGAAAAAGAGTAAACGTTTGCCATTTAACCCTAACACTTTAAAAGTTAGGAGAACCGCTGGTATGAGCGGTTGTTGAAGACACTCAGGATCACTGACCTGTCACAGACAAACTACTATGTGCATGGGCATGGAATCAAGATATGAGTAACGTTACCGATCCCAATGCCGATAGTCCCCCATACTTCCCGTAGTATTGTTCATAAGATAATTAAATAATAGTGAAATCGTGGCTATGTTTACAGGCACGCAGCTCGACAAAAACGCTCACATTCAGTGACAACACACAAGTGTTGTCTTCTTTTTTACGCCTTTAGTGAATCTTTATTTGGGATGTTGACGTGTCCTGCAGTTGTAACATGATATATTTAATCTAAAACTATTTTAAACAGCCATTTGTTCTTTATTATTATTATTATTATTATTATTATTATTATTATGCATGCAGCTTTTATGGCCTCATATTAATTGAGACCATGTAGCATGAACCAGTAATGGTAAATCCTTCACTACCTTCACATTTTTTTCCTAAAATCTCCCCATTTACTAATGAGATCATTTGAGGTGTGCAGAGTTCATCTGTTGTGTTTTCTGTCCTCTGGATCCATGTGTGAATGGCGACTCTGCACATCTCACCACACACTCTGCTTTAATGTGCTTCATTCTGCAGATTATTCTGTGGTAGATGTGCTGAGCACATCCTGAACCATGCTAAATGGCTCCACTAGACTAGAAACACAACAGATAATTGTTGCATTTGCAATAGTTTTTTAGCAGACGTTTAGTAATTTATGAATGGGGATTGGTGCAGCAGAATGGAGCTGGTATGAGCGGCGCCTGACAGAAGACACTGGCACTCAGGATTGCTGAACTGCCACAGATAAACTACCAGATGAATGGGAAGAAGAAAGCAAGAGCACAGATCCCAATGTTTTTTTCCTGTATTATTTTTGATAATATGTATAGTGAATAGTGAAATCTCGGTCTTCCTTGTTTGTTTGTAAGGTCATTGGCACATGAGAAAAGCACTAGACATTGATTTTATACTGACATTTTTTTATTATTGTGGTCTTAGGCTACAGTCTTTTAGAAAGCGTATATTATTTTGGAGGTGTTGGACTCTCTTTAGGGTCTTTCTGGCTGAAGTGCTGGTTGACTTCACTGGCTGCAGTCTTGAAGCCTCTGAAACACAACTGTGAATGAGGCGCATTGTTTTTGCTGATGATCTTGTCAACTGGGTAATGAATTAGAGAACTATCGTAGAGTGGAACAGGACTGATTTTGGACGGGTGCTGTTTGGTCAGAACCAAAGGATATATGATCAAGTAACGACATCAAAGATGGATAAGCAGCTAGCTACTTAAGAATGCTGAGAGCTTCTCTATATGATATCTATGACTATAGCAAGATTGCTGTCAGTATCTACAACAAGGCTACATAACTGAGATAAGCCATGTTCATAATCAGGGCGACAGATTAAACCCCGGGTTACGTCCCCTGAAGAATGTTTATGTTATCTTATTATTTAGAGATATGGATGTGGGTGTCCATAGCAGAATGAAGATTGTCATGGATGTTAGCAAATATGAAGCTGGCTCTGCTAAGGTTAAGGCTATAAATAGGAGCACAGGGTAAAACTGAGATTTCTTGTCAGTATGCGGCTGGACGGCCACATTGCCGCGCGGCACCAAAGCAAGGGACTGTCACAGCAGATCACTGTCTGAGCCCTACTACTGACGCCTGCATTTAGTAGCCCTAAAGCTACACACATACAGATAACAAAAATATAGCACATTTACAATGCCACAATAATACTAAAAGAATAAGTACAAAATATAATTATAATGTAATAATATTATGAAGAATTTAGGTTAAGTTTAGTTTCATAAAGCTTGACCCTGCTGACATGAGAAGATTGATATTGTGATCATTAGGATTATGGCAAATTAAAACACTCGATGGTGTGGATTATGTGCATTAATGTTTGAATTCCTGTTGGTTAATGAAAAGACTTAATTTAAGACTAGTGAGGCTGTTCACTGCATTAGTCCACTACACGGTTTTCTCAATTAAATCTATGAGCAAGCTTTCAAATAAACGCACTGTGTTTTATGAATAGCTCAGCAAATTATATTAATGGTTGATGGTAGTCTGCTTGCCATACGATTGAATGCATGTGATCTAGAAACAAATCCTTTTTTAAATCATGCTTTATTTAATGGACCTGATTTGCTAATTTAACAGAATAGAATGCAATGCAACAATTTACTGTTTTTTTAATGCAATATTAGTGCACTGAAGAAATTAAATAGTTTTGCAACTATTAGTTGTGCAAGACAGCGCAAAAGCTCATTTGTTTCCACAACTGCTTCCTATTAGCTGTGTCATTTATGAATAAACACCTATCCTGAATAATGTTATTTATTTATATGCTGGTTTCCCTATCAAACAGCTGTTGTATGAGGCTGAACTGACTATGCTTTAAATAAAAAATAAATCAATAAAAATCAATAATTTTGTGCATGGGCAAACTCAAAGGACCTGTTCAGCATTTGTCATTGTAGTCACTGGTCACCCATGTGAGTCAGCCAGTTAATGTTCAAGCAAGTGTGTGCATGCATGTGAAACGCCACATTTGCACAGACTTGTGCTGGATGGACAAGAACCTAATGTGAAGGGAACTTAGCTTTTGCAGATCTCAGTATAACGTTGTGTGTGAATTGTGTTGTCTTAGAGGACCGTCATGTCCTCTGACCTGTTGGTGGACCTTCAAGATGATCTGGGAGGAGACGACTCTCCTAGTGCTGCCTTGGACCAGCTCAAACTGGTACAGGACAAACAGTGGCCACCAGATGACCCTGTTAGCTTGAGCAAATCCGGTGAGTGCATTTGAGTGGAAATTGTCATACAGGATAATAATAATGTTTAAATGTTAGGGGTGTAACGCTATATCGTTTAACGATATATCACAATGTAAAAATGTGCCGATATGTATTGTTGATGGAAACGATATGATTTGCAATATAGAGTTGTTTTATCCAAGGCTCAACTTGCTGTAGTAGGCCTATTTATAAGGAATAATTCACCCAAACACAAATTTACAAATGTACCACAAATGTAAATGATGTCATCATGTACTCTCTATCAAGTTGTTTTTCGTTTAACTTCCAAACACAAATGAAGATATTCTTTATGAAACCTGAGGATTTCTGTCCCTCCATTTATAGTCCATTCCTCAAACTTAAAAGATCCAAAAAATATCATAAAGGCATCGTAAAAAGAACTAATCGAGTGGTCTAATCCAAATCCAAGTCTTCTGAAGAGACACAAACGGTGGCTTATGATGGACAGATTTACCACAACACGCATACTGTAGTAAACACGGACGTTCAAATGAGTGTGTGACGCACAAAAACAACAAAAGAGTGAGTAAATGCAGAATCGAAATTCTTGGATGTGCTAAACATTCACAGTTTGAGAGAGGTCATTTTGACACACTTTCTTGCGATTAGAACTGTAAATGATTGCTTTGATCATCTGAAGTGCACGCGCTGCCGGAACGGCACTCCTCAAAGTCAAAGCGCAAACATCATTTAAATCATCAGATCACATTTCGTTTTGGTAGTATGGATTTTAGATGGTTTCATCTTATATGTATAGTGCATTAATAGGGAGAGAGGCGGAGAGATGCTGCCTGCTTTGAAAGCGCGAGTAATGCCTGAGGGTAAAAAAAATTAAGTTTATGGCGTTTCAGTGACATTATTACATTAAATGACTATATATAAATGTTGAATATAATGTATAATAATGCAATGGGGGAATATTTGTTGGTCATGATGATAATAATACACCAATAATAATAATATTATTTTAATTATAGTAAAAATATAAATAAAACATCTTCTTTATTTTGGCTTAAAATATCGGGATATATATCGTATCGTGAGTTCAATATCGAGATTTATATAGAATCTTGACATGAGTGTATCGTTACACCCCTATTAAATGTAGTTTCTCTTTGCAGAATCACAGTTTCTTTTGGAAAATAAAGCTGTGTGAGCAAAAGGAAGTAATTGCCAAGAACTACCCATTTTTATCATGAATTCCAATCATATGCTTGCTATATTTAGAAGTAAATGAAGCTGAAACCTTCCAGATGACATAATTGTCACTGCCTATTTAAGAGCCAGCAGAGAACTCAAGTAGTCATGCAGCATTAGTCATACAGCACACACACACTTACGACACAGGCATACACCCAGAAACACACTTTACCACTCTTACCGAGGAGGACTATGACTGGACGGGTGTGTGAAGTCCGGTGTAATTGATTCATCATCTGGTTAAGCTAGTGAAGCTCAGAGTCTGCAGTAAAGTAGAATGAGAGTGAAAAACACCACAATAGTGTTTTCACAACTTTAAAAAGAGGGGAAAAAAATGGAGAGCTAGATTTACAGCCCTTTTAAATGTAAATGACCACTGTACACAACCAAATCAAGATTACATGAAGTGTATAACACTACAGTTCATTATCAGACACTTGGCTCTGATAAGGTTGAGTATAAAGCTCCTTTAGTGTATTTATGTGTTGCCATATGTATATATTTAATAAGTTTACATATCCCTTGCAGAATATGCAAAATGTTAATAATTTTAACAAAATGACTATTGCTATTCTATCAATATGACCAACGGACATTTCACGGTCCTTTATAGTCCCAAAATTATTGGGAAATTGGTTTTCCCAACCACAAAAGAGACCCCCTTCTCCTTTTCACTGCCTTACAATTGGCACAGTGATTGGCACATGATTTTCTTGGTTGGATCATATACCAGTCATACTTGACCTGACTTCCACTTTTCGTCGAACTGTCTTTTCTTTGTCTTTGTTTCTTTTTTCTTTTCATCCACAGGTATTAATTTGTGTTTAACTCTCCGGGTTTTGTTACGCCTTTTAAGGGCCTGCACATAGCTCATCAGGTTCGCTTCTCCACAGTGTCTTGTGACATCAGTCACTAGCACGCAAGGCAATAGGCTAAACCAATGAGTAAACCCCGTGAGCAGGTAGTGCTCATGGGAGTTGTAGTTTTGTAGTGTCACATTTCAATTTGTTTATTATTTCAGATGCCTTTTGAGAAGACTACAATTAAAATATATATTGTCAGATGTTAATGTCATGCCCTGTTTCACTGTATCATCGCTGACTGTAATATTGTAGGCCTTACAGAATACTGCCATGCCTTACTTTTAATCTATGAGAGACATTAATATGTATAATTTTACATTCAAATGATATTTTAGTCTGAAAAAATATATGTGTTTTATTTGTGGTATTCATTATATTCTTTCTTCTAGCTTCAGACATTAAAAGTCTTGGTGACACATCGCATCTGTCCTGGGACGACCCCTTCTATGACATTGCCAGACATCAGATTGTGGAGGTGGCAGGTAAGGCATTATTAAATGCATAAGCATCACCAGCTAGCATTTATTCTAGTTCTAAAGTTCTTGATCTTTCTCTTTCATTATAGGTGATGATAACTTTGGTCGGAAGGTCATCGTTTTTAACGCTTGTCGCATGCCCCTCCAACATCAGCTTGATCATCATAAACTTCTCATGTAAGCGTCACTGCTCTTACTTGATTTATGTGCTTCATCAAGCTGGGCTTAATACACTGCATCAGCTATGCATTGCCTTCTTCCTAATTATATGTGGTTGAAATGACACAGTCTATTATTTGTCTAGGCTATCATGCGTAGATGAGCACAAGACACAGATCAAGGTCAAGTGCAGAGAACAAAAAAGTACAGGGAAAACATTGATTATGATTCAAGGAGAGAAGTTGTCCTTAGGGGGATATGAACAACACTTTTGAGTTGTCTACTGATGTTTTCTTGTGCAGTTTATTTGGTTAATCCTAATATATTTAGGTTTTAATTGATATGTTAATTAAATATGTTGATTTATTGGCACTGACATTTATATATAATGGCACTGACATTTTCAGGTATGTCAGTGTAAGTTTCTTTCAGTTAAAACAGCTTAAACATAAATTTTAGTCTTGGACTAGGCATGGTCTGGGAAACTAGGGGACTATGTCACATCACTTGGCAGTTTTTCAGGGATTAGTCTAGATAAAAGACAATTAAAGTTAGTTTAAAATGGCAAAATGTATACACCTTAGTACAACTGAATTGTTTTCATTTCATATTCTTGAGGCTTTACGGGCTTTTTTTCATTGTTTGCATAAATGTCAACCGCTTAGTATATGCTGAGTAATAAATCAATCATGTGTTCAGGGGTCAAATCACCACAATTCTCTAAATGCATTGAAGTTTTTAATGAAGTGAAATTCCTTATTCTGAACTTCAGGAGTTGTCTGAGAGGATAATGCATGTGTAATGAAATCTAGAGCAAATATCACAGACTATAAAGTGTATAATTGAAACCTGACACAATATCACACAATATCTCATAAGTCTCATAAGTGCACATTTTCCTTCTGTTTTTTTGTGTGTGTCTAATGTGATGTTTTGGTGTGAATTTATTGATTGATTGATATTTGTGTGCAGGTATTTGAAGCAGACTCTTGATAAGTATGTGGAGAGTGATTATACCCTCATCTACTTCCATCATGGTCTGACCAGTGAGAACAAGCCCTCTCTCAGCTGGCTTCGAGATGCCTATCGGGAGTTTGACAGGAAGTGAGTGATGCTTTTGTTAGTGAGTGGTTCATGAGTGCTTTAACAGAAGTACACTTGCGCAATTGGTTCTCTCATGCTTCAGTATCGCTGTGTCTGTTGCAGGTATAAGAAAAATATCAAGGCGCTGTACATCGTCCATCCCACCATGTTTATCAGAACCATCCTTATTCTCTTCAAACCCATCATCAGGTCAGTGCCACACTATGCTTAATATGATGAACTTCTGTCTTCCTTAAGGTTCTGATTTATTCTGATTCTGATTTGATCTCATAGCTTGTATTCTTTACGTCATATTACAGCTTTAAGTTTGGCCAGAAGATAAATTACATAAATTATTTGAGTGAGCTGGAGGAGGTTGTGAAGTGTGATCAGCTGGTGATTCCCAACAGAGTCAGAGAGTAAGAAATTATATATATATACAATTTCATGCTTTCATACACTCACCTAAAGGATTATTAGCAACACCTGTTCAATTTCTCATTAATGCAATTATCTAATCAACCAATCACATGGCAGTTGCTTCAATGCATTTAGGGGTGTGGTCCTGGTCAAGACAATCTCCTGAACTCCAAACTGAATGTCAGAATGGGAAAGAAAGGTGATTTAAGCAATTTTGAGCGTGGCATGGTTGTTGGTGCCAGGCGGGCCGGTCTGAGTATTTCACAATCTGCTCAGTTACTAGGATTTTCACGCACAACCATTTCTAGGGTTTACAAAGAAGGGTGTGAAAAGGGAAAAACATCCAGTATGCGGCAGTCCTGTGGGCGAAAATGCCTTGTTGATGCTAGAGGTCAGAGGAGAATGGGCCGACTGATTCAAGCTGAGCAACTTTGACTGAAATAACCACTCGTTACAACCGAGGTATGCAGCAAAGCATTTGTGAAGCCACAACACACAAAATCTTGAGGCGGATTTGCTACAACAGCAGAAGACCCCACCGGGTACCACTCATCTCCACTACAAATAGGAAAAAGAGGCTACAATTTGCACAAGCTCACCAAAATTGGACAGTTGAAGACTGGAAAAATGTTGCCTGGTCTGATGAGTCTCGATTTCTGTTGAGACATTCAGATGGTAGAGTCACAATTTGGCGTAAACAGAATGAGAACATGGATCCATCATGCCTTGTTACCACTGTGCAGGCTGGTGGTGGTGGTGTAATGGTGTGGGGGATGTTTTCTTGGCACACTTTAGGCCCCTTAGTGCCAATTGGGCATCGTTTAAATGCCACGGCCTACCTGAGCATGGTTTCTGACCATGTCCATCCCTTTATGACCACCATGTACCCATTCTCTGATGGCTACTTCCAGCAGGATAATACACCATGTCACAAAGCTTGAATCATTTCAAATTGGTTTCTTGAACATGACAATGAGTTCACTGCACTAAAATGGCCCCCACAGTCACCAGATCTCAACCCAATAGAGCATCTTTGGGATGTGGTGTAACGGGAGCTTCGTGCCCTGGATGTGCATCCCACAAATCTCCATCAACTGCAAGATGCTATCCTATCAATATGGGACAACATTTCTAAAGAATGCTTTCAGCTCCTTGTTGAATCAATGCCACGTAGAATTAAGGCAGTTCTGAAGGCGAAAGGGGGTCAAACACAGTATTAGTATGGTGTTCCTAATAATCCTTTAGGTGAGTGTATATGCAGTTATACATGTATGTACTTGGACAATTTTTTAGCCCCACAGAAATTCAGTTAATAGTTTCTTTGTGTAGGTATGATGATAAGATCCGTCTGTCTCTGAAGCCGTCTGTCATTCCTGGACCGATCTCCCCCCCCCATAGTCCTCCTCTTCCTTTCCAGCAGTTTGGTGTCCCGCTGTCAGCGTGAGTTTTCCTTCTACTTTTCCTCTCACATCTCACACAGCTACTGTTACTGATGAAAAGCATGAAGCACCTTCATTCTTGAGTTGGGACTTAATGTACTCTTGACCCTGCCATTGCCATTTAGAGTTTTTTTTTTCTAGGAGCTTTGCTTATTGAGATTGAGATTTTTGTTGTTGTTGTTTGTAATCAGGTTGAGACACAGGGAGGCAGATTCAGAGGGAATTCCACTAGTCATGCGTGATACTATTGGATACCTGCAAGAGAATGGTTGGTCTTTTACTGCTTCATATATATTTCATGGGTCATATAACCCTTCATGGGTTGAAATCTTCTGGTTAGCTCACTCACAGTCATAGGAATGTTATGCCTATGTAAATGTATTCTTTTATTTATTTGCTTTGCTTATTTGAGAATGTGAATTTAATTTCCATCTTCATTTGTAGGTCTACAGACAGAGGGAATATTCCGGCGTTCTGCAAATGTTTCTTTGGTTAAGGATATTAAGCTGAAGTATAATTCTGGTAAAGTCATGTGATGCTCTGTAAACATTTCCTGTTCATAAGATCGTTGAATATCAGTCCTCAGAATGTTGCGTGTGTGTGTGTGTGCGTCTGTAGGAGAGGAAGTGAGTTTCTCTCAGCTGGACAATGTCCACTTGGCAGCTATGATTCTAAAGATGTTCCTCAGAGAACTGCCAGAGCCGCTGCTCACCTACCAGCTCTACAATGACATTGTCAACTTCCACAGTGAGAACACATAACGCACTCACATACCACCTCCAAATACCAGCAGCTCACACACACAAAAACACGTCTGTACATCACCTATACTGACATTTGTTAACCGATTTGCTAAAAACAACAATTTACAGTTCCTTTTGTGTTATCAGATGCTGACACTGAGTCTCAGGCAGAAAGGATTCGAAACATGCTGATGTCACTTCCTGAGGAGAACTATGCATCACTGCGCTTCCTCATAAAGTTCCTTGCTCAGGTAATACTTATCATAATCAGCAATGCTCGACAATAAGGATTTTTTGTACTGAAAAGTTAAGTGACTTTTTTTTTTAATAATTTATTAAAAATCCTCTCCTTGGATCACAAAAATGTTTTTATATTTTTGTTCTCTGCGTTGACCTTGATCTTTAAATATAACATTTTAAATGTTTACATTTACATTTATTTTAAATGTCTTTATTTAAAGTGCCCCTATTATGCAGATATTACCTTTCATGTAGTGTGTAATATAACTGTTTATGAATGTTAGAGCATCTGCAAAGTTTCAAAGATCAAAGTGCACGATAAATGGAGTTATTGTCTCCCAAAAGAAAGAACTAGATTTGCATAATGCCAGCCTATGGTCTTTAATGGCTACAGCGAACAATGTTTTTGACCTGCCATCTGTCCAATCAGAGCAGAATAGGCTCTTGGAAAGGAGGGGTTTAGAGAGTCTGAATCCTTTATCTTCTGGGAACCAGACACTAAGGGTTCCCACTCTTCTTGAAAGTACTTACATTTCAGACACATGAATTCAAGAACTGGAAAGTCTTTGAAAATAAAAACAGGTCCTTGAAAGTACTTGAATTAAACATGGAACATTTTTGTAACAACACCATGCTATTCTAACTAAATTTAGTTCTGTATGTGATGGCTAAGCCAGAACAAAACAGCGCTACTGATTGGGGTGGGGGTGGGTGGGGAAGCGAGAAGCAAGGAAAAACCTGATTTTTACAAAAATGCGGCGTCAGTGGATGGACAGGCAGCCCTGCATGATGAACGTGTGAGAAGCTTGGAGCTATTTAACTAGCTCAATATCAGGAAAGTGCAAATTCAATAATGCTTGGCTCAGTATTGAACTGCATAAAAATTAATTACTCAAGGTTCCAATGAATAATGCCAAATGAAGTGCTTTGTTTAACAGAGGTAACTGGAGAAACCAATATATTTGTGCCGTTCTATAAGCGCCATCTATTGCCAGAGATTGAATTTACATTTTCATTCAGCTCCTCTGCTATTTTTGTTCAGACCAATGCGACCCATATTTTTACTTGGGTTTCAAGCCAGATTTTGTGCAAATATATCTTTAAGTCATGCATGCACATCCATACTCTAATTTTCTTCATAGCAAAATGTAAAACGCACAAAGGAAATATGTTATAGGCAGTATACATAAAACGGAAATTGTAACGTGAGCATGCAAAAAAAAAAAAAAATCCATGCGCACATGAAATATTTCTCGTGAGCACACGAAAGTCTGTATATTTTTTCTTTTTGTAACGGTCCCTTTTATGGGCTCTGTACCTTTTATTCATATAATTTCATTTAATTGCAAAATTCTTATATAGTATTCTCTCTATATTTTAAGGTTTAAATCAAGAAAACTAAAACCAGTGTGAAATAAATGTTAAAAGCAGGAATAAGAAAGCTGCAATCCACTCTCTCTCGTACACTGTACCAGCCCTCTCTCCTCATTGGATTTTAAAAAGATCATATGCACCTTAAATTTAGTAGTATAAAGTAGATTTTTGATACTGTCCAGATTGGTAGTAACAAACCCAAATTTACTGAGCTTGATATAAAAAAAAAAGTTGCTTTAAAAAGTCCTTGAATTTGGTGCTCATAAAAGAGTGGGAACCCTATGAGATATAAGGTGATGTACAGTGTATATTATGAGAAAAAAACAAACAAAAAAAACAATGTAAACTGAAACTTCCAAAACAAAATTAGCAACCTTTAAAATAGCATAATTCCCCACATACCATTTTTTTCTTACAAAAATGCTGATAATTGTACAGATAAACTCAATGTAGCAATAAATATACCTGCTAATCGATCTTGCTCAGTATTTTTTACCTACTTTCTCCTCTAAGCTGATTAGTGTTTCTGATCTTTATTGTTATTGATTTGCAGGTATCTGCTGAGAGTGAAGTCAATAAGATGACCAATGCCAACCTGGCTGTGGTGTTTGGGCCCAACTTGCTGTGGGGGCAGGATGCCTCCATGACACTTAGCGCGATCGGACCAATCAACAACTTCACCCGCATCCTGCTCGACCTACATCAGGAGGTCTTCACTCAGTGAGGAGCAGGAGAACTTTTCGCGTTGACTCCGCCCTGGTTACTGTCCCCTCCCAGGTCCATAGATTTGCTCCGTTGCTGTGTCCCGTCCTTTGTGTCTCCCTCAGTATTGCCAAATGCATGAGTGTCTCAACTGGGTGAAGCTACACAAAAAGGATACTAGAAGGCACAGAGCGGTCAAGCTTTTACAAAAGTCTAGGCTGTGATTAAATTCTGACAATCATCTCCTTTTCTCTCCTGCAGAGTCATGTAGCTGCTGTCAGACATAATGGTACTGCACAGACACAATAGATTTATATGTTCTAGTAGCAGAGGCCTAAATCAATAAACCAACAAAGGTAGTCATTTTTATTTTCATAATTTTTTTTAGTAGCTCATCAGCTGTATTTTGGATATTGTTTGTTCGACTTGACTGATGCGAGTTAATTTCATTTTTTCAGAGAAGTAAAATTAGACTAAATGCACACATTCTCTATTTTGTAAGCCATAGTTGGCACAAGCTATGGACAAGTATAAAGCACTACTACACAAACTTGAAACACTTATTTTAAACATGCTTCTTTCTTATTACATAAAGTATATGGTATTATGTCAATACATCTTAGAGCTTTCATTTAGACTTCATCTATATTATGATTTCATAATATTATTATTTGTATTATCCATTTCATCTTTGTGTGTGTGTCTCAGTGGTTCCAGAAACAGGGCAGATACTTTTATGGCCAGCACAAATTTCCTGATGCTGAAACAGATTGCGAGAAGCACTCTGGCATTAATTCTTCTTCAAAGACCTGATTTTTATGCCAACAGTCACCCTTCTCTCTGTATGTGTGGAGTTTTGTGTATTCTGTGTGTGGTCTTTTCAGTAATGCTGTTGTATTATATTATACCCCAGAAATATTTATTTTGGCCAAAGATTATATGGTTAATATGGTTGTGTGGTAAATTTTATTTGTAACTAGAAGACGTACTGCCTGTTGAGGGACAGTGCCATTACACATGGGTGCATTTGAAACAAAAAGCCCAAACAACAATTCAATGTCATTTTTTTTTCCTCCTAGTAAAATGTTGGTTTTATCAATGAGGAAATATATCATGGTTCAATGAGTTACTGCTGGTGTCTTGAGTACATAAAGACTAAGTACAGCGACCTTTCAGTTGTATCACAGGGCTCTACGTGGAGTGGGAGTTTCCCCTTCGCTTTCATTTCATGATTAATAGATATTAACTGTCAGGATTTCGCACAAAGGAGGTTTGTTTCATGATCTGAGGTCCAAAAGAACCATAAAGCAGGTACTTGGATACTAATTATTTAGCACTAATGAGTTGTGTCATATGCCTTGATATTGAATTGTAACTGTTTATTGTGTCATGCAAACATCCTATTCATGTCAATACATCTGAGCATTGACATGTGGACCAGTGGCTTAAATAGTTTTAGACAACCTCCCTCAAACCCCAGTGTCTGTGTGCCTTACTGGAGTGAACTGGCGATTATATTAGCTGTTGAATTGAATTCTCCTTCTCTGGACAGATCTGTGAACTTTGTGCCATTCTCTTGTATCTGTATCCAAACACATACCTGTTTACCTGTACTGTAGACGTGTATCTCTGGTTTCCAGGTGGAACTTTGCATTACTTCGTTTGTGAAGGTTCTTTTCTTCCATTTTGGCTGTTAAAATGTATTCTGTGCTTTTGAAATCTTTACTTTTGTATATCATGTTGTGAATTCAGAGTAATAAATTGTTAGACATGGTGTAATATTTTTTTGTGTGTGTATGTTTTTGTTTAAGCTTTAGAACATCCCCAGGTTGTGCTGAGCAAATAAAAACTGATAAAGACAGATAAAAGCAGACATTTAATTGGCTTTTACACATTTTGTCCCAGTAATAATGACCCTGGAAGTATAATAAACTGATAAAAAAAATACATTTAAATACAGTTATATATTATTTTGGAACTCCATCACCATCTAGAAAGTGCAGAAATGGCATATAAATTAAGAATACGGATACAGAAAGAGGATAATTATATATTTTAAATAATTACATATGTATTTCATTATATAATATACATAGAGTGACAGGCTGTTTTTTCCCTTCAAGTACCTTTTTTGAGGTAGGCTGCATATAAAATAAATCTGTTGCATCAAAAACAGATCATGCTTATAAATGCGCATGTGTGTATATTTGACAGAGCAGAGGTGTGGGTAATGGTAATTTGTGTGCGTGTCTACAATGTGAAAGGGACTGTGTGATGACGTGTATGCACTGTTCCTGTAGGGAGGAGATTCTCTGGCTTCTCAAACCCAGCTGAAGCTCAGTTTCAGGAGCAGTAGAGCTCACCAGAGGAAACAGAGCCTCGTTGACCTGCAAGGAACAAAAAGTTCCAGAAGCATATTTAAATACCCACATATAAACTACATCCATTACTTCCACATACTCTATGCAGTGGTGTTTCTTTCTTTACCTGCTCTAGGCCAGTGAAGGCCACCCCAAGGTTCACTCCATTTCGGAAGAACGTCAGCGTTCCAGCGCTCAAGTCCAGCAGAACCCCAATGACTGTATTTCTTTCGTAAAAAGGCTCTGTGTATTTTTGACTCCTTCCATTATGCCAGATGAAGCCTTTGTAAGATAGACCCCAACTCTCAGTGTCGATGCCTTTTGAGGAAAGAAACGGGACACTCAACAAAAAACACTTTCAGTGATTCAAAGAAAAGCATTGTGTTCTTTTGTATGGTCTTCCTGTTTTCTCCCAGGTTAATCTAGGAGTTGGTGACGGGACAAAATTCCTGATGATGTATGTAGCCATTTAAATCAACCTGTGCTGTACCCCGTTTGCTATTTTGATCCTACTAAATGATTTTGGCCATAACACATTGATTGTCTCCCTAAAATGTGGGTAAATAATGTGGACATTTCTAAGAGAAAAATGACTGGACTCACCTATGAGGTTAATAAACCTTTGGTCCCCTGTGTGAAGCAGTGCATTTTGGGTACCAACCCCCACCATCACAGAGCTTCCATACGGAGGCTCAATGAACTCAATCTCCCAGTAATGCTCACCATGAGTAAAACCTTATGCAGAAATATGTGTTATTCTTAATGACATGCTATTCTACACCCAGCAAATACAACACAACCTCAAAACGACTACACAAACTAGAGCATAATAAAAGCCTTATTAGGATTCAATCGCTAGTTAAAAAATAGCTTATGCCAGGCTTAGTGCAAACTAGCACTTAATGTTCAACAAGACCTTTATATACCCTATACCTTGATTAAAATGTAACATTGTACTTTAACATAATTATTGAGAACAACAAAAACAGCGCTATTCACACAGTAGTCTCACCTTTGCTGCCTCTGACCCCTGCGGTACCCTGACTGTCCAGCAGAGGACTGACATGAAAGTACACGGCCTGTCGGCATAGAGACAGATGAGCGTCAGGAGATTTACTGTCTGGATCCCATTCCCAACTCTCCCAAGTGTGACCTCTAAAAGAGCGCAACATTTGCTCTCTACAACACAGAACATACACATAATTCACTATAGTATATACACAGCAAGAAGAAACAAAACAAAAGCGTCCCAATGCTCCCTACCAAAACTAATTTGCTCTCGATATTTGAATATTTCTAAGTAAATATAACCTACATATGGTCCGTAATACTAATAAGTCATTAAAGACGACTGACTAAATAGGCTATTTCTTGACATTTTAAAGCAAGACATAGAAGGGTGAGCACGAAGTACACAGCACGTAGGTTACTACTATAAAAAGTGACTTACCAAGTGTACGTGAAGTTACGTAACCCGAAGTAATGAAGAGTAACTAAAACTTAACTTAGGCGCTTGAAATCCGCTTTTGCAAAGAAGTAAGACTGCACAGTTCAGCTTTACATATGGGTGTTCACACAGCTGGACGATACATTTCACAACTGCTGTCAAAACAATACTGGATTGATCCCAATATGGAAGTAGGCGTGTTTGTGCTGTTGCGCTCATGAATGTTGAAATACCCACTGACGTGTTCATAAGCCAACCTTCGCTCTTCTATTGGGCGAACGTCGAACTAACATATTCATTAGCTAATGGACCTCCTAAGTTTGCCTCGAGAAGACGCAATGTTTTTTTTGTTTTTTGTTTTTTTGACCAGTTCAGGATTTAGGAGAGAAAAAACAGGTTGTGTGAAATAAATCAGTTTATTACACAACATTTACATGCCATATTAACAAAGTGAAGGGGGAGAGAAAGAAGACTTAAAATAATTAAAGAAGGTCCAGCTCCTAGTGACTTGCAAACATAAGCTTTAAAAAAAGAAAAGAAAACAACTTTGCTCGCCATTCAAAGACCTGACAAGTAGTAATGTCAAACTGTCCCCTACTTAAAGAAAGGATGAAAAGCTGTGGTAAAATGCATTTACAGGAAGCAGGTAAGCAGATACAGACTCACAATTCACTGTTGTCAATGTTCACTGTAGTGTCATTCATGAGTAAGCCTATAAAACAAAACTGGAAATATTCTCAGTTTTTTCCTCACAATGATGTGTAAAGATGTAAAGACTTCAGATGGTACAGTGACTGAAATCTGCATCAGTGTGCTGTCATAATGATAATGGTGTTGTCATAATGAGCAAAACAAAAATAAAGGCTGGTACAGGTTTATACATTCATTACAGTGAGCATTACTTGCACAGTTCTGCTATCTTAATAAATACTAGGGTGGGAGAATTAATGTTGCTCTTCCTTTTAACAGATGCTGTGACCAAACCAGTGGATTCATCTTATACTGTACCTCAGTTCACTTTTTTTCCTTAATGATTATTCTCTTCATACACCATTGCACATGGTAAAACTGACACAAAGCATGGTTAATGAAGACATCTAATGAAAGATGCCTCAGTGAAGGAAGCAGGACGAGTAAAGGTTGTGAAGGATGCAATCTGTGTTCTGTTTTATTGTAGGGTGTCCACAAACGCATCAAACTCATCAATGTTTTTCTCATAAATCGCCAGTTTCTCTGGAAGAGAGTCCTGCAAAAATACATGTTCACGACACATTTAACTATAAAATAAACACGTCACAATGTTACAGATGTTAAAACATCATTCTATGACATGAATATAATGAATCAGTCACTCTATAGTATATTTAATTCGTAAACAGATTCAGTTTATAAAATAACTACACTTGATTAATACTTGCAATGATTTAATAGTTCTTCAATTTTATCATCCACACAATTGCATTTTTTCATTAGGATTTGAAAAGTCCCTGTAATGTAATCATACCTATATGAACACTCTCTATTCTATGTATATTCACATGCCTTTCTTGCTTTAAAGGTCATCCTGTCCCATTTAGACTGCAAAAATGTTCAGTATGTGCTGTGACACAAATATGTGTTTGTTTCTCACCAAGTCCTCCGCCATAGACTGAGCGCTGACATCGATGGACAGGCTTGCGAGTTGAGGAGGGTTTTGAAACTCTCTATAGAAAGTGCCCAGATCCATTGGCAGAAGGTCGTCCTTAGAGAACGCTGGCTTCTGTTCGGCACACATAAACACAAAACTGGTCTTTAAACACATTATGAACCATATCTGGCTTTTACCTTATACTTCTTAGAAGGTTTGACTAAATAAGATGATCAATACTTGCTTGTTTACACAACTGGTTTCATAGTCCAATTCTCTTGTCTCAGCTGCCCACACTAAACAATATGGTCTTTTCTTGATTTCTCTCTCTAATAATATTTGTATTGATTTTTAGCTCAATACTAGAGCTCTGATCAACAGTTACTCTCTGTCATGCATAAACAGACTCAAAAAACATGATAAAGCAGGTCTCTTTGGGCCTATATCAACATCAACTCACTAGCTTCAAAGACGTCAGTTTGGTGTGGGATATTGCATCATTTAACACTATTTATGAAATAAAAATACAGAAGAGTAAAGTCTTTATTAAACATCAATCATCTGGAGCTTTCTCTCAGGTCAGAGTCTAAGCTTCTTTTCAGATGAATAATTGACTGGTCTAGGGCTTGATAAACTCCTTTTTGCCGTCAAACCTCTCTAATGATTCTGATCATTCCCTATTCACTCAATGTTTTGCTAATGCTGTGTCTTACTGCAATACAGTTCTCGATATCTCTAGAGGAAAGTAGATTTTGATAACTATTTTTTATTATGTTGTGGTGCACCTACAAATTCAACCATGACAAAGTCGTCATGTGGCTGTCCTCCACTGTGGCTCGAGCTGTTAGAGTGCAGGCTGCCTTGCAAAGGAGATGAAGGGGCCGGTGATGGAGGAGGGTGCACCTGCAAACAGAACAACATGAGGAGACAGTGGAGGATGCAGCTGCACGCTAAGAACATGTAGTGGGTTTGCTTAATCTGTAATATAGAAGTATACCATTGGGTCGTTCTCCTCCAGGTCATAGACTCTTGGAGCGAACGCAGCAAAAGGAAGATCCAGACTGTTTGTCGTCACCTGGAGTAACATGTGCACAACACATCCAAATGCATTTTTAAGGTCTGGCATGGGCTTTCCCCACCTTTGGTAAATTAATTTATAAAAAAAAAGAAAAAAAAAAAAGAAAAAAAGGATGGATTGTGGCATTGGTACTAGGTCTATCATTAACTTTTGGACAAAAAGTAATGTCTGTAATGTTGTGTAATTATTGGAATAGCTTACTGCAGTCAATAAGATGGTGTTCTACATATTACACTTTTAAAGATCACCTTGGCTTATGTTGAACCAGATATGTAAACATTTTACTTTTTAAATAATGTGTTTGGGGTTACTGTCTATTAGTGTTTTATGTATATTTGAGTATGTGTCCTTGTGTGTACCTGCCTAGGGACTGTGGATGTAAATTAGCAATGTTGCTATAGTCCAGCTTGTTTGCATTTTGAATGATGTTCATTAACAGGCATTGTGCCTATTGAATAAATATACAACTAAAAATATTTTACCTCCCACTGAACATGAAAGTGACTGTTCTCTGTGTATACTGTACTTTTCACTAACATTTTATATATTATATATTTGTCACATATGCTATTAGCAAGTCTTGGCATATGAATATTTAAAAAAACATGCTTAAACACTAGCTATCATTCAAAAGTTTAGGGTCAGTACAATTTTTCAAAATAAATTAATACTTTTATTCAGCAAAGTTGCATTAAATTGACTAACATTTTTAATGTTACAAAAGATTTGTATTTCAAATAAATGCCGTTCTTCTGAACTTTCGATTCATCAAAGAATTCGGAAGAAAAAAAAAACATGGTTAAAAATATTAAGCATCACATCTGTTTTCAGCATTGATAGTAAGAAGAAATGTTTCTTAAGCAGTAAATCTGTATATTAGAATGATTTTTAAAGGATCATGTGACACTGAAGACTGGAGTAATTCAGCTTTGCCATCACAGGACTAAATTGCATTTTAAAATATATTAAGCCTTGGTGAGCACAAGAGACTTTTTTTCAAAAACAATCAGACCCCAAAAAAACTCACAGACCCCAAACTTTTGAATGGTAATTCTATGCTTAACAAATCAGTAGTTTAAGTAAATACAGAAAAAATACTTATACAAGAGCATATAAACAATTTCAATGTACATTAACTGATTATGTTTTTTTCTGAAAGTTGTTATAAATTATAAGTGTATTCTAACCTGAGTGGTGGCTTTGTTGACAAAAGCCCCAACTTTCCTAGTGAAGGTAGTCTCTAGAGTATCAGAGGGCGACACAGTCTTCACCTCACTACAACACAAACACACACAATCAAACTTTGCTGAATTGACAAATTAGAAAATCAGTATTTAACAGTTTGAATATCTTCACACTCTTACCTGCAACAGGATGTGGGCGGTGCCGGATGAGGAGACTGTCCAGTGGGGCATGATGGGATACGACCGTGCTCAGCTGCAGTGCCATGATTAGGTTGAGCCGGCACCTGTGGGACTCCACCTTCTTTACCTGGCACAACCATCTGATTAGGTAGAAAAACACACACATGGCCACCTCGGTCAGGGAAGAAAGACACACAAACACAAACATATACACACACAATTCTGTAGACAGATGCAAGTAATTCCCTGCAGCTGGTCAACATCAGAGAGGATGAAGGGCATGAAGTTAGGACAGTGAGGGTGGGGCCTCTGCATGTGTGTGGGCCGTACCTGGTGAGGATGTGCAGCAGCAGTACAAGCCGTAGGATGTCCCAAATCCACAGTACCCAGGGCAGGAGTCTGATATGACATACGAGAGCTGTACAGCTGAGAGACAGAGAGAGATGTCATAATAGGAGTCAAATGTCAGATTAAGAGCCCTTTTAAAGTCTGGTCCTGTATAAACCTCACTGCAGAGCAGAGAGCAAGAGGAAACAGAGAAGTGGTAAGAGCAAACACAATAATAATTCAAATAAACAGCAGGCAGATGAGCTCAAGGAGAAGGCAGCAGTGATTGCAGTGTCTGTTGGATGGGTATTACTGTATAACCCTCTTAATTAAAAGGTTATAAGAGGTTATGGAGGGTAGTATAGGAGTATAAGTTAATGGGCCAGGCCACGCACACACTTTGTAATTAATTTACCAGCCGCATGCGTGCACACACGTGCACACACACACACACACACACACACACACACACACACACACACACACACACACACACACACACACACACACAGTGGACTCACTTGCTGTGAGATGCCAAGCCCCATGAGGGGAACCTTCAGCATGGCCATCAGAGCCGGCTTAGGTGTCTTAAAATGTGCCTTATTTACAGTACACACACACTACATGCACACAGAAAGAAAGAAAGAGAGAAAGAGAGAAAGGAAGAAAAACAAGGACAACAGAAATGAAACCACTACCACAGAAATAGATAATGGAGAGAGAGAGAATCCGATGCCACGGCCAATGGCCCGTACTGACTTTGTTAACATCAGTCTTCTGCACCCTACAATACTACAAGAGCATTATGTGGCAAAATAAATATTGAAGCAAGTACACCAAGACCAGAGTTATTTTAGTAATATTCATATGCACTTTTTCAATATGTATCAATATGTATTTTGTTATGTCTATTTCACTTTAATTTATATTTATTTCAGTTTTAGTAATTTTTTATTATTACAACCTAAACTTATTCAGTTAGTTTCCATGGCAAAAATTCTATCTGAAGTTTTTTAAGTTTATTTCAATTACTGAAAACAATTTTTACTAGTTTTAGCTAACAATAACAACACTAATCTAACTAGTCTAACCAAACAGTGGAAAGTAAGGGGAAAACACTTAAGAATAGAGAGGATTTTTACTACACAGCAGTCTCAGATCATATTCATGACTGGAGGAATACAAAAACATTATAATCATATACAGAATGAGACCTGTTCACCAGGGAACTACTGAATGAGACTCGTGAATGAAAACAGCGTATCCATTATGAGAGGTTAACATTTAATCTCTTAATGACAGGCTGCGCTGCACCTGCATTGAGGCTTGACCTGAACAAAGATGGTGGTGAAGGGTTACTTTTGATGGGACAGATGAGTGAGGGCATTACCTGTGATGGTGGGGAGGTGGAAAAGGACGTGGTGCACACCTCCTGAGAGTCTTCTATTCCTGCATAAGTCCCTCCCTCATCTTCTCCAGGAGCTCTAAAACAGAGAAATGAGAAAAGAGGTGGTATGAGGCCAGAGGTTAAGAGAGCAAAAGTTATCCGTTTGAATCTCTGTACTGTCAGTATGTTGAAGTGAACCACTGGTTTTAACAGTTTAATGAATGACACTATTATAGCTGACACTATTACATAAGTCTATTGTACAACTTTCTACTGTAAAAACTAAATATAAATATTGTAGGGATGCACATGGGATTTTAGCAGTTTGTGTCTGACGCGTGCCTTTGCTTTGAGTAAATAAAGTTACCGTCCATACATTGAGAATACATTCGGATATGCCAATCCATTTATTGTCCATTTGGCATTGCAAACAACGATTAAATCAATACTTCAAACTTTACTAATTTCTTACTACTAACAAAGCATATATTTAATTCAAAACAAACGGTTGGTCATGACCACAGCCTTGCACAATACGCTGCAAACTACGCTCAACTCAGCACCTTCCATATGCGCACCTGTAACTCATCATCACCTTACTTAAACATACTGAAAATACTTGTGACCTCTAGTGTCACAAAACAAAATTACACTTCGATATAATGGCTCCAACAAATATAATTACAAACAATACTGGTGATGTTCTATACTGTTGTATTATCAATGCTATATTATCAATAGTTGCGCTGCTCAGTATTTTGATTAATAAAAAGTTAAAAACAACAGCATTTATATGAAATAGATATTTTTTAGACAAGTTTGAACTGTCACGTTTGACCAATTTAATGCATCTTTGCTGAATAAAAGCCTTAATTTCTTTCAATAAAAGAAACGAAAAACAAAATCATAATGACCCCAAACTTTTGAACGTTAGTATCTATACTGTGACTATGATTTTTACGCACCTGTAACTGCAAGGATGCATGTGTGCCATATTAGTGAAGGGCCGCTCCACAAAATGATCAATGATGATACCCATGATGGGGCCTGTCCTCTCAAACTGCCTGTGAGAAAACAAAGACAACATCTTGCACAATACCACTACAAAACTACAATAGCCAGAACGCCCAATTTTTTAAATGTGTTGCATACAGGAAGCTGTAATGTATACCTTGAAGACATGAGGGCCAAATTAGTGCGATATGCACAGGACAAAGTGATGGTGCCTATGGGAGTGCCTACAATACCCACTCGCACTGTCTGGAACCCTGCAGAGAGACGTGAAGATTGTGAAAAAACACACAGCTCTCTGAAAAACATCTACATGACCCTTATTAATATTTTGAAGTGAGCTCCTCGCAGTATTACCATCCCCAAGACCTGTCAGCTGGACATCTCCAAAATAGATCCTATCAAAGAGATATTATTAAGATAATGTCAAATCAATTCATTTATTTATATAGCGCTTTATACAATACAGCAATTTCAGCTGTAAAGCAGCTCTAAAGACAATAGTGTCATTAGTCAGCTTAATTTAGTTCAATGCTGATTAAATTTAGTTCAAACGGCGTGAAAGTTGCAAAGTTTGTTAATTATGAAACAAACTCAATTAAAATATAAAGCCGCTCTACAGAAGATAATAGTGTCATTATTCAGCTTAAATCAGTTCAGTGTTGATTCAATCTGACAAGATCTGATTGTACACGTTTTCCCTGCATGAAATCACGTATTAGGCATCATGGGGCTTTGTGGAGCACAGAAGAAAGTGTGTTGAATACCTGTAGAGTATGACATAATCATGGCCTTGTTTACGTGAAAGCTTGTAAGCAGGTGTCACCCTTGTGATGGCCAGTAAAGACTTAAGCAGCAGAGACAGCCGGTTATAAACTGTATAGGACACTTTAATGTCCTTATCACACCTGGAAAAAATGCAAACCCTAGTTATGTTGTAATCTCTACACAGAGCAGTTGACAGATGAATGTGTAGGTGATCTGAGTATGCTTACTTTTCATTCATTTCCAAACACCATGTCTCCAACTCCATGGAGTCTCCCTGCATGGGTAAACAACTTATTAATACTCAAGTAAAAATCTTAGGCAATTTAAACTTTTTCTTTCATGTTTATCATAATACTTTTATCATACAGATGGTGAAGAACTAAAACAAAGACTAGACCTCTGATGTTTTGAGGGAGATCTCCACACACATGGATCGGCCGATGCCAGGTAGCTGTCCAGCAAGAGCTTTTTTTGCCT
This sequence comes from Paracanthobrama guichenoti, assembly GCA_018749465.1. Classification (NCBI taxonomy): domain Eukaryota; kingdom Metazoa; phylum Chordata; class Actinopteri; order Cypriniformes; family Gobionidae; genus Paracanthobrama; species Paracanthobrama guichenoti. The sequence continues at coordinate 17,925,127 of CM031949.1, read as the reverse complement.
CATGAGTCACCTCAGGGATGTCTTTTATTGCCAGATTAAACTGAGATAGAACATAAAGACACAGGCACGCAAAATTCATGTTAGTTACGATGTAAAGAAAAACAGGCCCTTTGTATATGGAGCATCCTGAACATGTCTTACCCAGTCTGAACCTGTCGGTGATGAAGATGAGCAAGTGCTGATCTTTTCTCCAAGTCGGGCTTGAACTATAACCTGCACTGTCTGAAAGACACACAGGTAAAGCAAAGGACATCATCACCCTGTCGACTAGGATACCAGATTTCAGGAATGCAACAAAACCTTAGTGTTGTATTGTTTAATGCAATCACCTTCAAGGCAAAGAATTTGATGAATTTATCCAAGTCTTTCTTGTCCTGTAGGCTCAGATCACTATCCATTGTCGCATAAGCCTAAGACCATACAAATGGAAGACAGGGAAGATGCCCCCCTTAAGAACAATGTACATGTATTTTTTTTAATTGTAAAATTATAACATATTTAGATACAACATCTACAAGATGATGATTTATCAGTCAGTCTTATCAAGAGAAATTATTCAAAGAGGCCATCTTACTCCACTCCTGGGGCAAGAAGCCACCCATACCCCCCAACCACAGGTAAACGTTTACGAATGTATAAATGACTTTTGCTCATTTTAGATATAAATATTTTTTTCTTTAATGTGTCTAAATCTATTCTATTTAAAATGTATTTAGTTGAATATTTGAATAACTGATGACAAAGCAGAATCGCAGTAAGAGACTCATCTAAAATGTCAATTTATTCTATTATATAAAGAAACATGAATATATTTTTAATTAAAATTTTACATTTTTATTTTAATTAGAGATGTCAATAACAAAACTGAATTTAAACTGAATGATTTCACTGAGTTACCCTATAGGTTTTATGAATAAATTATAGATATATAACAACATATAAATATAATATATAAATATAAAAACAACATGCAGCTATGCCCTTCTGTTCCAATTCTGAAGGCAATATTTCTTTTCACTTTAAAGTAAAAACTATGTTTTTACTCCACAAATCTAAAAGCATTAATTTGTCCACAAATGCTTCATTAGCAAAGACACAAAACTTTGATATTCAACTACAATGATCACATATCAGTACTTTCCAGAGACATGAAATTATCGCATCACCACGGTGTAATACATCAAAACTGTTTCAACTGACTAAAAATGTTGATATTCAGATGACATGACAAAATGAAGAACATATCCATTTACCAAATGTGTTGAGTTGGGATTTTGTGCCACATGTCAAAGGAAAAAAGATATGGTGGTAGTGGGGTCATCTTTTGCACCATCCTACTTTAATAATAGTAATAATAAACGAATTCACCGATGTCTTAAGAGTCATTAATACAGTCACATCTCTATGACAGCTCGACTCTAGGCATTTAAACATGCAAGTTACGCGATAGAAAACGATAACAGCACTAGTCTCTTCAAAAACAGCTTTATAACAATCAATGTCAACTGACATTGAGTTCATCCGAGTAGAGATTTGAAAACAGCAGACTCGCCATTTGTTTTTGACAGCCAAATTTCAAGTTGTTTACAATCATCTGTATGTCTGTGCAGTCAATGCTAACATCTTAGCAAAACACGCGCACATACTTACAGCTCATCACAGAGTGGAGATTCAACTGTTAACACGTAGAGTATGACGTTAACGGTGTAAAACACCGTGGCTGATTGTGTGAAACGATAAAATACAGCTTAAACGATCCTGTATTTCCAATTAATCACATCGTAGCACCACAACATCACACACTGACGGGCTCCCCATTTTTGTTTATTTTGCTTGTTTGGCTAGGTCAGGAATGACGTGTTGCCTTACCGATTCAACTACACCACTTTCGTTATTTAGTGGTTAAATACATCTAATTACTTTATGCAATTTTTATAATAGCACATATAATATTTTATATTTTAATATGCATCGCCCCGCTCACCGTCAAAAATAACGAATACAAATAGCGAAAGTGCAAATCGTGAACAGGAAATATGTTTTTGGCTGTGGCGTCACATTTCAATGTCGGCGTACACAAACAATCACTGGTGCTGGTAACGATTAACTAATTTTTAGTCAATCGGACTGTTTCCACTATCTTTGTGCTCATCGAATAGCTAGATAAATTGTTCACCGTGAGATAATTTATATCAAGAGTTAACTGCGTTCGGTTTTGTGTAGAATACTGTAACGTTACCGTGCTCGTTACCCGGATTATTTAGCCAGCTCAGTCAGTTTAATTTAGATAAATGCTGCTATAAATTTTTAAAAAAAAATGCGATTTGGAATAGATAGACTCTAGGCTTCTGGTAGTAGCCACACATTGAAGAAATCAATGCAGCGGTGCATGCAGGAACATTTAGCACGTTTTGTTCCCATTTCAGTTGCTTTTCTATGCAGTGCTTATGTTATTAATTCACACACATATATATATATATATATATATAATTCAAAGGTGGAAAGTAGCTTAATGTATGTTGGTGTATGATGGTTTAGTTATTGGCATGGCATTGTACGACACTTGCTGACATTCACATGCACCATTTGTCCATAGGTCCTCCTGAGTGTGTGGAATGGCAATCTCTATTGCAATCCTAGACTGTGACCTGCTGCTGCACGGTCGTGGACACAAAACACTTGATCGATTTGATATCGAGACAGTGTCGGATGAATTTCTGCTGACAACATTCGGCTTCCCACGTGAGTTCATTTATTACCTGGTGGAACTGCTAAAGGACAGCTTGTTGAGAAGGACACAGAGGTCACGAGCCATTAGCCCAGATGTTCAGATACTTGCAGCCCTGGGATTCTACACAACCGGGTCCTTCCAGAGCAAGATGGGAGATGCGATTGGCATCAGCCAGGCGTCCATGAGTCGCTGTGTTTCTAATGTCACTAAAGCTCTGATTGAGAAAGCACCTGAGTTTATTGGCTTCACTAGGGATGAGACCACCAGGCAGCAGCTTAAAGAAGAGTTTTACCGAATAGCAGGAATTCCCAATGTCATGGGAGTAGTGGACTGTGCACATATAGCCATTAAAGCTCCCAATGCAGATGAGTCTTCCTATGTAAATAAAAAAGGATTTCACTCAATAAATTGCCAGTTGGTATGCGATGCCAGAGGACTGCTGCTGAGCGCTGAGACTCATTGGCCGGGTAGTCTGACAGACAGAGCTGTCTTTAAGAAGTCCAGTGTTGCAAAGCTGTTTGAAGAGCAAGACAATGATGAAGGTTGGCTTTTAGGTGAGAACCACTTTTTCTTGGCATTCCCAAAGAATTCTATGGTATTGTTGAAAATGTCAGTGTGTTTTCTGTCTCTGGCCTCCAGGTGACACCCGTTACCCTCTAAAGAAGTGGCTGATGACTCCAGTGCAGAGTCCGGAGTCCCCTGCTGACTACCGCTATAACCTGGCCCACACAACGACACACGAGATTGTGGATCGCACGTTCAGAGCCATTCAGACACGTTTTCGGTGTCTGGATGGGTCAAAGGGTTACCTGCAGTATTCCCCAGAGAAATGCTCCCATATTATCCAGGCCTGTTGTGTGCTACATAACATTTCCCTGCAGTCTGGCCTTGATGCCTGGACTTTTGAGAGGACTGAGGCCACAGATCAATCAGGGGAGGATATGGATCCCACTGACACTGTCGACCCAGAGGCTCTAAGAATTCGACAGGAACTCATCGAAAATCATTTTAATGGTTAACACACATCTTCTTGTATTCTAACATTTTGTTAAGGGATAGTTCACCCAAAATGAAAATTGTCACATATCATTTACCCTCATTACGTTCCAAACTTGTATGACTTTCTTCTGCGGAACACAAAAGATGATATTTTGAAGAATGGCGGTATCCAAACAGTTTTGGTGACCATTGATTCCATTGTATGGACAAAAGAAAAACACTGAGGCATTTCTCTTAATGTTCCACAGAAGAATGATATGAGAATGAATAAATGATAACGGATTTTAAATTTTTGGGTGAACTAGACCCTTTATCAATGTGTTTGTCACTCTGTATTGGTCCTGTGAACACGAACACACACACACACACACACACACACAAAGCTGGAGTCTTTTTTTTTTTTTTTTTAAAGGAATAGTTAACCCAAAAATGAAAAATTCTGTCATTTACTCACCCTCAAATGTTTACAAACCTGTATTCATTTCTTTCTAGTGCTAACCACAAAAGACGATATTTTGAAGAATCGGTAACCAAACAGTTTCTGGTCCCCATTGACTCCCATAGTATTTTTTCTTTTTTTGTCTTCTTTACTGTGGAAGTCAATGTGGACCAGTAACTGTTTGGTTACCTACATTCTTCAAAATATCTTCCTTTATGTTCAACAGAAGAAAGAACTTCAGGTTTAGTACAACTTGAGGATGAGTAAATGATGACAGAATTTTTATTTTTGGGTGAACTATCCTTTAACTTTAGTAATTTACTAATACTTTAAGAATGAGATTAAAATAGATAGGGGCTTTTATTACAGATTATTGTCTTTTTAACAATTCTTTTTGATAGTTTACTTTAAAAAAATCAGACCTGTGTAAAAAATAAATAAATGACACATCAACAGTAATGCCTCTCTGTTTATATCTCTGTCAAGTGGACTAGGCTATTTGTTTCAAAACTTGAAAATCCATTTCAAGTTTGCCTTAAACTTTAACTTAAACTTACTTCAAACTGCTTCCTTTCCAAACAAGACAAACCTCTTGCTAGTTATTTATGATCCTAGCTCTTTTCATATTTTTGTTTGGATAATGCATATCATAAGAAACACTTACCTATTGGGAGTTTCGTCCTCAGATCTCCCACTGATGCTCTTTAATCTGAGTAAAAGATATATCGGGACATGAATATAAAGCTTTTAAATTTAGCCCGGGTTAATTAATGGTTTTGTTGGCGGCAAGACCAAGTAGACTGTCTCTGCTGCTCCGGAGGCTCGACTGTCAAAGACGATAAATCAGCCGGTTGTTTAATGAGTCTCGCAGTCGAGCCCGGTGATGAATGTGTGGAATAAGAAGAGAGGCCGCGCTGAACAATGACGTGCTGTCCGCAGTGTGTGTGTGTGTCTGCGAGCGTGCGCCTGCGTGCATGTGCGCGCTATTTCTAATGTCATTACTAAAAGAAGACAGGCGGAGAGCACAGAATCTGCAGGCAGCTTATGAACTCCACGAGAGTCTCCGCTGGAACATTATGCTATAGAGTCAAGCACTGCTCGTTTGACAACTTTCGGGAGCAAAGTAAGTATTTCTGGAGGACATTGTTTCATTCTTTAACACAGTGGCTTGTATTTTAACTTTACATTAGATTCAGAGTTGCATCTCTGCCTCATTTATCTTTCATGTTTAGCGTACACCAAGTTTGGCCACGCTTAACCTAAGGGAAAATGCCTGTTACAATCATTAGCTCCTGTCATTTATTTGCCCTCAGATTGCCTCTGAGAGTGTTATTATTATTCACTTAAGATAGCATTCACAGTGATCATGTCAGAGTCTGTACGGAAGATGCTGAGGGCGAAGCTTGTGGTGCTGGGAAGAGATAACTGTGGGAAGACAGGTAACACTGCAGTGTTTTATTGGGTTCAGTGATTATAGATGGGTTTTGACGACTGTAATTACTCTGTTTTTCTCTTTTGAACTCCAGCTCTGTGTGTCAGATTCATCACCCGGCGTTTTATTGGAGAGTATGAACATAAAAGAGGTAACACCAATGAAATACATACACACTTATGCTCTGTTGATCACGTAAAAACATAACATATCATTGTAAAGCAACAGAATATAGCCGCTTCTGACTGAAAGCATTTGTGCAGCTGCATTGCAGTTAAGTGCTGTGCATTATATGACATGCCGTATACTTTTTGTGTCTTAGAGGTCACCTACAGGTGTCAGAAAATGGTGGACAAGGAGGCGATTGAACTGGAGATTTTAGACACTGTTAATAAGGTACAGTGTACCTGAGATTAGATCTTACAAGATGCTGTTATGCTGTATTTTGGCTCTTACCTATTAACTCTTTCCCCGCCAGCGTTTTAAAAGTTTAAAAGTTGCCAGCCACCGCCAGGATTTTTGACCATTTTCACAAAAATGTAATGGCCCATAGAATATTTTGTTTTATAAATATCTGGGCGTGCAATATATCAAAACAAAGAGCTGACCCTCTTCTTTAAAAAAAAAAAAAAAAAAAAAAAAAACACACACACACAAAACGTTTTATTCTAGCTTCATGCGTTTCTTATTTATCAACACTTGAATATGGGTAAGTTTCATAAAAAAAGCAACATTTTGAACGAAATGCTGAGAAAATCACATTTTTGTCAAAGACTAACTCCAGATCAGATTCTGAACGATGATCAAACAGATGGAGTAGATCGAGTCCATCAACACTCCTACTGCTATATATGCCTATAGCTCGTTCTGGGTCGACATTTCATTCAGTGACATTAGATGGTTTTGATTTGTATGATGTTTAATGTTGATGATCACGTTATTTTACATATGCATCTGCTTACATACGATCACTTGTTTTACTGCGTCTTCCTCACCTGTGTTTTGATCAGGAGATTCTGTACTCATTCAGAAGATGCGTAATAGCGCCCCCTAGCGTATAACAGTGGAAACACGGAAAATTCCCTGTTTGGCAGGGAAGCGTTTTCTCACTAATAACGGAAAATTCTGTGTTTTTTGGCGGGGAAAGAGTTAAAGGACCATCTCTTTGTGACTGTGCATCTGCCACTGTGCTGTTCTGCACGCATACTTATCCAAAGATTCAAAGAAAGACAGCAGGATGAGCTTGCCTTGTCAAACGGCTGATGAGACACAGGACACTGAACCATTCCATTCCTTTCATGTCTGCTGTGCTGAATCTCAGGCTGGTGGAGCGGCTTTAACAGCCTGCCTGACATTGATCATGTTACACAGTAGAATGGCACTTGTTAATTCATAGGATTAGGCTGAAACATTACCATCTGTGTGAGCGTAGTAGTGTAGCGGTTTTGATATTTTGGATGACTTCCTTATGTGACACACCCAGTACTTATGAGCTGATGATATATATCAGGTGTGTTGAAGGCATATTTTATCCAAAAATTAAAATTCTGACATCGCTTACTCACTCTCATGTCGTTCCAGACCTGTATGACTTTCTTTCTTCTTCGGAACACAAAATAATGTTTCTGTCCATACTAGACTGCATTGAAGCGTTTTTATGATTTTATGTTTTCCCCCCTCTATACCATGAAATACAGTGGGGTCCAAAATAACTTTGGACCCTATTGTCTTTCATTAAATGGACAAAAAAGACATATTTCTTGTTCAACAGGTCTCAGTAAGGTCATAAATGTTTGGAGCAACATAAGGGTGAGTAAATAATGACATAATTTTCATATTCATATTTTTTCAACATCATAATGACATTTTTGGGTAAACTATCCTTTTAAGTAATGACAAAATGTGCAGTTCTGGGGGACTCAAAGACCAGGGTTGGGAACTGTATTTGAGAAGCAGGAGGTTTTGGTTTGTGTGAATTTAGTTCATGTCCTTTGTGCTCCAGAATTGCCTTCAGAATCAGTGTGAAATCTATCTGTGAAAAAAGAATCTGTGAAAGTCTAGATGTGAAAGAACTATTCAAATGTGTGAATCTGTTTTTTAGGAGTGCGTAGGACCTGCTGTGTCCTCTCTGGAGAGTTCCATTAAATGGGGTGATGGGTTTCTCATTATGTACTCCGTGACGGATCGCAGCAGTTTTGAGGCTGTGTCACGCCTGAAGAAACTGATTGACCATGTTAAACAAACACTCGGTAAGGCCGATCAGACTGTGGACGCGAATTATCTCTCTGGGAGCATAGTGACTGAGGACAAATAGTAAAAATGTTCTGCTATTAGCACTTCTGCGAGCAGTCATGTTTATGTGTACGGACCCTCCAAACAGTGAATAGTGCTGTTATCCATCAGTGTGACTCAGCCTGCCTTAATTGGTCTCAGTTCAGAGATTTCACCTCAGGCATGAACTCTTAATATAGTACACTGCAGTCTGTGAGTGTGAGTTTGTAAATGACGGATAGATACGTGGAAAGAGATAAAGAGAGAGAGAAAAAGTATCACAACACTGCAGTCTTTTATTATACCATCCTTCTCCAGGTACTGTCATTTTAATGGTGGTCTGTTCTTCTTCAGAGCTACAGCATCCATTACATCATTCTGTGTATTTGTATGCATGTCTTCCAGGTATTCCAACAGTCATTGTTGCCAATAAATGTGACATGGAGAACGGCCGAGTGGTGAGGACAGACGAGGGTCAGGTTTTAGCCTCAGACCTTAGGTCAGAACACTTTTCTCTTAGTGATAACTGCACAGTTTTATGATAAGATAGTTTGATATTATGACGTGTATATACAAATATAGGTTAATATAACTGAATTGTTTAACCCTCAAGCTTTTAAAGGGGGTCAAATTAACCCTGTAGGCTGTGGTTTTGGAATATTGTTTTCCAAATACAATAATTTAATTCCTTGATATACCATGTGTTCCTCATAAATCTTCTATGTGAGAATAAGCCATTCCATTTACATATGTGTTAGACAGCTTAATATTATTATTATTATTTTTTTGAATTACTACCCCAAGTCAAAATTACAAAATGTGTCATTATATGCATTTCCAATGAAATTTTCACTTACCTTGTTTTTTGGGAAAAATAATAATATATTGTTATAGTAATTTCTTTAAAGCTGCAGTCCTTTTTTTTATTTTTTAAAAATGATCCAAAATCAATTTTTGAGCAAGTACATAACAAGCCAGTATTCAAAACTATGTCCTTACCTTTGCCCCATTCACAACGGTAAGCTTGTAATAATGTGTTATTATTAGAGTGGTATGGTGGATTTCAGCGGGAAATTCAAGCGTGTCTTTGCGTCATTACGTCACGTCTGTATACATAAAGAAAGAGTATCTAGAAGTAACTGTAACGCACGTTACTGGAGGAGGAGCGGACCGCATGTTCTTCAGATGATCGTTTATAGCCTGCTTTCTCACAGCAGCTGGAATAATTTAACTTATTTTGATGGCGGATTGTAATCCAGAAAGGCCCAAATGACATCAGTGACAACTGGAGATTCATCCGTAGTCAAAAGCAAAAGATTAGACTGTACAGAAATTGAAATCTACAGGTAACGCTAATAAACACTAAATACACGTAGTCTCGCAGTGCTAATGCTGTTAACATTAACAATTTGAGAACAAAGTATAACAGTAAAAATAATTTGAACAGTTTGATGTTATATGAGCGATTGTTGGTATTGTTGGTAGTGCGATTTATTGTAATGTTTTGTTCCCAAAAGTGGTAGATATGTTACTTACTTGTTCAGTTGACATATTTACGTTACACTCCAAGACGTAGAATCTGTGATTCTGAAGTACAGTATCCACACCGGTGCAGTGACTGACATCAAAGCCGCACACACTCCTCAAAACATTAGATTCATCCGCGCTGAGGAGCCACCGACGCACAACTCACCAACAGATGAGAACTCCGAAAATAACTGCAATTGCAGGTTTCAAACAGAGATGGCGACACAGGCAAAACTTACGGATAATATTTTTTATAATTCTAAATTTCAACGATGAATCGTATCCAAAATATAAGTTTGTTTACATTAATATATGTGTGCGTAAATTCAATGTAAATTCAAATATATACATTTGTATATACACAGTACACACGCATTATGTAAACGCAAACTTTTATTTTGGAAGTGATTTAATCGTTTGACAGCACTAAAATAATTTAGTATTATAAAAAATATTATTATTAACAAAATATTTAAAGCTGCAGTCCGTAAGTTTTGCCTCTGTGTCGCCATCTCTGTTTGAAGCCTGCAATTGCAGTTATTTGCGGCTGTCAGTCACCGCACCGGTGTGGATACTGTACTTCAGAATCACAGATTCTACGTCTTGGAGTATAACCTAAATTTAAAAAAAGAAAAATTGTAAAACCTAAAAAAGCATTTTCACTGGAAGATGTCATCCGAACAATTAAGTAACATGTCTGCCACTTTTGGGAACATTAGATTTTAATAGGCGTCATTTCACCGTCTAGGTTAATCTGATATAGTCCGGATAGATGAGTAACCCATTTCTAGCCAAAATAACCTTGAATTTGGTTACATGTTGATTTTGCGAAAATAACTTAAGATGTATGATATATAATATTCCATCATGTAAGTCAACAGTGATTACAAGGTGTTTTGTTTAATTTCTTTGACATGTCCATGTTCTAGATGACTAGTCTATTCTTCTCCTATGGTTAGACCATATAGGCAATATAAAATTTTCCCTGACAGCCCAAATTTTTGCCTTGTTTTAGCCTAGACGTCAGGGCGGTGTTAGACATCTTTTAAGCGCAAAATTGCTTGCTGGGATACTTTTTCGATTGGAAGGTTTTGCTGTGTGTGTTAAACTTAAGGTTTCACTGTGATGTAGGTGCAGTTTCTTTGAACTGTCTGTAGCAGAGGACACCTCAGCAGTGGAGGCTGCGTTCGGCCAGCTGGTGCGTGAAGTGCGTCAGGAGTTTCAGCGCCACCTGTTGGCTATGGACAAGCGCTCACGGATGCTGCAGATGAGACATGCACTCAAAAACAAACTCACACGGAGTAAAACCATGCAGTGGTGACAAGGACAAAATGCAGTTCAGACCTGACAACTATAGTGCTGCAACCTGGCACGACTACCTTTCAGAGGAAAACAAGTGCCTTTTGGGTTTCCAAATACTGTCATGGACAAGTATGTATGTTTATGACAGACAGCAAAAAGCAGCAGTGTTTTTAAAGGTGCAGTGTGTAATGTATGTGCCACTGCCAGCACCAAACTGAATAGCAAAAACAATTACTGTTAAAACGGACAAACAGGTAGTCCCAACTCAAACTTTTGCCACTGATTGAGCCAGAAGCTGATGTGTCGGACCAATACAAAACAATGTTCGTACCCTGCAGGTATCAACCTCTCTGTGCATTAAACTGGTTTAAGAGAAAGTACTTTAACATCTAAAAAGGATCCGTTTGACCAGTTGAGCTCAGTATACTGCTTTTGCATCACTTTCACCATAAGTGCAGACCTTCCAGTGCAACATTCATTCTGTATTTAAATGTCATTTTATGCATGAGAAGTCATAAATGCTTATTTATAAGCACTGGACTGTACTTAGCTTCTCTAGTATTATGAAAGGTGCACTATGTAACTTTTCCGTCCGCTAGAGGTCGCCTATTCAAAACAAAGGCGTAGTTTGATGAAGCCAAGTTTGAGCACGTGGTCTTCACCTCACAGCAAGTGGAAAAGAATCGGGATAGGATAAGTTAAAGTCCAAGAAATCAAGTTAATGGATGCGATTATTAACATTTACTGAATTATGAAGCAGAGCAGGACCAAGCGTTGTGGGAACTGAGCAAGGCCGCTGGTGCGATTGTTAAGATGAATGCCTCGCGAGCAGCGGGACTTTTATTATGCCACAGTCGCCGGCGCCATTTCCGCTTTTCCGGTCACGAGTACGAGGTAACGTAGCTTTGTTTATCATATTAGATACATTTGAGTGTGTTAAATTATGTTATAACGTTAGTCTGTGCGTTCGCTCGGCGGCTGCTATGACACTTGTTGCACACTGCAGTGCGAGTAAAGCATTTCTGCAAAATAAAACCGGAAACGAGGGTAACGCCGATATGACGCCATTGACAGGCGACTCCCTCACACGTCGCGGTTCCTTGGTTAAAATAGCAATTTTCTCACGATTTACAAATAGTTGGAAACATTTGGGAAATTGTAAGTACTTAATTGAACAAAACATATAACACTGGCCTAGTGGTTTTTGGATAGTTTAAGTTACATATGCACCTTTAAGTCATACCTAAAATGGCAGATGCACCGTCTTGTGACTTGGTATTTTGATGCTGTTTTGATCCAATTTCGTTCTTATGTGCCTCTATAAGATTGAAATGTCATGAGGGAACAGAACCAATTACATGGCGTTTTCCATTTTATGCAGCTGTTTTTAGAATTTCTATATTCTTGCAGCATGCACAATATGAGAAATGTTTCTATGGGTTACAGTACATCAAAAGGCTTATATTTGTATTTATTGTGGATGTATTAAAATTTGGTGTTTAAATATCTATTTGTTGCTTCAATGTAAAACAGATTTAGAAAGAAAAACTGACTATTTAATTTACAATTTTATTTAGCAAAAATGGTAAAAATAAATAAATACAAATTGATCAAATGCTCCAGTAATAACCAGCCTCCTCAACAGAAAGAATTCATGAAGTTATATATTCAAATAACTTACACATGGACTTGAATTCTATGAGAAAAGGTAAACGGACATCAGGCAACACACAAGATTAAGAAACAAAACATACAAAAATGTATAAAAGTAAAATGAAACAAAAGACAATACACATCCCTTTCAAAAACTATTATGAAATAATCTAGACAATTTTATACAACAAATTGATGTAAATCGTGTTCTTAATTTATAAAGGACATTAGATTAAGCACTGATATTTTCACGTTGCAATAATCGATCCTTGATTTTACTTGAGGGTTTCATCAACCTGAATGAGGTAACAGCATGAGGTGTAAGAATGTGACTCTTCATAAGCATTACTATGCGTGTTGAAAACATGAACAAAAGCCTGAGCTCTCGGTAAACACGAACATCTGAGGAAATCAGATTTCACACACTTCAGGACACAATACCCAATTCTTATGTGTAGGGAACATGAATGAGGAGACACAGTAGATTCCCATCTATCTCATCAGAGAACATCTGTCACAGAAGCACTGTCAGTCCTACTAGCCACATCTGGCCTTAGGATTCTTGGCCCTAAAGGACGGGAGATGACATTTGCAAATGTCACATCTGATGAGCATTTATGTAAGGGCTCTTTTCCCTTTTCTTTCTTTTTTTTCAATGCAATGGAAAACCTGACATACCATTAAACCATCAAATAGAACGCAGCTTCTCTGCATGTCACTTTGGAATTTTTGCAGTTGTGATTAAATATTTCCTAACATTAACTTTCATCAGACAAAATGTGTGAATACTTCTGTGAATGCTTACTGAATTTGGAACCGCATACTACTCTACCGTAGAAAGATATGGTAAGAGCAGTATTCGGCACTAGTATCCTCTTGAAAACTCAGATGGGATTTAAAATGAAGGACAGATACCCAGATCATCAGACTGGGATGGAATGGTTTTAACTAAAAGTAAACATACCAGCAATTCGTTTTGTGTTTTGTTAAAAGACGCAAGCACTTCAGAGTTCTTTTGTGTAGTGGTCAGATTCACTATAGGCAGCGCAGGCACTGTCCTCACTAACACAACCAGAATAAAAATCACACACCGTATGACAAAGTAGGTTCTGTTACCGAAAAGGGGGAAAACACTTGTTTTGCTGACAACTGACTCTAAGACACCAACAAGTCATAACACTACTATGAAACAGCCTAACATAGTCTATAGAACTTAAGGCAACCAATACACAGAGGCTACTGCAGGCCAGAGCTGCATGTTCAGCATTGAAAACACTCACAAACCTGAAATGAAGATATAAACACTGTAGATATTTCTGTCTTTTATCAAAAGCGTTGCACTCCTTGTGTGTTTGACACCACTGTGTTTCTGGATTATTTCTTGTGCTTTTTTTTCCTTTTTTAAAAACACTATGGAAGTGTCATCTTGGCACATGATACAGTGTTCAAGCTCCCACGGCTGTATCTCAGGTGTTAGAATTGTTTGTCTGTGCTTGTTCATGTGCAGTCACACACTGTGAAGTATACAGCGGTGAGAGAGCATCGAGAGCTCCGATATGGTTAGAGAAATGCAGAATGTAAAGAAATTAAAGCGTTAACAGAACAGCCCCTAGGAGACAATAGTGAAGTAGTTGCGCTAGGCACGTACAACGTAAGCCTGCTGTGTTGTGCTTTTGGACAGGTTTACAGAACAGTGTTATCACCTAGTAAAGTGACACCATGCGTGTTAAAACGATACAGAACAGAAGCCCTTAAATTGGCCCATAAGCATAACGTTACTGGCACACCGGTTTTACGGGATATTTCTGACTGCATGATTCCTCGAAGTCGTTGGACAAGGCATGAGACCCCTGCTACAGTCTGGGTAAAAAACAAAAACAACTAAAAATCCTCTGGTTGTGGAAATGGAGTGAGAGTGATGTGAGAGAAGTCTCAAATCATTCCCTTCCGTGACTGCGCCTGAACTGCGCTCTCAGTAAAATCACATATGTTCAGTAGATAAGGCATGGTCAGAATTTACCTCACAGACACTTCAGGACTGACACTACAAATACTACTCTACTACTCTTAAATATCTATTTAATGTTCAGAGTGACATAAAAGAACAGTTCCCTGTGGCATTGATTATTTGGCAGAACAGAACTACAGAATATTTTTGTAAGAAAGAAGAAAATTATAAATAAGGTCATGTGTAAAAATAGCAAAAAATATTTACAGAAATGTTTTCGGTTTTTAAAAACACCACAAAATAGACAAATGCAAATGATAATAGTTAAACCTCCAGCAGAACGCCTGGAAGACCTGTATTTCTGTCAGTGTGAGATAAAGAACCTGTTTTTGCGCTCCACGTTCCGCCCTGGAGACGCAACAGCTGAAAACTAGACGAAACAACTGCATCTCGGCTGCGTTTCACAGACAAAACAGACGCTAAACTCCTCAAAATGTCATATCTTATGTCTTAGATCAGAGCTACAGGACCTGATAGGAAGCTGCACTACTCATCTAGCAGGACGAGACCTTCACCCGATCCAGCTTTCAGAAGCTTTCCCACTCAGAGGTGCTATGGCAACTGTATCAGGCACACAATGGTGTGATATCTTTAAATTTTATTACTCTTTTCTATATCATTATTCTTTGTAGAAATCTTTTCGCTGTGCATACGTTAGCATACACATTGCTGGTACTTTAGGAACCTCCTTCCTGCATGTAGTAAATGGCACTATGGATTTTCTTTCCCTCATAGATATAAGAGATGAAACAACAACACAAAACAACAACACTGTTAACTGGCACGCTTTGGGCCCCAACTGCGGCGGGGTGGTCAATGCTATTTTACCCCCTCTGTCACTTCTGTAAGGGGTACGATCGGGCTGAGGAGGGCCTGTGGGATGACACTGAGGTCACTGGTGTTATTGTTTTTGTGTTTTTTTGTATTCTCCTCCCCTGCGGACATGGTTCCATTGGTACTCAGAACCGCCTGGTTACTGCTGTTATTGCTGAAAGCTGCGGCGTTTGTATTTGTGGGTTCGCTCCTGATTCTGGACGTGCTGATGATTTGTGTGCTCTCCTCACAGCCCTCATCGTTCTTTGCGTTTGTAGCCTCGCCGTTATTATTCGTGGCGATCTGGTTTAAGGTATCGCCCGTGTTTGTGAGGGGGCTAATTATCATCATAACTTGTGAGGAGCTTGTTGCGGTATTTGTGTTGTTGTTTGTGTCTGTGGTGACCGCACTGGAGCTGCTGGCTTTAGAAGCTCCAATGTGGGACATTTCTCCATTAGCCATGATCCCAGGGCAGATGAAGGGGGACAACTGAATCCCTCTGATCAGACGCACCAGCCCTCTCATCTTCTCAAGCGAAGCCTCCATCTCTTTCTGCTGGGCCAGGACGCTGTCCTTGCTGTCCATACATCTCTGTGCAGGGAGAGAGGACACAGTGCTGCTGACTCATAACCAAAATCTCATCATTATATAGTTATGGAGGTACGGAATAATAAATGAACTCTGGCATATTAATGCATGTTAGATTTGTAATTTCAGTGGTATGACTCATCACGACGCGGATGATATGAACTTAAGGATTCTCTCACCGTTATAGAGTTACTGAGCTCTCCGACTTGGTCTTCTAGTGTCTCTCTCTCCTGCCGCAGCTCTGCACTCCATCTCGTCAGACGATCTTTCTCTCCCTCTTTAGCTGCGGGGAAATGAGTGTATGTGTAAATCTTAACAGAACGCACAAGTCAGGTTCTGGAAGTAAACATCCCATTAATTTTCCCCAGAAAAACTGATTTTTAACAATTCTGTAGAAACTTTTCAAGACAGACCTAACACGAGTGTGGAAGTTATTAATCTAGAGTATATGCTTCTGTTGAAAGCAACAGTCAGCACAGTGTGCGACAGTAATCTTCAGGGGATCGGGGATATCTTTTTCAGACATTTGTCCATCTTAGTTCATGTAAATTTATAAATATGCTCTTGTCCATTGTCAGAACATGTTAATTCTTAATGATTCTACATAACCATTTTAATATTATGGTCATGAATTGAGAAATATAATTTTCCTGGATTTTTTGACTTGGAAGAGGTCATTGTACTATAAAAACATCCTGTAAGTTTCAGAATTCCTCTGTTACTTTCTCAGTCCAAAAACAGCTTTTTTTTAAACCAAGCTCAGAAGACGACTCGTTTTGGATTTTGTCACATTATGACAAGTGCGACGAAAGACCACCTCTACAAAATTAGATCAACATCAAGACCAGTTTATTAGTGCCTGCGTTCTGGACTCTTGCACCCCAAAACAAATATTGTGTGAAATTTTTTAATTTTATTTTTTTAATTTTAATTCGAATGAATGGCAGTTAATGTGTCTGCTCAGACTGTCATGAACATTCATATGCTGTCAATGTGACTTAAAAAAAAAAAAAAAAAAAAATTAAATAAATAAATAAATAAATATATATATATTTTTTTTTTTACTAGTTTTATTGGCTGTGTGAACTCATTTTTTTTTTTTTTTACTAGTTTTATTGGCTGTGAACTTTTAAAAAAAAAAATATATATATATATATATAAAAAAGTTGGTCAGAACCAAAGCTGCAGAAAAAGTAAGTGGTTGCTGCTATTATATCGTTCTAGGACAGAAAGATCAGAGATTTACAGGTGCATTTCATAAGAGACTCATAACAAGAGACTTTGTTCTGTTTTAAACTCCTAACTCAAGATATTTTTAAGCAATCACATTCTGTGTCATTGCAGGTTCACTGTTCTAGATAGCATCCTTTAAAGCTTCTCACCTGCTTTATAGGAAATGTAGGAATGGACAATAGCAAGAGTCCCTGGCCACTCAATGGAATCTTCCTTCTGCAGAATCTGAAGAAAACATGTACTGAACGGTACTGAAATACACAACTGTTTACAGTCTGCATTACAGTGATGCACACAAAAACATACATTTAAAATGAATGTGGAAATGAATGCATAGTAGTGAAAACAATGATGTGACAAGAAATGAGGCTACCTAAACTTACAAAGTTATGAGCAGTCTTGATGCAGATTCCTGGTTTTCAGTGTATTTGGAGTGAATATTATTCAGTTTTTCTAGCCCTGTACCATATCCTTCATACTGTACTTCAGGGATCCTAAGCAGCAGAATTGTAGCGTTTCAGGCAGATATGCATGCTCACAAATAAATCATTTGGGTGTCATAAGGGCAAGTATCACATATGAGATGCTGCCCACTGAAATCTCATGACATCAGTCGCTAAATACTGACTCGTCAATCAAAACCTGATACTTATCAGTCCCTTTACATATGGTCTTTACTGGTAAATTACCATTAAGAGATCATGTGTGAACAGGACCTTTTCAAAAATACCAGTAAATCAGTTCAAGCAATATCCTGGTATGAGAAGTTTAACATTACCAGTAAATTAATGTTATGATGCTGTGTGTGTTTTCAGATAATGAAGATTACCAGTATGAGTTGAGAATGTACGAGGTCAGAACGTGCTAACGTAAGAAGTTTGCCTTGTTGGGCTAATCATAAAGCTCTGTCAGAGCAGTTTACAGTAAGTTCTCCTGCTTTTAATTGTTTAAATATGCGCTAGACAAACATCTGTAACTATTATGCATCTCGTGTTTTTAAGAGCAAAACCGTGTTCTGTGTGATAACCCCCTTACACATGTAACTCAGAAGTTAAAAAAGTAACTGAAATGAAACTAAAGTGCTTCTCATCCAGGTGGATGAATCAAACGGCTCAGAGTTTAAGGTAATTTTCGATGACTGACATAACAGTTTACCGGTACTGATGTGCGAAAGGTATCTTACCAGTAAAAAGACGTAAAGTCATTGCTTGTGTGAACAGCACATTTGTGTATTTACTGGAAAAGTTGTTCAGGTCATTTCAATGTAATTTACCGGGATTGTTGTGAAAGGGGCTATTGTCTCCATTCCATTCTAAATTGAGCTGCTTTAAAAAATAAAATAAAAGTATTTTTTATATAATATAATATAATATAATATAATATTATATATATATATATATGTTAACAGTTCATCATATTTTGCATGGAAATTACAAAGCCATTCATATTAAAAATTTCTATATTGAAAGAATATTACCTGCAAAAGTGGCCTATTCATTTACCTCTATAAACACTGTCTGCTTTATAAGATCACTGACAAAAGTAAAACATGGCATGGGACAAAAAAGATGAAATGAATTACGAGTGAGGGTGAACGGCAATGAATCTCTAACATAAATGTTTCTCAGTTACATGAGACACTTAATTTCACCTCCGCTATCACTAGATGTCGCTGGGGAGTACGGTGAACACTGGGATAGGGAAGTCTGAATTGTGTCTCAGTAACTGTAGTGGACTATCACAGCTACTTACATCCCCTGCTGAGCTGGGGCTGGGTGAGGGTGAATGTGATGGAAGGGTGAGTGAGAGGGCAGGGGAGAATGGGCTGCCCGCGGTGGGCCGCTGTAGGTCTGGGAAGGTAGAATGATGGCTGCTGGTGGTTGGGGGGAGGGGCCCCCGCTCCACAATACTGCAGTTTTTAGAAAGGCGACCTGGGTGAGATGAAACAAAGGACAAACAAAACACAAAAAGAAAAGAAAAAGAAAAGAGAAAAGGAAGACAAAACATTGGTGTAGCATACCTCTGACAAGCTGTCCTCATTGGCTAGGGTAGCAGGAAGGAGCGGGTGGGGGTGGTGTGATGATGGTTGGGAGGGAGAGAGCATCGTTAGATCACAAAAGGAAGCACTGCATGCTGGGTAACAACACATTCTGCAAAAGCTGGCCTCAAATCAGCTGATAAAGGCAGAAGGCATTATATTTAGGCAGATGGGGATAAGAAATGCCAATAACAAAGAAGGATCAGAGGGCAACGATTCAAAGAAGCTTATCCAGGCATCAAGAAGCTTATTTTCATCTACAGCTAACACAGATGCTGTCAAATGTTAAGACGAGCCATATTCACCATCATAAATCAACAGATTTTGCACATTTATATGTGCACTGGGCATGAACAGAACAAGTATGGATGTCTTTTATCAACAAGTACTAATAGTACCATTACATTACACATGGTAGAAAAGTTTCAATGTCAATGACACACAGACCCAAGTCAAGAGATATAATCAATGAAACAATATATGGCAGGAGCCTTGGTCCAAAAATGTGCTAGAGATCATTGAGAAGCTAAAGAAACTATTTCTCTTTTTGGATCTTGGATCTAAAATTGAACATAAAAATACTACTGGAGAATCAAGGCTTTTAACGACCTTTCAAACAAATATATAACCTACAGTTCATTTTGGCTTTACTGCGAGTTATTCTGATTCTGTCCTCAATCATTTGAATGCTCATCTACTACACTTTCTGACAGATATTCGCCTCAAGGAATGTCTAAACTGACATCTAAAATTTCTCAGTTTTTGTGTCTATACAAAATCAATTGGGTCCAATGCGATTTAGGACTTTCCATTATATAAACAATAAGAATTTGTGTTCCACAGAAGAAAGTCATACAGGTTTGGAACAACATGGTGGTGAGTAAATGATAAGAGTTTTAATTTCTGAGTGAACTTTCCTTTAATATGCAACAGTGAAAGCTGTTTTGGGTGAGCTTTGAAGAGCAAATGGAAAGACTGGCCATATCAAAGCATCAACAAAAAAAAAAAAAAATTTTGCAAACTGTAATGTTGCGTTTTTGTACTTGAGCCTTTCCAATATAAGTACTAAAGGTACACTAATGATGCAGTATTGTCACACCTTTTAAATGTGCACAACTTGCCTAATTGTAAATCTATAAAGTAGGCCGAGAACATTGTCTGAGTCTTTTACTAATGTATACACTTTTACAGCAGCCTGAAGACAGTCATTATCCCACTTAACACACTGCAGGGTCATTTCTTCCTGCCTCACACATACACTCCAGGGCCACTCTACAGCAGAGTGCCTGTAAGCACATTACATAATCAAACAGTCATTACCGC
Source organism: Paracanthobrama guichenoti (assembly GCA_018749465.1). NCBI lineage: Eukaryota > Metazoa > Chordata > Actinopteri > Cypriniformes > Gobionidae > Paracanthobrama > Paracanthobrama guichenoti. The sequence continues at coordinate 17,904,770 of CM031949.1, read as the reverse complement.
TGAATGTGTGCTTGTGTGAGACAGAGAGAGACTGACTGATGGGAGTGAAGAAGAGTGGATCAGTTCAGGATGAGAGGTGTAGAAAAAGGGCTTAAAGCACTGAATAATGACTGGCTAGAGATTTTTACATCAATAAAATTAGACAATTCATTGTGTTAAGTCACATTTCACAGATATGGATAATATCTAACCAGTGTTGTGAAAAGCTTGTTTGCATTTAGTTTTCAACCTAAAAAAATCTGATTTTTATATTTTCTGAAGAAAATGCTAATGTAATGCAGTTGCTAATGTCTTTAAACATTTTTTTGGAGTTTCTGTGCTCACTAGGGTGTTCCGGGTGATTTCAATGCCCATAAAGCACTGGACATGTTGCCCTCTGTTATGGATAAGCTTGACCAGAGTCAAATACTGCCTTGCTTTAATAGGAAATACCTCTTAGCAAACTTTTAGTCACAATGACGTTGACTTGTATTGTTCCCAGGTGCAAGAATTGAAAGAATAAACATTTAGTGGGAGTGAGTTACTTTTGGTTTCCAATGAAGGATCAAGTGCACTGTAGGCTGTGGTTGAAGGCAGCAAAGGATCGTAAATATGGAGAGAATCTGAAAAACACCCGTGTTTGTAGTAAACACGAACAGTGTTTTAGGCCAAACAGAGGAGAAAAACTGAAAGAAACTTAAAATCTGTCAGTTTTGCCCAACATCTCGAAGCAAAAGGTAAGAAAGCTGTTGCCATAGTGTTCCATTTTACCATAATGCTGTTTAAACCTACCCATACAATGTTCTGTTAATAACCCTCTGTTGACCCAACTGTCCGTGGGCGGGGATACAAAAATGTGTACGTTTAATCTGTAGTTTAACCATTTGAACCTTTAGCTTTGTTTTCAAACCGTCAGCACATAACTGGGTTTGTGTCTATCTGCTGTGAATGCACTGCAAATGTTCTAAAGAACGTAGGAGTCCATTTGTGCTGAAGGCGAGTAGAAATGAGAATGAGATATACATTCTCTCAGCTTGCAGTGGAAAGTGACTAAGAACACACACAAACACACAGTTGTGTCGAATCATGTCATTAAGTCTCTATAGATATGGTTCAGGTCTCTCCTTCACAAATATGATTTAGTTTGGACCAATTTTAAAAAATGTTTTTACTGAATTATTCCATAAACATATTTCATATTGCAGCTTTGCAATTGTGACTGACTGTTCTGTTCTTAATTTGCAAATAATTTCTGGAGAAAGACTATTTAAGGGCTATAAAAAGGAAGAACTATGAAATGATCGGTACTAAGTAAACTACATTTTTTTAAATTGTGTCATTTTATACACGACTGCTTTATTATGCAATTTTATCATCCACCAGATTAATATCAGTTTGCTCTCTTAAAACAGCAATCATGCACTTCTCCTCAAGCCACACAGACTATCTAATATAGGCACAGAGAGAAAGTGTGATTGGCTGAACTTACCCCTCTTCCTGCTGGACTGGTTTATGGAAGTCAGATACGACACTGAGCTTTTTTTCCGCTAAAAAACACACACACACACACGCGTCATTCCATCAGATATCTCCAATCTGTTTGCATTGAACTGCTTGTTTAATGCATGTGTATGTTTGTTACCTCTGGTTCAAACATGGCTCCACTATATATTGGATTTGCTGTTGTCCGTCTCTTACGCTCCTGACGCCTGCTCTGAATCTCTACACAAACAAAGCGTGAAAAGTCAATACACATTCACACACACAAACAAGCACGCACACAGACACATTTCACTCTCCTGACCTTCTAAATAGTCGCGCGTGACCAGTCCCAGAGACAACATGAAGGCCAGTTTCTGTGGAAAGAATGTGTGCCATTATGTCAGTAACGATCATAATCTACATCACCATACTAATCATTATCTTTATTATAAACATAAAAGTACTTTACCAGAGGGCTCTCCTGATGTTTGGAGGAAGAAGTGTGAGTGTTGGTGGGAGCAGGTGAAGATGGCGTATCTAAGGACAGTGGAGGAGAAGTGTGTGTAGGCGTGTCTGGCGAGATGAGCAATGAAGTCTTTGGCTCTGTCCCATATTCCACTGGGGGTATCTGAAGCAGAAACAAAGATGCATTTAATACATACACTACCATTCAAAAGTTTGGGGTCTGTTAGATTTTTTAATGTTTTTGAAAGAGGTCTCTTATGCTCACCAAAGCTGCATTTATTTGATCAAAAACACACTAAAAACAGTAGTATTGTGAAACATTATTAAAACACACAATAACTGTTTTCTATTGTATTAAATGTAATGTATTTCTGTGATGGCAAAGCTGAATTTTCAGCATTATTACTCCAGGCTTCAGTGTCACGTGATCCTTTAGGAATCAGTCTGATATGCTGATTTGGTTGATCTTGTGTTGCCAAGACATTTCTTATTATTATCATTATTACAGTTGTGCTGTTTCAAGATTATTTGATGAATATACATTTCAAAAGAACAGTATTTCTTCAAAATATAAAAATGTCATTTGTCTTTACTATCATAAAAGTATTAATTTCTTTGCAACAAAAAAAACAAGTTTTGAACAATAGTGTACCTAGACTGTATAAGAAGAAGCCGTACCAAGATGGCTGCTGAGTGAACTTGCTTTCTTTAAAGAAACTGTCTATGTGCTAATGAATGTTTTAGAGTAAACAAATACATTAGGTGTGAATTTCCCTCACCGTGTTGTCAGAGCTTGGGCTGTTGTGAGGTAACTGCTGTGTGTGTGTCTGCACAGACGGCTGTATGTGTGTAGATGGGGAGATCAGGATGCTTGTGTTGTTAGAGCTGTTGGGGCAGGGCAGGCCATTGAGGATACGCATCTGCTGGACATGACCAGAGGAAGGGAGGGCAGTGCTCAGTAACACCGGTGACTGCAAGGTCTGCACAGAGACCTGACCAGCAGCTGGAGACAAAAACGCTGGAGGTTTTGGCCTGACCTGCTCACACACACACAGGAAAAAGACGACAATTATTTGTGGAATGACTGGAGAAATAAAAGGTGGAGAAACAAAAGGAGGTACTGTATCAGAAAACTGATGCCCCAACTCAGCAGTTTAACAGCAGCAGCCCTTTCACATTTAGGCTCTAATCTTACACAAATATGTTCTCTACTATTCCACAACACCACTAACACCAGCTCCACTCCAATGCAAATAAAAGTTGTCTACTTATTGACTATTATTTTATAATAATTAATTACCATAAAATGTTTAATTATGTATCATGCATAACCTTATGTCTTGGTTTGCATCCATCAAGTTCTGAATAAAAAGAGAAAATAATATAAAATAAAGAGAATAAATGATATGAAGTACCTTTAATTAAGTATGTAATTCGTTGTATTAAAACTTTTTCAGCAAAGATGACTATATTATGATATACACTACTAAAAGTTTGGGGTTAGTAAGATATGTTTGAATAAAATAAAAATAAAAATTTCAAAAGTGACAGAAATCTTTTGTAACATAAATGTCTTTACCATTTCAAATAAATGCTGTTCTTTTCCACAAAAATATTAAGCAGCACAGCTATTTTTAACAATGATACTAATCATTTTTTTTATTGAGCACCAAATCGGTATAGTAGAAAGATTTCATGGATTTTGTGATACTGAAGAAAATTCAGCTTTGCCATTACAGGAATAAATTATATTTTAAAATGCACTCAAATAGAAAAATTTTTTTATTTCACAATAATTACTGTTTTTACTGTATTTTTGATGAAACGGATACAGTCTTGGTGATCATAAGAGACTTCATCTTACCAATCCAAAACATTTGAACAGTAGTGTATACCGCAATGTGATTTTAGTTATACCAAGCAACTCTAGCATAGCATATAAGCTCACACACAACATATACCACAGAAAATAACACAGAATGCTGCTGGAGAGAGATCAGGGTTAAGGATCACTTTACTGTAGGGTCAAAAGCAACGGCCAAAGCAGTGATTGCAAATGTCACGACTACGCAAGCACACAGAAATTAAATCCAGAGCAAGAAAACAAGATGGGGCAAGAAGAAAATATCACACAGAAAAGTAACACCTGCAGCTGAAAAAAACTAAACAAATACAAGACACATAGATGCACACTAACACTCAGCAGTGAGGGGTTTTTCACTAGTCCAGCCAGGCATTAGGGTGTGAAGGGTTTCTATGGAAACAAACCTGCGGTAGAGTGGCTGGCCGAGTTGTCTGTCTGGTTGGTGGGACAAACTGAGGAACTTTGATTGTTTGGGAAGCAGCTTGCACCTGTGACAAGACCGCCCATTTAGACACCCTCACTTAACTAACCTGTCCAACATACATCCTACATCAAAATACTTTAACCATTTAAGCCACAGAACAGAGGCAGATACAATAGAATAATTGTGTCTGCAATCTAAACAACCAATCCTGAACTCTTGGGATCCAAATTAAATCAGACAGCCTGAAATTTCTTCCCACCTCACATGCAGTTCGCAAAACAAGAGGGAATACGAGAACAAAACTCGCCCCGTTTTGTAACAAGAGACTCAAAACTGCTTTGAGGAATACTTACAACAACGGTGCTATTGGATATGACTCGTACTGGTTCTGCTCCCTGATTGGTCGGTTGGATGACCGGCTGAAAGTTTACAGGGGACTTTTGAGGATCTGAACTAGGAGGGCCTGCCAGGAGTGTGTTGCCAAGGGTTGTAACCACGGTGATAGTAGGTGCTGGTGTCATGATGATAGGTGAGGCGGGTGTGGCAGCTCTCAGTACCAGAGGTAGAGTTTTTGACGCAATGACAGGGGCCACAGAGCTCTAAGGGGTCACAAACACATAACACACAAAACATGTTTTTTTTTTTTTACTGTTATAGGTAAGGTCTTCTTACTGAACTTGATGAGCTGCCACTTGATTATCTCCTTATAATGAAAAAAGCCACTGTGATAATGTCACTGGAGCTACTATGAGTATAAATGTCATTTTTGCCTTAAATGCCTGAAAAAAGAAAGTGACATATTTCAGAGTTTATTTTAGCAAATTATTTTACCCCTGCCCCCAAACCAAACTGTGTTGAAACCATGACCCCAAAATAGCAATAGAACCAAACCATGAACAACTTATTACACCGCTAGTAGCTGAGTCTCTCAAGATCAGTTAAATTCATGAATAAATCATTCAGACCACTGACACAAAAGCACTGATTTGTAGAATCTACTTGTCATGAACTTCCATGAATTTGCCAAAGAGAGGGGGTCAAGTGGATAAAATTAAACTTTCAGTCTGTTCCTCACACAAAGCAATAACATGGCTTCAGGAGTGACTTCATATGGACCACTTTTATGGTGCTTTTATGCCCCGTTTAAAGCTTGAAAGCCTCTGTGCTTAGCCTAATTGCCGGTAAGAATGCAACCAACATAATATTAAAACAATTCATTTTTATGGTATTTTTTTTGTTTGTAATTTTGCCACTTGGTAGTCCTTTTGTGTTCTTCAATAGAACAAAAGTCATATGGGTTTGGAAAAACAATTGGTAAATCATGACAGAATTTGTAATTTTTGTTGAACTAATCCTTTAAAATGTTCAGCAAAGACAAGGTCCCATGCAGAGTCCTAGTGTACATGACGTTATAGTTTCCTGTGTGTTGTGTGGGTACCTGTGGAGTGGTGAGGCTGGCAGCAGGCAGAGGCGTCTGTGTCTGTGTGATGAGCAAGGTAGACGTTTGCCCATCCGCTTGCAGTGTCTGCAGCTTCATATCTTCCTGTTTCACCAGTAGATCTCTCCTTAACTGCTCCACAACCTTTTTCTGAGGGAGAAAGAGAGAACAAGTGCCTGTTCATTTTTTGTGTGTTCTGTTACTCGTACCTGCAATGAAGTCTCTCTCACTCGCTCTACTCTCTTTATGCCAGCTGTTGTCATGTTGGATTTTTGCATTGACAGAAACTGGGAACATGGAGTCCCTCTGTCTCTTTTTCCCTCTCAGCCAACAGTATTCTACCTTTAAAAACATCTCAAAAGTGTTTTAAGAAACCGGATTATAGCATAAGATAAACATTTAACAGTACTACATTAGCATTAGCATCAGTTGTGACTATGAACCATGTCCAGTATACAGCTGAAAGGATTGTCACCACATTTACTACTTCAAATAATTAAGGACATATATATTGAAGTAATACAATGAAGTAACATGAATGAATATATTGAAGTAGTATGCGGGTATGAAGTAGTAGAATTTTATTTTTGGCTGAACTATCCTTTTAAGTCAAAACAATGACAGATAGAAGAGAGTTTGAGACTTGTTAGGAAACACCATTAATTACAGTGGTGTAAAGTATTTAAGTAAATGTAATTAGTTACTGTATTTTTATTTTACTGTACTTTTGGCCGTTTATTATTTATAGAGTATCAAATATATTAGCAACTTTTACTCTCTACTTGACTACATTTTTGAATAAGTAAATGTATTTTACTCCAATACATTTATGATGAGTAATGCAATTACACATTACATTTTGCAAGACACCTAACTTTTTCTGCAGCAGTTCGTTTCTGATATAAAGGGCATTGAAGGTACTATATCTTGTGTGTTTTGCCTTTACTCACCCAAACTTGTCAGCAAGACTATACTCGAGAAATCGCAGGTTGTTTGATTTATGAGATGAGGTCATGACTGCAGCCGGTGATGCAGCCGAAACCAGCACATCCAATGCACACTGACTATTTAATTTTACTTAACATCGTTTTATTTATCCACTATATTGACAAGACCTTTTTGAAGGATATTGGTTTACTTATGGCCTTTTTGTGCACTTGAGCTTAACTGAGACTTGACAGTTTGTAGACATTTAAGATGCTGTTGTGTTGACCTTGATTTATTGCAATATTAAGGTGTTCAGGTTTATTCTGATTTTAGAAAATAAACATGATTTCTCATCTTACAAATCAATCGTTTCTTATTTTCACTCACATGTTTCTTAGATGTTGAGCACTATTACATATTTGAGCCTACATTCAGTATGAGTAAAATACTTAAGTACTGTTAAAATCAGATACTCTAAGACTTTTACTCAAGTCATATTGTACTTGGTGACTTGTAACTTGTAATGGAGTCATTTTCACTGTAAGGTATAGGTACTTTTACTCAAGTATGGTTTTCAGGTACTCTTTACACCTCTGATTAATTATACTCCTTTTGGTGCAGCTAGTGACATTCACCTTAAAGGGGGAAATGTTCTTGTTAAAATTTATAATACCATCAAATCTATTTTAGAATCGACTTCCCATATAATAAGAACTAGACCGTTAGCATGTATTAGAACATACCTACATTTGCATAATAAGATCAAAACACTCGTATGCACATTTTCAAAATAGAAATGATTTAGTGACGTGTGGCAGGTTCTTCAGTAACAATCATCTTACATAATGATGAACAGGACAGAAGTCTTAAGTAAATGTAGAAGAATGAAAAATAAAAGTTCTAGCTGATAATAAAACAACTTGCATATCTACACATTAATTGAGCTCTGTTATAACTGTGCAAATAAGAAATTACAGCGAGAAAACAAAAATGTGATTCTAAATGACATGATCATTCCTCACATACTCTCAATGCAATTCATTTGAAGCCATTCACTGTTTCGGTTACAGTTCGGCATCAAAAAATTTGCACACACACACACACACACACACACACACACACACGAGCACGTGTACACAAAGCAACAAGAGCATGGCTCCATAGCAATCATAACGAGAAGACAAAAGGAGGGAGATATCAAAAGTTTCAGATGGCTGTAAGAGTGCCTGGCTTTACTTAATGCAGGCTACAAAATGTGCAATACAGCTGGTTTGTGTTCAGCTGAGTATGTGTTGATTCTGCAACCAGTGAAGACAGAGTGACAGTTACATTAATGAATATGAACACAACCCCCCAGCACAGTCCGCTCACTGATTATAGCTTTAACAGGCTTCCTCCACCATCTGTTAGACTCACATACTCCTAGATCTGGGAGAATTCCACCGGACACCGAATGTGTTTGAGTGAGGAAGGCAGCACACTTTATTAAATAGCGCTGCAGGCTGGTACATTTCTGAATGCCGAAGCTTTAAGAGGGTTGACCTTGCGTTTCTCTTATTCCCTTTTCTCTGCAGAAGGAGAGATGATCTCAGGTGTGTTTTTCCTCCTGTTGATGGCAACTGCTCTGTTCTGTAACTTTAAAAAGCTTTAAGATGCTAATTAAAATTCCCCTCTGCTGCCTGCAGTCTACAACACATCTTTTCTCCATCTCCTCCACAGAACTTCGGGTTCTGTACAGTTAGCTCAATCGAACAACAGTACGTCACGTAATCATCCCCAGACTCTAATCATCAGTTACAGAGAAGTCAAAGAAAAGGGGGAGAATATATTTGTGCATGTGCGTGTTGGCAAATAGTTCATTTGGCAACACAAAACCACAATGCACAAATCACACCACAAATGTTCAGCACAATACAACACAAAACAATGCCATGATGTAAACACAGGTTTCATAACCTAAAAGATCGCCTCATTTTCTTGGGACACACGAGGAGGTAAGGACTTTCAGACCCCAAGCAATTGAACTGATCAAGACATGTGTACGCTCATAGAGAACACTGATACGGCAGCAGGTGTTCTCTCAGAGAGCAGCTCTCACCTGCCGCTCACTCAGCGCTGTGATCTTGGCCTGCAGGTCACGGAGCTGCAGCTTCAGATCTGCATTCTGTACAAAGAACACACACACTCCTCCCTGATACACTAGTCCAGCGGCCGGTATACGAGAGCGTATCGATCAAACAGTAAAGGAAATTTTCAGTGAGGGAGACGCACCTGTGGATCTTGCTTCATCTGGCTCACGAGTTTCTGCAAGAAAGATAAAGAAAGTTTTAGCAAACACATGCCGATGCAGTGACCTCTAGAGGACGGCAAAGGTACTGTAGTCGCAACAATTACACACTCCATCCATATGGTGTGCGGGGAGGGCGGTGGGGATACCTGATGGATCTGGATTTCCACTTTGAGTGCTTCCTGTAAATTTTGCAGTTCCATCATCGATCTCTTCTTCCCAAAACCCAACACAGCTGCCTGACGAATAAAAGGAAGAGAGCAGATATTCTTTCATGAATTGAGATGTTATTGAATGGCTAAGTATATAAAAAAAAAAAAAAAAACAGGTAAAAGAGTTTTTTTGCGTTCTCACAGTGTGCGTGACCATGCCATGACAGATCTGTTAGTGAGCTTGTGCGAGTGTGTGTAAATCTGCTCAGTGTTAGTAGGATACATCTCTGTGTACTGATTCAATCAGAACTACTCTCATCAAATCCTGTCTGAAAACCACGGATCAAACTGAACAGCACTCTTTTGCACATACACAATGCTGTTTTCTCCTTCTGTCATTCTTCTTTGGGAGGAAATGATGCTGACGCATGCATTAACTGTTTCCTTCTCTCCTCTTGAGAACTGTGCAGCTATGCTGCTGTTTTGAGTAATAACACTAAGTGCATGGTTCAGGAAAACATTAAAATTAATTAGCTAGCCAATGAAACACCATAAAGCGGACCATCACAGTTGTGTCAGAATGTGTGCACCCCCCTTATAACAATGGTTTATTCTATACCTTCCCAACGTCTGCCGTCTTGAACACCATCCAACTGGCAGAGTGGGGGGTGGAGCTGGAATAGACAAGAGAGGATGGTAAGGAGCACACACATTTACATACAGCAGCGCTCCGGAGAGTGACAAATCTACATCATAGCAATATTGAAGAAAATATGTCAGCAGGAAGGAATATTTTAAGTGAAAGCTTTGTGGATAAAGATTTTGGCTGCATGCAAAGATTGCAGATTCAATCCCAAATTGAGAGGACACAGAAATTGGAGGCTTACTGGAAAATAAATCAATCCTTCTTTATTCACTCAAGTTAAACACTCTAAGGGATAATGCACCCCCAAAATGAAACTTCTGTCATGATTTACTCACTCCCATGTCACTGCAAACCTGTGTGACTTATTTTTTCTTAGATATTTTGAAGAAATAGAACCCCACTGACTTTCATTGTACATGCAAACACCTCTTCAAAATATCTTCTTTAGTGTTCCGCAAAAGAAAGAAAGTCATACAGGTTTGGAACCACATCAGGGTGAGTAAATGATGATTTTTGGATGAAATATCCTTTTCAATCAAGGTTCCTGAAATGGAAGAACTACAAATTGCTTCTGTGAAAAAGCAAAAATGTCCTAGCACAATGTACTGGAACAGCATCATTTACAGAGACACACCAAAGTCCCTTGAAGGCAAGTCAGTTCATTTGGCAGCCATATTTGTAATGCCATGCAAATACAGCTCTGATAACTTGTATAGGGAAAGATAAAAATTCAAATCAGGAATAAAATGATAAATTGTGCTCAATTTTTTGTTGTTGAGTGGTCCAGCTAATGAACAAGCAAGGTCTATAGTAACATCTGTTCAGTCTAAAAGTCATTTAACAACCGCCATGTTGAGAGTTGCAAAGCTTCCATGAAAAATTGTAATGCGGGACTATAGCCATCATATATGTTTTCCTCCCTTCATACATGTACAAGTGGACTGTCCCTGTCTTAAGCCATGGTCACACTAGACTTTGAGCATGAAAAACTTCTACGGACAATGCAAAAGTTATAGTCATGATATGACGTCACGCTCTGAAGTGTCTTTTTTATAAACATGAATTCAACAATAAAACAATTCAACAAAAAAAAAATACAATACAATCCACTCAACTTTACTGCAAAAATATCTTTCTTTTATAATTCAGCCAAGAGATCACACAGTGACATATCGATCTTCTACTGGTCACATTTTCACGTGATGCAAATTCGTAGGTCAGAGTTCACCAAACTTGAACTTTGGAACGCAGCGAAATGCGAAACTTTTCGCATGAACTTGCGCTTCCGGTCTGATACATTTCAAATGGATGCAATGGAAGTCGATGGAAAAATGCCCCTTTATACCATCTTTTTGGAGTTGTATTAGTTGATGTATGCCAGTGCAATTTACTCACTTCCAGCTTTCTCTGGTTTGTTTGAGCTGTTATTTTTTGTTCTCAGTACTTGTGTCTCACAGAATCAGTCTCTGTCTCTGCCACAGATCATCACTCTTCTCATCAGAATGAAAGCAGAGACTACCAGATGGGCACTCCACACACTGAGAGCTTCTCACTCATCTACAGAGTGGCATCCTCTATCTGTAGTTGCACCAGTCACTGATATATCGGCCTTAGGACAGTGTTTATGCAAAAGAAAACAAAAAAATTAATACAATTAATCTTACAAACCAGCATAAAGTAGATGAAATATGTCCTATTAATCTTAAATCCTGCATTATAAGTGTCCATAGTTGTACAGCAGAGCAAAAGAGGACAGTTTTCTGGGACTTCTGTATTCAGGAAGGGCAAACAGCCAAAGTGATCATAGCACACACTACACCTGCCTGATCAGACTGGCACACCATACCCTTACCTGTTGGCTCAGTAAACATGCTGAAGCACAAGTAATTCAGAGCTACTCTTTAGAGAAAGGGAACATTACACCTGTTCTCGTTTTCTGTACAATGCTTCCACTCAAACCTAATCAAATTTAACCAAACTTTTACAATGCCTCTACTCAAAGCAGTGTTTATAATGCCACTCTCGACTCAAAGCAGCTTCATTATCGCGTAATTTACTCATGCAACACAGTCTATGTTTCATAGCGTTTTCATAAGCTCACGTGTTGATCATAAAGGTGAACAGATTGCTGTCTGCAATGAGCCTTACGGTGCTATACATTTTCTTTGTAATTCTTAAATGATATACATTAATAAAGTGCTGCAGAGATGACATTTTTGTAGGCCAAACCTCGGAAACAAGTTAGCATTTTAGCACTTCTGATTTCATCAGCCTTGGTTAAATGCCTGAAATAAGGTATGTGATTAACACAATCTCAAAATATTTTCATATTTAATTAACATAAAATACATCAGTAATACCACTTTTTCTTGTCTTGAAAAGGCTAACAAGTGGCTAAGGTTGTTGGATACATCACACTGAACAGGTAAACTCACTATTCCGCTAAGAATGATCAACTTTCGTTGGTCACAGAGCTTATTTTCTGCAATAATCCAAAAGCCAATGGAAAATTGGCCTACAAAAATACATCACTGCAACACACTATTAACATAAGGCAGAAGTATTAGAAACAAATTGGAGTTGGGGTGAAAGAGGAATGTCAGATTTGCCAAACTGCCTCATGTTGAAATTAACAGGTTCAGAAGAACATGCTCTTCCTGAACTTTCCACTTATTGTAGTCTTTGTAACCTTTGCATCACTCCATAAATCTGTTTATAAGCCAAGTCTTCAGCACATTCATCCAACTATTCTCCAAAGCCCTGGGCAAATGACCAGTCTCTTCAGAAGAGTAACGATTTTAGTTCTAAACATCAATTATTAATTACAATTTTAGGGCATAATTTTAGATTTAAACATATATTCCTGTCTGTGCTATATTGGCCAAAGTCACCTTATTGTGGGGAGCATGAACATATACTAGATCATCTATGTATGAATACACCTTGTGAGTATCTATAATGTGTGTAACACATGTTTTACATATTCTAGGGGAAACAGACATTTAACAGGCTGGGAGGGAGGGCAAGAGTTGTGTGGGTCTGATGTCTGAAAAAAATACTGAAAAGGAGGCCTCGAAATCACTCAGGTCAAGTGACATGATACTCTGGCATCCACTCACCATCTTTATGTGAAAGTAACATGGCAGCATGCAGTGAGAAGACTACTAACCTCGAGGTAAACACTGATATCTTTTACATGTCATTTACACAATATACAACTGTGTATAACTAAAAATAAAAGCAATATTTCATAGAAAATAATGAAACTAGTATTGGAGCCCTAATTTATTGAAAATTATCAATAAACTGATGTATTGTACATTAATGGATGAAATGTCTCTGGGAGTGTTTGGTGACCCATCGCAGGAAAAAAAGCAGGTGGAGTTAAGAGGAAGAAAAAAAAATGGCTGTACAGGCAACATAGTTGATAATGGAAGAGCACAGCTACACATGACTAAAACATGACAAAACTGAAGAGAAGAACAATCTGTATTATTTCATAACTTCGTACATGTAGCAATTTTAAGCTAAAAAAAAAGATATATATTAATAATAATAAAAAAATTAAAAAAACAGGGTGTGATTTTGATGAGGACAACCATACTGTTTGACGGCTATACAGTACCAAAGCTAATAACCAAAAAAGCACTAATACAAAAAGACATTAAGGAGCTCTTGACGGCCCGGTTAAAGCGGACCGAACGCCATCTGAAAGCTTGAGAAAGGTCATCATCATCATCATCGTCATTAGCGTTCCAACGCATCCACACCGGAAACAGCACCATCACTTTATATACTCACAATCACACATCAAACTCACTACACAGGGCCTACAACTTTCCTCCACCTTATCAGACAGATTTTAGCAGACTTTATTAAAGCGAGCTCGCGTTTGTGCTAATATGTCAAGGCGTGGTGCCGAGAACACGAACTGGGAAAAAAAAAAAAAATCTTTCATGATCACACGTCTTGTCGCCCTAGCGGCTCTTAACAATAATAGCTAAACACCGCGCGAGCTGGTCGAGCTCAACACATCAAGAGTACCAATACACACTTTATCCTGTTTATGGCTCGAGATTTCGTCCCTCGCTAATGAAGGTAGATGTGAGCGCAAAGTGCATTTATAATGGCATCCCATGACTGTTTCACGGCATGGTGTGAAAACTACGGCACGCGCTGGAATCACATTTTCAACCATATTATTCCAGTTCTGTTAAGCAAGTGTCGTTTATAGGATGTTTGGGTGCCATTCGATGTGTTATTGTGTAACGGTTCTAAGTTATAAGGTTTCGTTGACTGCAGCTGCACTCTCTCTCTCTTTGCAACTCCTACAATAAAGAGAAATGAACAAAACCCCCCTGCGCTGCCTCTGCGCTTTCACATCCACTCAAATCACTACCAGCACAATCAAATAAAGAACGCTAAAAGAGTTGCAAGACACCGTTCCCAAAAGTTCACAAGATGAAGATGAAAAAAACCGAGGTGCACTTACCCTTGTACACACTCCTCCAGCAGTCAAACACCGATCTTCATACACTTACACACACACTCACCAATTATTTAAATATATATCTACAAACAGCCGGGCATTTCACCACTAAAACCTTATCCCGCGGATGAATTTACTCCTTTTAGCGCCCTAAAGTTTTGTACAGTGTAACAGAAGGAATCTTCGCTTTGTTCGCTTGATTTTTATCCAAAAATACATAAAAAGACAGAAACTGATATACAAAACAAGAACTCTTCTTCCATCCCATTCACCCCCAGCTTGTGCGCTCGGCGTATCAATGCGCGCAGAAGAGAGATAATGGGACAGCAAAACCGTGCCGTGTAACGCACAAAATAACTCGTCCAACATAACACATTATGCGTCACGTTGGATATTAATTTAATATTGTCGCAAATCTGGGCGAAAGAAGTATTACCGAGCACAAAAGAACACTTAGAAGAAGAGAACTAGTTTATGTAACGGTGCGGCGAATTTATTTCACTTTGCCTAAGGAACGGTTGTAGTGCGCCCCCCATTGCCTAGGGAAAAACCCCGGATGTAAACTCAGTGAAACTCATGTTGAGTGAAGTTACAATAATGTGTATGAGGCTGGACCAGATATGTTGTTAGGACAACAGAGAAGAGATTTACTGTCCACGTATTCACTAAAACAACGATATTTTACGGAAGTATTTATGTTTTACCCATGATGATTTCAGTAAACCTATTAAATCCTCTCCTAAAGCCGCCAATGCTGCCAGACACATTCGAACACAACGTTCCAGTTCGCAATGCTATAAACACAAAAATGTTTAATTAATTATATATATATATATATATATATATATATATATATATATATATATATATATATATATATATATATATAATAAAAAAATAAATAATATATATATAACTTATTATTATTTCTAGTAGTATTGCGTGTGATATGTCATATTTTGGTTAGATTTCTTGTGATGTAGCTGTCTTGTACAAGTGCTCTTGATGCAGTGCTATGCTTCAGATAATGTTCAATATAATACATTTTCATTGCACACTTCCTTTTAATCACTGTGCAATATAATATATGTGCAATAGGTATACTGTGATTTTGTTGTATAAAGAGAGTGGTGAACACACACTAACTCACTTTCTCACTTTGTTGTCAGTAACTAGCAGAAATGCTGTGACCGGTTTTCTAGAAGCGTCAGTCATAGGAAGTGAACGGTAGGGGGAGACAGAGTGCTGTGTTTGTGAGCCGTGGATCCTGCTCTCTCAGCACCGTTTTCTTTTCTAGGCCTTTGCCTCCTAAACTGGTCCACACTCTTCGTCATCAGCACCACTGAGTCATCGCAGTTCGCTTTGAATTATCATTCCGCACAAAAAGAACAAGGACGAACCTCAACATTTTTACATCCATTTAATAATGAAATACAGAGCAGAAGAGTGACATCACTGTCGAGACAGTGCGAACATAACATGCTAAAGCAGTTGAAAGTCATATGAGAGAGCAGAGGAAAACATTTTACCAAATAAACATTTCTTCTGTGGTGGTTGAAAATGTAAAAAAGAAAAATGCTGAACATAATGGCAAACATGCTATGTTCGAATGAATAATTGTATCAGTGCGTTCCATGTGTGTATTTAATTACATAGCTCTTCACTGATGTTCCTTCTGTTCCTTTTCCTAGCACTCTCGGTTTGGAAGCAGGATGAGTTTAGGCTGGCTGTGTGTGTTGTGATCTTATATAATCCACACATTTCCAGGAGTGAGGTCAGTGAAAGTATTTGTTTACTATTCTGGGATATGCTATGCATACATACTGATTGTATGTATACACTGAAATACATAAATGACAAAATGACCAAAAATAAATGACCAAAGTGCACATATAGCTGGGAATACACAATGATTGTCGTAATGAAAAGGAAGTTGCAATATTATTTTCTTCCCTGTTGCAATGTATATCAGAGTAAATGGCTTCTCGAACAAGAAAAAAATAGGGCGGAAATTGATTGGTTTGCTATTGCTGTGATCTCATGTGAGTGACAGGTTGTCCCGCCCTCGCACCAGTACACAGGTCATCACTTGTAGGCCAAAACACAGAAGTGAGTTCGCATTTTAGCACTTCCAGTTCCATCCAAGTCAATGTTGTTTTTTTTTTTGTTTAAATTGGCATTGTTCATTTTGTTTAAATGGCTGAAATAAGGTCTGTGGTGAACACAAGCTCAAGACACTTTCACGTTTTATTCTACAACATAAAATACATCAGAATTACCCCGCTGTTACGTGTTTTGAAAAAAGCGTTTGCTAACAAGTGGCTAAATGGGATTACAGAGGCTGCCAGGGAGACAGGGAAAGGTACATTTTACTTTTTTTTTTTTTTTTTTATGTAAAAACTGAAAGAGTTGTTGGTAGCTTAGTGATGGTTATGTTGAATTTATGGGACCGTGGTGTAGTTCGTTTATAGCCTACCTTTAGCTTTTCACTTTTGGCGACTACATTTAGGCTTCAAAATTAATAAAAATTTTGTTCATCTGTGTGACTAGGCGTAATGTAAAAAATTGTCCTGCACAAGAAAATTATGGTAAGGCCGCAATAGCACTGTCGTGCAAGGTGTTTTTAATGACAGTGTTCTTGTTTACAGTCCATCAAAAGTAAAAATAAAAATGGACAAAATAGGGAATATGGGGAAAATGGAGGAAAAAATAGACAATATATATATACCGCAGCACTTGGCTGGTAGATCCTTCTCCAGAAAGGTAAACGCACACAAAAATACTCACTGGCAACTCCAATCTCCATACTACCCCCCTTTCTGCACAAGCAAAGAGGCCTGGCTTATAATCTGGAAGCTCCACCCACATGGACTCAGATAATTATCTTGATGAACAGAACGTGTAAATATCATAAACTTTTGTTGATCACAGAGCTTGTTTTCAGCAATAATCCAAAAGCCTATGGGAAAATCCTATTGAGTTTTTGACGAAGGAACGGTGTATGCATCAGTGTGATGCAAACTGCCGGTTGGCCTACAAAGTGACGTCATACCTCCACCACTCTATTGGGATGTACTACATTCGCCATGTTGTCATTATCTTGATGACCGACAAGCACCAGTTGTGTCACTTCACTGCCAGTAGGCTTTTTATAAAACGAGCAAAATATACGCAGAGCCAATCACTGGTGAGCACTTCGAAATTCATGAGGTTAGAAATGTGTCTAAGTCCGACTTCCTCGCGATATCGAGGCGGACGTGTCGGATTCTGCAGTCGGGCGCAGTTGCTCTCCACCGAATGCGGTTGAAGAGCACAATGGGAAACGACTTGCTGACGACACAGCTTAATGCTCATTGGTTTAAACAACCGTGATGTATTGTTCACCTTTAAAATGTTTGTTTTTAAAACTCTGATATCATGTTTTATAATAATAATAATAATAATAATTTGTTATATTTATATAGCGCTTTTCTAGGCACTCAAATCGCATTACATATAGAAGGGGGGAATCTCCTCAACCACCACCAATGTGGTGGTAATTTATGTCTATAAATTATGTGTGAATATAATATAAACTTTATATTAAAAATATATTTTTTATCACAGTTGCGACTTCACACGATTCTTGGAAAAAGTCAGAATTGACTTTATATCTCGCAATTCTAGCTTAACTCGCAATTGCGTGTTTACATTGCGATTCTGAGAAAAAAAGTCAGAATTTCAAGATGTAAACTCGCAATTGCAAGAAAAAGTCACAAGAAAAGGTTTAACCGGATTTTACCGGATTTTAACTGGATTTAAAAGATACGTTTTAAAGTATTAACCGGATTTAAATAAGTACTTTGGGTGTCTTGTTCGTCACATTATTTTCATATAAAAGCAACAGAATTTAAATGACATCCAGTTGATTAGCAATATAGCGCATGCGTGTGAATCCCGCCTTTGATCTCGTGGGTGGCTGATCCATTACGAGAATTGTCCGTGGCTGCACTTTTTTCACTCCTCCCCTCACTGCAGCCGCCTACTATCGACTAACTTTCAGGCATCTCAAACGAGCCTACTAACAAATCCTCTCCTGTGGCCTCATGAGATAGTAAAGTGTCCATCATATGCATACTTTAGAAGTATACTTCAGAAATACTGTTTTTTGCCTACTGTATGGTAGGGAACTAGCCTATGTGATTTTGGACGGAGCTGTAAATGGGAGGGGGAATTATTTTGATTAAGATTAAGAGAGCACATGAATAAAAAAATTTGTGTACAGATAAATAATTTATAATAAATACTGCAATATTTCCTAAAATAAATAAATAAATAAGAATGGTCCATTTTGATTTCATGGGGACTCTCGACCCTAGTACCCATTGCACAGTGGTGCATGAGGACAGCCTTTGCTATTTACCTTTCTTATTTCATCTAACACAATGAAAGATCATCTGGCTGTCAGTGACTCATCCTCTTCAGCTCTTGTGTCATTGGACCTCATTGCGCTGTTTCTTCTCTGGCTGATTGTGATTGGCTGTTGTGTCTGTGATCTTTGTGAAAGACATTGATGGAGTATAAAAATGGATTTTGCACTTCACTTCCAGACTAATCTGAGGGGACTGAACTAAACAAGACTTCATTTATCAGGAAGTCTCATGCTGTCAGAGACTGAGTCAGACATTCTTTTTGTCAACATGTGTTTACATAAACTAAAGAGCAAAGGAGGCTCCCAGTGTTAATGAAAGGACGCATGATAAGGTGCTTTGCATCTTATTCCCAAACAATGTATTTAACACAGTCATTATACAGTTGACGTATCAACGCAGACAGCCTAACAAACATACTAAAGCCCAATATCAATAAAGATGAGTCTTCTTTCCAGTAACTGTGTATTTATTTATAATCTGACTATATCAGTTTGTGTATACTGTGTTATATACTGCATTGTATACTATTGGTAATGTATAGGGTGTTTTGTATCACATTGTGCAGTATAATATACACTACCGTTAAGATACTAAGATTTTTAACTAATACTTTTATTCAGCAAGGATGCATTCAATTGATCAAAAGTAACAATAAAGACATTTATAATGTTACAAAAGATTCCTATTTCCTGTTCATCATAGAGTCCTAAAAATGCTAAAAATGTATAATGATTTCCACAAACACAAGTACCACAGCTTTTTCAAATGTAGTAATAATAATCATAAATGTTTCTTGAGCATCAAATCATCATATTAGAATGATTTCTGAAGGATCATGTGACTGAAGACTGGAGTAATGATGCTGAAAATTCAGCTTTGACATCACAGGAATAAATTATATTTTAAAATGTATTACTATTATGTATTACTAAATACTAAATTATTCTATTAAATATATATATATATATATATATATATATATATATATATATATATATATATATATATATATATATATATATATATATATATATAATTACACTCACGCCTTCAGAACTGCCTTAATTCTACGTGGCATTGATTTAATAAGGTGCTGAAAGCATTCTTTAGAAATGTTGGCCCATATTGATAGGATAGCATCTCGCAGTTGATGGAGATTTGTGGGATGCACATCCAGGGCACGAAGCTCCCGTTCCACCACATCCCAAATATGCTCTATTGGGTTGAGATCTGGTGACTGTGGGGGCCATTTTAGTACAGTGAACTCATTGTCATGTTCAAGAAACCAATTTGAAATGATTCGAGCTTTGTGACATTGTGCATTATCCTGGTGGAAGTAGCCATCAGAGAATGGGTACATGGTGGTCATAAAGGGATGGACATGGTCAGAAACAATGCTCAGGTAGGCCGTGGCATTTAAACGATGCCCAATTGGCACTAAGGGGCCTAAAGTGTGCCAAGAAAACATCCCCCACACCATTACACCACCACCACCAGCCTGCACAGTGGTAACAAGGCATGATGGATCCATGTTCTCATTCTGTTTACGCCAAATTCTGACTCTACCATCTGAATGTCTCAACAGAAATCGAGACTCATCAGACCAGGCAACATTTTTCCAGTCTTCAAATGTCCAATTTTAGTGAGCTCGTGCAAATTGTAGCCTCTTTTTCCTATTTGTAGTGGAGATGAATAGATAGATTCAAGATTCAATAGATTCAAGAGTTTTATTTGTCACATACACAGTTATATACAGAATATACAACCGGCAGTGAAATGTAAACAGGTCCGCTCCATGGACAGTGCAAATTCACAGTTAAAAACACGAGGAAATTATAATAGAAATAGGATAAAAAAGTACTAATATATATATATATATATATATATATATATATATATATATATATATATATATATATATATATATATATATATATATATATATATATATATATCTGTAGAATTATAAATAATCAAGTCAAGTAGAAGAAAAAGTAAAAAAATAAGAATGAAGAAGTGGAATAAAATAAGTGAGGTAAACTGTGCAGTAAGTAAACTGTAGACTTATAGATATGTGGTTAACAAATGTATAAGAGTATAATGTGCAAACAGGTTTATAACAGGCTGTTACACAGTAACAACGAGAACAGAAAGTGCAGTGTATCAATGTTTATCCTGAAGTGAAGTCACGTGATGTTAAGTGACTGAGTTCAGGAGTCTGATGGCCTGGGGGAAGAAGCTCCTCCTGAGTCCTCTCAGTTTTGGCCATCAGGCTTCGGAAGCGCTTACCAGATGGCAGCAGCGTGAAATGAGGGTTTGCAGGGTGATTAGAGTCCTTGATGATCTTAGTAGCTCTACCTTTGCAGCGTTTGGTGTAGACGTCCTGCAGAGACGGGAGAGCTGACCCTGAGATACGCTCGGATAAGCGCACGACTCTTTGCAGGGCTTTGCGGTCATGACTGGTGCTGTTCCCATACCACGCTGTGATGCACTGAGTTAATACACTTTCTATTGCCCCTAATGGAGGAGGAGGTGGACTGGCCTACTCTCACCACCTGAGGTCTGCCAGTGAGGAAGTCCTCAATCCAGTGGCAGAGAGAAGGATTCAGGCCGAGATCCAGGCGTTTGGAGGTTAGCTTGATGGGAACTATGGTGTTAAAGGCTGAGCTATAGTCAATAAATAGCAGCCTTACGTAGTTCCCACTTTTGCTGTCGATGTGAGTGAGGGAGGAGTGGAGGACATGAGAGATGGCATCTTCAGTCGATCTATTGGGACGATAGGCAAACTGAAGAGGGTCCAAAGTGTCAGGAATGAAGGTGCAAATGGTGTTTTTAATGAGTCTCTCAAAGACCTTCATGACTATAGATGTGAGAGCCACTGGACGATAGTCATTTAGGCAAGAGGGTTTACTGTTCTTAGGGACAGGGATGATGGTGGATTTTTTGAAGGAAGTGGGGACCACAGATGTAGCAAGGGACTCATTGAAGATAGATGTAAACAGCCCGGCGAGCTGATCAGCACAGGACCGCCGAACACGGCCTGAAATACCATCTGGCCCAGCAGCTTTCCTGACGTCCACACGCTTGAGTGCTCTCCGAACTTCATCCTCCGAGACAGAGATCACGTGGTTGTTGCTGCTCAGAGTAATTCCCTCTGACGCGCCACTGTTACAGTCAAAGCGAGCGTAGAAAGAGTTTAACTCATTCACAAGTGACGGATCAGCCTGCAGAGGATTTAGATCCAAAAGAGCAGATTGACCTCAGACCTTGCCACATGTGCCGCGAGTCGTTGAGTTGGAAATGAAACTCCACTCGGTCTTTATAACGGAGTTTTGCAGCTTTAACTGCACGCCGCAGGGCATAGCAGGACGATCTGTATTCAGTCATATTCCCCGATAGGAGACCGGAGTTGTAAGCAGCAGTGCGTGTGTTCACTGCAGCATGGATTGAATTGTCCACCTACGGTTTCTGATTTGAGAAGGACGTTATTGTTATTGTCTGCGTGGCTTGCTCTGTGAGCGTGTTGATGAAGCAAAGCGCCACATCTGTGAACTCGCTTATGTCAGCTGAACTCGCTCGGAACATGTCCCAATCCACATCATCAAGAGCTGCCTGTAGCGCGGTCTCTGAATGGGGCGACCAGCGCTTAACTTCCCGCCTCACCGGGGGTTCCTGAACGAGCCTTTGTCTGTATTCAGGTGTGAGGAAAATGGCGGCATGATCCGATTTGCCAAAAGCTGGAAGTGACCACGCTTTATAGGCGTTCTTAAACGGAGAGTAGCAATGATCCAGTGTGTTTGCTCCTCGTGTAGGACAGGAGACATGCTGGTGAAAGTTTGGCAAGACTTTCTTTAGGTTTGCTTTGTTAAAATCGCCCGCGACAATGTACGCCGCGTCGGGGTGTTTGTTTATGACGCCCCTGGCAACATTATGAAGGCCAGATAAAGCCAGTTCTGTGTCTGCCTGTGGTGGAATGTAAACAGCGGTTGCGACGACCGCAGAAAACTCCCTCGGCAGATAGAATGGGCGGCAAATGATTGTTAAATGTTCCAGATGAGGCGAGCAGGATCGCGAGAGAATGGTGATGTTCCTGGGGTCGCACCATTTCTTGTTGACCATGAAGCATACTCCACCGCCTTTGGATTTACTGCCCTCGGCTGTTCTGTCCATCCGAAAAACAGAGAAGTTCTCAGACGGCGTCACAGCTGTGTCCGGGACCGCGGGCGTGAGCCATGTTTCGGACAAACAAAAGATGTTACAGTCTCTCATGTCCCGTTGAAAACTGATCCTGGCTCTAAGCTCGTCCATCTTATTCTCCAAGGATTGAACATTTGCTAGAAGAATGCTCGGGAGGGGAGGGCTGAATGCCCTTTTCCTCAGTCTGTTGCGTATCCCAGCGCGTTTCCCGCGGTGTTTCTTGATTCTTTGCCGTTGACTCGTCTGGCCATTGTTCAACTTGGCGTTCCGAAGGATCTCAGATGGCCACAGAGGATCGGCGAAAGATGAGTGGTACCCGGTGGGGTCTTCTGCTGTTGTAGCCCATCTGCCTCAAGGTTGTGCGTGTTGTGGCTTCACAAATGCTTTGCTGCATACCTCGGTTGTAACGAGTGGTTATTTCAGTCAAAGTTGCTCTTCTATCAGCTTGAATCAGTCGGCCCATTCTCCTCTGACCTCTAGCATCAACAAGGCATTTTCGCCCACAGGACTGCCGCATACTGGATGTTTTTCCATTTTCACACCATTCTTTGTAAACCCTAGAAATGGTTGTGCGTGAAAATCCCAGTAACTGAGCAGATTGTGAAATACTCAGACCGACCTGCCTGGCTCCAACAACCAATGCCACGCTCAAAATTGCTTAAATCACCTTTCTTTCCCATTCTGACATTCAGTTTGGAGTTCAGGAGATTGTCTTGACCAGGACCACACCCCGAAATGCATTGAAGCAACTGCCATGTGATTGGTTGATTAGATAATTGCATTAATGAGAAATTGAACAGGTGTTCCTAATAATCCTTTAGGTGAGTGTATATAGGGAAGCGCAGGGTACAACCTAACACGGGGTTAGCTGTAACACGCATGGTTTAACACTTTCCACACATGACAGGATGATGAAACTTTGTGTATTTAATAGCTGCCATATCAACATTATTTAGAGAAAAAATTGCGCCAAAATTAAAAACTCTTTGGAAGATATCACTGAACATTTGTTTAACCATAGCAAAAGTAAATTTCTTACTTAAGTTTATTTTTCATCTCTGTTTTTATGTTTATTTAAAATAAGACAAATCTGATATTATTGTAATCTTTTATCTGTTATTTAACAGTTGAGATGGTTCTTTAATGCTGATCTAACAGCAGAAGACACGAGCCGCGGTTTAAATCCCAGTTGTGCAGACGGGGTGCGTTATAACACTGCGTTACAGTGAGCCCCTATTAGAAATATGATATTATATTCTATACTTTCATGAATTCTTTTGAGTAACCATGAGAAAAGGGTGAACAATGACTGAGTCAATGTTCAGAAATTATTCATTATTATTATGTTTTGAACTCTGCTGTATAGCTGTATTTAGTGATGTGTTTGTTGTCAAACTTTTCATTTTTAATGATTAAAAAATGCCATTATTTTATTTTAAAATAATAATAATAATTGTATTTTATTTTGTTCAAAATATTTTAGTTTGTCTTGTATATTTAGTTAATTATATCAGATAACATTTTAAGCTGTCATTTGGTCACGTTTCAATGTGCCCCTCACATGTTACAATGTACCCCACCTATGGGGCATGTTGTCACATTTCACTTCCATTCTTTCAGGGTAAATCAAGAAAAAAGTACACACTGTATTAATGAAACAAAACCACATAATTGTAATAGACTTGGGAAATTAATGTGGGGGAAAAAATAAATACTCTGAACCCCAAATGGATTTACACAAACTGAGAAAGTCTTTTATTTTATAAATTTTTTATTAATTATTTTTATTGTAATAATATTTCACGATATTGCAGTTTTAACTGTATTTAAATTTCTTTACATCACATTATTATTTTCGTCAAATAAATGCAGCCTTGGCAAGCATAAGAGAAAAAAAATCATACCAATCTCAGAGTTTTGAATAGTAATGTACCCTATACAAATGTAATGTCACCGTCTGTGTAGCAATAAATATTCTATATTCTATCCAGTTGTGATGTCTGACGTGATGTGTCACCATTTTCAGGTCTGCATGCTCAGATCAGATCCTAAAAGCAAAAGGTGATAATACACACACAGTGTGCTGTTGTCACACTTTATTAAAGAACAGACAAGGAACACGCAAGAGATCGCAGGAGTAATAAGCATAGATAAACAACCAAATCGACATAGACGAGAACCAACAAAGTATTGAACTGAACACGGAGTATATGGCAAACATAATCAGTAACCAAGGAAACTGAAACCAAACAGAGTGGAGAAACAGGCCTAAAAGGAAACAGAACAGTATTTCAAAATAAAAGACAATAGAATCTAAACGTAACAGCTGCAGTACTACTAAAAAATCATGATCCTAACCTTTATCGTAGCGAAATCTCAGTTTGCCAGAATTGTTAACATATTGGTGTTCAGGACTCCATGAGTCCGTGTATGTAGTGTCAACTGTGAGTTTTTTAAAAACTTGGCTTAAAGTTGTTCTATAAAGGAATAGTGCTTATAAATGACCGTTGAGTCTTGGACCCAGAAACAGCATTACGATGTAATGAGCATATACATATTTTCCTCTGACTAGACTGCAATAGTGAGAGAGAAATGTGTGGTGTTAATTTGAGTGGCACAGGGTGAGCAAAACTGTGTTCAGCTGCTGAGAGCTCTGTGATCTGACATCTATGCTGAAGCTACTATAGCTGAACCACAGCAACACTGCTGCCTTAAACCTCTCATCAGGATGACCACATCCTTCGCTCTGAACTCCATTCACTGACCCAAACCCTCTGACCTTACTACACACACAGAAAAAGAAGAGATAGAATTAGGAAAAGAGATGGTTTCCTTCCATCTTGCCTACCACAGGGCCCTTTTTGCATACTGTATGTTTCTGTCTCTTATATACCCTGTAATCACTGTCTGCCTGCCTGCTTGCTTGCTTTGTTTCTCTTTTTTGTTACTCATTTTCTTTTTGGTTGAAGTATGGTTTGTAGTGTAGTTTGTCATGATTGCAGGACATAAAATAAATCTGAAACAGGAAAGTCTAAAAACAAAAAGTAAAACAATTAATGGTGATGTGTAGTACACTGTAAAATAATAAGACAACAGCTTTCTGGAGTTAAATTGATTAAGATTTCTAATTAAATGTATTCCTTAAACATAAAATGCAATGCAAGTTTTGTTAAAAATTCTGTACAAATTTTAAAGAAACAGAGTTTGTGCTTACTGTTGAATAAAAACTGCTTCAGAATAGAAGTACAGCAACAATGAGCTAAATCTTTGGTTATATATTCACAAAAAACATTTTCACCAATTATTTACTTGATCTAGTCTATCCTGGATTACACTAAAATAGAATCAGTCATATGCCAATGCACAAATTTGCCTCCCACAGAACATTTTAAAACTGTTGGGATTCTGACCAATGCCAGCAATTCCCCAGAGATTTTCCAGTGTGTATTGTGTGAATTTTAGGGCACAATTAAATTACTCATATTTCATCCTTAATGTTTGCAACAGACTTAATGAATATAAATCCCAATAGCTAGAACTCTTTACAAGCTGTATGTTTTTAATCAAGTGAGAAAGGTTGCTGTGAAGTGGTTTTTGGATAACAATCAGACACACACACACACACACACACACACACACACACACACACACACACACACACACACACACACACACACACACACAAAACCCCGGAATATGAAATCATTCTAATTCTTCACATGGAAACTGACACATCACTTGTGCATGTTTCTGCTAGAACAAATGATATTGCTTCTACACATTCAGTTATCAGTTCTTTCTTTCTGTGGTTTGTGTCTAGGTGTCTGTGTGTGTTTGTAATTTACTTAGTACAGATGTTCTGGCACTATCCCACTGTTTTAGCTTAAAGTGTGTTTGTATGTTGACCCTACCTAACCGAAATATTTAATCTTTCCAGTCCTTTCAATTTCCGGATAAAATGAACATAATAAGAGCAGTGAGACAGTCCTGATGACTTGGACAGAGCTCCAGGCATCCCTGAGGAATATGCAGTGAGACTTCCTCAGTGAGGCCAGGGATCCCTCTTGTGGGAGTCATTTCTGACTCATTTTACAGGGGCGACAGTGTGCTAACATACAGCATGTCAGTGTGCTAACATACAGCAAGGGCTGCTGGTATAGATTGTGTGTGTGTATGTGTATGGCATGTGTGTTAAAGGAATAGTTCACCCACAAATTAGAATTCTGTCATCATTTACTCACCTTCAAGTTGTTCCAAACCTGTATGAATTTATTTTGTCCGCTGAACACAAAAGAAGATATTTTGAAGAATGTCTGTATCCAGACAGTTGATAGTCCCATTGACTATGGAAGTCAATGGGGTTCAAAATATCTTCTTTTGGGATTGATAGAACAAAGAACTCATACAGCTTTGGAACAACTTGAGGGCAAGTAAATGATGACAGTAAATGATTTTAATTTTTAGGTGAACTATCCCTTTAATGTTGTGGATTTAACAAGCACACTTTATGAGTGATGTTCGTCTTGCTATCTGGGAGTAATCATGCACACTCGCACACAAATGGCATTGTAGCATATACCGTCCAGAAAAGAAGAGGGAAAGTCTGAATCATAACTTTGCAAGAATAGTCAGGTACATCTGTGTGGTGTGTGAGAGCTGATAGCTTTATTGCTAGTCATCTTTCCATCTGTTCCTAAATGTTGCCCAGACTCGTGCTGAGTGCATCTACATTTGTTTGCAGCACACTGATGAAGAAACCAGATCAGACAAGACCAGACTTCAAATAAAAATCTCCAGACCGCACACACCATACACAGAGTTTGTCATAATATATCAATTGTAGTGCTTCCTCACAGCACATTGCAGTGTTACACATGTAATCGAATGCTTCAGGGAGGCTAAATAGCATTGTTAGCTGCTGGATATTACGTGGCCCGATTGGTGTGCAGGGAAAAGAGGTACAAAACTAAGATGTTACATTTTTGACCAAACAGTCAAAAGAGGTTGAAAGTAATTTTTAATTAGAGATTTGAAGTTTGAATAATAACGATATATTGCCTTTGTCATGGCAACAGATTTAATTGTCTCAAAGTAACTCTTTCAAAACACTTGTAATTATTATAATCATTTCAATTCTAATCAGTTTGTTTCAGTTAATCTTTGAGTGTGTATGTTTACAAAGACTCCATATATATTTTATTTATGCACACGACCAGTGATTGAATTTCTTATGAATCAAGTGCAACCTATTTCTGCTATTTTATGTTACTAAAAGAGTTTTTGTGTGGCCATTTTTGGAAGAGATTATAATATGATTTGATTACAGTTAAATTCGGCCATATTACACTTGGAATGTCCAGTAAAACTAGACAGAAACCTAATTTAAGTTACCAAAACCCAGACACCACTTTCCTCACGCTGAGAAATGAAGGAAAAAAACTATCACTGAACTAAAAGAGGAATGGAACACAATGCCTTGATTAAAAGGGGAACCGTAGCTTTATTATTTTAAGGATTATTCTCATGGTTTGGTGGACAGTGTGGTTCGTGAATCACTTAGGAAAATGACAGAGCTCAGAGTGAAGTGGACTGTTTCTGGGTCGGTGTGCAGTGCTGCTTCAGTGGGGGTTTCAGCCTCCTCATGGCATCCTCCTCATACAGACCACCAGCCCCCCAGTCTTCTGCTATTATCCCACTCACCCCAACACACACACACACACACACACACACACCACATCAGAACCGTGCGGCCGTGTGCTCAGTTCTCCACCCTCAGAATAGTGTATGGTAGCGCTGATGCTAAACAGGACCGTAGGAGCAGAGAGTAGACACACCCTTCTCTCTTTCTTTCAGACAGGCAGACACACTGACCCCATGGATTGATATAAATATACCTCTTATTGCTGGCTGCTTCTGGGGTTGCTGCCTAAAGCATCTCATTTTGGCTTCTGACCGAAATAACCAGTAAACCTCAGAGAATAAAAGACACAGAGAGAGAGAGAGAGAGAGAGAGAGAGAGAGAGAGAGAGAGAGAGAGAGAGAGAGAGAGAGCACGAGAGAAGGAGAGAAGGAGAGGGTTTGAAAGGTGTGCATCTGAGACAATGAAGAATTTGGACAGAAGAGGGAATTCACTTCAGCTGAAAGCACACACACATAAAACTATGAACAGAACACACTTTTTGTTCACAAACTGAGGCTCACACTTTTCCATATAGCTGTGTTCCAATTCACTGGGTCCACACACATACAGCTAATACAGCTTTAATAAAAACAATATATTGTTGTATATACATTTAACGTATCCAAATTCATGTGTATTTATAAAACCAAAATTATGTTTTTAATACATTTAAAATATATAAAACATAATTGTTAAATGATTTTAATATATTTTGTCATGTTTGTCACTTGAAAACATATAAGGGCAATTGGAATATATCTCAAGTGTTTTTAACGTATGATATTTCAGTCCCTGCGGTCTGTAAGATGAGTCACTTGTCTCTTTGGTTCTGGGATATATCCCACCCCCTCCAGTGACAAAGTCACATTAGAATATTCCATGTTGTTTATGTGAGAATCATTGAGATCCGCCTCAGTTGGTGAGTGTGTTTATCAAACTGCACCTTTCTCACAGGCGTCATAGGAAAATGTCAAGATCACACGCATCCACACACAAATGAAAAGGTCACCCCCTCACAGCGCATTCTGTGACCTCTGAGTCTGATCTGGCTCTGTCCGGCTGATGATTACATTTACATTATCATACTGATCAAACACACATAAACCATAACTTAACACAGAACACAATAATTAAACTCACACAATGATACATGTGCCGAACACAAAACCACACTGTACACCATAAATCAACATAATATTGGACAACTAGATATATACACACTTTGTGAATCTCACATATGAAATCAAAACACAACTCATGTGTAAAAGGAATCTCGCTGTATTCTGTATGTTTTGCTGAATTATATTCTACTTTGTACAAACAAACACATGAATACTTACACCAAATTGTAAATCTGAGACATTATACAGTACAGTTAATGATCCCACATTTGTCTGTCTTCTGTTGATCTTTTCGCTTTGTCTCACTCTGCTGTGGATGAATTAGACCAGATAAGTGTTCCCACACAGTCACAGTAGGCACCATAGGTGGCAAACATCTCAGTGTTACTCTAATGCACACTAAATATGGTTACGCTAATTCTACCGCCCCTAATTTAGTACTTACGTTTAGCTCAATACACCCTAAACACAATGGTGTACATGTACACAGCCCTTAAACTCAGCAATCATACAACCCATATGACAAACTTCTGGTTACAGGTTCATGGATTTGCAAGGATTTAAATTCTTATTAGCAGTTATCATTTATCATAACATCTTATCTCCCAACTAAATTGTATTGAATTATCATTTGTTTCATTTCCAGAGAGCAGAACAAACCTTTCAACCCAGATAACTATTGCTAAGAGGATACATTGAATGTTTACTTTTTGACATATTTTATGCAGATTTTTTATAAAAACTTATAATATAGCAATCCTAGATTTTTTTTTTTACATGATGATATTATTTAGACACATTTTACCCATAGACTGTAAAAAAAAAAAAAAAAAAAACAACAACTCATTTTCTCATTACAGTGAATATTACTGTCTGCTATATTGTCTCATATTTTAATGGAGATTCTCATCACCAGATTTTATGTTCACCAGGTCTGCAATTATTTGCTCAAAAATACTGTAAAAACAGAATGATTTCTATTTATAAAGCGTCAGGAGGCAAACAGAAGAGAAGGGAATAAATTATGTTAGCAGTTTTCTATGGCATCTATGTATGAATGTGATTATGTGCAAATATCTCCAGGCCCCTAACAGAAATCCAGAAAATCTCAGGTCACTGTGCAATACCCTGTGGGAATACATGTTTCGATGCACTAAAATTAAACTGTGTCTAGGTCGCGGCATAATGTTGTTTAAACGTTACAATATTCCAAGTATCTAGCTTAGGGCATGTACAAAGCTGTCTCCATTACTCATTCTCTGTCTCCCTCTCTTTTTTTATAATATGTATAATATTGTTTTCTTTTCTCACTCATCTTGTCAGAGCACCCCCTACATGTGTGTACAAATACACGACTATTCATCCCTTTATGAAACAACATTTATAGCAATTTCATATTTTTCTCAGATCGTCTGTGATAAGAGTGCTTGTCTAAAACAAGAGCCTTCCAAAACAATGTTTTACCCTAAAAAAACTCTCTGCTGATGACTAACAAGCTGACTCACTGCTGTGCACACATTGCAACCCAGCTAAAAGATGCATAAATCAGAGGCAGCAGAACAGAGGAGTATCTTTCCCTCCACAGATTGATAGTGTATTTTTAAACGAGTGATGCAATGTTTAGCCCTACAATTTGAACATAACAGTATTATCAATTTCTTGCTTTAAAAAAGTGGTTCTCAACTGGTTTTGACCAGTTGACCCAGTACAGTATCAAAATGGTTTATCATACAGAAGTTAGCAAAAACGCAGTTAAAACTTAACATTGAAATTTCTTAAAATGACCATGGACTGCATGGGTAAATGGCACAAACCTGTCAAGAAATGTCGAAAATATTTTACATAAGAAAATATAGTATAGCAACATTTAATGTTTCTAGCAATCTAACATTTTCCTAATCTAACATTTTTTCTAACATGCACATTATTTAGGACAATTTAGCACAATTCACCCCACAATTTCTCATTACTATACAGTCTAATATTGTCTTTTTAATTATTTTTAATGTCTTTCATTCCTGTAATAGTCATTTTTATTTGTAAATACACTTTTTTTTTTTTTTTTTTTAAGTATCTTTTATGTTTACCAAGGCTGCATTTATTTGCTCAAAAACAGTAAAATAGTAGCCAATATTGTGAAATATTAGTAAAGTTTTAAAAACACTGCTGTATTATAAAATATTTAAAATGTAATATATGAGCATGTCAGCAGCCAATGCTCAACAATTGTGCTGCTTAATATTTTTGTGGAAACCATGATCAGTATTTTGGGACTTTCAGGATTTTTTTTTTATAGGCACTGCTGCCCCTCCGACTATGTCCAACAAAACATTTGAATAATCAAAAATTGTGTCTAATGTTCAGTAGTTTGTCTCTAGTAAAACTAAACACAGAATAAACAAACAAAAACATCAGAAGAATTAGAGAGCTCCACACTGAGGCGGCCATCGATGTGCCATCTTGATTTCTTTTTACACTGTTGCAAATTATGTGTTAATCTCCTGAGCACTTGTTGATGTGATTGTTTGTGAATACACAACATTTCTCTTGTTCTCTGTCTTCTTTATTTCATCCAATCTTTTCCTTCTGTCTCTGTTCATTTTTCTTCTCATTTCATGCTTGAATGTTCATTCATCAGTCCTGCTCTATCTGTTGTCATAGTACCGCTGGCTCTTCTTACACTGGACTGCTTTGTAAACTACGCAAGTATGATACCAGCTAGCAGCTATGATCACGACATTGTGAGTCAGGTACGGTCAATGTGTCACCTGCTTCCAGACGTCATGGAAACACTGATTATTACTGCAGCGTATGTGAAATGTATTGACCTGAACAAAATATTTTCTTGTCCCTCTTAATGTATTTTTGTTTCCTCTGTCAGTATTTTACTCTTTTGCTCTTGTTACAGTGCAGTTGATTGCACTGCAGTTTCTCTGACCCTCTTAGTACAAACGGATCCATGTTCTTTAATGCGAGTGTGGTTGTCATGGATACAGTTGCTAGATAGACTGTCATGGATTTTGAACACTGCTCAGAATCACAGAACGGCACCTCAGAGGCAAGATCATACCAGTGCAGCTATTAACAGCGCACCTGTTAGGTCTCATTAACTTTGACTGAGTCCTGTGTGATGCGACGTTGCTTTTGCCAAAGGATTCAGCCTCCACTTAATGACAGACTTCCACTGAATCAAAGCCAGAAAACCTAAAATAATCGTATAATCATGTTGCCTTCATAGGAAATGCGGGGTGAGATGTCAGAACATCAACACAGAAAACTATTGAGATCGCTTTTCTTTTCTTAAAGAGGACCTATTATCCTTTTTTACTTTTTCAACTTTCTTTAGTGTGTAATTTTGTTGTTTGAGCATGAAATAGGTCTGCAAAGTTACAAAGCATAAAGTACACTCCAATGGGAGTTTTTCTCTATATCAGGAAGCACTGTTTCTAAACGTCCTTGAAATGCCTCGATTGTAGTCTTGAGTTCCCTTTTGAAGTGGAACTTTGACAATGCATCATGGAGTTGCATCATGGTAAAATACACCGGTGTCTGAAGCACGTGTACCAAAACACCAATTCTCATTTGCCGACGACAGTCTATGATGACACAGGTGGAGCACCCGTGAGTATAAAAATACACGTCATCAGCTTTTTTTGTCTTCAGGAGCCATTTGTTTGTAGCATGTTTTTGAAGGCAAGAAAATGGAAAGATCAAGCAACAAGTGCTTCAGAAAGTGTGTGCCTCTGTGTCCTCATTATTTGACACCCGAGGACACACATGATCTGTGGCAGGTCGAGCTTGTCAAGGAGTTTTAGAAAGGAATCATTCTTTCTCAGTCCTCAGTTGCTGGCTCGAGCGATCTGCTGGATCAGGAAGGCCAGTCTATGACATCTTCTGATCCAGCAGAGAGCATGCTGCTGGTGGAATCCAGCTCTGAGGAGATTTATGTATTTGGTGAGGACGAGTTGAGCCCTTTCCATCCGTCAGCCCCGCATATGGGGATCTGTTGGATGTTATGGCTCATGCCACAGCCAGACTGGTTCTGGCTTGGAGGTACAAAAAAAACTCATTATAGACTCCATGAGCATTTCCTGTCAGGACATGATCGCCCTCCCCCACGAGCCTTTTGTTTCTTCTGGAATTCCACACTTAGGTGGAAAGATCATGGAAGAAACCACATACAGAGCGCATTTTCCCCTTGCAACATTCTAATTATGTGAATGGGAAGGGATTATGCAAGTGGCGATACGCAAAGATGCCCCCTGTTGAAGAGACGCTTGTGAGCTATCTCTCGCAGGACGAGGCATCCTCACTGAAGGCTCTGGTCTTGCCACCTAAACCGCTACAGAGCACCTCGTGGTTGATTGGAAGCGGTCGTGGGGAAGTTATCTTTCAATAGTTTACATCAAATCAAAATTTGATTCAAAATAGAGAATCGTGACCTCAAGAATCGATTTGAATCAAATATTGAGGTACCAAAAGATTCCACTGACCCCTTGATGTTTAACTACTGCAGAGATAACGAATAAATAGGTTGGTTGCGGTGAGATTATACACCCTTTCTCATTCCAGTTGCCTTTCTAACTGGAGTGGAGTCTTAAGATTGAAGGAAGATAAAATAAGGTTCTCTCTTGAATCCCTTTAGTGCATCTAGAGCAGGGGTGTCCAAACTCAGTCCTGGAGGGCTACTGTCCTGCAGGGTTTAGCTCTAACTTGCTTCAACACACCTGCCTTGAAGTTTCTAGTGTGCCTAGTAAGACCTTGATTAGTTGGTTCCGGTGTGTTTAATTATGGTTGGAGTTGAACTCTGCAGGACAGTGGCCCTCCAGGACTGAGGCCTAGTCCACATGTACATGGGAGTTTTTCCTCCATTAACATTTTTTTTCCCGTCCACATGAAAATGCAAAAACACGCTATGAAGCTCTGTCAAGAGCATGCCAAACTAACAGGTTGCAATATAACCTTAACCATGAAGCCATGTTGGCCAATCAGAAGCCTGGAAAAAAGGTTATTGCCGGTTCCGGTTCTGATGTAACAAGCCAAAATCTCGGGTTTGACTGTCCACATGACAATACTGCGACCAGAGTTTCTAAAAATCTTCACCCTGGCAGGAGTTTTTAAAAAAGTTTGGTTTCAGTAACCGGATACTGCGTTTGCGTGTGGACAAATGGCCAAACCGCATAGAAAAAGCTGGGGTTTTGAAAATGCCGGTGTTCGTGTGGACAGGGACTGAGTTTGGAGTTTGAAATTGCAATTCAAAGTGACCATTTCTGTCACAATGCCAGATACATTTTTTAAATCAACCTTGTTGCTGATTTAAAGATGTTTCAAATAGGTCCAATGCATTTTGTGGTCTGCGCCAACTCTTGCATACGCTCTGTGTTATTGTGTCTCTGGACCGGAGCAGACTGTCACATAGGCTACGCGTTATTTTACAGAGCAGACTCGTACCAAACACGCACACCAATAGTATAGACCAAACACATAATACGCATTCGCATGACATCACCGTTTTCACAGATTCACCTTTTTGTTGTTTACACAGAGACGATAATGGACTTGTTTTTGCGTTTTCAGGCCCCTAAAAATAAATGGCAAAAATACATAATACGTTTTTTTTTTTTTTTTATTTATTTTTTTTAACAGTGTTGTTTTAACCCTTAGGCTACAGGCAGGTGAGTTTTTTCCACGGTTGGAGCTAATCCCTGCAGGACAGCAGCACTATAGAACCTACGTCACCTATCCCTGCTCTAGAAGGTGTGAGCCTCAGGGACTTATGATATACGAAATAAAAGTATTCTCATCAGTTCCCCTCCAGCATATAGCTGTGAGAGTGGACAGTTTAAAGGTATGCAAGTCCGGACTCTACAGATTCAGCGTTGTCATTCAGGATCCCTTTTGAGGAAGTTTGAAATGATTTCACTGCTCCTCTGGTTGTGGTGACTAGAACTTCTTGTTAAATTCATAAGAGTTGTGTAGGTTTTGTTTTAAAAAAAACTAAGCGTTAGTGCAAGATGAATAGAGTTATGTAGGGCAGTATAGATTCCCTCTACTTTATTTTCCTCCCTCCCCAACTAATTTTGGGTCTTGAAGAAAGGGATATAGCTCCCCTTTGGATGAGTGCTCTACTATGGCCCTGGTTTGACAATGCTAATAAGTTTGCCTGCGGAGTGTCCCTCCTTGTTATCTGTCACATGCTGTCTAGTGCTAAAAAGACAAAGAACTAGCTATAGTGGTTCTTAGGTAGACTGTTTTTAATGCAAGGCAGGGTTGGAAATGGGGTTTTTAAGAAGGGCATAAGCTCCCTTGTGACATCCTTGGGGTTGGAGTTGGCAGACAAGAGTTATTGACAAACTGCAGCTTGCCTTTCTCTTATTGCCTTCCTGTCTGAAGAATGGTATGCCCCTTTGGATGGCCCTAAGGGTTGATGAAAGGTGAATGAAATTAGGTGAGCAGTATCGTTCCCTCTATTTTGTTTACCTCCCTCCCCAATTATTGTTGGAGGAATTGCTCCCCTTTGAAAAAATAGCGGATTTCAGGCAATGTACTATCTGCTACCCCCCAGATACATTTGGTACCTTAAGTTGAGCCTACTTTTCCCTGTGGCTACCTTGGGGTTGGAATCCATTAGGGTAATGGACTTGGCAAATAGCATTATGTCCTGCTCTCATTTGCCTCCCTTTCATGAGAATATCTGTGTAGGCTCTCCCTTGGAGAAGCAGCAACATTGCATGCTCTTTTTGGTAAGCTACTTAACAAACCCTTAGGGTTTAGTCAGGATGAACTGAAGTATGGTGGGTAATTTGTTTCCCCCCGTTTAGTTTACCTCCCTCCCCAACTATTGTTGGTTCTTGAAGTAGGGTTTTATGCTCCCCTTTGGTTGCGTGCCGCGTAAGATATCTCTAGTATGATACATGAATGGAGTCTTTCCATACTTGATCCTAGAGATGTACTTTTGCTCAAGCAGGGTGTGAGCACTCTCCTCTAATTGCTCCAGGGTATTTAACTAGAGCTAAAGCTCCCCTGCGGTTTCCCTGTGGTTTGAGTTTTGTGAGTTTTGGCTATTACAGTATATTATGCCACTCATGTTTTGCATCCCTTCTGATGAAGTTATGGACTGCATTTTCCTTCTGGAAATAGTGATAATATCATATTGGTCATAGTTGATAATGCTCCCTGTGGTAGGCTACTCCCTAAGGGCTTTTGTCAAGGTGTTGGCATAGCAGGGGCCATTTTTCATTAGAGCTCTGCTTTTGGGAGGCTGATGCCTGTCCAACAAGGGAGGAAGGGAAGTTGTAAAGGCTGGGACCTTGTTATTGAACACCGAAGCTTGGGGATCTTTTCCTGCTATTAAGAGATTTTTGCTTAGGGAATGGTGCCACTATAAAGTCTAAATGAGTAATTTTGGATGCGGTCATGGGGTTGATTTGCTCTGACGGTACAGTAATCCATAGAGTCAGTTTATGCTATGCCCATTATGTGTGTGCATTTTAGAGAGGTAGGCACCCCTTTAGCATGGCGTAGTGGGTATTAGTCACCCATAGCATAAACTTAATGATACAGCATCAAAGTTCCACTTCGAAAGGGAACGTCTAAGTTATGTATGCAACCTGGTTCCTTGAGAAGGGGAACGAGACCCTGTGTCTGATGACGTGTATTTCAGGTTGCCTTTTATACTCACAGGTGGTCCGCTTGTGACATCATGTACTATCTTCGGCCAGCGTCACTGGCCTATGACACCTCAGACACAGGTGACTCTGAAGGCATCCCCTATAGCATCGACTCCATGGCGAAATGACGGGCCTCGCTGATGGGTATGTTCAACTCTTTAGCGATTTCCAGTGCTTTTAGCTAGATGACGGCTCTGGTTATGGGCAACCCCTCATTTATTTTTTCGGCTACATAATGACACATTTGCCTGTCAGTTTCTTCGAAGTGGCCGCTTTTCTTTGACTGTTAGCATTTTTAAGTCTTTTAAGTCTTGCGATCTTACACATTACACTCTGACACACTGTATTTCTTGGCTGCTTAATGAGAGTTGTTTGATGACTCCACAACGTTTATCAGTCCTGGGGGAAATACTCGTTTTACATGTATTTGGCACTCCCTATTGTTGCGGGTATATTATTGACATGTAAAACTTTAGACCCAGAATATAAGACCAACACATTTTGTCTGATTTATTTCCAAAAAAAAACATTGTCTTATATTCAGAACAATACGGTATTTATACTGTTTAATTTTATTTAAAACAGGACACTGCAAATGACAATATGTTTTTCACTTTATTGAAAAGGATGAACTATGAATATAAGAATATGATAAACAATGGTACATTAATTTATAACTCCATTTACACAAAACAGTCATCCTTCCTCAATTATAACTGTGGTAACTTAAAATTGATTTTCCACAACCAAGACTTATAAATCATATGTAATACACATAGGCTAAATGTTTCACATTGTTGGCAAATGTTGCAATTATGTAACAAGATATTTTTCAGCATCGAAAGTTTTCAAAACAATTCCACACGTGAAATGGCAGGGATGTTGAAAATTATTTTAATATGCAAAACGGTTAATTATCATAACAGTGGGCATTTGAAAGTGTTTGAAAGAGAGGGTCAAAAACAGGAATAGCTTATTACTTCTAAATTAGGATGCTTTTTGATGTAAAAATCTTGATAACATTATAAGTGGACCTCAGAGAATATTATAATTTTTGACCCCTTTAAACAAAAATCCAATTTAAATTCAGTGTTATCCTCATTAGAAATGAATCTGAAATCTTGTGAAGTTAAATATTTGTAGATTGTTCTGATCTAAGCCACACCTGCCCTGGCTGTTATAGGACATTTCTTCTTTTCTCTTTCAATGACCCTCTCACACCCGACTCACTGAAATATTGAACTACATTGATGGCTATCGGCCTTGCTTGTTTCAGCAAGAAAGACTGGGTTTCACAGGCCTGCTTTGTCAGAGGGCCCGGAGCTGTGATAGGCAGTACAGAAGGATTGTTCTCGGAGGCTGCTCACTGATTGTGTGTCCTGACCTTCCTGTCTTCAGTACCCAGGCTCAGTTATCTGGTTTCAGTGGGTATATGGAAACTCCTTCACCTGTGGCTATGATGTTACATACAGTAAAGAATTGAGTGATCGAAAGAGGATTTTACTCTGTTAATCTGAACACTGGGGCATTCAGATGTTTGTTTTGAGTGTGTGAAAGATTTGCACTTCTGTTATTTAAGGTGCAAACTTGAAATTTGTGTAAGAAAGCAGCAAGTTCCCACCCTCTGATCGGCAGATCAGGAGGTTTCTGATATTTAAGAAATACTTCCTAAAATATTTAAGAAAATGATAATGAATTGATCAATTCAATTAGAATAGTAATATTATACAGGTTGTTGTTACCAATCACATAAAATCACTATCAACAAAAGCCATCTTTGCACCACCAAGGTGGCACAGAAGTTGTATTTAGGTGTATTTACGCATGCAGCTCTGAAGTGACATGCATTTAGACTGTAATTACAACAGCAAAAATAATGCTATGAAATTTTACATCTAACATTTCAGATACAGAAATATAAAATGCTTAAAATATTTGTCAAAGAAATTTGGGGAAGTCATCAAATTCAAAATGAGGTTGCTGTGGCATGCCTATATAATATTTGTGCATGTTGTCCACATAAGAATCATCCTGGGAAGCTTTGGAAAACCTAATTTGAGTCCTGTGTGATTTATTGCTCACCTGACAGGTCATATATTCTGTTATATCTACATAATTGAGTGACAGTGTTCAGGGTGATACAGGTGCAAAGAGTGCTGGCCCTCACTCATAACACAGACAGACACAGAGAGTAATGCTATAATCACATGCCACTCAGTGTGTACACTGTAGTCTGTAATTATGGAGCGATGGCTCAACTGTGCTTTTTGAAGAAGAGATGATCATCTTTGCTTCGTTCTCTCTGCGGTGTGCGTTGCAGCGTCACCCGTGGCCTCTGGATAGCAGTGCGTGTGAGCATAAATGGCTGTGCGTGATTAGTGAAGAATATAAAGAACTGAGGGAGGGGAGATAATGAATGAATAAGATGAAGCTGTGGGAACGGAGAGCAGAGACGCTGATGCCACTGTCAGCTGTATTGTACTCTCAAGCCCTTTCATTAGCACATCCCCTCACAGACCAGCAAACAGCTCACAAACCAAACCTTACTCCTCGCCTACGTTACCATTAGTGGAGCAGTGAGCATATTAGTCAGTCATCTAATTGGTTAATTAAGAGAGAAAAATGTCTGATTGGATTATGCATTGAGTGTTCACCTTTATTTCCTGACCCTGACAGTCATCAGTGTCTCCCGGTTGTGCTGCAGACATTGTGAAGTTGAACTGATTTGAACTAGATTACCTAAACCACTACAATGACGTTTGTATTACAAACCAAGAATATTCATATTCTTGTTTGAGTATAGTGCTCATAGAAATTATCTTTTGTATACTATTGTACCCTAAAGAATAGATATTGGTGTGAAATAGAAGTGAAAAAAAGCTTTTTCATTCGGCTTTACAACAATTCAATCTGGATTTCTCTTCCTCATTCTTTTTTCTCGTATTGACGAGTGTCTCTGTCACACACCTGTCATACCATTATCACCCTCTGGAGACGTATGACAGCAGGATAAAGAAACTCAGTTGAATCTTAGTTGAGGTGTGTACATTTTGGGGCCATCATGGACATGAAACTGGATGTCAAAAACAATGACTTTCAAACAGGTTTTCAAAACAGATTTCTCAAACACTCCCCTTGTCTTCCATTGGTTGACCAAACAGATCATCTCTACCCAACCTCATGTCATTTGTGAGCAGCGTTGGGGAAAGTTACTTTTAAAAGTAATGCATTACAGCATTGCATTACTCCTAAAAAAGTAACTAATTGTGTTTCTTTTTATGGAAAGTAATGAGTTGTGTTATTTCTTTGCGTTACTTTTTCTCATCAGGGCTGGGCTCGTTTGTTTGTTTTTTAATAACAACCAAAAAAACAAAGTTCTGTAAAGGTACTATCACACCAAAAGTGAAATGAATAAGCGACTGTAAGAAAAAAAGACTTGGAAATGCAAATTAATGTCTACAGTAGTGGTCGCAGCTCAAACAAGCCTTTCATGTGTGCTGCCATTCTGGATTGCAGAAAAATATAACAAAGAAAAAGGAAAAAAAAGAAACACAAACGTGATGTGATTGCGTATCTAAAGAAAATTTTGCTTGTTAGTATGGATGAATTGGATCATCAAAGGAGAGCAGCAAAGACATAGATTAATAAAGTGAGATTAAATAAAGTATATTTGTGTAATTTAACATATTTCATTATTGCAGGTTTGCGTAATATTCATTACGTTTCACTAGTAAATGCATCCTCACATTTAATCTAGAACTACAATAACCATCATGTTCACACAGCGATGGTTCCAATTTCTCTCAACATGGGGACAGGAGACGTGTCAGTCAATATATGGGAAAATAAAGTAACTTGAGTTACTTGTTTGTAAGAGTAACTTTACTAATTACTTGAAAAAAGTAATCTGATTACATAACTAACATTTCTTCTAATGCATTACACCCAGCACTGTTTTGTGTTCCACTGAGGAAGAAAGTCATATAGGCGTGGAACGAAAGGGCAAGTAAATCACTGATTTATCATATTTGATTAAACTATCCTTTTAAGCTGAGATAGGGAGAAGTTTTTTAACTTTAAAAAATATACACTTTTAAACTAGTGAAATAGAAAACAAGTGAAACTCTTTAGGCTAGTTGAAACTGCACTGACAGACACCTTCAAACTACAACAGACACTTTCCATTCATCAGGTTTTGTCGGATCAATGTGTTACCCCTGTCGGCGTCTGTTGCCATTGGTCTGTTTGTTTTCGGTAGTTGAACATGTTCAATCGGCGTTTGAGATATTCTCTTTCTAACTTTAGCTAAACACAAAGGGAATTAACCATTGTCATTGTATTCAACCATATTTAACCTAAAGGGTCATTTTACTTTCTGGCACGGTGATGTCATTTTTGTGGTTTCCCTATAGACTTGTAATTAGAGCTGGTTTGTATGACACACTCAAGATAATATATTTCATAGTATTCTTTACAGCGAGTATCACAGCATGACTGAAGCTGCTGATCGGAGAGGCCTGTGTGGGGATGAGGATGGGGGGTTGGAATTTGCAGACCATGTGGAGACACAGGGCAGTAAATAAAGTGAAACCTCATGGTTGCTTTGCTTTATGGTGTTTTTCCAGCATGTCACCTTACACATACTGTTTATGGGATGTATGTGTGTGTGCGTGTGTGTGTGTGTTTATTGCACAGAGGGAGGACGGAAGCTTCACATGACCATAAAAACCATACGGACAGGAGAGCTGACCAGGTGTGAGGGTTACCACGACAACTACAAAGAGAGAGAACGAGCTCTCCAGTGTTTACAGGCTGTTTGACGTCAGAGAGATTCTTAATCTGTGGAAATAAGAGGATGCAGTTTAGCTCAAAATATCACTGTTTCACCTGCATCACATGCACGTTTTTAGAGAACTATCTTATTTCCACAGGTTTGTGACAGTGATCACATAATATGGGACTCTTCCACTGAGATTTCTGTGTGAATCATAATATAGAGTAAATTTCTCCTGAATACTTATATAAAATGACCAAAACAGTATGTGTGTTTGGGTATCAGTCAGGAGAATTTAGTCATAGATGGACTGAGATGTTGACTGATCATCAGTGCCGGTAACGTTTTCTGTTTGTGTCATATTATTTGATGACAGTGTCACACATTATCCTGATTTCTAACATGTATGCACCTTTGATAATACAGTCAAAGATTTTTCTTTTGATCAAAGTGACACTGGTACAATCCCAGGTAAGGGAAACCTGTAAATTACAGACTTGCTGATAGAACCCTATTACCATTGTATCCTTGAGCTCACCTCAACTTTGTACATGAGGTTCACATGTAAAATCAACCATAACATCCATGAGAAATTCATATTAATCTTCGATATATCTCCACCTTCACAACAAACGGAGTTGCATAACACATAAAGCATTTTGTAATCATATGTAATGTGTAGATGGTAGGATGTGAATTGAAAAATGACACCTTTCACTGGAAATAGAAATTCCATTATTGAAGAGCAGGTTTCTATAAAACTAGGGCAACTGGAAAGAAAGAGAAAGACAGAGAAAAAGCAGGAAAGAGAGCTGTAACAGTACCTGAGGTAAAGTTACTGGTGAGAAAGCTCTGCCAATGAGGAAAGAATTTCTCAGTATTAGGTTTCATCCTTATAAACTCCTGTGTGAACCCACTTGATCTGAAATGATTTCTCATCACTTGAATTGACTCTTAGCACTCCATAGACAAGAGCAACTAATCGGAAATTTGGTGAAATGATTCAATGGAATCAATCTATGTAATCAGACACTGAATCATCTTCCACTCATGTATGTGTCTTATCCCCTAGTGAATTGATGTATTGCAGTTACATAACTGGAAAGTTTTCCAATCAGACAGAGATCATTTGTAATTCAAAATGATAATTATAAATATATATATATATATATATATATATATATATATATATATATATATATATATATATATATATATATATATATATATATATATATATATATATATCAGTATATCAGTACCTGGTCAATAGTAACTGCCTTAATGGTTCTAATTTCATAAACAAACCCCTTTATATAGCTATTTTATAATCCAGAGTAACAGATAACCAGACACTACATGGTCGTATAAAACTCTTCTGATGCATCAGTATCACACATTTATACCTATTTACCTGTATTTTACAATAATTGCTTTTATTGTCAGCTCCTAAATTTAATCTAAAATGATATAATAGGCTAGCTCACATTTGAGACTTATTGTCAGGACAGTATATTTAGGCTACTGCAGAGTAAAGAATTTAACAAATAAAACAAGATCTATTTGCATGTGTACTGTTGAATTGAATTGTTCATATTTTTGTTTTCTGTAGCCTAATCAACTTTGTGTAGGCCTAATATCTGAGATCCATTTTAATCTCCACCTGACAAGAGTCTTGCATGAATTCAAAATGGGTTTCTGTTTCACCTGTAATGATTTTTATGTATTGTTAGGTCATGAAAACATTTCACTATTAGTTTTGAAAATAAAATTGAGTAATTTGAGTAATGGACAGCTAAGGCTGTATGTTGTAATGTATTCAGTCTTTCATGTGCGTCAAAGGCTGAAGCGCTCGGAAATCAATGCGCTGTCTCTTTAAACGGAGCGAAAGGTGGGAGCAAAGAGCGAGAGTTGGGCGGGGACAACATTAAATATGTATCAGTCTAGTTACCCCTCAGAGACTCAACGCCGATGAATGATACAGAGTTGGAAGAGCCACACACGGCCACTTCGCTTTAATCACGTCCAATTTATCCGACACTTCCAGAGAAGTGTAAATGGACAGACTATAGACGCTCAGTGGATGAAGGCGTCTTGACAGTGCAGACGAGCGCACGTCGCTTAAAGACACACACATTACTCATAGACATTTTTGAATTGGATTTCAACAGTTTTGCAACCAATCTCACCTTTGAGATTTTTTTCCCAAGGCTTTTTTTTTTTTTTTTTTTTTTTTTTTTTTTTTTTTTTTTTTTTTTAATTCTCAGCCGATATGGACACCATATTGGACAACTTCGCGTCGGACAAACTTTTTCCCAATTCCAACCTGTTGGACCTAGAGGATCTGAATGAGA
The DNA here is from genome assembly GCA_018749465.1 of Paracanthobrama guichenoti. Lineage (NCBI taxonomy): Eukaryota > Metazoa > Chordata > Actinopteri > Cypriniformes > Gobionidae > Paracanthobrama > Paracanthobrama guichenoti. The sequence continues at coordinate 17,860,409 of CM031949.1, read as the reverse complement.
GCGATTTCTTATCCAATGTGGTAAGTCAGACCTCCGCATCTTCCATCATTATGAACAGCAGCAGAGAGGGGGGAAAAGCAGAATCTGCCCTCATATTTTGATTTGCTCTTGCTCATAAAGAAATAAATATTGTAATTTTCATTAGGTAAGATAGCTAAATATAAGCTCGTGCTTGTATTACATTCTTTACATCAACAGTAGCCACATTTATCATGTCAAAATGACCATGAAGTGATCAGGCAGGATCTTTAATTCAGACCTATGTATGAAGCCTATATAACGTGTGTTTATTTCTGTGTTTATTTCTGTGTTTATTTGTCACATTTGTCACATGTCTGGGATGTTTTGCTGTAAATTAAACATAAACAACAGCAGCAGTTCTCAAGCTGTGAAGTTTGCCCAGCTGCAGATTGGGTCACTTTCCAACTTCAACCGGACCTAGGTAGCGGGGGGAGGTCTCGTTGATGTGTTATTTATTCAAACCACGCCCACACGCAGTATATCAGGCTGTTTAAGCAAATCACGGCCATACAGTAATTCCAAACCACGCCCACGGATCGCTTCATCCTGTTTCTCGTGTCCGGCCACAACCGGTGAATTAAGACGCTGAAATTATTGGACTTTGCAGTAGGTCTATATTTTCTCTCACTTTGGATGTCAGAAGCACAACTGACGAGTTCACCTGGTACAGTAAAGTAAGAGAGTGAGAACTTATTTAGTGGAGAACCTATTTTTGTACACTGAAAGTGTCTGTATATGCTCATACTATGCCAATAAAAACAAAAGATCATTATTATTCCATCTTAGGTTATATTGGCAATTAGGTTAATGCTATTACTGTAAAGGATGTATATGAGGTAACAAATTGTGTCAGAAGGAATTTTTCACCCCAGAAATTTTACTCCCCATCATTTCTTTCCAAACTAGACATTTGCTTTTCCATGGAACATTAATGGTAAATTGTTTTGAGAATATCCTAGCCACGTCATTTTATATTTGCCTATTGGAAGTGAATTACAACTGGGGCTGTTGAGGTCCAAAATGAAAATTGTTGATTAATGTGTAGGAAATATAAAGTATTATAAATGTGGTCTCTCTGGCTCATGCATTATATTCCAAGTCTCCTTAAACCAAAGACTAATCCGGTCCCCATTCAATCCACGGAAAAGAGCTACCAGTGCATTATTCCTAATGTGTTCCATGGAAGAAAGAAAATCATACGGGTTTAGAGTGATGAGAGTGGATAAATGAAGACTGTATTTTTATTTTTGCATGACATGTTTCTGTAATTAGGTCAGTTGAAAAATGTGTTTGGGTTGTTAATGCATTTCATTTGAAGCTAGCAGTTCCATGAGCATATGATCCATTAGGAGCCCAGGACACTTCTGCAGTTTCCACAGTGATTCAGACACTCCTATATGGCTAATGCTTCTGACTGACACACATTCATGCTGAGGTCCTTTTAATCCCTTCTCAGAGAGACGGAGAGAGAGGGAAAGAGACATCACAAATGTCACTATTATGAGGCTCAGATAAAATAGAACAGTTTTGACCTTTATATTACAAGGGAAGCTGCAGCATCATTTTAGGATCTCTTTGGGACAGACATGAGATGTATGCAGCAGCCTCTTATGAGCTACCTGAGCCTAAATGTTGTTTTCTATAATACAAAGTGGTTGGCATAAATAAGTTATATAATGTATAATGCCTCCTTAATGTAGGTGCAGTGCTTAGACAGAGGTAGCTAACATGGCGATGTCCTGGAGTTTGACAAATTTAATCTAAAACAAAATTTAAATAAATAATTCACCTAAAAATGAAAATGTTGTCATCAGTTGCTCACCCTCATGCCGTTCCAAACCAGTATGACGTTGTTATTTTTTTTTCTGCAGAACACAAAAAAGGATATTTTGAAGAATGCTTGTAACCAACTATCACTTTAAACAATATTACCTTCTTATACAATTACATTTATGATTATTTTATTATTTTATAATATTTACATTTGTAGTTATTTTTATGCATTATGCATTTTGTGACCTCATGAGAGACTATGGAATATTTTTACTTGAAAAAATTTTTTTTTCACACCGCAGGACCTTTTTAAAATGAACTTTTAAATGAACTAAAAACCTAAAAGAAATGGTGGTCAGTTACAGGACCCAAAACATACACTTTCCCTTATAAATATATATGAAAAAACCTTTAACCTAAAATCTTGATGCTGAAAAAAGTTACTGAAATGTTATATGTCAAGTACAGATAGTTGATAGATAGACAGACGATAGATAGATCTAATCTCTAATGAAAACCTGTCTTGTCTTATAAGGATTTGTGCGTTAGGGTTTCTTATGAAGATTTGCCTTAGTTTGCCTGTTTTTTTTTTCTACTGGTCTGTTGAAGGTATTTAACGGGTAGTATTCAATCCAGATGTCCCTCATTGAGTAACAGCTGTGCTCCAGTTTGCTCTGTAAGGACCTGATTGAGGGGAGAGTGATGATAGAGGAACGAGAGAGAGGCTTGTGAGTGAAGGAGGCTCATTCACAGCTTCTGATAGCTGTCTGTGTATGTGTGCATGAACGTATGCATGCCACTATGCCCCTGTGTGGCTGTGTGAATAGACGTCTGTGAAAGACCACTCCAGACCCTTCATGGTTCCCCACTCCTTGTCGTGTGTGTGTGTGGGGGCGCGTGTGTGTTTGTACGTGTGTGAGAGAGACACTGACCCTTGAAGGCTCAGTGAATGACTGCCTTGTGCCCTCAGAGAGGAAGCTGCTCTCCCTGCTCCAGGGTTACACACACACTGGTTCCTGACTCTGGCGTGTTTTTGTTCATTCATTCTGCCATTATATTTGTAAATGTTAGTGGGTTGTTCCAGCACTGTTGAACTGAGATATTTATAACCTGGAATTCCTCCGCAGTATGAATTTGTATATGTGTGTGGGGGGAGGGGGGACCAAATATCCCCTATAAGGTTAGTAAAACCTGAAATTATCTACACAGTGGGAACCATCCAAGGGTCCCAACAAGGGAAACTGCTTGAATTGATAGTTTACCAAAAAATGAAAATTTGCAAACCTTTCTAACAGTGCAATGAATGTATCTAAAGCTTTTAAACTTAAAATAAGTCATACACAAATATCCTGAAGTCATGTGTATTGATCATTAATAACTGTCCCCTCCAGTGACTATTCATGCTGGCCCGTTTTATGTGAACCAATTAATTGAAATGATCTGATACAAAGGACTGATTTGTTCATTAATCTGACATTTCTACTTCTCTCGTGAACACACTAAGGAGATCTAGCGGATGTGTCAACATTTGAATGGAATAAAAGGCTTATAGTTGTTTTCTGTCTCACACAAAGCTTTCGTATGACTTCAGAAGAGTCGGTATATAGTACACCAATTTTAAGGAGTCACATTTAAGATACTTTGTGGTGCTTTTGCACCCTTCTTGCATCCAAGCTTGGAATTGGAGGCTTAATTTTGTGTTCCACAAAATAATGGAAGTCATTTGGAAAAACAGAAAGATTAGCAGAGTAAATTATGACAGAATTTGAGTTTTTGTGTGAACTTTTCCTCTACTAAGCATGCTAATTAATGCTATAATGAAAATGTAAAAATACAAATATATTTGTGCTGCCGTTAGGAATGGTGGAGAGAAAATATTACTAGCACATAATAAAACTTATATACATTATTGGAAAGGATAGAAAAACGTGTGTGTGTGTGTGTGTGCTTGTTTATGTGATTTATGGGGACACAAATTTGTATAATGACATGGGTATTTACACTGGACATTTCATATGTCCTCATATTTCAAATGGCTTTAAAAACACACTAAACAATGTTTTATTAAAAATATAAAAATGCAGAATGTTTCCTGTGATGGGTAAGTTTAGGGGTAGGGGTAGTGTAGGGGAATAGAATATACGGTTTGTACAGTATAAAAACCATTACGTCTATGGAGAGTCCTCATAATGATAGGTGCACCAACGTGTGTGTGTGTGTGTGTGTGTGTGTGTGTGTGTGTGTGTGTGTGTGCACGTCTGGCCGTTTAAATCATGACTTTAGCGAAATTGCATGGTTTGTGCTGAAAGGTGGAAATCAGCATGTCACTCTACTGTGTGTTAAAGGTAAGATCACAGAGAGGATCTGTGAACCACAACAGCACAGAAAAACCTCAGGCTTTAATTATTTAAATGACTTTATATTATATATCTGCAGTACTTCTATAGTGCATCCTTTATACAAAGAAAGCTGATATGACACTGATTTATATTGTTTTTATACTGCTGTTTTTTTGCCCATATTTGTAAACTGAGAATGGCTCCAGTGACAGAGAATGATTCACAGCGTTAATCTCATAAACAGGAGGCTCTGATCTGTCTCTTTCACACTAATAAGTGAAGAGATTTATTAATCTGGAAATACGAGTCTGACAAAAAAAAAAATTATTAATGCGCATCTGCTGGTTATATGAAAGGTATTTGATCTACAATAAGACGGATATTTTAATTGCAAAACTGCATACAGAAAAATACTTATAAAGTCAATGAAATTCATCTCTCTCGTTTACTCTTAGGTCCTGTTTACACCTGGTATAAGTTTGGATCACAAGTAGTAGTATCAAAGTCAGATCACCTGGTTGATCAGATCACAAGACATATAGCCTACCCATTTACCCCTGGTGGTGTTTTAATCCGTCTCTTTCAATCTAATGGACAGAATAAGCTCACACAATTTACATATTGATGTGCCCAGAAACAATGAAAAACATATAGAGAGCATCAGCTTTTGTTTTCTGTGAGTGCATGTTAGACATCAGGAATGAGAGAACATTGTGTTTGCGACAAACCAAACTTGGGTCTTCAACCGACAAAGTTTAAATCCCGTCTGGCTAGTGCTCTTCCCTGTTTACGCATTAGGTCGGTAGGCAGAGAGTAGGTGGTCTTTTGCAGCTGCACTTTGACCACATGAGTGTTTACACTACGAAAGCAATACAGTCAAATGCGTTTTCGACTACCTCTGGAAGTGGTCGAAATTGGACAAGCTCTAAGCGTTTTAGACGTCGTTTACACCTGTATTTAGCATCGTCCCCTTGCGATCCGATCGACCAAAACACATCTTAATGCCAGGTAGCCTATAAACAGGAACTTAGTGTTGCTTAATCGTTGGCACATGTTATGCAAGGAAATTTGTTCTGTCTGTCTGACATCTTTAACCTGTTCATTTACTTCCCACACTTGAAAAAAAACAGAAACGTGAATAGCAAGGGTGGTCTGTTGATTTCCCTCTTTCTTCTGTGTCACGAAGAGAAGAAGATGAGTCAGATTCAAGACCATTCTTTTGAAGCACGTAGCATGTCTAAACACTACTGAAGACTTGAGATGAAATTTACAGGTTTGGCTGGTCCCACCTGTCCTAAAGGTTGTTTCTGCTTGGCGAGTTTATCTTGTGCATGCTGAGCCTGCCCTGAAAGGATTGACAGCTTGGACACATGTAATATCTGATGAATTTGATAGAAGACAGGGAGCTCAATTGGCATCGAAGATCAGCTATGTTGTTTTTATTACGATGTGACTGAAATAAAGAATTATGGTCTTTTATTAGAGAAGACGGACAACTACTAACAAAAGTCCTGGGGTGAAAGATGGAGATTTGGAGTAGGAGCAGGTGAGGAGCATCTGGATGGGAGGAGTGGAGGAAAGGCAACGCATTCCTCCAGAATTTTCTCTCAGATATACTGGAGTCTTCTGATGGAACATGTCCGCATAAGAAAAGAGAAATACAGAAAAAGAAAGAGAAAGAAAGGTTGCATAATCTTCAGAATGACTATAGGCCAAAGATAAAGATAGTAGTGATTCAGCTCTAACTGTTACTCTCATCATAACTCTCAACATCTGCGAGCTACAATTAAGATGAGAGAATGAAGGAATTATGACACTCTCTGGGTGTTATTCAGAAATAGAGGCCACAGAAGTTCAACTCTATGATCTTGGAGTTTAATTCATCATAGCAGCCACATGATCTAGCCTACATCTCTCAGACTGCACCCGAAATAAAGGTTAAGGCTTTAAAAAGACAGTTTTTCCTATCTGTGTGAATCTAGAGAACTAATCCATCACCTAATCTAAATTCATTCATTCTATGTGCTAGATTTACAAACAGCTTGCGCCAGCGCAAACCATCTTTTGGCGTTAAAAAACGACAAAATTAAAATTTTACTAAAGACGCAGTGAAAAATTAGCGCTGAAAAGGTGTTAAGTAGAGTATTTAAATGAATCACGCAAGGTGATTTACTATGGTTTGCACTCGTCAATTTACTAGTATTGGCACCATTATTTACTACATTGAACTTCTTAAACCAGATGCTAATTTGTTCTGCTCTTGGTAGATTGCGATGGTCATTATGAAAATGATCCGGCTGAGTTCTTTAATTTGCATTAGATCACCCCCATCAGCGCTTTTTTTAGGATTGCGCTCTCACACTAATTTGCCTTGTTTAGTAAATCTGGCCCTATATCTGTAATTCTCACATATAGTTTTCACACACCTCCCTTATCTGTTATGACCACTCCCAACTGTTATGCAATTTTGTCATTTATGTATTGCTAAATAAAGGTAAAGTATGGCTGCTGTTGTCATACCTTTGGCTTGGGTTTTAAATTTAATCCATGATGGACACAAATAGAGAGGATAGAGGTGTGTTCTTACGTGAGCACACATTCACGCACGCACAAAATAACTAAATCAGCAGTTAGTGCATTGAGACTTAAAGGTGTGTTAACCTTGGTCCTGTCAAACCAGATCGTTTCATTTTTTTCAAATTGCTAGATGCTTTGAATAGTTGTGGAGCATATGTAAAATACATTATGGACAAGCAATTGTTCACCGATAATAGTGGGCGCTGACTTTTCTCTCTCCTCACCCTGTTATTGTGAAACACATCATTAATTTCAATATATATTTTTTTGTTGTAGTATTGTAATATGCAATTAAGGATAGTTCACCTAAAATAGAACAATTCTTTCATTAATTACTCACCTTCATTTAGTTCATCTTCAGAACACAAATGAAGATCTTTTTGATGAAATCTGAGAGATTTCTGTCCCTCCATAGAAAGTTACGCACTAGTAACACTTTGACACTTCAAGTTAATGAAGAGATCATAAAAATAATCCATATGAATTGAGCGGTAGTCCAAAAATTTCTGAAGAGACACGATCGCTTTATATGATGAACATATTGAATTTAGGCTTTTATTCACATAAACATTCATCAACTCACACATCACTTATGGTAAACGGAAGCTCAAACATGTTCAACTTGACATGCGAGAACCAATGAGGTTCATTCTTGTGTCACGCTGCACATTTGAGCTTCCGCAAGAGGTTTGTTCTCGCGTCTCAAGCAGGTTCAGTTGAGCTTCTGTTTATGTTCGCTGATGAATGTTTATTTGTGAAATTGTGAATAAAAGCCTAAATTCAATCTGTTCATCATATAAAGCAATCAAGTCTCTTTAGAAATTAGGACTAAACCGCTCAATTCATGCGGATTTGTTTTCCGAACTCTTTATGAACTTTTTGAAAGGTCAAAGTTCTCTATGGAGGGATATAGGAAGCTCTCAGATTTCATCAAAAAGATCTTCATTTGAGTTATAAACGAAAGCCTGAAGACTCACATTCTATACATATTTTAGTGTTTCATGATATAACTGTGTGCCTGTGGTTGAAGAGCAGTCAGGTGTCATTTTAAGATGTGTCATTTTAAAGTGATTCACATGTTGAACTGCTTTGAAGTGCTAAAATACAGCAGATTAGTTATTTTTCGTTCCTCTACCCAGCTGATGTTTTATTTCACTGACATGCCAGAACTCCTCCTGCTCTCCAGGCACTCTCTCTATCTTTAACTATCTCTGTCTTTCTCCTGAGGGGCTGCAGAGAACAGAGCTGTGGATGTTGTAGAGGTGTCATCCAACTGCTCTGTTCAGTGACCCCTTAAAATCTATTAGATTTAACCTCCATTGAGTGTCCTGTCTCAGATGAATTATAGAAGCAAACTTCATGATGGACAGACATTCCAATATATTCAGTGTGCCTCTCTCTTCCCCTTCATTGAGAAAATGACCAGCAGCGGTAGGAAGCAAGTCAAGTTAATGTCTTATATCTAGCACACTCATCTATAGCTTTGGTCAAATCCTATCAGAGTGTTATTGCAACTCAGATGTTGGCCTGAATTACTGCCAAGAGCTTGATCAAACAGGAAAGTCTGAGCTGGAACACATTACGTTAGAGGTGCAGAGCCTTTGGGGTAAGACGAGCAAGAATTTCCAGAACTGCACTCTTCGTTTGTTCCCAGTGTGTCTATAGACTTCTAACCTTTTTGTAAGAGCATGTATAACTTGTTCTTCACATGTGGAGAGACATATTCTTAGCCACATTCTAAGCCAGTGAACCCGGCAGAGACGTGTATTGTGTACCCACTCTTAGCTCCATCTCCCCCCTCAGGCTGAATAAACATGTCAGATGGGTGTCAGTGTTTGCAGAAACATGTCATCAGCTTACCTTGAGGTCCCTAACTCAGAATTCCACCATTGTCTCCCCGGGCTCCCTCTCTACTGGGGATCAAAGACACTGCTGATTATGTTAATTACGTAATGACTTTTAATTCCAGGGGCAGTTTTGAATACGGCATATAACAAAGATGCTAATGAGAGTTAATGCATTTTATTATAAATGCAATGGATAATATATTTAATTCCCATCACAATTCCCAAGGAAATATGGTCTCAGTAAAAAAAAAAAAAAAAAAAAAAAAAAATCGATTTGTGATTTTACTCTTCCTCATTGTCTTTATATTTCTCAACTTCATGTTTATTTCTCTGCAACTCTATATTTTACTATTGTGACTTTCACATTTCTTGTTACTTTATTTCTCATTATTGCGACTTTATATTTACAATTTTTACTATATACCTCATAATTGTGACTTTATTTTTTCACAATTGTGACTTTGTTTCTCATTATCATGACTCACATCTCACAATGTGACTCTCACAAATTTGACACTGTTTCTTGTAGCTGTGACTTTATATCTTCCAAATGTGACTTTCTAATTATTGTGACTATATTTTACAATGTGATTCACAAATTTGACTATTTTTTGTAGTTGTGACTCAATATCTCACAATTGGGACTATTTCTTATTATTGTGATATTTTTTTATATATATTTCACAATTTCTAGTAATTGAGAATATCTGCAATGTTATTTTTCGTAAATGTGACTATATCTCACAAATGCAAATGTAATTTTTCCACAAACTTTATTTCACAATTGTGACTTTTGTTTCTCATTATTGTGATTTCATATCTCACACTGTGACTTTTTCAACACTTGTGACTTTGTTTCACAATGTTACAATGTCTCTACAAAAATCTTGCAGTTGTGACTTTATACTCTCAATGTCATCTTAATGATATATTAAAAGAGAATACATTTTGAAACAAACAAAGCCTCTCCTTTTCCTCACTGTGGTCAGACAGGGACAGACTAGACTAACACAGCTCTTTGGTCTGTATACAGGATATTCCTCTGCCCAGGGCTGTTTTGCCACAAGCTCTTTTTGAGAGAGCCAATTTAGGCTGGCAAAATTACAGAGTGCGGGGAGTCCTCTGAAGGGGGATGGGGAGCACATCTGGAAACCCCCTCCCCTCCCGAAGTGCAACAGTAGCAGAAAATAGAGGGTGGTTTTGGGGATTCCTTGCTCTTTAGGATATCCCTTTAGTTCACTTGTATCCTCATTCTCTTTCTGACCCTCTTCTCTGAAAGTTAGAGTTGGCTTCACTGTTGCAGTTTCTTTTTCACTCAGTCATGAAAATTCAGTTCAAATTTGTCTACATTTCTCTCATGCTCAACCTCTCTGCCATCCACTGTTTCACCTCTAGAAAAGCTCGTCTGGTTTGTGGCCCTCAGTGGCTCCTGTCTGGAGGTGGGGCCGAAGCCCAACTGCCTCCTGTGGTCATGGTTCTCTTGCTCTGTGGTTGACGGCAAAACGTAAGAAAAATCTGGAACTGGAATTAAGAAACCAGAGGAAAGCGAGAGGGGGAAGGGACCAAAAAGTTGCATTTGGAAAGTTAGAATGGGAGGAAGAAGAAAGTGAGAGAATGACAAAGAAAGGAAAGGAGAGAGAGAGAGAGAGAGAGAGAGAGGGGAGTGAGGGAGCAGGAGGAGAGCAGGGACTAGAATAAAACCTCACTCACAGACTTCAGATCCAACACTTCATTCTACGGGACGATCTTATCAGTACTGCATTCAGAAAGAGAAAGAGTTGTATACACAAGAACCGGCTTCCTTTGAAATTCTTTTGGTGGGAAACCTGTGTGACCTGATCTCTAAAGAGGTGGGTTGGACGGTGGTGTCTGTGTCTAGTGGCAAGCTTACAGAAGTCACAGACTGCAGCTGTGAACTTGACACTATGCCTGTAATCTAAATCAGCCCTCACCTGTGAACACCTGCAGAGGCCTGGCTCCCTCGCTCGCCCTCACCTGCAAATGCGCCCGTCTCCCGCTTCTCTCACGCGTCTGCCTCATCATGCATGCTGAGCGAATCGTAATGAGCGTTAGTTCACAACTATCCACCCTGACCCATCTCTGATCTCTCACAGCTGCCAGCTGGAGAATATGAACTGGCTTTAAAGAGCAGATGTGCTGATTTGGAGACAAAATGACTGTAAAAATGCATCTTAACCTCAGATTCACATGTGAATGTCCTTTATATTTAGGTCAGACATGCCAGATCCAGTGTAGATGAGTTAGAATAGTTCATGCATGCCTCTTGGAAGAGAAAGCTCTAAATATTTAGATATGTAAATAAATAAAACTGATCAGATCATGCTGTGGCTGAAGTTAATTTTCATGCTTCACATGAGGGAACATATTTTTAATTGCATCACACAATGACTAGTGTAAACACTAAACATCTGCAAACTCCATCTTCTCCCCTCTCTCCCTCTCTCTTTTTTGCCACTCTGAAAATGAATCTCCTCGTTGTGACTCATTGTTCTCAGAAATAACTCTTCTGCTCAGCGAGAGGCACATATTCCCAAACATTGTGGGTCTGGCTATATTCCCAATTCCACTGCTGCTGAATTATTTTTATTAGCGTATTTATTTTTCCAGAGACTGTGTTATTTTCATGTGCACCGAGTTGCTCCATGCGCACCCTGCACTCCAGCTCCAAAATGACATGCTCCCCTCCCCTCATTTGCATACTGAGCTCCGATTGGCTGGAGTGCAGCTGGAGGTCTGGAATAAGGGAATGGAATGCGATGAGTCGAGCAGGCGTGCATGCAGTTTACCAGCCCGGCTTAGACCCGGACATGACCCAAACGTTACTTCAAGAAAATGGATCAGATGGAAAAATAGGGCATTGCTCGGTCTGCACACATTTCTTGCAGTGCTGCAGCTGTGGTTCCTTTCCCACCCTCATTGCAGGAGTGCCGAAGTGACAAATCAGAAATATTTTTATATTTATACAGTATTTGCTATATTGGTGACTAATTGAATAGGTCATATATTGAAAAAAAAATATATACAACAAATATATATAGTTGGGGTCAAAAGTCTCTGATGCTGTGAATCATTATAATTTAAAATAACTTTTGATTTGCTTTGATTTATTACCATTTTTTTCAGGATTCTCAAATAAATAGTGTAAAAAAAAATCCTGATTGCATGCACTTTGTTTGATATGTGAGTTCTAGTGAGAGCTTAGGAAGAAATGAGATTCCTGTTGGTATGCTCGTTTGCTCCTCTTGTTTCAATGCCTTTTGAAGCTATAGTACTGCTGGAGGCCTTCATTATAAAATGCAGAAATATGATTCTCTCTTCCTCGTTGTGCCCATTACAGCATAGATAAACTCATTCTTTGTGTTCATTTGCACAAGACTAAGAACACGGATGTCACAGCATAGAGCTCAAAAGTCTCAGCTGCGGTGATAATTATGAATGTATAGTGTTGGGATTTAGTTAGTGTACGGTACACATGTGAAGGGTCTTGGTTCAAGGGTTCTCAAAGTAGCGTGTTCCTTCAGTCTGCATTTTAATGCCATCATCTTATTGTCAACATCCTACTTTTTAAAGTGTGAGATGACTTGTCATTTTTTCTAAAATCTGACCCTAATGACACATTCTTCCAGTTCTTCCAAGTTCTTCTGGAATTCTTCCTCAAAGAAGCTTTCCAGATGTGGAATTTCAGGACTCTTGCATCAGCACCCCAGCATTGCATCATTATCGTTGGCCCCTGTAAGGGCAACTGAAAACCAGACAGACACCACAAGAAACTCATAACTGACACTTGTCATAACAGGAAAGTGCTCTACAGAGATAAAGCCGATTAGAGAAGTATTCTGACTGCCTGCTCTGATAACAGACAGGACCACACATACCCCTTTTCCACCAGAATGAACCGGTTGTTAGTTCAGAGCTAGTGCTAGTGCCGGTTCGGAGTTGGTTCAACTGACGAGCCTTCTAAGAACCGGTTTGTCTTTCCACTGGCTAGAGAGCCACCACAGAGCCAGGTCTTACGTCACTGTATACGTCTCATCTTTCTCAGCAACGCTAGCGGGGCAGCGGGAAACACAAACACACCAGGCTTGTTTGCGATTGCATCGGCTCTGCGTATGATATCAAAATACCGCATGAGCTATATTCTATATTATTATTATATAGAACCGATTTGAAACTAGGCTCTGGCTCCGAACCAGCACCAGCACTGCCTTGGTGGAAAAGGGGTAACAGAGAGAAAAGTTGCACACATGAATGCAGGTTTGATTAATTGACAAAATTGTTTCACTATTAAACAACTTAAAACACACACTCAGCCTGCATGCATATGCAGCTCACAGTTGTGAAATGGTACTTTCAGTTCGGATTAATTAAGTCTGTAAACATATCCGCCCCACACATCCAGGAGCAGGAACATTTGACGAACATCAAAGTTTTAGGGTGGTACTGTTTATACTGTAATTCTCAACTGTAGTGATTAGCTTGGCACTGACGGCAGGAGACCTGCGTCAATTCGTGAACTCTGTCATCAGGGTGTTCCCAGGATGTCATTCATCAAACAATACTGATAACTGACATTGCAGGGTTTGTGTCGTCTGCATCCATATGGTGACAAACAAGTTTTACCAGATACTGCAGACTACACTGTAAATAAAGTTTTGCAGTGATGCCATAGTAGAAGAACATTTTTGGTCCTCCAAGCAACCTTTCAGTGAAAATTGTGTGTGTGAAGAACATTTTAATTATCCAAAAAACCTAATTCCACTATAAAGAACCTTTTGTAGAATGGAAAGGTTCTATGGTTGTTAAAGGCTCTTCATGGAACCATCAATACCAATAAATTTTATTTTTAACAGTGTACAGTACTCCATTTTCTCTTATTCCCAAATCAGGTTTAATGTTTTGGAAGCTCTATTTGGTGGGGACAGCCAGAGTAAACATTTATAACTGCAGTTTTCTCTTTTCTCAAAGTCTTGCAGTGGTTAGGGGTTTGTGTGGGAACTCGCACAGGTGCAGGGAGTGTGGATGTGTCCATGTGTTGCGTATGTGTGATATGTGGATAGTGTCTGGTTTATATGCTCACTGCCTTACAGGTGTGCCATTCACACACCTGTCCCTGTTCACCAGGATGTAAACATGACCAGGTCCTCTCACACCTTTGTCACACCCTCGGTCAGCAAACACACATTCCGACACATTCTAAATGTATAGAAGAATGTAGGCTATATCAATTCCAGACACACACTTTAAACTAAATGATAGGACTGGTTTATTAGTGTTTCTCTGAATTTTAACAGTGACAAATTATAATTTAAATATTAAAAAGAGTATTTCAAATTAGCCTCTCAAGATGTTATTTGAGTTGATCTGTGCCTATCATAACATGATCAGGGAGTGGGATGAATTTAGCCAAATTAATATTTGTTCTTGCATTACTATTAGAACATACACTATTCAAAGGTTTGAGGCTGGTAAGATTTTTTTAAATGCTTTTGAAAGAAGTCTCTTATGCTCACCAAGGCTTAATATTGTGAAATATTATTACAACGCACAATAATTGTTTTAAAATGTAATGTATTCCTGTGATGGGAAATGTGTATTTTCAGCATCATTACTCCAGTCTTCAGTGTCTCATGATCCTCCAGAAATCATTCTAATATGCTGATTTCCTGCATTTCTTATTGATATCAATGTTGAAAACAGTTGTGCTTTCTATTTTTGTGGAATAGAAAGAATGAATAGAAAGTTCATAAGAACAGCATTTATTTGAAATATAAATCTTTAGTAACATTATACATTTCTTTACTGTCAATTATGATCAGTTTATTGTTTCCTTGCTGAATAAAATGATTAATTTCTTTAAAAACATTCCTACTGAGCCCTTTTTTGAAGGACAGCAGTGTATTTGAAAGGCATTTCTTTATTTGGATACTGATCAGCTCCAACAAAGTGGTCACTAGGCTTCCTGAGGCCACATATAAAATCCCAATGTATAATAACAAAATTTAATATCCAACCATTGCTAATTAATTTTCTATTTTCTTTTTTTTTTTGTCTCTCCTCCTCAGCACTTCTCCGAGCAGATGGAGGACTTCTCCAATGACCTGTTCAGCAGTTTCTTTGATGATCATCTGTTGGCGGAGAGGAACCCATTGTTAGATATGGATCTGGACCCTCCAAACCCAGACATCCAGGCAGAACACAGCTACTCCCTCAGCGGAGACTCTGCCCCACAGAGCCCCTCCATGCCCATCAAATCAGACGATGATGCAGGTTAGCAACCAGCTTAGCATACTCTATTCTTTCCTCTACTTTCTTGTCATCCATCCATGCAGAAAATAAGCTCTTGGTGCTAGATTATCAGAAGATTTTACAGCACTGATAAATGGCATAGTTCAAAAGATCATCTATCAGCAGATTTGTTTTTCTATAAAGTCTCTTTCTTTTCTCTGAATCTCTCCTCCTTATCTCCTGGAGCACCCGTGCAGCACAGGGTTCCTTGACAAAACTCTAGCCAAGAGCTCAGTCTACCATTGGAAGCTGGGAATTCCAGGAAGACAGCCAACACTCACACTCGCTCACTCTTTCTGTCAGTTTGTCCGTCTGTCTCTCTCTCTCTCTCTCTCTCTTTCTCGCTCTCTCTTTTTCTCACACACGCCATGATCAGGCCAAGGAACTGTAGACATCCATAAAATAAAATGGGATCTGGTTTCCAGCTTCAGATGGAGAATTTGGTGGGGGTGGCTCAGAGTGTTGCATCATCCTGAACTTAGGTTGACTATGTGAGGAGTGTGTGTGTGCAGACTACGGCTTCTTTCCAGTCAGGCTTTAAATCAACAAAGCCTTAAAGAAGCATAAAGGTGCTGCAGGATTTCTCGATTCATTTAGCCAAACTTTACTGCTCTGAGCATTCAAAATTAATGGGGTCTTTCTGAACACATTCATGCTATCGTTTCTTTCTCTCTGCCTTCTAGAACTGACAGAAAAAAATATGCAAACGTTCTTTTAGGGTTACAGCAGCAGTTATACTAAAAAAGCAGAGGGGGGATATTTGAACAAGATAGTCATTGTAGAAATAATTAATATAAGTAAAGAACAGTAAAAATGCAAAAAATAATTGTTTAAACTAAATTTACTCAATATTAACATTTAACTTGACAATACATTAAATTATACAATTTACAGGCATGAGGAATTAAGATAAGCTGTCAAACATTTTGAACATATTTCAGCCATCTATACAGACACATTTATATTATTTTTATTCCAACTTAGTCCAGGATAAGTAGTAGTGTTGCACGTTTTACCAAGATGTTATTAGACCAATAATATTAATCAAGTATTATGTACATTTTAGAGGTAAATAAGTTACAGAGATGTCCCTTTGAGGGTACCATCCCAGTGAGGGGAGTTTAGATGACCACAATGAGTTCAGGTGTTTCAGTAGTATCATGTGATATCCCCTCTGACCCATAAACCTGCCCCTATAAAGACTGTGTGCAGCTTTAGGGGGCAGTTAAAGTAAGAACTGACTGGTTCACTACTTTGTCTCCTGTTGCTCTGCAGTAACTTTAAACCTGCTAATGAGCATCGCTCTTCCGTCTCCGCCGGCCTGGAGTCGCCCCACTATGATACCTGCTGTCCTGAGAGACATCAAAGCCTTACAGCGCCCTATGGACAGGACCCGGTAGCGCCTGTAGAGTATAAGGAGGGACTTTGGAGATTCGCATGTAAAAATAATACATCTTTTGTCTGTTTTTTAGTTTTTTAGTTTGTTTTTTGATCATAGCAATTCTGGGTTCGAGTATACATGACACAATGTGCTATGTCACCTGCCGATTACTGATTACTACACATAGGGTACAACGGGGCTAGCGGTGCACTGGGGTAATAGGCGCATTTGACCGTATTCCCATTTAAACCACAAAAAAGCACTTTTTTTTTAACAACCCCTTTTGAAGATGCAGGTAAAAATTTGGCTGATCCTTGCCACGATCACGAACAGCAACGCAAAATGGATTCTGCACTAATTTGATCTCTTGAGACAAAGGTTTTCTTAATGCTTTTCAGTTTTGTTCAAGGTAATTAAAGTTTTTCAATAATAATATAATATAATATAAAATATTTATCCATCATATTTAAAAATTATTAATCATATCATATACTAAAACGTATTTATTTTTTACTACTGTAAAGCTATATTAAATTATTATGGGATCTCATTTAGTGCTTTCAGAATATTTTTTTATATAACTTGCTTTCTGACAGTATTTTAATGACAGTATTTTTATTAAACAAAATTAGTTTATCAAAATAAACCAAAAATAGTACAAACTTTGCTGAAGTGATTGTTTTGAACAAGCATTAACTTTATTTTAATTGTATCAATACTTTGTGCCCTTTGCCCCATACTGGTGAGCTTTTTACCCCGTGTATATATGGAAAGATCTGACTTTGAGTATGATTTCAGTCAAATTAAAGAGTTTACATGAGTGAATTACTGATTTACTCCATCTGAAAGAAAACTTTTAATGTGCATGCTGAACTTACCTGAAGTGAAGGTCTGTATCATTGCTACTGGCTTTAGTTCTTGTATCTGAATATTTAAAATGTTTATGTTGTGTTTGGATGTTGGAACCCAGTATGGTGTAGTAGTTAACTAGTTCAACCAGCAAGACTTCCTAGGTCAACTAGCCTATTCCAAAAGATTTTGCTGGTTGACCAGGTACATGAGCAAAGTTTTTTAATGAATAATGGCTACCGGCAAACCCAGGTTAGTTTATAATGGTTTGTGCTGGTTTGGTGCAAGCTGGTCTTTTCAGCAGGGATGTCCATAATTGTTTTTGTGTGTGTGTGTGTATAAAAAGAGTGAAGATGAGGATGAGAGGTTCCCTATAGATCTAAGAGACGGAGATGACCCCTCTGACAGATTTTTGTGGAAGTGTGCATTTGGTCTAATCATGTTTGAAAAAGCTGTAAAGGAGACTAATCCCTTATTCACAATAGAGACGGTGCATAAGAGTGTGTTTGCTTTAGTGCACCCTGGTGAAGAACAGACTCTTATGGTCTAATCTGCCATACTGAACTGATGGCTTGGGCACTTTTACAGAGGTTCCCCACAGACAGAGAGCTATGAAGTATAAAATCCAGCTCTCTTCACCGAATGGCAGAACTCCTAAAGAGCTTTGCTCTCCTGTTGCAATCAGACTCCTGCTGATGTCCTTCCCTAACAGAGGACTAACATGAAAAACCTGCCATCCTTCTTTTACAAGGCCGCATAATGTTTTATCGATTCTGCAGTGGAGCCTGCACACGAATGCTACCGAGGGCGATGTGATAACGAGGGCTCCCACTATTTGCAGTGCTTTCCTCCCCTTTGAAGCGTCCAGACATGTAGAGTTGTTCTCTAGCCACCCTACATGCCTCCAATCTCTCACCTGCCCCCTCCCACCCCAGAGGCTTTTGTGTTAACAGTATAAAGAGAAGCCAGTTTTCTTGAACCTTCCGGTCATTAACTGAGTCTGTCCTCCTCACCTGCATCATAACAGCCTCTATATGATCCCCCTCCATGGGGTCTGGAGTGTGAAATTCATCACTTTCCTGAAGATATCACTCTTTGATTACAATGCTGCATTATATTTTAATATTCATTTGCCTGTAAGGCCCTGTTTTATTTATTTTTTAAAGCACACAGATCTATTACATTTGCTAAATAAGGTCTTATACATTCTGCTGAATTAAATAATTTATCATTGTTTTGGTATTCTGATTAATTAATCAAATTAAATAATGAAATGAAAGCAAACCCAAATGAAGATAATTCAAAGACAATGTGAATAATCTAAAGCACTGGATAGACAGTAAAATAAGTAATTAACTATTGTAATTCCATTCCATTCCATAGGTCATTTCTATCATTTCAACAAAAATGTAACAAAACCTTTCATTTTTTTTAACAGAATTCAGTCATTTTCATCTGTTTCTGTTTGTTTGAGCATGTTGTTTCTCTCCTCAGCCTCAGAAGGGATGTGGTCTTTCAGTCAGGATCTCACAGCCATTCTAGTGAAGCAGGAGCCCAGCCTGATGTCAGACAACTGCCCTGATACAGAGCCCCCTCTGGCCAACTCCAGCACCTCCTCACAACCCCTCACTCTTGCCCCTCCGCCACAGAGGAACCACACCGGGGAAAAGGTAAGAGAAGATGTTATTAGGCAACTCCCTGTTTCACACTGTAAAACACTGATTCTTCATGGAGCCTCTGTATTTCTTCTGAGGTGTATACTAATAGTCATTAAATAATTGCCTAATAATAACTGTACTTTAATGCTGCAAAGTACAACACCAAAATAACCAAATTTCTCATGAACTGATCAGTTCTTGTCAATGTCAAAATGACTGATGGCCAATCAAATCAAAGAAGGCAGGCATTACCGTAGCACGAGCATGAATTCCAGCACGACGTTTCAGTTTTAATGGTCAAAGAATGATATGTTAATGTAAGAAAGTAGGCTACCTAAAGATTTAATGTTTGACAGCAGTGTTACGATTGAATTATTAAAAGACAGACAGTAATATCCGGGGATGCAAACAACTGAACTGGAGCCATTTTCAGCCTATTAGGCATAAGAATAAATGTGTGCATACTGTGAAATGATTTTAATGAACTTGGTTATATTTTCTTGATAGCGTTTCAGTAAATTCATTTATCGTCCTCAGACCTACACAAGAACATGGTAAAATGTGTGGCTTTGACAAGTGTGTTTATAGGTTATGGTTAGGACAGTCAATAAAAAATATTTCCAAATAGATAAAATGCATTACTTTACAATAGATTCTGGGTTTTAAAATACTTTATCTCCAACTTTATTTCTTTTTTTTTTCTTTTTGACAAAAAAACCCCAAGTGTCTGTATATTGATCCAATATTAATGTCCAAGCCTGGTCTGTGCTCAAAATTTAAAGCGATAATTCACCTAAAAATTTTAATTCTTTTATCAGTCTGATATAATTTACCTATTCAAATTTTTCATGACCATGGCTTTTAAAGCTATTGTTATCTAATGTTTGCCCTCCAGAAATCTTAAAATGCACATATGTAAATCAAGGAGAATCCAAGCAAGCTCAGTTTTTGTACCTCAATATTAAAACTCCCACTAATCTTGAAAAACGACATTAGGTTGAAAGCTTGTGTTTTTAGTTAGGTTAATGTTCATTTTAATGGATATCAAACTGAGCTGATGATGGTGAACCTTGCACACACTGTGCACCAGAGGGACCATTGTGTTAGTATGACAATGAAAACCACACGTACACACATCATGCATCATGTGCTCTTTTGCTCAGCTGGCAGTTTGCTCCACTTCTCTGCCCAGTGAACATGTTCGCAGTATGAGTGTGTGTGTGTGTGTGTGTGTGTGTGTGTGTGTGTGTGTGTGAGGAGTTGAACTCACTGAAGCATGGGAATCGGCTCCAGCAGCATCAGTGTTGAGTTGAGAGTAGATTAGTTCTTTGTGGCTGCTGAGGCCTCTCGGATCTGGCAGCAGACTCTCTATGAGCATCAGAGCCACGGAACTGCTCTCTACTCCCTGACTTGACACTAACTCAGGCCAGACTTTCCGCCAGCTCCCATAAACTCTGCCCTCTCCAGAGAGCTGGATTGCAGCGGTTGTGTGCTGTGTGAAGATACCTGTCAACAAAATAAGCAAACACACAGAACGAGGGCTTGAACAATCTTTGTTCGCAATTAGCAACAAAGTGCTGTCAAGAATAACTTGGCTAGATGAAATAATATTCTGGATGGATGAGGTTATATAAGCACATGTCCTTTATTTAAGAAGGGCAGCAAGGCACGCACATGGGGTAAAGCTGTTCTGACTTCCCACTGGGTTCAGCTGGACTGTCAGTGCAGTTGTACTGGAGAGTGTCCTCGTGGAGACAGTGAGACCATGTGCCACAGGAAGAGCAGCTCTCACCAGATAAATACAAACCATATATAACATGGCATTAAGAAACGGTGCACCATAATAACTATAATTCATGAACTGCATATATTACATAATCCTCAGGCACTGCATTAGAACCTTTTTGATGCCACCTTGGAATGTTGAAGTTTTTGGTCCAAATAAAACAGAATATGACCTGATTTTACTGTAGTTTAGTTTTAATGAAGCTTGACTAGAAGGGGAGGAAGGTACAATTTATTAGCTTTTCGAAATATGTTTGCATAGGCACTTTGGAAAAATGTTGTTTTGCTTGAAACACTGACTAATTCTGAAACTAAACACGCGATTGTCTTTATGAGTGAGTCATTGAATCATTGACTCAACTGATTCATTTAAGAACACTGATACATTCAGGAATGAAACACCACTGCTGTGTGTTGCTCGGTTAGGAAACAATTATTTTCGCTTTGGCTTTGTCTGGAACTATTTTTGTTGGCAGAGCAGATAAGTGAATGGCGATATTGTGTCTAAAATGAAGTTTCTCAACATCAACTCGCTTATTGAACTGTTCTAGCAATATCACATTCGCACTGTTTGCCTGAATATTAATTGCATATCACCAGCACTCATGCTCATGTGATTCTGTGTAGGTAATGTGCAGTCTCCAAATACAGAAGGATACATTCGTAATAGAAACCCCAGATAGGACAGTAAAGTGGCATGGCTTACAGCATTGCAAGTTATAATATGGACTGACAACTTTCTAGCCAATAGCACACCTCTGCAATTGTTACATTTTACAGTAGATATATTCAAATATTTTTGTACAAAGGCCTTTACCAGCTCAAGAGGTGGGGAATACCGCCCACTGACCCAGAAAATAATGAGAGGGGGGCGTGAAGAGAAGTGAAGGGTACAGCAGCCCCTCTGATCTGAGGCTCATGTCACCTCTCTTTGTGCATGATGGTTGGTCGCTGGCCAGACTGTGTGTGGTTAGCAGGCGGGTAGCCTTTGCTCTGTCAGTGTAAACAGTTTGAGTCTGCCTTCAGCTGTGTTTACTGTCTCAGACATCCAGCATGGAGCACATTTAGTCCAGTACCTTAACAGTTCAATACCATTAAATATCATCAAATACTACAGACCCCTGCAGCCTGATATCATCAAAGATGCTCTGATAAACCTGAATGATGTCTTTGTACCACATATTGCTGTAGCATGCATCGAGGAAACATAGACAGGGTGCTTCTTTCAGAAATGTATAAGTGTATAAGTGCATCTGTTATGTGGTTTGATGCTGTAGTCAGTGTGAATTCCATTTTACTTGTATTTCTGAGTGAAACAGGATACTTAAATTTATCAGCAGCAAAAGTACTTTTGGAGGAGAGCAACTACTAAGATTGATACAATTTTTATTAAAGACAAAACATGCACAGATGAGTTGTTTGAGAACAGGAATGCTCATTAAATAGTGCATTACATTTAGATTCCATGTTTACATTAATGATTGTTTTTCTGTTTTTCTTGTTCTGTTAGGGTTCCAAAGGCCTGAGCTCAAACTCCATTCCTGCCATCAAAGCAGAGCCCAGAGAGGTGAACCAGTTCCTTGGTGTGCCCTCAGGTGGGTGTGGTCTTTATGGTGAAACTGTTTGACCAAAGGAGGCTTGCTGATTTGGCTAGTAGGAATACTAGCATACAAGCAACCTATGCTGGGGACCAGCATTGAAAACTGGACTTTTCAACATATTGTACTCCAAATAAAATGCTAAAAAGCACGCACAGTAGACGTCTACTTTAGGTACACAACAAAAAGCTAATGTACTCAGCATATAGCACTTAGTTGCCACATACAGTATGGCCAGTGCAGTTCTTCCACTAACCAAATTAGCCCTCTTTTATTCTGCTCCCTCACTCTAAGGTCAGGTCAGGGTTATAAATACTATAATGGTGTGTTTCTTTTCCAGAGGAAATGAGGCTTAGTGTGAGTGTTTCTTTATTTAACTTTTGCATGTGTTTGACAATCTCTCAGATCTCAGCTTTTGCCCTTTCTGAAGGGCTCATTGATGAAAACAGGGTCTGACGTAACCTCTGCATTTTAGATCCTGGTATTGTTTGGATACTGTGGTAAAATTTTAACTTTTTATTTACAATTTTTGTTTTTAGGTTGGTGCATGTGTGTTTTGTGTGCACATAAGTGTTTGCTAATAGTAATTTGCAAAATAGTTCCATATATTGTCATGTACTGCATTGAAAGGTTTATGGTCAATAAGATTTTGTTTTAAATGCTTTTGAAAGAAGTCTCTTATGCTCATCAAGACTATTTATTTGATCAAAATTACAGTAAAACAGTAATATTGTGAATTATGATTAAAATGTTAAAAACCTTTTTCTATTTTTATATAAAATTTAATTTATTCATGTGGTGGCAAATCTAAATTGATTTGTTTCTCATGAAATATTTTTGTGGAAACTGAGATAGATTTGATGAGTAGAAAGTTAGAAAGAACAGCTTATCCTTGCTGAATAAAAGTAAGACCCCAAACGTTTGAATGGTAGTTTAAGCATCTGGATGTTTATGATATTGATAAGTCTGCATAAGTCCATTGCAGTTTAAAACCGCATACATAGACTTTGTTGGTATTTAATACAATCATTAATGTTTGATGTTGTTGGTTCTAGACAACTTTTAGAATCTGAGCTCATAATACTAAGACTACAATATTAAGATTTCAAGTTAAGTCCAACCTCTACAACCATCGTGCTGCTGAGAAAAGGCGCTAAAAGACTCCAGTGTGACTGTCCCCTCAGTATACTGTACGCCATTTTAGATGAAAATCTACTAATGGCAAGCAACCTGTAATACCTGCAGGCGTTGTGTGTGCACGTCGATCTGGCAGTATGGCATTCTTTTATTCTCCTCATCCAAAAACAACAGCATTAATGCAGTGCAGTGTATATGCATGTGCTGTGTGTGAAATGCCTAAAGTATTAGACTTGGCTTCTTGACGGGTGAATGGACTGAATTTCAGTTTCACACTTTGGCCTGTGGTTGCTCAAAGATTCATTGCTCATTTAAACTCTGACAGTTTTGACAGATTGGCATGTATGTTTAGCATGCTCATGGAATCAAACCTGATCATTGAAATGCTTGAATGTGAATGTCAGAAATGAGTCACAGGTGTTTCAGATGCGTCAAGATTATCTCTGTGTCCCCAACAGATGAACATCTGCAGTTGCCGCCCACTCCTCCCAGCAGCCATGGCAGCGACAGCGATGGATCCCAGAGCCCACATTCACTACCACCATTAAGCCCTGGCCACCTGCAGAGCCCACATTCACTGCCTCCCTCCAGCCCTGCTCGGCTACAGGCCCGAACCTCCACAGCCATCTCCTCATCCCCTCTCCTCACTGCCCCGCATGTGAGTCATACGCAATGCATCATGTGACACAGCATGTTCATTATATACAATCCAAATGGAAATATTTTTACACATACATTTTAAGCACACACATATATATATATATATATATATATATATATATATATATATATATATATATATATATTATATATATATATATATATATATATATATATATATATATATATATATATATATATATATATATATATATATATATATATATATATATATATATATATATATATATATATATATACACAGAGTGAAAATGACTTGTGTTGTAATGCAGAAGCTGCAAGGAACATCAGGCCCTTTGATGCTGACAGAGGAAGAGAAGAGGACTTTGATCGCTGAGGGATATCCTGTCCCCAACAAACTACCGCTCACCAAAACCGAGGAGAAAGCCCTCAAACGGGTCCGCAGGAAAATAAAAAATAAGGTATTACTTGTGATCACATACTATTAATATCGAATCCATTCATTCAGTTCTATTATATGATGTCTGTGAGTGTGTATGTATATATGCTAAAGCAGATGCATTTTTGTCTTAGATCTCTGCACAGGAAAGCCGCAGGAAGAAGAAGGAATACGTGGAGTGTTTGGAGAAAAAGTAATTCCACTTTATTATCTCTCCCTCTTATTGCTTTGTTCTCTACCTCTTCCACTCCCTCTCTCCCTTTCTGACTGCTCTCCTTTTCCCCGCTGCTCTTATTTTCTCTCCCCCCCTTTTGCATTATTTGTCTAGCACTAGCATCCACTCTTCTGTGCCTTCATCCTTCTTTCTCTTTGTTGACCTCCTCTCCTTTAATCCTCTCTTCTCTCTCACCCCAGCACACCCTTTCCCCGCAAAATACCCTATTTCTTGCTTGCTGTTTTATGGCTTTTGTTGTGTGAATGCGGCCAATGGCTACAGTCCAGGCACTCGTTGGGGTGTGTGTACGTTTGCATGAGTCATTTTCCATTTTGTGCTGCTGTTAGGCTCTCAGGGTTTGGATAATGTGCTGGAGAGACTGGACTCACAGTGGACACATGCACTGTTTTTTCCACCGTGCTCCTGTCAGTCATGCTGACAGGATTATGTTTGGTCAAACATATGGAAACGATTTATTTATGTGTCAATCTGTCATTGTGACTGTGTGCAGTAACACTTTCTCTCCTCCTCAGAGTGGAGAACTACACTTCAGAGAACAATGAACTTTGGAAAAAAGTTGAGACGCTCGAGAATGCCAACAGGTGAGATACCATATGTGTGCTTGTGTTTAATCACAGTGAATACTTTATAGGTGGATTTTAATCGTATTTGCGGTAAGTGTATGCAGCAGCTTCTTTGCAGTCAGCAGGTGTTGTTAAGTCAGTCCAGATGCACACAGGTCTTAACCTCCCCTTCCGTTCATATAGAGCAGCACCTTTTCATTCTCTCCTGGGTGGCCTAGTTAGAACATAGGCGCTGTCGACAGGGTGCTGTCTGTTCCTACTGTTTAGAGAGACAGAAAGCACCATGGGGGATTGGGTGTTATCAAAGTCAGCTTTTTCTGTGGATTAACTGTAAAACCTTATTGAAGACAACAGCTCTTAAAGGGTAGTTCACCCAAAATGAAAATTCTGTCATCATTTAATCACCTTACGTTGATCCAAAACTGTATGACTTAATTTATTCTGTGGAACATAAAAAAATAAGTTATTTTGTTGTTAATGTTTCAGGTTTTTTTTTTTTCTTCTTTTTTTTCTTTTGGTCTGTATAATTGAAGTCAATGGGGTTCAGTGATTTATTGGAGCATTTTTACTTTCATTGCATGAACAAAAACTCCTTCTTCAAAATATCTTCTTTTGTGTTCTGTACAAGAAAGTAAACCATATAGGTTTGCTAATGTTTAGAATTGTCATTTTTGTGTGAACTATCCCTTTTATGAAATCCTGCAAGAAAGTGTCATGGTTTGTTTAACATGTTTTGAACATGTTTGAGTATCATGCCAATACCATGGTATATGAATACTGTATTCATTCAATACCATAGTATAGTATATATATATATATATATATATATATATATATATATATATATATATATATATATATATATATATATATATATATATATATATATATATATATATATATATATATATATATATATATATATATATAACACACACACACTACCATTTAAAAGTTTTGGGTTAGTAAGATATATTTTTAAAGAAATTGTTACTTTTATTCAGCAAGGATACATTACAAAATATTTCAAATTAATGCTGTTCTTTTGAACTTTCTATTTATTGAAGAACTCTGTTTCCAACATTGATAATAATAATAAAATAATAAATGTAATTTATAAATGTAATAAAAAATAAATAATATTTCACAATCTTTCTCTTTTTACTCTATTTTTGATCAAATAAATGCAGCCTTGGTGAGCATAAGAGACTTCTATCAAAAACATTTTTAAAAATCTTACCAAAATCAAACCTTTGAATGTTGTATATGTAAGTGTATAGTAGTGCTTTTTATAGAGGATTGGCTCAGACCCCTTTTAACAACACACTTAAAGTAGCACGCAGCACGGTGCCTGCCTGCCCCTCATTACAGGATAAAGAGACTGTGTGTGTTGGCGCTCTGCCGATTCTTATTAGGATAGAGCCTTCTGAGTTATCTAAAAGAATTCAAAGCGGCAGCAGGGGGGAGTTTGTGTTTGTGTGTTAGTGGGTGGGTTGTATATTAATCTGAAGAAAACCACTGTTTATATGATCAAATTGAGATGATTATTGCTAGGTTAGCAGGGCGGTCTGAGCCCCTCTCAAAACTGAAAGCATACTGTGTAGAGCTAGACTAGTCTACAGCACTCATTATGACTTTTTCCATATGTGTATGTTTCTGTGAAAACTAATTTAAGCCAAGTGAAAAAGCATTTAACCCCATAACTGTCCATAACTGCCTCCAGTATAAATGCCCTGTATGATGTTTTGGATAAAAGAGTCTGCTAAATGATGAAACACTAAAGTTGCCTTTTTTTTATTGTTTTCAAACATGTTGCAATGGCTCTCTCTGGTGTTGGAAGAGCTCACCATCATGTGATGTCCCTTCTTAGTTACTCCACTAGAGGGAGCTTAATGTCCTTTTGTATTATTATCACAGAATAATTAATTTCTTTTGAGAAAGTCTGCTGAGATTAAACACACAGACACAGGTTCACAAAAAGCGTTAGAGCTAAATATATATCATAGCTATATGTTATATGACCTCACTACATTGCTTGATTCATTCAGTTCAGTTATCATCTGAAATACAGTTATCATACATTATGTAATTTTGTATAAAATTGTGATCATTTAACCAGACAAAAAAACAAACAAAAAAAAAAAAAAAAGATTATTAAGAAGTACATACATTACATGACACTGAAAATAGAAGGCCGGACACCTTATCTCACATAGTGTGCTCTACTTGTGTCCTGAACATTTCTGTAAATGTACTAGGTCATCCAGGTATTCCATGCAGATGGAAAATGTGCCTATGGTGTGCATACTGCAAAAATAGCATGGGTAGTATGCCATTATATCATACTCACAGATCCTTTGGCTATAAGTGTGTATGTAACTATGCATTTTGGGTCACATCAGTGTGTAAGAGAGCAAAAGAGGGAAAGTATGTTTAATTGGCCTCTGAAGAAAGAAGTAATTGAAGGGAAAATCAATTAACAGCTACTGCACACATACAGCAGCGATGATGAGGAGGTGGATTGCGTTTGTGTGGGAGAGACTGTGTGAGTGGTGTGAAGGGGAGTTCAGTTTATGTAACACTGTGGCGAGTAAGAACTGTATTATCCTCAAACGCTCTCTGAGCTTAAGAATAAGAAGATCCTGCTGTTACAAAACGGCACAGAGAAGAACACGCATAGCCTGCAGACAAATATGCTGCCTACACCCTGAAATACTTTACTAATCATTTTTCTTTTGTGATGTGTTTCTGTGTCATCCGTAGGTCTCTACTTCAACAGCTACAAAGACTGCAGGCTCTAGTAAGCGGGAAAGTGCCTCGATCCTGCAAGATCGCCTCCACGCAGACCGGAACCTGCCTCATGGTATATACACACACGTATACTTTACAAACACAATCATTTATTCCAACACACTCGTATTCACACACACACATTTTCTTTGTATTTCCTTCTAACAAACCAGAGTCTTAATTAAATGTCTAGGCCTGGTTTCACAGACAGGGCTTAGATTAAGCCAGGATTAGGCTTTAATTAGGCATTTAAGTAGCTTTTATAAATGTTCCTTTAAAAAAAAAAAAAAACATTACTGGTATGCATCTTGAGACAAAATAATAGCACTGATATGTTTTAAGAGATGTCAGTGCAAGTTGCTTTCAGTTAAAACAGCTCAAACATGCATTTTAGTCTGGGACTAGGCTTAAGCCTTGTCTGTGAAACCGTGGGCTTGTCTAGTTTAGTCCTTTGATCCTATGCATGTAAAGGCAGGTCAGCGCTGCTCTGACAGCTGTAGATTACAGTGGGGCGGTGTGCTCACCGTGTGTGTGGTTCCTCCTCCTGGCCAGGTGGTGGCGCTGTGTTTTGTGTTGGTGCTGGGCTCGTTGGCTCCCTGCCTGCCCGAGCTCTCCCTCTACTCTTCCTCCTTATCCTCATCATCCTCACACACGGTGAAGTCCGCACCACTGCCCTCAGGTGACCTCTACACCACCAGCCAGGGTATGTTTGATCCCTGCCCCTAATGTATAAGTCAACATCATCAACTATCATTGTGTGCTTTGCATGATATGATTACATTTCTCTGCGTATGTGCAAAGAAACATTTATTTGTTGGTCATCCAGCTTTCAGACGCATTTAATTATCCAGGCAGATAATAGCTGTGTGTCTTTGACAGCACTTATTTCATTCCCCCCACAAGAGACTGAGAGAGTGTGAGGCTGTCTCTCTTATAAAGGTTATTAGCAGAGCTCCTGGGCCGACTGTGCCCATTCTCACCCTCAAATTACTGTCAGACATCCCAGAGAGTTTTAGATTGAAATCATTACTTCCCTTTGAGCAGATTCTACAATCCTCTTTCAACTTTACAACACACGCCGAGCTGCATCTCTTCGGCTCTATCAAAGCTGTGCTTGAAAGGGGCTTCAAATGCCTCCTCCATTTTCATAAGGGCCCTACAGACTCTGCCCGTGGATGATGGCAACTGGTTGCTGTAGTAACCAAAAATCATAGAAGCCTTACTGTGTATTGGTTTGCCTAAAAGAGTAGCACACTCCAAATCTTGCTCTTTCTTTTCCCCTTAAACACTCTCTTTGAGTCCTAAACACACTTCTCTTCACTCTATATATCCCATGAGACTCAAAGTAACCAAATCATGCATGACATGTGACATAAGTAACTCTGTTCTCTCTGTGTGTGTAGTCCGCTCCCGCAGCCTGCTCTTCTATGACGAGGGTGGCCCAGTGGAGGACGGCCACAGGGGCGTGCTGAGTGTGGAGAGGATGGAGGGGGTGCCGCGACATGTACAGGACCTGAAGGACAGCCATGAGCAGGATCATTCTGCTCTCGTGAGCAGGTACTTGAGCCAGGCACAACCGGAGCCTGCAAGCTACAGCAACACATCCGCGGCCCCACTCCATCCCCCTGAACCACACTACCACTCGAGGTGAGACACACACTGATGGCACTTTTAATACAGTCAGGTTTAGTTTTGTGGCATCTTAACTCTTTCCATGGAACACAGAACTTTCCGTTATTTGTGAGAAAGCACTTCCCTGCCAAACAGGGAATTTTCCGGGTTTCCATTGTTATACGCTAGGAGGCGCTATTACACATCTTCTGAATCAGTACAGAATCTCCTGATCAAAACACAGACGAAGAAGACGCAAAAAAACAAGCGATCGTATGTAAGCAGATGCATATGTAAAATAATGTGATCATCAACATTAAGCATCATGTAAATCAAAACCATCTAATGTCACTGAATGAAATGTCGACCCAGAACGAGCTATAGGACTGTGCAAGCAGTAGGAGTGTTGATGGACTCGATCTACTCCATCTGTGTTTGATCATCGTTCAGAATCTGATCTGGATGTAGTCTTTGAAAAAAAACATGATTTCCTCAGCATTTTGCTTAAAATGTTGCTTTTTTATGAAACTTATCCATATTCAAGTGTTGAGATAAAAGTAATGCATGAAGCTAGAATAAAACAGGTTTTTGTTTGTTTGTTTGTTTGTTTGTTTAAAAGCAGAGGGTCTGCTCTTTGCTCATATATTCATACAACAAAATATTCTATGGACCATTACATTTTTGTGAAAATGATCAAAAACCGGGTGGTGGCTGGCAACTTTTTTTTTTAAATGCTGGCGGGGAAAGAGTTAATAGGTATTAAGGATGCACTGACATTAAAATAATTCACTATTTATACAATTATTTAATATGGTTATTTTTGTGTTATGGCTGATAACTGATACATATAAAAACAAATTATTTAGGCTACATAAATTAAAAATTAAACACGTTACAAGAGAATTTAGGCATCACATTGTAATGTACAGTATGAAAATGGATATTCATTTTGAGATATGCTAAAGATTACATTTAATAGTGTTATTTAGCAAGGACATATAAAATTGAGTAAAAACTTACAAAATATGGTTACACTAAAATTCTATTTCAAATTCAATGCTTTTCTATTTATTTATTTTTCTAATTTATTAATTAACTTTCTATTCATCAAAGAATCCTAAACAAAATCTTTTTATTACAGTTTCCATAAAAACAGTAAGCATCACAACTGTTTTCAAAATTGATAATAATAAGAAATGTTTCTTGAGCACCAAATCAGCATATTATAATTTCTGATTTCTGAAGGATCATATGACACTGAAGATGGGAATAATTATGCTGAAGACTCAGTTTTAATAAATGCCATTTTAAAATATATTACAATACAAAATCCTTATTTCAGATTGTCATGATATTTCACAATATTACTGGTTTTGCTGTATTTTTAATCAAATAAATTCTGTCTTGGTGAGCATAAAAGACTGACTAATTAGTAATCGTCTCTTTCTTTCTTTCTTTCTTTTTCTTTCTTTCTTTCTTTCTTTCTTTCTTTCTTTCTTTCTTTCTTTCTTTCTTTCTTTCTTTCTTTCTTTCTTTCTTTCTTTCTTTCTTTCTTTCTTTCTTTCTTTCTTTCTTTCTTTCTTTCTTTCTTTCTTTCCCTCTCAGCAAGCGGGATCCTGAGGGAGGAGCTGAATATTTCTAGCATCTCTGTGTGGAGCTGCCTCCGTCACCCAGGCCTCCACTGAAATCTGAGGATCCTGCACTACTCGGCCCTCGACCCTTACCGTTACAGATCCTGAATCTCCTGACCCGCCCTAAAAAACCAACAAGCCTCATGATGACCCTCATCCAATCCGCCTGACATGCATTCCAATGACATTCATCCCCAGAACTGTGAGAAGAGAAATGTGTCCATCCATACACTGAAACTCCCCTTTACCAGCAAGCACTGAGTTTAAGGACTAAGAGAGAGAAGAGAGGATGTGGGTGGGTGTACATGCTGCTCTGTTTTAGATGGATGTGAGCCTGCAGCTCTAAATTCATGAAACACTTTACACAAAGATTGTGGGAGGGAAAGTTCATGAGTGTTTGTTTTGATTTTCCTAAAATGCCATGAGACTGTCCATTTACTACATATCCTTACTTAAACCCCAAAGAACTTCTTTTTTTCTTTTTATGACTCTTTTTTTTAAATCTCTGAATGTTTTCCAGCAGGTGTAATCACAGGTGCCTGACGTACTTTGCGATTTCGCAAAGCTTGCTTTAACAGGATTTTCTTCCTCTGCCATCTTGGCTTGTTTTTTCCTAATAAGTTTAAGCTGGATTGCACTTGTTTTGCACTAGGAAAACGAATTGATTTAAGTGCCTTCACATTCTTTTTCATGTAGTCATATTTAAGATGCTCCTAACCGCATATTTCCCTCTTAAACCTCTTTTACTCGGCTTACTTTTATTGATGCGTTTTATTTTATTTTTGTTTTCTACTTTTAAAAGGCAGAGGCTTTTGTACTGAATTTAAAATTTTATCCATAATATATTCTAGTATTGGCAGCATCCAAAAAAGAGCATATTTATTTTATGCACAAAAAATTATAAAAGTTATTGTGTTTGTTTGTTTTTTTAATGAAAGATGATGTAAAGTTTACATGATCTTGTTGTCATAACTGTTAAACAGTTTTTTTCTGTTATCTTTATTTCTGTGTAAAGAAAGTTTTGTATATATAGAGAAAAATGAACAGGACCGATCAAATCCTGTGCGTGTTTAACCATGTTCAATCTCTGAAGAATTCTGCACAATCCACATGAATCCATTCAAATCATTGGCTATAATGGATACAAGATGAAAACAAACAGTTATTAGAAAGAGAAGTGAACCTCTTTAAAAATGAATATTATTTAAAACAGGTTTTTCTGATAATGGAATACTTCTTTTTAATGTTAGTCTAATTGTCTGTATTCTGTATGTGAGCGAACTGTTTGACCACTGTAAAATTTACCACAAATATCTGGGAGTTGATAGTGCAGTTGTGTAAATATGCTTTACGAAAGTCTTTTTTTTTTATGTTATAGATGTCAGTGCTTTGAAACAATTTGTTAATCATAAAATCTTTTCTTTTTGTTTTTCAATTATTTTCATGTCCTCTGTTGCTTCAGCCACAATATAATTTTTTTTTTTTTTTGTACAGCTAGAGATAACCACTGATAGACATGCTATTTTATTGCTCAAGTTGCCTCTGATAAAATTATAGTTATGAAAGTGGTTGTCAAAAAATAATCTGTCACTGTCAAATTACTCTGTGGTATATGTGCCATAACACAAAGAAAAACTGGGTTGGCTGCTTATGACATGGAAGAATAGTACTGTAGATAACATCTTCTTATCAGTGTAAAACTGAATTCACCGTACTTTTAAAGAGCTTTCATTTCTTATAAGTTTAGTGACAGAGCAATTTTCATCATGGCCTCTGTTTCAGTCACCTCACCCATCGATATATATTCCTCAATTTTGAACTGGAAAAACATTGTGTCGATTTGAATGTTTGTAAGACAATAAATGTAAACTATGACTTCATTGCACATACAGAATACCTGAGTGTTCTGGAGTTGAATCTAATGCCCAGTATGACGATGGAGTTTATGCTTTTAAATGTAATTGTTGCTGGTATCATCTGTATCTCTGCCCTTTTTGCCCTTTGTACATATGACTGATGATAAATGTTGGTTGTAAATATGGAGGACGTATTTTTTATATTTCCGATGCATTTTGGTAATCACCATGCGGTTTGGGTTGATTAGTATCTGTGTATGGATCTGGCTCTGTATGTATCTATGCTCTGAACCTCTTGCTTTTTCTGTCTGATCTAAAGTAGAGTTAGAATGAAGCAAAATACAAAATTTGCAGATGCAACCCACTGTCTCCTGTGTTCTTTTCTGTGTTATACCCTCTCTTTATCCAGAACATTATTATTATTATTATTTCTTACTTAAAAGATTGGTGGGTGTGAAGTGATATTTAGGGTCTGCAAAATCAACACCAGTCGTTCCCAGCGTTCATTGTATTTTCATATTATAACCACCAGGTGTCAGCACTTTGTCTGTTGTTTGTCACTTTTTTATGGTTTATTTTTTGTTTCATTGGACTAAGACAATATGACCATGCTAATGAATGAAACAATCTTGCTGTTTGATACATTTTAATAATTTTTTAAATAGCCTATAGTTTTGATATATTTAAAAAACAATCTCTTCCAAAATATCACAACATTTCTGGAATGGCATCAAAAACAAACAATATCAGAATTACACACACAATTACACATATTAACATTAAACGGTGTGAGTGGATGACGTGATAAACAAGACTGAACAAATTTCAGTTCAAACTGGTAGATCAATTTTAAAATGCATTCAGTAATGAACATTAGTGGAAAGCAGAGCCATTTAATAATTGCGTTCTAAAAAAGAGGTCTGCAGCTTTTAAAAAGTTGAGGTTTAAAAGACAGTAGGCTACAGTACACATGAAACTCTACTTGTAAGTAAACTCTTTGCCAGATAAAAGGTAGGCTGATTTAGGTTTACGTCCGTGTCGTTAAGAATGGATTGAGTGCTGCAACATCACATTTTAAAACACAGCTTTGGGCCACCTATGAATATTTCTATATTTTTTATTACAGAATTTGCTCTGTGGTTTCTGGACATTTTGCTCTGTGGACATTTTGCTCTCATATTGATTCCACTTGATGATTTCAGTAATCTGACCCCTCTAAACTCTCCTGCAGCACTGCATATTCATTCTGACATAATATCATTAACAAAACAATGACAAAACCATAAGCATGGGAAGCGGGGGTGCTGGTGGACCAAGTACACCAGCTCAGTTTTGCTTGAGAACAGCATGACTACTAGTCCACCACCTAGACAGCACTATACCAGCACTAACCAGCATTAACCAGCACTAACCAGCCTTGACCAATATGAAATTCATGCTGGTTTATTCTAGATTTTTAAGCAGGGACATCAGCCAGTTTTTATAGAGGTTGTGCTTTAGACCCACATATAAATAAAACCCAGGGAAAGCGAGCGAGAGAGCGAGCGAGAGTGAGAGAGAGAGAGAGAGCGAGAGAGAGAGAGAGAGAGAGAGAGAGAGAGAGAGAGAGAGAGAGAGAGAGAGAGCGAGAGTGAGAGAGAGAGAGAGAGAGAGAGAGAGAGAGAGAGAGAGAGAGAGAGAGAGAGAGAGAGAGAGAGAGAGAGAGAGAGAGAGAGAGAGAGGATAAAGAAATAAGCGGAGGAGGAGGAGGTAAAGAACATAGGCTGTTTTCCTCCCACATAAATATCCATAGTTCCCAATACCAGCATGCAGCCTGCGTCTGTGTGTATGCTTGTGTGAACTTGTTATTGATACTATTATTGATGCTCTATTTTTATTTATTGAAAGCTGTCATAATTTTACACTCAGAATCTGACAATAAATGATAATGATGATAATTGCTGAAATTCATGGTATGTACAGTACATCTGTGACTGTGACTGTGTCATCAACAGTATGTAAATAATATGAACTTTATGCTGTTAACTGAGGTAACTGCAAGTGTAAACTCATGTGTGACCATAACCCCAAAGGACCAAGGCCAGCTGACAATGGATTATTACATTATTGTATTTTTGTTCAAACAAGTAATTAATGAGGTTGATTCTCTAAGGAGCAACTGGGACCTTGTGAGCTTATTTAGAAACCCTCTGTTTTGTTTCAAAAGTGTACCTAGAATTAATAAAAGTAGTCTTACTGCAAAGATATTCCCCATAACAAAAAAATTGAACTTTCCAAAGAATTCTAACAAATAAAAAAATATAATAATTATTTGGACCCATTCATGGCAGAAAAACAAATAAATGATTTAATTCCATTTTCTCCATGTTTGCACAAATTGCTTACTCACTGACTACAGATTTCGGAGAGGAACACAAAATTGCAGAAGTGAGTTGAGGTAGGAGGTTGCAATGGCTGTTAGTTCATTTGTGCTTTGAACCTGATGTGAGCCTCAGCTGGCAACCCGTGAAGTGAGACAACAAGAGTTGTGCTTTAACATTTACATACCCAGAAGTGTCAATGCATTTGGTAAATGTAAGTGTCAATGTAGTAGCCAGGTGCAATGGGATTTAATAGATGAGAATATGTGTGAATGTGTCTTTTGAACTTTTATTTAGGGTGAACACATTCTGATTACTGTGTCTCATTTAAGGTTCAGATGAATGGGATTTATTTCCACACAAGCTGTTATGTCATTAGTGGAATATTAGCTTCCTGGCATTGTAACCAGTGATCTGTGAAGTGTGGTGCCTGATGATGGCTGTAAATCTGACTTTACAACAACTAACATTTGAATATAAATGTCAGCAAAAACTACTTCAGTTTTTGCTTCAATGTACTGAATTGAGTTGTAAAAACATTTACACACACACTATTCAAATAGAAAACAATGCTCTATTTACAAAGGCACACTTCTTTCTTCACACAAACAGGCTCAAACGTGGACAACTGACCTAAAACTACTCAAGTTAACCTGAAAAATATGTCTCTCACACAATATTGTAGCAATGATCAAAGGAATTTGATAGTAAAGGGAATTTGAACTTTCATGACCTGAGGTTTGTTTTTAAAGTGCTGTGATTCTGTGCCAGTCTGAGCCTGTTGTTTAGGATTAGCGTGTGTGTGACACGGCTAGCGAGAGAAAGTTCTTTGTTATGATTGGATGATCCTGCAGCTGAGGTTACGTTGGGCAGGGCTTATAGGCATTCTCTCATATGATTGGCTGGTCCTGAATCAGTAGTGTAGGTGGGCGGGGCTTCGTGACACAGTCAGCTGTGTGTTTCGAGGTGGCCGTCGTCTGCACCGCCGAAAGCAGATTCAACCGTAAGGGAAGGTGATGGTCAAATCTATCACAAACTTCCCCGAAATAACATTTCAGGTGCTATTTCATTCGGGCAACTTTAAGGGAAAGCACATATATCCTCTTTGACTATTGCACTTCTTAGTGTAACAGTTTACACCGTTTTAAGTTCAATTAAGTTAGTTTAATAAATGGCAGAAGCATCGGACGCGACCGTTGACGGTTCGTCTCGCGCTGCGCACAGCTCCGCAGACTCACCGACCACGGTTGTAATACCGCCGACCTTGGAAGACGTGGTGGAGGAGGAGGACGTGTTCCTTTCTGAAACCGGACACAGCGGTACAACTTTAAAACGGCATGAGTGTTCGGGGAACGGGACTGAGCGACTGGCAGTGGGGAGAGAAGGAGGGCTAAGTCCTGAAAACCAGGCGGAGAGCAGCGAGTTCTTACACCTAACTATCCGGAAACAGGTGTCATACAGGTAAATCCCTCTCACAGTAAACATGTAACTTAGAGAAACTCCTTGCTTTCAAACTCCAGCTCCCACCTTTCTTAATCGATGGGCCTAACATTGAAAAGCAGCAATTACTGTAGCTTTTGGTAATTGTTCTGTTAATAGTTACAGTCAAAGTTGTGTCATTTGCAACTTGTTAAATGTTGTCGTTTTCTGAAAACCCGTCTTGATTCTCTTTGACACTACAGTATGATCTGGATTACTGCCAGCACAAGCTGAAACTCCACACTCTTGTAACCTATTACCTTTAAACTTGACATGATATGTCATATAGAACATGCATATGCTATGTACACACACACACACACACCTTTCCTCGTTAAATTTGGCATGGTATACCTTTTCAAATTGGGGTCTGGCGACCTCCAAGGGTCAACAAGGGAGTCTAGAGAGAAAATGGGTAGAAAATAAATCAATAATAAATAATAAGATTAAAATAAGTTAATAAATGATATTCAAATAAATATAAATGAATTCATAAAAATGTGATTTAAAATAAAACAAATATTAATTATTAATCTATTATATATATATGTATGTATGTATGTATGTATGTATGTATGTATGTATGTATGTGTGTGTGTATGTGTGTGTGTATATATATATATATAAAAATAAATACTTTGATATAAATTAAATAAAAATAAAAAAACCGAACAAACAAATAATACATTTAACGGTACATTAATATGAATTCATTTAAATTTTTCAGTGTATAATATGGGTGTTTATAAAAGATAGATGCCTTTTAAATTTTAAGATTGGTGTCCTTCACACAAGAATTATCATATTGGGGTCCATGGCATCTAAAAGATTGAAAACCCCTGCTTTTATTTGAAACTGATGACTAATTATAGTTCATCAGGCCTAACAGCATGGCTCCCCTGCCATCAGGGTCAGTTTATCATGGCTGTAAATGAAATTACTGTCAGATGCCAGAATCTCCTCGCACATTAACAATGTCATCCTTCTCATTAGGGCAGCTATCTAGGCATGGTCTTACAATGTATCCTCGGTGACATCAGCCATGTGTTTTTGTACAGAATGCCACATCTGACAATGTGTGTGATGGCTAGGAGTATATGGCACCACATGCTTCGTTACTTAGAAAGCATTTCTCTGTGCACTAAGTGCTCTTAATTATTTTACTGGGGTTGCAGTGTGTGTAATGCTTTACTGGCCTATTTGTCATGTAGGTGAAGGCCATGCCATGTTGGGCAATAAAAGTGTGTGTTTATGTGATTGTTCCTAGCCGACATAGCTCCTCTTTTCCTGATTGCTGTATCATGTTGGTCGACCATATTGTGTTACACTGGACGTGTTCTTGTAGAGACTAAAAATATTTAGTAACATTTATGTAGAAATAACTTAATTTCAACATAATGGAACTTTTTAAAATTGGTTAAATAGTGGTATGTATGAAAGTGTTAAGTCTATTTGTGGTGTTGTTGTGAAACATGCTTTTGTGTTTTATATTGGTTGCAACATCTACAGATAAGGTTTATGACCTGTTACTTCTATGTTCTGTCTTTAGTAGTTGTCCCACAAATGATTTTTCCCTTTCTGTTGGACATGTTAAAGTTGTTGTGTTACTGAAACTCTTGACCTTTAATGGTTTGAAAAAGAGGAAGTAAATTAAAGATTTTTATAATTTGTAAGTGCTCCTCAGTTTTTATTATTGGCATTGACTGAATCTTTGGGAAATAATGTAGTAGATTTGCTCTCCTCTCTTACTTTAATCTGAAATGAAACCAGCACCAGCTGTGCTGATTATGTAATGATGTTCAGGGTTTTTATACTACACAGTGTAAAGTAATAGGGCTTCACTGCATATGTGTTTGTGTGTCTAATGGTGGATGGATGGGTTCTTTTTGCACTTAGTGTGTTATATAAGAGGTTAAGGGAAACCGTGTGGAATCACAGGTGGTTTTGCATTGAAGAAAGAAGTTAACGAGAGGCCTGTCTGACCCTGATGCACGGTGGGCAGTTGCTGATAGGTGCGTATAAACCTAGAAGTAACAAACAACACACTACACCAGCACCGGCAGGACAGAAAGAGGGAAGAGAAGGACAGTCAGTGCGTGGCTTAGAGTTCGAAAGCAAGAGGATCACCACGAAACAGTCGATAAGAGGCGGAAGTGCAATGGCAACCAATCTGTCCCTGTAGCCGTCCACCTCAGTGCTGTTGTTGTGACCCCACTAATGTGTTTAGGGCAGTCAGCCGTGGATCATCATCATTTTAACTCCAATTTTAATTGGAGTGGGAGTTAATTAGCAGCTAAAAAATAGCAAAATATATGGACAGCTGCCTGTGGGAATATTAACAAAGCAAAAACAATGCAATGCATGACCATCTAGTCAACCTGAGTTTGTTGCTCTTGCTGTGTTTTGGTGTACATATCTACCAGGATGTTATATTGTAGAACTAAGAACTCGATTGTTGATCTGATCTGTCTCTGCAGTCACGACTTGCTTCTTTCAGCTCTGTGTTCTGGTATTTGCATTGAAAAGAGCTTTAAATAAATGATGACTTGCATTAATGAGAGTCCAGAGGTTTTGTGTCTCTGTGCAGCACAGATTAAGATTACAAGTCAGACTGAATTCCCCTGAAAGGTCTGTCCCTATAGACTGCAAAAAAGTATATTAGAATGTATAAAGGGGGTCAAATAGACCAGACAGGCTGTGATTTTTATAATTAATAATAATAATTATTATTATTATTATTATTATTATTATTATTATTATTATTATATTTTTCGATATCACAGGAAATGCAGAAAATATACAGAAGAAATCCTCATCAATGCCATTTTCATTATTCTATATATAATTTTTATGTTATAGTTAGGGCTAGAACTAACTATAATTTTTTCGATCGAATAATCGTTTATTTCCTGAATAGTTGTTTAATTTACCAATAAATAATAATCATAACTACCGTATATACCCGAATATAAGACTAGGTTTGTGTCCTAAATATAAGCATAGCGATATCCATAAACTGTGCAGTTTTACCACAATTGACAGTGCGTTATTAAATAAATGAGACTATTGAGGTGCGAGTTCATCCATTAGTTATTTTAAATAACCAACAACTGCGTTAAATGCTTTGTAATGCTTTTTGTTGGTCGCAGAGAGTACGTTTGAGCCATACATCTCGCAGCCTCGCCATCACTGCAGTATATATAAAACTGAATGCTCTATGAACGCAGCCTGTATTAAGCACAAAATATGGGACTGACAACCATATTATAGTGCTGTCTAAAAAAATCACTATAATAGTCCAAACACTTCTATCTCGTCTTTTTGTGGTAGGAGAGCCCTGGGATGTTTTCTTTTCAGATGCTCCTGCATAGAAGTTGTGCTGCAGTGGTGTGGTAAGCCATTTCAGTTTTACAGAGCATGCAGAGTATTGCATTGACTAATTTGCGTAAACTATTACGTCAGCGCATCTTACTGGTCCTAATCACTACCCCAAGACTGTATAAAGGGGTCAAAGTGACCTGCATTTTTTTTTAATGGAATTTTGACTTAACGTAGTATATATACCTTTTAAGGTACTAATATGTGCCATTTAGGGGTGAGTAAGGTACAAAGATGTACCTTTTCACTTTTGTACCTTAGGGTACCGCCCCAGTGACAGCACTGTACCTTTTTTTCTGAGAGTGTATAGTTCACCCAAAAATTAATATTACCCCATAATTTACTCACCCTTAAGCCATTCTTAAAAAAAGTACATATTTAAAACTTTATGAACTATAATTACTGGCTTATGGCAACGTCTGTATGCTCGTTCGTGAACGAGTCAAATTCCGGTGGAAGAGTGACCTCTGCACCCGACCTATAACGTAGGACGTTGCTCCTCTTCACGAATATCGAAATCCTCTGACGTATCGAAATCCCCCTGAAATCCTTAATACTTTTAAACTTTTAATTTGTGACCACTGTTTTGTTTATCTCTATCATCTGTGTTTCCGCGTTTGTCAATTCTCACCTAAGCTTACGCTACACATCATGCGTATTATATGTCAAGTATACTTTATTTATACTACACATATGATTTTTTTTAACAGTCACAAAGCAAGTTGTTCATCAAAATCTAGTACTCAGTATTATGAGTAGAGAGAGGCCAAAGGAAATGACATAAAGGTTCAAAGAATTAAGAGGTGGAATCTCTTGCCAAGTTATACACAGAAAGGTGTGTTTCTTATCATTTTCATCTGATCTGTGAGAAATGTGGGTAGTGAAAGTTCAGACTAAAACATACTTAACAGTCGATCTAAATTAGTTCACGTTTACTCAAGGAAAAGCACATCTGCATTTTAAAAATAATACATTTCATATGGAAAGTGGACAAATAAAAATGTTTGATATATTAAAAGATTTATGTATCATCAATTCTTTTAATTTAATTAACAGGATACCTACAGTTGCAAGAAAAAGTATGTGAACTGCTTGCAGAATCTGAAAATTTGTATAATTTTAACTAAATAAGAGAGATCATACAAAATGCATGTTATTTTTTATTTAGTGCTATGCTGAATAAGATATTTTAAAATAAGATGTTCAAAGTTTTCTTATTTAGTTTAAATATAATCTTTTTCATTTAGTACTGCCCTTCAGAAGCAATAGAAGATACTTTCCCGGAAGACAAATAAAGTACAATTTACCTTGATCTTCAAATTCAATAAATTTCCCCCCCGGCTCTTAATGTCTTGCGTTTCCTTCTGGAGCATCAGTGAATGTTTGAATCTTTTTCAATAGTTGTGTTTGAGGTCCCTCAATTGTCCTCAGTGTGAAAAGATGGATCTCAAAATCATAGTCACTGTTATTATTATTCAATTATTCACATTTTGACAGATTTTGCAAGCGCTTCACATACTTTTTCTTGCAACTGTATCTGCACAGACTTCTCTAGACACCGCCATAGAACTTTTTAGAATTTCAACTATTCCCCTCCACAGACACATCACAAGCAAACACACATCAGCATTCTGAGTGAGAATGGAATTCCTTAAACGGTTACGCCACTCTTACCTGTGGTATATTTGTGTCAGGTCAGCATCAGTGCTAATGTAATACTCGTGTTTGTGGTCTCATCTACTGCACATGATTCATTCAGTAAACTGGGCACTAAACCAGCACAGTTAGTGCATCCAAAAAACTGCTTTTCTTAGTGATTCTGACCTTCAGTTATTATGGCATAGATCAGGTTTGATGACCTATATCTAACATGAAGCAGAGTATTACCAACAGGCAGGCTACAGATCATTAAGTGCATTACTACTAACACGATGATTGAGCATAATTTACTGTTCCTTTAAGAGCAATGTGCTGATATTTCGCTGCTCTGTCTGCCAATTGGATGAACAAAGAAAACGATTATTTAGAGAACCACAGTGTGCTACAAATGTCAATATCTATTAAAACATATCTAGTAATGCATCACATTAAGGGGTAAATGTCTGGTCCAGCTTTTGTTTGAGGTTCAGTGTCTGACTCATACCAACATTTTTTGTTTGTTTTTGAGTTGTGTATATTGGATAATATATTGGCCTCTCAGTGTCCTTCAAGTTGTGATAGATGCACTTGTATTCCTAAAAAGAGAACTAAGTTGGCAAACCATGTGGCA
This sequence comes from Paracanthobrama guichenoti, assembly GCA_018749465.1. Lineage (NCBI taxonomy): Eukaryota > Metazoa > Chordata > Actinopteri > Cypriniformes > Gobionidae > Paracanthobrama > Paracanthobrama guichenoti. The sequence continues at coordinate 17,817,885 of CM031949.1, read as the reverse complement.
GGGCTCAACTTTATACTAATGTGCAGCAAGATGCAAGGACTACCAGTGGGAGTGCAGTGACCCACTACGTAATGGGGTTCAAATCGTTGCAGAGTAGGAATGTCTGTTAACGACTTTATTTATTTTTGCTTTCTAAGGATGGAATCCTTATCAGAAAAGGGCAGTATGTTTAGTCCATTTCTGTCAAATGGATGTACTAGAACACACCGTATTTAATCTTGTGTAAGGTTATCTGTATTTTGTGAGATCTGGTCTGGTCAAACAGGAAGTTTTATGTGTAATCCCTTGTGTAGATTTACACAGATGACTAATCCTACACTGGATTACCATCACAACAACACATATAGACACACACACAGAGCGTCACATGACTACATCACTCAGGGATAGGCGGGTAAATAAAAAACATTACTGTGAAATATGAAAATGTGCTTCCTTCGAACAGAGATGTATATGATTGAGAATTATACAAGGCATTTTTCATATTGTTATTGCTATTATTATTGAATACTATCAATATGAAGATAAAACGGCTGTTTTGCATAACAGTACTATTTAGTTCATGGCTGCAAACTATGGATAGTCATGTGGATAAAACTATGGATAATCATTTTCAGTCTGCTCCATTTGGCGCAACATGCCATTTCAGGAGGTTTATATTTGTTATTATTTATTTGCTTTGTCAAATTTAATGCATCAACATTACAGGCTACATCCTATTGTCCTTAGACTCAGCCCTTATTTAATAAATTCAGCTCTATACCTGCTTATGAATTGCTTCATCATATTAATTATCTATCTACAGTTCTATCACATCTTGCCTCTAACAGCCCTTGCCTGTGGCAAAATAACTAACACACAGCCTCTTTAGGATTATGTCTTTGTTTTAATGCTTTAACATTAGTTGTGCCTGAATGCTTAGGTTGCATGATCGATGAGCTGAACACAAGCTATATTATATTTATTGTAGCGAATCAAAGCTTAGTGGCATGGGACACAGTCCAGCACGTCTGTCAGATGGTTCAGACCTTGTTTTCAAGATGTACACGGAAACTGAGCAGATCTGTCTCTATACAGATGACACACCACCAGCTGGTCCTTTATGAAACCACACATGGCCTATTGAAGCAGCCTAATGACATTAAAACCATCAGACCTACATGAATTATGAATAATGGGCTTTGTAGTCTACCAGGCCTGATTAAGATGAAGGAGACAGTGATATGGTCAAGGAAGAGTCACTCATGTCTGTATCAGATTTGTCTTTGATGAAGTAGGGGGTGGGGCGCTGTTGGCCCTGCATGGACTCTGTTTGCTATGTAGTTCATTGATTTTTCCAAAGCAGTTGTCTGCTTTACCAGGGCTGCATTTTGCATCAAGAGATTTATATTTACCAAATTATTCAATGTGTAATAATGCTATTATCAGAAACCCCATGCCCATTCATACTGCACATACCCTGTCATATTTTTGAACATCCAGTCTATATCTTTGATAATTAAGTGTAAAAAAAACACTCTTACAGTTATTGAGCTGCTATTTGTAATTTTTTTCAATATCCTAATATCTGAAGACAACTGTAAGCCATTTGAAGGCTGTTGCACTGCAAAAACTAGATTTAACTATTAACTTGTTTGTTCTTGAAACACCACTATGTGCATTTAATGTAATTCATTCTGAATTGTTTTTGGAGTTGTCAATCACTGTACAAAACCGATGAGGAGTGGCGACCGTATTAAGCTGCAGTGTGTACGTGACCTTTGAGATCATGAATCTGTCAGTTAAAGATCTTCTCAACTTTGGTTTCCCAGAAACCAGAACACACAAGACAGGGGCTTATTAAAGCCAGATAATGACCCAGGTTTCTCTGTACTGCTGGCAGTAAGAGGATCAAAATGGGAAGAAAATCTGTTCTTCTGCAGAATAGGCCACTGCTGCAGTAATGAGATACCTGAAAGGTCAGGTCATAAAGAGGGTTGATGCAGTGATATAAAGGTAATGAGTGGCAGAAAAGCCTATTACTGTAAAAGCAATATAAGTCTGATTAGAAACAAGTACATGTTTTCTGGAGTGCAGAATTCTGTACCTTTCATTTTAGGTAACTTGACTTCCTATCTCATGAACCCTGTTTCTGTCTCGGCATGTCCTGATACTGAGTTTTTTTATCTTTCTGATAGTGAGTGTGCTACTATGACAGTGTCTACATCCATGAACAGTGCATTTACTGACATTGAAATGTCACTTCTCAACCCCAATGGAAAGAGAAATTGATGCTCTTTAGGGTATGTTGAACATGTAGTTGAAAATCCAGCACTCCTGGCCAAAAGAATACCCTACAAAGTTTCACTGTGAGCTGTGTGTGTTATCAATTTCATTTAGCCATTTAAAGGGGTACTTCAGCGCTGGGAAGATGAATGTGTATTTAAACTGGGTGATTTATGTAGTAGAAATGTGAAATTATTTTTTGAATTTGGTGACTTCTAGAAAATGGCCTTCTTCCAAAATGTATTTTTGGCTCATGTGGATGAAAGACAACAACTCCCAGAATGCACTTGCTTTCGCTGCCCTACGAGGCCACTCCCAAAGCCACTGCTACTTGGTTCACTGGTTCACTGGATCACTTGCCCACGCGGCACCGCCCCTACTGTTGTTTTCATTTTCATAATAATGTTCAGTCTGGCGTGTTTTCAGATCATGTCTATGGAAGCTTAACTTTCATAGGAATTCATTTGAAAAGTTGAAACACTCACTTTGCTCCGCACCGCTCCGTTTACGGGGGGGCGATCATTCGAATATACTACTGGATTTCTACTGATACAAAGCTTAATGCTAATCGCTGAAGTAACCCTTTAAAAATAAGCTTGTTGTATATCAGTAAATGTTGACAACATAACTAATAAGACCAAATGCAGAGTCTTGACTGATTAAGTGCAGCCTCTTTATGCTTTAGCCAGATGTTTGTTTGCTTATGAAACCAGCCACAGTGAGAATGTAGCTCAATATGGACTCAGTATATCCAGGCCACACTTGAGTTTTCCCTTTTGTATATCAAATCAAAATCACCTTTATTTATATAGCGCTTTTAACAAGTCCAATTGTTTCAAAGCAGCTTCACATTGTTAACAGGAAAATAATGCAACAGAATTTGTACAGCCGTTCTGGTGAAACGGTGATGTTATCCAGCTAATTTCAAGTATCATATAGTGTCAATGCGAGCAGATCGGTAATATAGATGAAATTTAGGTGTCCCCAACTGAGCAAGCCAAAAGCCAGAGGCAATGGTGGCAAGGAACCAAAACTCCTTCAGGGTCAGAATGGAGAAAAAAACCTTGGGAGAAACCAGGCTCAGTCGGGGTGCCAGTTCTCCTCTGGCCGACGAACAAACAGTGTATGATTATAATTCTGGCAACATTGCAGGTCTTAATTCATATTAGGCAAATAGATATTCGTAAGATTATTCGAAAGATTGGAGTCGTCACGCCGAAGACGGGTTTAATGAGGATGTTGTGTCGATGCGGCATTTACGGGGGGAGTTTATTTGACACGCTCTCTGCAGACATTTCAGGGATGCATTGGTCATGTCCAGGCGCAGGTCCACCATCTGATCTGGATACGGCCCGGCTCTGGCTGCCTGCAGTAAACCTCGGGATAAACAGAGAGACTAACATTAGCGTAGATGCCATTCTTCTTACGATGTAACGAGTACATCAGGTGTTCTGGGAAGTGTTCCCGGTTCCGGCTGACCTAGTTAATGCAGCCTAACAATCATTTACTGATTTGAATAATAGAAATTGATAATGTTTTATGTGTAAGCCATAGTAAAGAAATGTGTTTTTAGTCTAGATTTAAACTGACAGAGTGTGTCTGCTTCCCGAACAATGCTAGGAAGACTGTTCCAGAGTTTAGGTGCTAAATAGGAAAAGGATCGACCGCCTGCAGTTGATTTTGATATTCTAGGTATTATCAACTGGCCAGAGTTTTGAGACCGCAATAGACGTGATGGAGTATAATGCGTTAAGAGTTTGCTCAAGTACTGGGGAGCTAAACCATTTAGTGCTTTGTAAGTAATAAGCAAGATTTTAAAATGTATATAATGTTTAATAGGGAGCCAGTGCAGTGTTGACAGAACTGGGCTAATATGGTCATACTTCCTTGTTCTAGTAAGAGCTCGAGCTGCTGCGTTTTGGACCAGCTGGAGTTTGTTTATTAAGCGAGCAGGGCAACCACCCAGTAAAGCATTACAATAATCTAGCCTTGAGGTCATGAACGCATGAATTAACTGTTCAGCATTTTGCATTGAAAGGATGTGCCGTAATTTAGATATATTTTTAAGATGGTAGAATGCAGTTTTACAGATGTTAGAAACGTTGCTTTGAAATGAAAGATTAGTATCAAAGAGCACACCCAGGTTCCTAACTGACGACGAGGACTTGACAGAGCAGCCATCGAGTGTTAGACAGTATTCTAGGTTACTACTTGCAGAGTTTTTTTGTCCAATAATTAAAAATTCATTTTTTTCTGAATTAAGTTGCAGTAAATTACTAGACATCCAATGTTTTATATCAGCTATGCATTCCGTTAATCTTGTGAATTGGTAAGTTTCGTCGGGGCGTGAAGAAATGTAGAGCTGAGTATTGTCAGCATAACAGTGAAAACTAATGCCATGCTTCCTAATGATATCTCCCAGTGGTAGCATGTACAGGGTGAAGAGCAACGGTCCTAGCACTGAGCCCTGTGGTACTCCATACTGAACTTGTGATCGGTGTGACATCTCTTCATTTACTGCTACAAACTGATAATGTCCAGATAAGTATGATTTAAGCCATGCCAATGCAATTCCGCTAATGCCAACATAATTTTCGAGTCTATTCAAAAGAATGTTGTGGTCGATAGTATCGAATGCAGCGCTAAGATCGAGTAACACTAATAGATACAACCACGATCGGATAAGAGTAAATCATTTGTAACTCTGATGAGAGCAGTCTCAGTACTATGATATGGTCTAAATCCTGACTGGAAATCCTCACAGATACCATTTCTTTCTAAAAAGGAACATAATTGTGAAGACACTGCCTTTTCCAGTATTTTTGACAGAAAGGGTAGATTGTGTATCTGCCCTTATTCAGCTGTAAATGCCAAGTCTCATGCAGGGCTAAAGCTGGATAATACACTGAATATTATCAATATTCTTTGTAGACAATATAAAATGGGATTATTGTGAAAAGCACGGAAAAGTTAAAAATGTAGCTTATAAATGCAGTAAGCCAATTTTACTCCCCTTTTTTCGTCTGACGACAAACGGCCAATTAGGAGTCAAAATAGATCTGTGCATTAAGTCTTGGAATGTAAATGCAAATAAATAGACCTGTCACTTGTTCTATGTAATGTGTTTTTTGTACTTTGAGTTAAAAAAAGCTTTGTTGTTGAAGATAGAGAGATACTTTTTTTAGCCATATCGCCCAGCCCTATTTCACACTGAACATTTTTGTTAGTTCATAAGTGTTTTTACGAATTGGAGTGATATTACAAAAAAAATTCACATGTGATATTACAAAAGAAATGTGTATACGTATTGATGCATACTATACAGGCAAGCAGTTGAGCTTAGAATATGAATGCATTGAATTGCATGTTCCAAAGTATTTTCTGTAGCATTTTCCCACAGAAATCCATTATTATGAAAATGCTTAATATGGCATTAAGACTCCTGTTCATAATCTGGGTTCATATACAGTGAATCCGGAGAGTAATCACAGCGCTTCACTTTTTCCACCTTTTGTTATGTAACAGCTAGGGATGTCACGGTACAAAAATTCCAGTAGTCTGTACCAATACCATAAAATTTTACGGTACTCTGTACCAATTTCAAGTACCACAGCAAAATGTTTTTATTTTTATTTTATTTAACGATTTAAAAATGTTTTGTTTAATTCAATGAGTTAATTATTTATGATGATAAATATTATAAGTAAATAATACATAAACATTTAAAGGCTGTATGCTGTTTAAAAGTAAACATTGTTTATAAAAAAAGATCAAGTGAAAAATAATAGGCATATAATAATAATAATAATTATTATTATTATTAATAAAGTATTATTATTATATAGAGACATAGTTAAATCTACTGTAGGCTACAAGAGTAGCCTAATATATTCTGTCAATTTAAAAAAATTTTTTAACAAACTTTTATTTTGACGGGTTGTCGTGAAGACCTTTTGAGTCTCTGTGTTCATGATATGACAGTTTTCTCAAATGAAATGGTAAATTCTCATGAAGTGACGGTTTATGCGTTCGTGTCCTCATATAGTGAGACACGGCAGAGATTACAAAGACAGCGAGCGAGTGTGTGTGCGTGTGCATGCACCTGCCCGCGCATCTGCGCCCGAACTTCATTTACACAGAGATGCAGAACATGCAGGAGTAATATTTAAACAGTATTTTGCACAGTCTGGAACCCTGCGCTTCGATAAACACGGAAGCGACTGAACGCAGCTGCGGGTACTGCAGGAGTCAGTACTACCGGTACTACAGGTACTTCACATTTTTATAATTTCAGTACCGACTTGGTACCGAAGTACTGGTACTTGTGACATCCCTAGAAGTAACAGTGTTATGCAAATGCATTAGGTTGTCATTACAAGAATAGCCTAGATATCTAACGCTGTGCTGCATGTTTTGTTTCTTTTCACATTACTTTTGCATGAAATAATTTGTGTACATTTGGCAAAAGTCAATTACATGAATTACGAAATAACTGCTTATTTACAGCTGGAAGCGCTACCATTTTTCACTGCTTCCGCATGAGGTGCAGCAGGCACGTGGTACAAGCCGTAACTCTCAGAAAACTCCCAGCTTACAAGCTGTAATTACAAGCTCTACGAAGACGTGAACACTTTTTTTCAAGCTAGAATCTCATAATCACAGGAATTACGAGGTTGGAGTGAACGCACCTATGTTTCTACAGCTTGATTGGAGTCCACCTCTGGTAAATTCAGTTGATTGAACATGATTTGGAAAGGCACACACCTGTCTATATAAGGTCCCACAGTTAACAGTGCATGTCAGAGCACAAACCAAGCCATGAAGTCCAAGGAATTGTCTGCAGACCTCCAAGACAGGATCGAGGCACAGATCTGGGGAAGGGTACAGAAACATTTCTGCAGCATTGAAGGGCCTAATGAGCACAGTGGCCTCCATCATCCATAAATGAAAGAAGTTTGGAACCACCAGGACTGTTCCTAGAGCTGGCTGCCCGGCTAAACTGAGCGATTGGGGGAGAAGAGCCTTAGTCAGGGAGGTGGCCAAGAACCAAATGGTCATTCTAACAGAGCTTCAGCATTTCTCTGTGGAGAGAGGAGAACCTTCCAGAAGAACCACCATCTTTGCAGCACTCCACCAATCATGCCTGTATGGTAGAGTTGCCAGATGGAAGCCACTCCTCAGTAAAAGGCACATGACAGCCTGTCTGGAGTCATGTGGCACCAGGAGGCTAGTCAGGATTGAGGGAAAGATGAATGCAGCAATGTACAGAGACATCCTTGATGAAAACCTGCTCCAGAGCGCTCTGGACCTCAGACTGGGGTGAAGGTACATCTTCCAACAGGACAACAACCCTAAGCACACAGCCAAGATAACAAAGGAGTGGCTACGGGACAACTCTGTGAATGTCCGTGAGTGTCCCAGCCAGAGCCCAGACTTGAACCCGATTGAACATCTCTGGAGAGATCTAAAAATGGCTGTGCACTGACTTGATGGCTTGAGAACTTGAGAGGTCCTGCAAAGAAGACTGGGAGAAACTGCCCAAAAATAGGTGTGCCAAGCTTGTAGCATCATACTCAAAAAGACTTGAGGCTATAATAATTTGGCTGTGCCAAAGGTGCTTCAAGTATTGAGCAAAGGCTGTGAATACTTATGTACATGTGATTTTTATTTTATGTTTTTGTATTTTTAATAAATTTACAAAGATTTCAAACATCTTCTCTCACATTGTTATTATGGGGTATGTAAATGTATACTATATGTATAGTATGCATCAATAAGGTGTTTAGGGGTGGGGTGATATGACCAAAATTTTATTCATTTTATTTTGCGATAATGTATTTCACAATATAGTTATGGTTTTTATGATATCAACATTTATTGATACCATTTGAAATTTCACAATTCTCATCACCGATTTCAATAACAACAAACTAATTCTAGCCTATGTCCAAAAAAAAAAAAAAAAAAAAAAAAAAGATTACTAATATATATATATATATATATATATATATATATATATATATATATATATATATATATATATATATATATATATATATATATATATATATATATATATATATATATATATATTATATTATATAAATATATTCAGTTCTGTGCAACAGCATCAGATTTAACTGATTATCCAAAAAATGTGAAAAAAAATGTATAGTCATACAAAGCTATTATCAGAGCACGTGAGCAGCGTTGGCCAGTATGGCTATACCACACCATGTTACAGCACAGTAGGGCTATTGCAAACAGAAATAAGTATACTACGATATAGAAATTTCACGTTGATGCATTATTTGAGCAGACTTTGCTTTTCCGTTGACCATGGACATGGGTGGAGTGTTTGCATGGGCCACGAGCAACTGAACGGAGTGCATGTGCAATTGTAAGGGAACATTGAGCGCAGTGATAACCAGGAGCGCCATTTACGTATGGCAGTTGCCATACCCTGGCATTCAGACAAGCAGAGGAAATAAACAGCTAATGTTGCCGCTCGTTAGTTAAAAAAAGCTAATTTAAACCGCCTTAGCGTAATGCCATGACCTAACCAGGCGTGACGTGACAAGGTTTTTTATTTAGGGGCAAACCAGACTCGACCCAAGTTCAAACAATCAAAAATCACAGCCAATCAGAAGATCGTGTGGCTGGGCTCTCCCAACAAGCGCACTGACTGCATTCGCAATGAAATGAATAAGTACAATATCGAATCCTAAATCTATACACCATTTTAGCATGATTAAATATACATACTGTATATATATTATTTATATTATTATTATATTATTATTATTATTATATTATTATTATTATTATTATTATTATTATTATTATTATATATATATTTTTTTTTTTTTTTTTTTTTTTTTAAACATAATACACTTGTTTTCTCACATTGAGTTGACAGTTTGAACATAGTTGTTTTTAATTTATTTTCAAGATCTGAGCTGAGGTGAATTATCCATTGTTGCTTTCAGTAAGGCTATGTCTATAAAAGAAAAATTCTAATTCTTTTTACGGTGTAGCATGGCAACGTCACGTGAGAACATAGCCATAATAGAGACGATAGTCCAAAATCTCTACTGGTTGAAAATATTTACCTGGTTAAACGTGTCTTCCAGTATATATCTAACCCCTAATACAATATTTTTATTTTAAAAATTATACATTGTCTTAGTACATTAAGCCACATGAATTGTTTATTCATTGAAATGTTTTTGAATGTTCCGCTATTTTTAGTGTTTGAAACACTTCGGCAGGTGATGTATGTGGATCACAAGTGCGCAAAACTTAGTTTGTTCACGTAACTTTGTTTTTTAATAACATGTTTTTCTCATTTTGAGTGGTGATCTAAACATTCATGACTTGAAACAGTCCGCGCCAGTCACGTGATTGAAAACTATGAATTTCTGACGTACTGACAACAATACAAATGGATTTTGAATATTTGTATTCAGTGCATACAGCCTCAAACTCTTGTGGCACGGTGCGACATGACATTGTTCACGCCTGTTGGAGACACGATGTAAGAGACCTGCATGACATACATTTGACAGTAAGTGCAAACCATTTTGCATGATGCATGCAGCTTGCAGTAGCCTCATTTTTGTACTGCTCTTCAGACAGAAACACTCACAAGTCTTAAAAGGCTGGGTGAAGTTGGTTGTTTTGGTGTGTTTTGATTTTTATCTCTTGGCAAGCTTTGTTTCAACAGCATTGCTACAAGAGCTTCACGCTGCAAATCCCAGAAAATGTTCCTACCACTTTTATACTTTTCCATCTCTTAAATCTCTCACACACTTCTGTTTCTCTCAGCTTTACAGAATCTGTCCACTGTAACCGTACCGTCAACCATGTTCTGCTGAAAGGAGGTGGAAACAGAGCCGATTCATCAAAACAGATTTAAATTAGGGGTCGTCATGACCGTGGTGTATAAAAAAAAACAAAAACTAAAGAAAAGAGATAAAGTTATTTTTTTATTTTTTCAATGTCATAAGGATTATTTCTAGCAGAGAACAAAAATCAAGAGCCTCAATAAAGCTGATCGCATTGTCTGATGGAAAGGACTCCTTTTGTGACCCAGTCAGAAAACAAAAAAACACAGATTTCCACAGTTAATCTCAGTGGAGATTATTTTAGCCGTCAGATTACTGATCATGGCACTCAGTGAGCGTTTGATCGTCTCCGACAGTTATCTGTGTGGGTTTGTGGGTTGCTCCTGAGGATAATGCTGCAGCTACAGACAGTAAGGAAGTGGGCGTTTGTTAATTGAGTCTTGCTCATTCTGTTTATTCCTCCCCCGTCTTTCCTTTATATCCCCCTGTCTGTCTTCATCTTTCTCAACCTCCATCCATCTCTCATTATTGTCACACTGTTTCTCTCAGAGTGAATTTGTCTGCAGACTGGCATCAGATACTTAATTTATTTTCTGTTGATAGAGGTGTAAATAAGATATTTTTTGGAAATTGAATTTATGCTATTTCTGTGCATCACATTTTTTTAGGATAAACCCTTATATTGTCATGTGGTATGGTATTTTATTAAACAGAAATATAGGCTATGCCACAGTTTCTAATAATATGTGATTTTGTAATGTCAAAAGTATATTTCTTTTTAGTGCTTGGTGGTATACCGGTTCACACCGAATACCGGTGTTTATTTTTGTTATGATATGAATGATATAAAAAAACGTTCGGAACGCGGCGCACCGCGACACTGTTTGAAAGGGGTCCCATTTCACTGTTGCATTGTAGTGAGGACACAGCTGAGATCGCATTACAGTCTTTGGCTGAATCCGAAAACGCCCCCTATACCCTCAAATAGGGCATTATTTGAGGGGACAGCCATTTGTAGTGGTGTCTGAAACCATAGTGGACGTTAAGTGCACTCATTCAATCCCACAATGCATCGCGATAATGAGTGTAAAACTGATATACGCTCAACGGCTAGAGAATACCCATAATGCACTTGAGTCGCATGCTGAATGAATTCCTGCGTCTCGCAGGAGTGTTATTTAAAAAATTAAATTAAATTAAATTCAACTAATGATTATTACACCAATGCATATGTGGCTATCTATATATTTTTTGTTAAATATTATTAGTGTATGTTAGAAAAGTCCCTTTTATGAAAAGGTTATGACCTGTCCAATGTACAGTATTACTAGAAATTATACCATTTTGTATCCTTTTTTTATCTATATTTTGGTATGCATGTTTGTATGTATGTATGTGAGTGTGTATGACTTTCTGTGTGTATTTGATGTGTGTAAGAGTGAGCTAGAGGGTCCCAGCTGTACTCTGAAGGGTTTGTGTAATGGCTGTAGATTGGAGTGTGTTATGAGTGAGTCAGTGCGCCCTGTAGGTGCTGCTTTACCAGGAGCTCTCCTCCCACAGTCTGAGCCATCACAAAAACACCTCGCTCCTTTCCTCTGTTTTGAGCACTGACAGAGTGAGCGAGACAATGTTGAACGCACCAGGTTCAGATCCCACAGCACCATTTTGTGACTAAGTACTCGTGTTTGTATGTGCCATTTTCTGAGTCCTGTTCATTAGTTTGTGTCTGCAAGTGTTCTTAAGGGATCAAGTAGATACTCTTGAGACAGAAAGCAGCTGTCTTGATGTTGTCAGAAAACCTAATCCTAAACCAGTCCTACTGCATGAGTCTAAGAGAGCTGGAACAAATGCGATCACAGACACGTACGGAAAGGATGTCATCTGACACAGGCTTTGACTGAGTGCAAATTAATTATTCAAGCCTTTTCTGTATAACACAGATTACAAACACTACTGTGTGTTTGAGAGAGAGTGCGATATTTGAGTAGATGTGAAGTGTGTGCGTGCTCAGTAAGCACTGGAACAGCGTGAGGAGTGTGGGCACAGCGTGCCTCCATGCATGTGTCCGTAGACACTCTGTATTACCAGAACACACATTGTTTGTAGTTTCCTCTATATTTTATGTCTCCTAAACTTTTTTCACATTAAGTAGGTCATGTTTTGTTAGACAAACTCACCCTCCTCCAATTAAATCTTGTGGTCACAGTATCACATCATCATGAAAATGCTGCAAACAAGACAATGAAAGCCAATCACAACCGGCCTTCACGGTTTCCTAGTTAATCGATGCCTTTAGCTGATAAGCAGTCACTACAGTGACAGACACCATGGCAACTTTGGCCTTGATCTCTCTCTGAAACTGGAGTTCATGGGCTGGAACACGATGTCCAACACACTCAGCTGTGAGAGATGCTGCAGACGTCGCCACATCACAAACGCACTGAAATAGCAGCAGGCTTTCTGATAAGCCAAACCACACAGAATCTGTATCCACAGAACAAAGTTGGGCATATAAAATATTTTGGCTGACTTGACTTCCAAGAAGGGTGTAGTACTGTGAGCTCAATGTCACACATTTTACCATATTTAAATCCATTCCTTCTGGGATGCTGATAATTGACAGTTGTAACATGTAAGTGTGCCGGCCGGTGGGCTGAGCTGCTCTTTGTGTGAAGGTTCAGAATCAGCGAATAGAATGTCACTGAACCCCAGAGAGTCTTTCTGTTTCTTCCTACACTCACCTAAAGGATTATTAGGAACACCATACTAATACTGTTTGACCCCCTTTCGCCTTCAGAACTGCCTTAATTCTACGTGGCATTGATTCAACAAGGTGCTGAAAGCATTCTTTAGAAATGTTGGCCCATATTGATAGGATAGCATCTTGCAGTTGATGGAGATTTGTGGGATGCACATCCAGGGCACGAAGCTCCTGTTCCACCACATCCCAAAGATGCTCTATTGGGTTAAGATCTGGTGACTGTGGGGGCCATTTTAGTACAGTGAACTCATTGTCATGTTCAAGAAACCAATTTGAAATGATTCGAGCTTTGTGACATGGTGCATTATTCTGCTGGAAGTAGCCATCAGAGAATGGGTACATGGTGGTCATAAAGGGATGGACATGGTCAGAAACAATGCTCAGGTAGGCCGTGGCATTTAAACAATGCCCAATTGGCACCAAGGGGCCTAAAGTGTGCCAAGAAAACATCCCCACACCATTACACCACCACCACCACCAGCCTGCACAGTGGTAACAAGGCATGATGGATCCATGTTCTCATTCTGTTTACGCCAAATTCTGACTCTACCATCTGAATGTCTCAACAGAAATCGAGACTCATCAGACCAGGCAACATTTCTCCAGTCTTCAACTGTCCAATTTTAGTGAGCTTGTGCAAATTGTAGCCTCTTCTTCCTATTTGTAGTGGAGATGAGTGGTACCCGGTGGGGTCTTCTGCTGTTGTAGCCCATCCGCCTCAAGGTTGTGTGTGTTGTGGCTTCACAAATGCTTTGCTGCATACCTCGATTGTAACGAGTGGTTATTTCAGTCAAAGTTGCTCTTCTATCAGCTTGAATCAGTCGGCCCATTCTCCTCTGACCTCTAGCATCAACAAGGCATTTTCGCCCACAGGACTGCCGCATACTGGATGTTTTTCCCTTTTCACACCATCCTTTGTAAACCCTAGAAATGGTTGTGCGTGAAAATCCCAGTAACTGAGCAGATTGTGAAATACTCAGACCGGCCCGTCGGCACCAACAACCATGCCACGCTCAAAATTGCTTAAATCACCTTTCTTTCCCATTCTGACATTCAGGTTGGAGTTCAGGAGATTGTCTTGACCAGGACCACACCCCTAAATGCGTTGAAGCAACTGCCATGTGATTGGTTAATTAGATAATTGCATTAATGAGAAATTGAACAGGTGTTCCTAATAATCCTTTAGGTGAGTGTATAAATGAGGAATGATTCTCAGACAAAATATTTAGCAATGCAGAAAATGCTAATTGAATTGGAAAATCCAGTAAATTTACTGTATAATGCGGAGAAGAAAAAAAAAAAAAAAAAAAAAAAAATATATATATATATATATATATATATATATATATATATATATATATATATATATATATATATATATATATATATATATATATATATATATATATATATATATATATATATATATATATATATATATATATATATATACACACACACACACACACACACACACACACACACACCACAAACCTAAATTATTAGAAACACCTGTTCAATTTCTCATTAATGCAATTATCTAATCAACCAATCACATGGCAGTTGCTTCAATACATTTAAGGGTGTGGTCCTGGTCAAGGTGTATGGTGTATATCAACAGTGTGGTGTTCCTAATAATCCTTTAGGTGAGTGTGTATGTATGTATGTGTGTAATATAAATAAATAAATATATATACTGAATCATATCACGATATGGAAGTGTCAGTCAATATTAAACCACAAAAAGAACTCCATTTTAAATACGTCATCATGTGAATGAAACAACTACACATACACAAGTACTCAAGATGCTCACTGGTGTTTTAGCTTCTGGAGGCTCAGTATATGAGGACATGAATGCATGAACTTCATCTCCAGATCTGCTCTGAGTTCACTTCATGAGCATTTTGCTATTTCATTTGACTACCATCATGTCACAAGCACTCAAAGGTATTCACTACAACCCACCAAAATAAAAGCTTGGTTTAACTTAATGAAGAAGAAGGTAAAACAAACTTCTTTTCTTTCTTTATTTTTTGTTGTTCGTTTTTGGCCAAAGAAACAGACAACAAATGGATTGCAACATCCAACTTTGTTTTCAGTTATATGTGCATTGCATTTTATTTTTATCTGTTAAAAAACGCGTCAAAACCAACAATCAAAAAATAGGACAAACGTGCACTTACAAGTAATAATAACAACAATAATAATACAGTTTATTAAAACCTTTGTTGTGCAGCACTTTGTTGAAATTTCATCTTACTGCATTTTTAAAGATTAATTAAATTTTAATAAAAAAAAAGTTGATGCATTCATTGAATTACCATAGTTTTTGATAATAAATTTGTATTATTCAATTATAAAACAAAGAATTTGTGGGGAAAATTATACTAAATTTGGGAAAAAAAATTACAAATTTCATAGTGCCCTATTTTTGAGGCTATAGTGCCTCAGTGCTCATTCATTGTAAATGCATAGTTAAAAGCAGCCAGTGCAATTCTTCAAAAACCTTTTTTTTTTTTTTTTTTTTTCTTTTTTTCATTGGGAGAAAAAAGTAGCCCAGGCTTGGAACAACAGGCTCAAGACATGGAAAGGGGTCTAGCAAAAGAGATTAGGGAGACATCAGTAAAGAAGTGTACATTCTCCCCCTAGTGGGGAGAGAGGAGATGACAGGGACAGGACTTGGTTTCTGTACCTTTCTGTCCTGTCATTTTATATCTTACAGTAATTATTTTACAGTTAAATGATTTTCAGCAATCTGGTCATTACTAGTCAATGTTTATTCATTTGTGGGATTGTGTTTGCATGTCTAGCTCTGTACAGTACATTTCTTTCAGTGTTGTGAAGCCTTCTCAATTTTGCTAAAGTAACTCAAGCTGCAGACCTAATGTTCTGAGAGACAATGAGAGGATAGAAAGTGAAATTAAGCAATGACTGATTATGAAAGCACTTCATATGTGTATTTGATTTCATATTGAGCCAAGTTTTTGTGATTCCTTTTTTTAAGATAATATTTTGGATCTTATACTTGATCTTATATCTGAGATGATGATGATGATGATGACAACCATAATTAAAGCTGCAAGCAGCGATGACGTGCCCAAGCCGGTGGCACCGCCACCCCGGTGGCTTCAGGGCAACTGTGCACGACAGGCAATATGCATTTAAACAGGAGAGTATTTTAAAATCGCTTGAAAATGTCACATTTACCGCAGCAGCTGGTGCCGCTATCACCACAAGCCACACCCATGATGTAATTTAAATATAAATTAATTTTATTGTCATAGGATATAATAGGTCACTTTCAAATATGTGCAAAGTTATCTTTTGCAGTTCAAAATTTTGTAAGTCCAGAAGGCCAGTATTTAATTCACTTTTTGTCACACTAAAGTGATAGTTATTTGTGATAGCCTATGATATGCAACGCATCTAAGCTCTATTGTTGTGTACGTGTAAACATGGGTACGCACAACACATTATACGTTAAAATATCTTAAGATCAATCATCATTTCGTAAAGTACATTAGGCAAGTTGTTTATTTTTTTGTAGTGAAAATGTTTTAACTAAAGGACTGTCAAAGTCATTTGAGTTCACCTCATTAACTGCAGCAGTTGATGCTGCTATGACCACGAACCACATCTATGAGATCAATTAAATTTAGATGAATTTCATGTCCGATGATGTCAAAGCTAAATTTCAAATGAGTGCAGAATACCATCCGAATGCTGATGTTGTATTATCCTAACATTTCTCATGTGTTTTTATTAAAAGACATATGCATCATTCATGATCTTTGCAAATACAGCATATGACCTTCTGTAAAGCTCATGTATAGAAAACACACACACTCCTCTGTTTAAAAAAAAAAGTACTGTCTGAATGAGTACATGAAATCACAGATGTCAGGTGATAAGAATTGTAACGCCAATGTCATTTAGAAAATTTGCCCTGTCTGAATAGTGATATAGTGTCATAGTTTAATTTCAAATGTGAAGTTATCATTTGCTGCAATATGATTTTAAATCTGTTAAATGTAAAATAACTATATCAAAGTATTCTGAATATGCCACATTCACTGTAGCACAGACACACACACAAACACACACTCAAAGAGCCAGTTTTTTGCTTCAAAACTAAGACAATACTGCCATCTTTTGGTCATTGAAGGGAGGGCAGACAGAGAGAGAGTGTGTAAGATTCAGATGAAATATATTAAATAAAATAAATTTATTAATCTGAAAAATGGTATTCATTTTAAATTTATCCAGGTTCAATTACTGAACATGCAATCTTAATTTTAAGCCGCTTAATCTTAAAATGCTCGAATCAAATTCAAGGCACTGGTGCTTGCCTACAAGGCAACCACTGGCTCTGCACCAACATACCTAAACTCGCTTGTTCAGACTTACACACCCTCCAGAAGCTTGCGTTCTGCAAGTGAACGACGCCTTGTGGCGCCATCCCAAAGAGGCATGAAATCCCTCACAAGGACTTTTTCCTGGTCCGTTCCCACCTGGTGGAATGTCTCGATTCGAGCAGCCGAGTCGGTAGCCATTTTCAAAAAATATCTTAAGACGCATCTTTTCCAGCAGCACCAGACCAATAAAGAATAGCACTTATCACTCTATTTGTTTTCTGTTTGTCTATTTATAATAATAATAATAATAATAAAAAATTGTTCTGTCCTATGTGTTCTGTACTATATTAACTGAGACTTGTTACAGCACTTGCATATTGTTGCCCTTGACTGTTTTTAGTTGCTTCTATTGCTCTCATTTGTAAGGCGCTTTGGACAAAAGTGTCTGCTAAATGACTTAATGTAAATGTAATTTAGTTTAAATCAAAAATGATTTTACAAGAAATTAGACATTTTCTGTTTCCTTTTTTTGTCCTTCATTTAATCCCTCGCCATAGCAGCATCATTTGAGATATCCTATAATCGTTCGCACTATAGCATCTTCAGTGTCTTTGTTTCATGTTGACCGAGTTTGGTGTCGATTCCATGCATCTCCTACGAGTAGTTTATAAAAACTCAGAGCCTGATTTATCAAAAAATCCAAATTTAAACCAAAATATCTGACTTCCTGTTGGTCGGAGCCACCACGTCCGTTTCTGGGGCTTTCCCTGCATCTTCTGGACGGCATCTCTGATGTGTGTGTCGAGTTTCATGCAATTTCAAGCATGCTAAGAGTCTCAAAAACACCCAAAAAGATTGTTTAACTTTGACACGTTGCCATGGCAACAGTATTTAAAATATCAGTAATCCATTCATATGTCTATATCTGCCATGTTTTGACATTTATACTGATGAAGTTTGAAGTAAATCGGGTGAAAATAAGACGGTGATTCAAAACATTTTTGAAAGTGCTTGCCAGTTGGTGGCAAACATTTTCCTGCTGCCAGTTGGTGGCGCTATAACTTTGACTGAATATTGTCATGTAGATGTCTTAAGGCCAGGACTCTTATCAAACATGTGAAGTTTGGGCCAGATCGGACATTGTATGCCCGAGTTACAGCAACTTCCTGTGTAATGGCGAAACATCAATTTGTGAGGCCTCCACAGACACGCCCTCCAGGGAAAAATCAAGATCTTCGCAATGTAACATCGCAAAGGCCTTTAGATTAGACTGTGCAAATATGATGTTGATCTGATTAAATCTCTAGGAGGAGTTTGTTAAAGTACAACGTCTGGCAATGGCAAAAACTGCACCAATTTACTAAAGAAAATTCTAAATATCTCACTTCCTGTTGGTTTTCCAGATTTGGCGACCTGGGACTTTTTTATAGGTATTGGGCTGTTGAATGCGTCTACTGAATTTTCATACTCGTACATGAAACGTAGCGCGAATGACGCTTATTTGATATTTTATAGGTGCCGCTATCGAACCATTTTGCCACGCCTAATTCTGAAACCCATATCAGACATACATTTTCACCACTTCTGATGCATGTGCAAAGTTTCATTAGTTTTTCGTGCATGTTTAGGCCCTCAAAAATGTGATTTCATTTGAGAGAAGAAGA
This sequence comes from Paracanthobrama guichenoti, assembly GCA_018749465.1. Classification (NCBI taxonomy): domain Eukaryota; kingdom Metazoa; phylum Chordata; class Actinopteri; order Cypriniformes; family Gobionidae; genus Paracanthobrama; species Paracanthobrama guichenoti. Next base: position 17,798,990 of record CM031949.1, on the reverse strand, counting down.
ATGATGGGCTGAGCAATTACAATAGGGTCCTCACACCTCAAGCCCTAAATATCTGACTTCCTGTTGGTCGGAGCTAATGACTAATAAATATATATATATATACACTCACCTAAAGGATTATTAGGAACACCATACTAATACTGTGTTTGGCCCCCTTTTGCCTTCAGAACTGCCTTAATTCTACGTGGCATTGATTCAACAAGGTGCTGAAAGCATTCTTCAGAAATGTTGGCCCATATTGATAGGATAGCATCTTGCAGTTGATGGAGATTTGTGGGATGCACATCCAGGGCACGAAGCTCCCGTTCCACCACATCCCAAAGATGCTCTATTGGGTTGAGATCTGGTGACTGTGGGGGCCATTTTAGTACAGTGAACTCATTGTCATGTTCAAGAAACCAATTTGAAATGATTCGAGCTTTGTGACATGGTGCATTATCCTGCTGGAAGTAGCCATCAGAGAATGGGTACATGGTGGTCATAAAGGGATGGACATGGTCAGAAACCATGCTCAGGTAGGCCGTGGCATTTAAACGATGCCCAATTGGCACTAAGGGGCCTAAAGTGTGCCAAGAAAACATCCCCCACACCATTACACCACCACCACAGCCTGCACAGTGGTAACAAGGCATGATGGATCCATGTTCTCATTCTGTTTACGCCAAATTCTGAAATTCTGACCATCTGAATGTCTCAACAGAAATCAAGACTCATCAGACCAGGCAACATTTTTCCAGTCTTCAACTGTCCAATTTTGGTGAGCTCGTGCAAATTGTAGCCTCTTTTTCCTATTTGTAGTGGAGATGAGTGGTACCCGGTGGGGTCTTCTGCTGTTGTAGCCCATCCGCCTCAAGGTTGTGCGTGTTGTGGCTTCACAAATGCTTTGCTGCATACCTTGGTTGTTAACGAGTGGTTATTTCAGTCAAAGTTGCTCTTCTATCAGCTTGAATCAGTCGGCCCATTCTCCTCTGACCTCTAGCATCAACAAGGCATTTTCGCCCACAGGACTGCCGTGATACTGGATGTTTTTCCCTTTTCACACCATTCTTTGTAAACCCTAGAAATGGTTGTGCGTGAAAATCCCAGTAACTGAGCAGATTGTGAAATACTCAGACCGGCCCGTCGGCACCAACAACCATGCCATGCTCAAAATTGCTTAAATCACCTTTCTTTCCCATTCTGACATTCAGTTTGGAGTTCAGGAGATTGTCTTGACCAGGACCACACCCCTAAATGTATTGAAGCAACTGCCATGTGATTGGTTGATTAGATAATTGCATTAATGAGAAATTGAACAGGTGTTCCTAATAATCCTTTAGGTGAGAGTGTGTGTGTGTGTGTATATATAAATAAATATATATATATATATATATATATATATATATATATATATATATATATATATAAATAAATATATATATATATATATAAATATAAATATATATATATATATATATATATAAATATACACACATACATACAGACAGACAGACAGACTTTGGTGACTGTAGATAAAACGTTATAAAATATTATAGTTTGATGTGTTGCCATGTATTAAACAATATTTACAATATCAAGAAGTGCTTACCAGCTTTACATCTGCTATGTTTTGACATCATACTGAAGTTTGAAGTAAATTGGGTAAAAATAAGATGATGATTTCAAAGCATTTGGAAAGTGACACACTTCCTGCTGCCAGTTGGTGGCGCTATAACTTTGACTCACAATAGTCACATCCATGTGATAGGCCTCCTACAACGAACACACCACTGAAGTTGCATCCAAATCAGTCAATGTATGCAGAAGTTATAACACACTTCCTGTTTCCCTTTTCTCTGCATAAATTCGTCTCCTCGCCATGGCCAAACCGTTAGAGATATCGAAATTCGCTCGTAATTTAACATCTTCAATGCCTTGACCTCATGCTGACCGAGTTTGCTGCTGATCAGGTCAATCACCAAGGAGGAGTATATCAAATTCCAGAGCATGCGTTTTCTGAACAACCCATAATAGCTCACTTCCTGTTGGGCTGACGTATAACTTGGAGCATGAAAGTTGCTCGGCCCAATGAGGTCTATATGTGTACAGAGTTTCATACATCTACTTGCAAGTGTGTTTGATATATGGACCAAGTTTTCAGACCCCACTTAAGGGGGCTCTGTCGAGCCCCTCTGCCACACCTGAGTACCAGCTTTGGTCCGGCCCTGATGGCCGCAGATTCCAATGTGTGTGCAAAGTTTCAAGAGTTTTCGAGCATTGTAAAGGCCCCAAAAGTGCCCGAATAGTCGAAACAATAGGGCCTTAGAAGAACAACAGGGCCTTTGCCCTTTCAGGGCTTGGGCCCTAAAAAAATTCAAGTCAAAATTTTTTTGTCAAAATGAACTATCTCTAATAGATATAGAGAACATAAAAAAGACAGACAGTGAAAATAGATAACATTATTTGCTTTATAAAATATCTTAAGCTGTGCATCTGTGGCTGTGAATTTACATGTGGTTAAAAGTGAGAGGAGTGTGATAAAGGAAGTACAGTAATATAATGTCTGTTTTTCATCTTTGCTTGTTATAGCAGCTTGTGTTCTCATGTGCAGAAATATGAAAGTTCAAGATCATCAGCCATGTTCCTTTGTAAGAAGCAGAGGGCATGCTGCTTGCCTCTGTGTGTGTATGTCTGGGGCTCTCCTTTAAGAGTACTAAAAATAGTTTGCTACAAGACCCTGTTCTCAGTGTGAGTGTGTGCCTGCGGTCTGTAGCTCAAATTCTATTTGAGGCTGTTTCTTTTACCAGAACCAAGTTTTACCCCTGACCCATCTCGGTCTCACACACATACAACGCTAACACAAGCATACACTCACATAAGGAAGTGTCACAACAGGAAGTAGGGGGTGTTGGGGAAGAAAGATTTAAGCTCGGTGAGGCACAGGCTGTGAGGGTCAGTTGTTGTCTACACTAGCTGTGTCTATGAGAGTAAGTTGATTCAATCTGGCAATCTGGCAGGCCTGAAAGAGAGAGAGAAATGTGGGCTCACAGGGGGAAATGGGTCTTGCCCCCTACCCCTCCGCCTCAACCTCAGCCTCACCACAGGTAAGACTGAACCTGCTTGTGTGTCCATGTGCTCAGTTGAAGGAGTTGTGCCAACTCATTTAGCCGTAAGATTGAAGTTCTGATCTCTGATCAGCACCATAAAGACATTGCAACATTCAGATCTGAATCCAACTGCAAGATCTGGCAGTAAGAACACTTTCACTACGTCCAAATATGCCTGCTTTTTTATGCAAAAAATTGTACGCCAAAAGAACAGCATTTCCAAATTAGAAAATTATGAGAAGTATTAAATGAAAAGTTTCCAGATGATGTGCCTATATTCTGCAGTGCACACAACTGTCCTATGAGGCCACAGTACGTATATATTGTGCATTCAAACTGATATATCTGCTAGACTGTATGCAATTTCAGAGGCAGCCTCTGTATAGTCTTGTACGCATTAGCGTGTGAGTGTGTGAACTTCTGTAAATGTGGGCGCAGGCATACAGTAACTGTATTTAACTGTAGTAACTGTATTAAACTAAAAGTTTATGAACTATGAGCCATTTCATTTTCACTGTATGCTGCTTTTTTGAAGAAAGTGGTGTTCTGAAACATTATGTAAATGCAGGCTAAAAATATTTACATTTCACTTTTATGCTTTTACCCAAGCAGCTGACATTGCATTGAATGACATTGCATTTTATCAATCACCCGGAATGGGAGTTCCTAACCTCTGACATTGCCCATTACTAGCATCATAAAATGCACGTAAATGTGAATGCCAGTTTTGTATCTCATTCAGCATTCTCGCAATAACCATAATCCTGGTGTGCATGTAAACATAGGCTTCTGTTTAAAGGCTTTAGCTGATTGTTCCGTTTCCTTGACTGTTTTAATCCAGATGCGGTTATCACCAAACCTGCATATGGAAACCATCTGTGACCACCAGCTCTTATCTCAAAATCTCATCACTGTGTGTGTGTGTGTGTGTGTGTGTGTGTGTGTGTGTGTGTGTGTGTGTGTGTGTGTGTGTGTGTGTGTGTTTGTGTGTGTTTGTGTGTGTTTGTGTGTGTGAGAGAGAGAAAGAGTGAGAGTGTAACCACAGTCACTTTCACGGTGTTATAAATAATACAAATATATAATCCGTAAATACACAAGTATACCAGAAGCTTGTGTGTGACTTGAGTAAGTGTAACTTGAGTAAATAAATATATAAAGCAGTGGCAGTCAGAAATGCCTCCAGGCATGCAGTTGCTCAATGTAACCACAAGGTGGAAATCCAGAATAGATATGCACAAATCTGCAGAAATTGTTTTCGACTCTACACTGTGAAAAGGGTCATTTGTTGTTTGAATTAAGATTCTTTACTAGAGTGTGTACTGCTGTGGTAAGTATGGACTGATGTGAGGTGGAAAGCTCTCCCTGATGTTTCTGGTGGGATAGGCTGAATCCAGGTTACAGTGGATCCTACTTGTTACTCCTACACAGTTATATTTCCTACCCATCTATAATTTCAGCTGTCCTATTTTCACCTCCTCTCTCCCTTCCTCCCTCTATATCTCCTTCACTTTATCTCTCTCTCTCTCTCTCTCTCTCTCTCTCTCTCTCTCTCTCTCTCTCTCTCTCTCTCTCTCTCTCTCTCTCTCTCTCTCTCTCTCTCTCTCTCTCGATCTCTCTCTCTCTCGCTCTCTCTCTCGATCGACATGCACATAGAAGAAAAGAATAGCAGGAAACAAAATCTGGTTTGTGGTCCAACCGTAATTGTGTACGACTCCCATTTTAGTGACGTCATTTCCTTCCTTCACAGGAAGTCTGTAGTGAGTGTGAACAGGAGGTATAGCGGAGAGGAATCATTCTGCTGTCTTATTTTGTTGACATGTTTGTAGTACACACACACACTCACACACACTATGACCTAATGAGAATAATTACCTTCAGGTTCTTGTGGTTCTGTCCTAAACAGTCTTATTTTAATATCATAGCGATTCTATATTTTCATTTTAATTTCAATTTAAGTTTTAGTAGTTTTTTTAAAACATTTTTTTAATTTTTTTATTAAATATGTCTGTGTAGTTTTCTATCATGTTAAACTGGCTGTTGATGCTTATAAAATTATGAAATAATAATAATAATAATAATAATAATAAATATAAACATTTCATCTTGTTTTTAAGTTAATGTTTATTTTTATTTTTTATGCAGGGCCATACACAGGTTAATTACAGAGGTCAGATAATAGAGTTTAATAGAGTTTGCACAGCCCGATAACAGATACTTAAACATTAGAATCAGGTTAAATGTTGCATTGAATGATTCACAGTGCATACTGATACAGAAGAGGCTATGTTTAATGCTACTGTACTGATAATGGTGAAATTCTTGGAACAATGATGACCAGCTGGAAACACTACAATAAGGTCCCATTAGTTAATGTTTGTTAATGTATTAACTAATATTAACTCACGAGCAATATATTATTATTATTTTTTACAGTAATTATTCTTTGTTAACATTAGTTAATAAAAGTGCAACTGTTCATTGTTAGTTCATTTTAGCTCAGGTTCATTAAATATTACCAGATACATCTTTTGATTTTAGCAAAACATTAGTAGCTAAATGTTGAAATTGACATCAACTGAATCTGAATCCGCATGCTCCAATGCTAAAATTTTGCTATATCCTAATCGTTAAAGGTGCCCTAGAATGGAAAACTGTATTTACCTTGGCATAGTTGAATAATAAGAGTTCTGTACACAGAACTAACATACCATGAGTCTCAAACACCATTGCTTCCTCATTCATAAGTAAATCTTGTGCTTGAAAAAGATCACTGAAAAACGTAACGTAGACTGTGACACGTAACAGTCGGGATCATTAATATTTACGCCTCCCCAAATTTGCATATAACCAGCCCATGTTCAAGGCCAGGCAATATTAATGTGGATCGAATCAATAGATGTTCTGCAGGTATTGTGAAGGAGCGTTCATGCTTGCGGTTGCCAGATTTCAGTAATTTAAATCTCCCCCAATCAGAGCTTTTCTGATAAAAGAACATGTATTCTATCCGGTGTTTTACTTAAACGTGCAATCTGGCAACCATGTGCATGCAAGCGTGCGGGTGATCAGAAAACACCAATAAACAAGTAATTAATTTAATTAATTAATTTAATAATTTCAGCAAATCTCCATTTGAGATTTTCTGCTTAAAGTGTCATTCAGCCGGTCTGTGTTCTGTCACGACTCACCGAGCCGCTTGTGCTGTTTGCCGAATAACTGCACTTGTGTGAGCTGCTGAAATGAGCCAATCAGAGCAGAGCTCAACATTATTATTCATGCCCTTCCAAATAAGGCAAAAACAGACCTGAACAGAATTTCATTCTATGGACAATTTCTAGGGTTGTAAATGGACATGTAAAACCGTATTTTTTCCCTTAAATAAGCCACATACCCTCTATGTAGATATCAGAGAACAATTTAAAATATTGTTTCAACTCATTCTAGGCACCTTTAACATGTATTCATTACTTCAATGAGCAAATTGTTTCTGCCTTAAATTAATACGTTGTTTAAATTAATACTTTGTTAGCTAACTCCGTACATTTCTGAAATGCATAATTTGGACAGTCACCTCTGATAACAGATCACTCTAAATTGTAATGTAGACACATGCATTTTCTGTAAAGCTGCTTTGAAAAGATATGTATTGTGAAAACGCTATACAAATAAATTTGAATTGAATTAACTAAGATTAACAAATGCTTTAGAAGTAGGCCCATTGTTCATGTTAACTAAATAATTAACTAATGTGAGCGATTGGAACCTTATTGTAAATGTTACCGAAAAAGTGTAAACAAATGTTTAAAAATAAATAGCCTGTAAGTCTTTAAGTAGCCTATTTTAATTTAAGTATTTGGTGCTGTACACCAAAGCGAATACTAAAATCTGTTTGAAATATTTAAATGCTGTTCAGAAACAGAAAGTAGCGAAGCTACCAGGTAACATCATCTGCTACATTTGGGGTCCTACGAATGAGCGTCTTCTGATTTTGATGCTTCCTGGTGTGGTGCAAATGCACGGTCAGCATTTCTGCTGTTCTATTAGTGCCATCTACTGTCAGAAAATGAATGTTATGTGCATTTTCATTAAGCGCGTCTCCTTCACTTGTTCCATTGTCATGCTTCTCATCTGTGTTGGGCTTGCTTCAGAGTGTGCATTAATGTTTCTTATCTCGCCATGTTGACCGTTACAAATTGCAATGAATCACATTAATTATAGCCTATATTTTCAATTAAAAATAGCTAAATTAAAGTTTATTAGTTTGCATTTATATTGTAAAACAGTATAATATTAAATATTAACAATATTAAATGTTGAGTTTATCTTGCACTTTTTGACCATTTACTGAAGCATCACACTGGAATTCATCATCAGCATCTAGCAGCTTCTGTGAACATTAAGCCTGCCTACTTTAATTTGATTGGTCATGTCAAACATTTTGATATTGACTAGCGCTGTTAGACTGAAGGACATGACAGCTCAGATGAGAAGGTCGGTTATCTCGGTGTTGTGCAATATACAAGCAGCACCAAAGTAGAGTTAATATTAGGCAATTATTTCACAACCTTTATTATACACCTCTGGAAAAATACAGAGGTCCATACCTCAATGGTGGGTACAGCTCTGTTTTTATGGTTTTAGTTTTAGTTAAATAACCATTGTCCACAATATGACAGTGAAGGAAATATGACACTGTACTGTATTGCATTTTGGTTGTTAATCTTTATGTAACTGTAAACCAATGTAAAAGAAAACCCTTCCACAGATGTTAAGAGGCACACACACACATGACTTTTAACACACACATACAAGGATTTGACAGAAATCAATAACCGATCCTGAGGCGATCTCTCTTTTTATATTTTCCTTTCATGCCTTTTGCTTTCTTTTTCTCAGTGTCAAACTGCATTTATCCACTACTATAAGATCCTCCTCCTACCTGCTCTCCTGTTACAAGTGTGTTTGAACAGTCACAAACTCATTGTTCTCTCTCTCTCTGTGTGTGTGTGTGTGTTTTTACAATTGCGTCATATGTTTCTGTGACCTCAGTTATACATTTTATCATTAGCCAGTTCTATACAGAGATTATTTTCAAATAACCCCTCCAACTCAAGGCAGCCATTTGTCTGTAAGTGACATTTCTGAACAAAACTAGATGGACTACTGATCTGATCTGCAACTGTCAGCTGCTTTTTCCAGTGTTAGAGATCACATTTTCTTCTAGAGCCTCTATCAGAGAGAGAAAAACAGATTGTGAGATAGATGTAAAGTAGTAAGGTAAAAAAAACAATCAGGCACCTGGAGGGGCAGCTACATTTGGGGTCCTAGGAATGAGTCTCTTCTGAGTTTGACACTTCCTGGTGTGGTGTAATGTTTGTGAGTGTAACCGGCAGCTAGAGCGTATGTGTATGCGCCTGCATAGGCGCGAGTGTGAGTGCAAGAGACAGCCACCGTGGGAGGAGAACAAGAGATGAGCGCTTGAGAGAGTGAAAGACATGAAGAGAGGACTGAAGGAATACTCTTTGCTTTATGGCTCTGCTTAGACTGGGACTGTAAGAACTTCTTGAGAGAGAGAGAGAGAGAGAGAGGGAGAGAGGGAGAGAGGAAGGAAAGAGAGGGGGTGGGGAGGAATGTTGGGGTTTGCTTATAGGATTAAGTGTCTTGAAGGCGGATGGGAAGCGGATCACACATGGAAGTCTGCAAGGATCTGGAGCACTGAGCGCTGTTCGTGTTGTCCTCCCTCTCTTTCTGAGAGGCAGAGAACAGGATGGTGCTACCCTTCTCTTCTAGTTTTTCTTGTCATGAGAACTCTCTGACTGCATGACTTTGGGATTGGTTACGATATTTTGATTGACGGCCAAGGCTCCTGATGGAGCAGGAGCTAGGAGCAGGTTCGCAGGACAGGGAAGAGGTCACAACCTCTCTGGCCTCCACGTCTGCTTCTTCATCCAATTCTGACCTCCCTTCCAACCCCTTGCCTGAGGGTGAAAGAGTCGCGGTGGGTCGCCGGCATAGCAGCAGGACTTTTTCAGGGTTACGGCTGTTTGGAAGGAGGTGAGTCGAACACGCACCTGATGAGTGCGTTCTGAGCTCACCATAGTCCACTTGTGTTTGTCTATATGTAGATGTAAAGGAAGATTGTATTTATGAGAACTTGCGGAGACTGTGTGTGCGGGTGCTAAAGTTTCCATTCAATGTTTCCATCTCAGACCTGAGCCCTGTAATGTGTATTTGCAGTAACAACGTGTCTGTAACGCAGTGCATGTTACCTAACCAGAATGTGGCTGTGTGTTTTGTGTTCACTGTTTGTGTTGTGTTCAGGCTGGGCTTAGTTCTTGTGTTCTGGTAGTGACAGCTAATCTATAAAACAAAAAATGATCAGCAGCATATTTGATTATCAATTATTTACATCTGTGCACTGTTCATGAAAAACATGTTACTATTTTACAGTAGTGAATAACACACTATAGACTAAAGAAATCTGGAAAAACGGTGGCTGCAGCGGAGTAAGCTACTGAAAAGTGCACAACCCAAGTTGTTCTAAACATTAGAAATCATCTAAAAATAATTAAAAATATTTATTGTTAGACATTTAATGTTTAAGTTTTGATTTCTACTTGTAACACAATACACATATTTTTATGAGAGCACTAAATGGATCATTTTAATGCAGTTTATGTTCAGGTGATTGAATTTGTGTTCCTTCTACAATGTACCAGTTAAAATTTTGTATGTGCTTTTGCTATTCTGAATTATCATTTATAATTTAGTGATTTTTAACTTCTACTTGCAGATAAGCAATCAGTTTAAATTGTAACCCTTTTTTGCACAGAATGTTTATTTGCACATAGCTTTTAGGGATACATTTACTATATTTGTTTTCTATTTCTGCGGCATTGCAGTGTACAGCTCGGATACTGATTTGTGTTTTGTATAATTCTAAAATATTTTAATTTGAGCTATATATCATTGTGCATTACTTTAATATGCAAGCAACAATAGATAATTTTCCTCAGATGCTGAAAATCTAGAGAGAGTCTTCCCACTCGCACTTTTAATTGCCTGTGATTTGTGATTTTAATTTGGTCATGTCTGATGTGGACAGACAAATTGCATTGTGTCTGGTTAGGACACTTTATTAGGCTGGCCATCCATCCAGGGTGTTTCCCTGCCTTCAGCCTGAGATGCTGGGATAGGCTTCAGCACCCCTGTGACCCTACACAGGACAAGCCGTTCTGAGAATAGCTTTAAGGATGGATGGGTTTGGGTTTGTCAACTTTGGGTTAGTCATTCTTTTATTTTTAATCTGGTTTCTTCCTGTCCATCAAACGGTTTCAAAGAGCAAACAGTATAGTGGACTGATAACTGAGTGAGAGAGAGCAGGGGAGAGGTGGATGGTAGGATATGCAAACTCATCCTATCCTCATATCCATGACATGTACATAATGTTGTCGAACATAAAGAGATCACAGAGTGATTAGTTATGTCATAGTGTGGCAGAATGAGAGGATTTGCTTGGCAAAAATGATACACGTTAATGTCAGCTCTATAAGGTTTGACTGAAGCCTTTTCAACATGACAACATTTTTATCACTTCTATTACCGCTCGCCTTCTCAGCACTGCATGTGTTCCCACTGATGAGACAGCTCCTGCTGTGTGCTTTAGTGTGTCAAGCCTATTAATTGATGCAAGAAGATGATCAGAGATGTGAGAAGATGTCAATCAGACTGAATTATTAACTTTCACTGGTAAAGCTCAATTTCTCTGGGATCACTTTATTCTCAGACGGATCACAGTAATAATAAAGACTAGAGCAAGTATATATGTGTGGGTGAAATAAGTGTGTGTTTTTACTGCATGGTGTGTGAGAGATTTACACTCAAGAAATGTAAAATCAGCTTTAAAGATGGTCATAATTTATATTTTTACTTCCTCTGCTCACATGCACCTCTCTCTCTCTCTCTCTCTCTCTCTCTCTCTCTCTCTCTCTCTCTCTCTCTCTCTCTCTCTCTCTCTCTCTCTCTCTCTCTCTCTCTCTCTCTGTTTGTTTACTCTGTCATTTTGTATGTTTACATTTTCATGGCTTTGTAAGCAATCTCAGGCAGGGTTAGTTATGAAACCCCTCCCACTGTTTGTTTTTGTTTACTTTTTTGTTGTTGAATACACAATTAAGTTTACATCTAGAGCCTCTGTGACATCAGAGATGACGTTAACCACAAATAAGAGCGAGTGTGTGTAAATGCATTAACCCTAGTGTACTTTAGGGCATGATGGGATATTTCTGATCGTGTCCTGGAACTCTCTGTGTCACCATGGCAACCCTATGTCAGGCTGGAAGAACTCGGCAGAGACGCATTCATCATGTGAGATCTGGGTCATCTCCACATATAACTCTATGTGACAAATAAGCCATGGGAACATTTGACAATACTGACTCATGTCATGTACTGTATGTGTCAATGTCTGATGTCCTCTGGGACTGCTCATACTTTTATAAGTGTGTATGCAATTTATCTCCGAGGCAATTCACTTCATCAAATTAGCCTACTGCTGCCCCCATATTTGGGCCTAGCTACTGTATATAATGAACGAAAACCTGAATACCATTTTCTCATAACATTATACAATTATAGTATTTATTCCAACAGAACCCTGTTGACAATAGCCACATGCACACTGTAGATAAATTAAATTTTCAATTCACCTTTTACTGCTTAATCCTGTTCTGTACACACAGAGGTCCGTAATTTACAGGAGTGATAACCATATTTACAAAAACCCCATTCTGTCTGTACGAAACTGAACTGAACAACTGGCTGTTAATAATGTATATTAACGCACATTAGACATTGTTTTTGTATGCACAAGAAAAAGCCTCGACTCATTTGTGTTGCTAGATCTTGCTAGAAAAAACACAGCAAATAAGAACAAGCCCATAATAAACCTAAATAAATCAAAATGCTTTAGATTGAAAATAAGACCAAAATATAGCTGCAAGCAGCATTTAGCAGGGCCAAGCACAAAAAAGGCACGAGTCATGCGAGGATGTCTGGGAATGGTAGCATCAGACCAACTGCAACAATGAGTAATTAAAGACATTTTTAGGCAAAAAATTATAAATACAATAATTAATATTATTTAAATGCTTATCACATTTGACCATTAGGTGGCGCTGTTACAAAATCAATGTGAGGTGACACTGACACATACAAAGGTTGGTGTCAATTTGCCAAATCATTGCAGAGTTACAGCCTTATAATCATTTTGGATTCATGCCATCAATTTTGTTGTTGCCGGCATGATGCGAAGATGATCTGAGGCAATTTTGGTGAAAATTGAACCAACGGTCCAGGATGAGTTTAAACAAGTATGTTTTCAACTAAATTCAAAATGGCATACAACAGTTTTGACCAAATATGGCATAATTTGTATTGTTGTTCTTGATATGACTCGGAATACATCAAGACTAGTTTAATTAAAAATGATTTATCATTATTAGCATTATTAGCTAAATTATTTTAAAATTTCATTTTAATTTGACCACAAGTTGGCACTGTCTTGAACTTTTGACTCGATATGGGACAATTGGGTATCGTTAAACGCCATATACTCCACTGCATCAAAAGAGACCAGTTTTATGATTTCTTTTGAAGAAATCGTAATCATCTTCTTTTGGCTTGCTCAGTTGGGGACACTTAAATTTCAACTATATTACCGATCTGCCCGCATTGACACTATATGAATTGAAATGAGCTGGATAACATCACCGTTTTCTCCAGAGCGGCTGTACAGCCGAATCAAATTCTGTTGCATTATTTTCCTGTTAACACTGTGAAGCTGCTTTGAAACAATTGGACTTGGACTTGCGCTATATAAATAAAGGTGACTTGATGATTTTTGGGCAAACCGCATAATTTTCTCACAAGTTGTTCTATGTGCTGCCATAAACCCAAGAGGAGGAGGAGGAATAATAATAATAATAATAATAATAATAATAAAAACACTAAGATATACAATAGGTTTCTATGCACCTTCGGTGCTTGGCCCCTAGATATTGCGACCCGCAACTGCCCAGTCTAATAACTCCATATACTTGATTGCTTTATAAGCCAAACATCAAGCCCAAAATATGCTTATAATAAGTGGACGTGACAACACTACAAAAGAGCACTCTGCAAAGCAGCGTTGCAGACATAAATAAAACATGACAGTGGTTTTGGTAAAATTGCCTAACATAATGAGTCTTTGATGCCTGCAGTATTATTTTGGTCAAAAACAGTGGATTCCAAACATGCAGGATGCCAGAACATTGCTACGGTTACAGTGGTGTCAATCATCACAGTTTTGGGAGTGACTCGTGTTCCGCACACACACAGAACAATAATTTAGTACTCCCATAAAGGCGGTTGTCACTCCTAAAATTTCACAGTGTGTGCGTGGCCAATGTTTTAAATCAGTCTAAACACTGACCTGTTGCTCATTTTAAGTCTTACAAACATTGGCCTTCTAGGCTTCTACTAGTGATTCACTAAGTCATTATCAAACTGAAGAGTTCAAGACAAATTCATGTACATTTTTAAATGAAATGATGCCATATGTTAATTGCTGTATGCAGCTGTGATTCATTTGGCCTATAGCTGTGGTGTCAAACAGGCAGAATTAAATTTGTGCCAGAACAAACCAGATTTTCCACCTCCAGAATGGGATCTGTCACCTATTTTAGTTCATTTCCCACACACCACTGATTTATGCTCTGACTTGTATGCATGTTTCATTAAAAATTAGACCGTCAATAACTTGAATAATTAGAAGTTATGTAATTCTACTCTGTTAGTGCAATCTCAAAAGTGGTTATGACAAACTAGTGTCAACAGTTTTCTAGATATTATCAAGAAAGAATCAAGCATCAATGCAGTAAACTGGTTGCAGTGTAGGCAGCTTAATTTTCATAGCATGTCCAGCATGCGTTTCATCTCTTTTCCTGTGCACATCTTAAGGGGAACCTTTTCGTTTCTATGTATGCTTGTGATTAATAGGGAGTGAGAGATAGGAAAGGAGGTGGGGAGGCTGGACAAGATGGACAGAAAACACTTGTCTTGAAGTCATTTGTGGCATTATAGCTACAGAATCCTGTGTGGTTGATGGCACATTCAATCGCTCATTTGAAGCAGAGGAACTCTGTATTCTTAAAGCTGGACTGAGAACAGCGTTCCGATTGCACTGCATAAACAAAGCTGAAAAGAGATATGACCGATGAGTGTAATGGTCAGTGCGGTACAGAAGATGATCTGTCCTGTTTTCTCTCTGTGTACTCTTTTTTTTTTTTTCTCTCTCTCTCTCTCTCTCTCTCTCTCTCTCTCTCTCTCTCTCTCTCTCTCTCTCTCTCTCTCTCTCTCTCGCTCTCTCTCTCGCTCTCTCTGTGCTTCACTACACAGTGGCCCATTCAGAAGCCACAGAACTGAGCATCCATCTGTCAGCACCTCACGACCTGCCTTTCTCTGCAAGAAAGACACGGAGTGAAGGAGAGCCAAGGAAGGGTTTTGTCAGTTCATTTAGAATCAGCATGCATTTGTCTATTAATAGCCACGTCTTGCAAATGTGTCTCTGTGGTGTGTATGTGTGAGCTAGCTCAACAGATTGGTGTGGCTGATATATAGCATGGCAGTTAGATGCCATAAATATGTGGTATCACACACAATATGGGCTGCAGTGCAGTGGTGTGACTTTTCCTCAGCTGCAGAGAGAGAGATGAAGTGAAACTAATAAAGGAAGGTAATTGTAAAGAGTAGAGACTCTTGTTAATCTGTCAGTGTCGAACAGAAATGCAGCATGGCATCAAAGCAATCCTAACTTGTATGGTGCACTAGTGGAGATCAGGAATGAGGTGCACCTCAGAACCCTTAAAACATTGAAGAAATACACTACTGTTAAAAAAAAATCAGTAAAACTGTTGGCACCGATAGCCTTGTGGGCACCACGTCGACATATAGCGCCGTTGCGCTTTCCGTGACCTGACCTGATATTTGGGTGACCTTGGGTGATATTGACCTTTTTCAAGTCCTGGCTTGCGGACCCTTCCCAATCGCCTCCTCTTACTGTCCTATCATAATAAAGGCAAAAATGGCAAAATAAAACGCTTTAAAAAATGTCTGTTTTGCTGTGTTTTAAGAGAAATTGAGTCTTCAGCATAATTACTCCAGTCTTCAGTGTCACATGATCCTTCAGAAATCATTGTAATGCTGATTTGGTGCTGCAGAAACATGTCATTATTATCAATGTTGAAAACAGTTGTGCTGCTTAATATGTTTGTGAAAACCATGATCATTTATTTTCAAAGGATTCCTTGCTGAATAGAAAGTTCAAAAGAACAGCATTTATTTTAAATAGACTTTTTTCATACCTCTTCACATCTTTTGTGACATTATAAATGTCCTACTGACCCCAGACTTTTAAATGGTAGTGTCAATTCATTGAAAATCACTAATATGCTATATTTGCTGTTAAATAAATTATCAGTTTAAAAATAAAGTGTAAATATATAACAACAAATTGCAACTTGTTTTATTTTTATTAATTACAACATTTTAGCAGATTGTGCGCATTATATTTGATGGTTTGACTAACCGTATTGAGTTTTAGCTGGTAAAGAAACTTTTTTTTTTTTTTTTTATAGGCAGGCTGCTTCTCTTTTTCTATGATGCAGACAGCACCATAAAGCAGCCGAAGCGAGAGGGGGCGTTGAAGAATAGTGCTGGGAGCTTACCTGCTAAGGTCACAATTCAGATAGTGGGCCCCAACACTGTGAAAATGCCGCGGTTGAGTGCGAGAGGAGGTGTGCATCTCACTGTAAGCATGTGGGCCTCCCAGAGAACCATATACTGTAGGCGGCTGTCGATATCTTACTGGTAACATGGAAATCTGTGCACAAATCCTGCATAGTAATTGTAATTTCCATCAAAGTAGCTTTAAGTGAAGTCTTCAGTCAACTGTTTTTATTTATTTTTTTATTTTTTTATTTAAAAATTATTTTGGGGGTTTGCACATAATGCTTGTTGCGTTTCTTAAAGTATTTTGTATGTGCCAAAACCAATTTTAGTTGCATTTGTCACTTCTTTGACTTTGTTAGACAGAACAGGAGGAGACAGGAAGTCAGTAGAGTAGGAAGCAATGGGAGAGGTGAGCAGGATTGGGATAGGACTCAAACTTGGGACACCTGAAGTGCTACTGCATCATATAGTATGTCAGTGCACTGTCCACAAGGCTATGGCTCTGAAAAAATTGTATTGTCAGTTGGTAAGAGTTAAACGTAGCCAGTAAAGCAGGATCTGAAATGCCTATGAAACAACCATCTTAGTTCGCTGCTGAAACATGACTGAAACATGAAAAATTATTCTGTTACAAATTACTGGAGCTCTTGGACAATGTATTAACTAAACCTAAACCTGCTCTGCCTGATTTTGATTAGGTATGAAGTGCTTTGCTTTTTAAAAAAAAAATTGTATTGCTCAGTGTTAAACTGAATTAAAGCATCAACTAAACACACACACAAAAGACAAATGCTACAGACAGAAAGGAAGTCCTGATCTATGAGCTGACTGAGGTAGTAAATCATTGTTCGACATTTGTGTTTTATAGAAGTGCGGTGTGTTTTCATGTGTGTAAAGGTGGGTGGATGTCTGTAGGT
Source organism: Paracanthobrama guichenoti (assembly GCA_018749465.1). Taxonomy (NCBI): domain Eukaryota; kingdom Metazoa; phylum Chordata; class Actinopteri; order Cypriniformes; family Gobionidae; genus Paracanthobrama; species Paracanthobrama guichenoti. The sequence goes on along the minus strand of CM031949.1, from coordinate 17,782,222 downwards.
TAGGGCTCAGACTGAGTTTGTCTGTTCACTGTTACTACTTTCTCTCATCTCGTCTTCTTTCTACCACTCTCTTTTGAATTATTTGATTAAAGTGATTGAATATATTGCACTAAAGAGGATAACATTCTTTGTCATGATTTACAATGATTCAAGCAGAAGCCTAACAACTATTTAACAGAATTAACAGTTTTAAACAACCTTTAAATTTAAATTAAAAACATTTAAATTTTAATTACAATAAAAGGAAACTCAAACTTCAAAAAAGATACAAGAGCTCTATAAAAGTATCAGAAAAGTTGCCTATATGACCTATGCACTTCTGTATATTCCAAGTCATAATAATTGATCATTTAATGTTGTTGTTTTTCATCATAAAAATTATATTGTATTTTGAAAAGTTTCCTTTCAGTAGATGCAAGGAAATGCTTTTTGAGATTACTCCTATTCTGTGCAAAATGTCCACACAACATCCGTGACATACATCCTATTCAGATCTAAAGGGTGTAGTTTTCAATCCATATGCACACAGTCAGGGACTAATGTGTTTTTGTATGTTGTGTGTTTGAGCACACCTGTGTTAGTTTGGTGAAGAAGAGGTGTGTCCGTGTCATTAATGACAGCATTTTCTGCCTTTCTGTCATGCGTAAGAATAAACACCTCCTTTTAATGTGTGATACTCAAGTAAATATCAGTGTTATGGAATTAAATGTCATGTTTGGAAATGCTTGAAATACAGCTGGTCTAAACATAAAAAGAAATCGCTAGTGTTTGGACAGTTTGATTTCAAGCGAATCAATATTCCTCTCTCTTTCTCTCCCTCTTACTCTCTCACTGGTTCTCTGAATCATCTGTCATAGGTAAGTATCCATGTCTGTTTGAAAGGATCCGTTCTACTGACACAGTCTGTGTAAAGGGGAGATCTTGTGTGTGTGTGTGTGTGTGTGTGTGTGTATCAGGAGTAAAGTGCCTGTCCTCATTAATATTTATTCCACTTTTTCACCCTACCACAGGATTTTTGCAATATCAAAATTTTAGTAGTTTACACCAATAGCAATGAAACCACACAATTCTCCACACTATTATACCACAACAAAAATCAAAATAAGTTATATCAAAATAAGTTAGAAAAATATTTTGTAGTGCACTGTGAAAGAGCAACATAGTTGCACAGTAGATCATATGTATTACCATCCAAGTGTTTCTCAGTTAAATAAACATACAGAAGCATTTAAAGCAGGGACTAAAATTAACAATCACCAAGCGCCAAATGCTAGTAAAAAAAATGTCATTGGCGAGTATATGAAATGGTGTTGATCGCTAGTTAACCTGTTAACGTTTTTATGAATTCTAACAACGCAAAATTGTGAGAACATGAACAAAAGTGAATGACACTTGGTCAATGCTGCATCATCATGAAAGTTTAAGCCATGCCAATTTAAATATTCAAATCTTGGCAAGTATCCTTGTAAACATAATCAGATGTGTCTTAAAGGGGTGGTTGATGATGATTTCACTTTTTAGTTTGTGTGTAATGTTGCTGTTTGAGCATAAACAATATCTGCAACGTTACAACGCTCAAAGTTCAAACCAAAGAGAGATATTTCTTTTTAAAGAAATCTCTTTTTAAGGACTACAACAAACAGCTGGTAGGTACTACAGCAAGCTTCTTCACGTGTTAGTGACATCACTAGCACTAAAATTTAAATAAACCCTGCCCCTGGGAACACGCAACAAAGGGGGTGAGACCGTTAAGAAGAGGAAGAGTTGTTGTAGTATGGAGTCTACTTAAGCTGTCGCATCTGTCTTTTCACATTTATTGCAATACAGTATGAAACACAAATGTAATATAGCATGTCATAAAAGTAAGATGACAACATAAGTTATAACTGTAATAACTTTAACTATATTGTTCTATCTTCTTGCAGCATATACAAACCCGATTCCAAAAAAGTTGGGACACTGTACAAATTGTGAATAAAAACAGAATGCAATGATGTGGAAGTTTCAAATTTCAATATTTTATTCAGAATACAACAGAGATGACATATCAAATGTTTAAACTGAGAAAATTTATCATTTTAAGGGAAAAATAAGTTGATTTTAAATTTCATGGCATCAACACATCTCAAAAAAGTTGGGACAAGGCCATGTTTCCCACTGTGTGGCATCCCCTCTTCTTTTTATAACAGTCTGCAAACGTCTGGGGACTGAGGAGACAAGTTGCTCAAGTTTAGGAATAGGAATGTTGTCCCATTCTTGTCTAATACAGGCTTCTAGTTGCTCAACTGTCTTAGGTCTTCTTTGTCGCATCTTCCTCTTTATGATGCGCCAAATGTTTTCTATGGGTGAAAGATCTGGACTGCAGGCTGGCCATTTCAGTACCCGGATCCTTCTTCTACGCAGCCATGATGTTGTAATTGATGCAGTATGTGGTCTGGCATTGTCATGTTGGAAAATGCAAGGTCTTCCCTGAAAGAGACGACGTCTGGATGGGAGCATATGTTGTTCTAGAACTTGGATATACCTTTCAGCATTGATGGTGCCTTTCCAGATGTGTAAGCTGCCCATGCCACACGCACTCATGCAACCCCATACCATCAGAGATGCAGGCTTCTGAACTGAGCGCTGATAACAACTTGGGTTGTCCTTGTCCTCTTTAGTCCGGATGACATGGCGTCCCAGTTTTCCAAAAAGAACTTCAAGTTTTGATTGGTCCGACCACAGAACAGTTTTCCACTTTGCCGCAGTCCATTTTAAATGAACCTTGGCCCAGAGAAAACGCCTGCGCTTCTGGATTATGTTTAGATATGGCTTCTTTTTTGACCTATAGAGTTTTAGCCGGCAACGGTGAATGGCACGGTGGATTGTGTTCACCGACAATGTTTTCTGGAAGTATTCCTGAGCCCATGTTGTGATTTCCATTACAGTAGCATTCCTGTATGTGATGCAATGCCGTCTAAGGGCCCGAAGATCACGGGCATCCAGTATGGTTTTCCAGCCTTGACCCTTACGCACAGAGATTGTTCCAGATTCTCTGAATCTTTAGATGATATTATGCACTGTAGATGATGATAACTTCAAACTCTTTGCAATTTTTCTCTGAGAAAACTTTCTCTTTCTGATATTGCTCCACTATTTTTGGCCGCAGCATTGGGGGAATTGGTGATCCTCTGCCCATCTTGACTTCTGAGAGACACTGCCACTCTGAGAGGCTCTTTTATACCCAATCATGTTGCCAATTGACCTAATAAGTTGCAAATTGGTCCTCCAGCTGTTCCTTATATGTACGTTTAACTTTTCCGGCCTCTTATTGCTACCTGTCCCAACTTTTTTGGAATGTATAGCTCTCATGAAATCCAATATTTGGCATGACATTTCAAAATGTCTCACTTTTAACATTTGATATGTTATCTATATTCTGTTGTGAATAAGTTTATGAGAGTTGTAAATTATTGCATTCCTTTTTTATTCACAATTTGTAGTGTTCCAACTTTTTTGGAATTGGAGTTTGTATTCTCTGGCTCTGTGCATCTTACAACAGTTCCCACACCAGCAATTTTATGGATTATCATGACAAAATATGCCAGTCAATGACTTGAAGATAATTAATTCCACGTCAGCTACATAAATTCATCAACTAACCATTCAGAAATGTCCTGTTGCATTCTACATGTTGTCACTTCTTCTTGAGTCTCAATCATTGTCCGTCTCTGGTTTGAACATAAAAGGCTGAACAGTTTCTGACCTTTTCAGTCCACGTGTGCATGAGGTAATCAAAGCTGCTATCACAAGCAAGCAAGCAGCAGCTCATTTGCATTTAAAGGGGCACACAAAACTGTGATTTTGCTAACCATCAAAAGTGACAATTTTAACATACTATAAAAATTATCTGTGGGGTATTTTGAGCTAAAACTTCATACACACTCTGGGGACATCAGAGACATTTTACATCTTGTAAAAAGATGCATTATAGGACCCCTTTAACTGAATGTAAACAAATAAATAAACAGAAATAAAATGGATTTTTAAGTGTATTGGATCCTTGCATTAGCTATTATAGTGACAGCAGCCTAATAGTCCTGCAGCTGTCTGTGTTTTTAAAGGGTTTCTTCAGCGCCGAGAAGATGTATGTAGTAGAAATGTGAAATTATTTTTTTTATTTGGTGCCTTCTAGACTGAGCTCATGTGGATGAAAGACAACAACTCCCAGAATGCACTTGCTTCGCTGCCCTACGAGGCCACTCCCAAAGCCACTGCTATTCGAATATACTACTGGATTTCTACTGATACAAAGCTTAATGCTAATCGCTGAAGTAACCATTTAATGCTAATTAAAAACAAAAGACGAAGAGATAATCGCTCATTGCTCTTGACTGAATAACTTTTGTGAATTTAATAAGGATTAATGTTGCATGGCTGGTAAAAAAAAAATATATATATAAATAAATACATTTTATTTTTTAAAGTTTCTGGCCATTGGCAGGTGTGGCAAAAAGTTTTAAAGTTGTTTTTGTTTTTTTGGTTTTTTTATGCCCTGGATACATCACAGTGAAATGTGATTGCATTCCATTCCAACGGTTTGGTACCAAACTACTGGTGTTTTTGACATCACTGCTCTTCCACTGGGAATAGCAGCCATCTGCCACTGCAACAGCCTCTGATCTTGTTCCCCATTAACACACACACACACACACACACACACACACACACACACACACACACACACAGACAGTGATGCTCGCAATAAGGTCAACAGCCACTATATTCACCTTTTCTCGTTTTTCCATATCCATCCCTGTCTTATTGAAGGGTCAAAGGTCAAAGATAAAGGGACACCAAAATAACAAAAACACAGCAAATCATCTGATTTTCCAGGGCTTAGGGTTTTGAAGTAATTTAAAGTCCTGTCTTTTTGTGTCTGTTTTTTTGTTTTTTGTTTTTGCAAGTGGAGTGTACCTTTTTTACATACCTGATTATTTTTCACTGTTGGATTTGTTTTGTGTTACTCCTGTTGAAACCGGTGCACTGGAACTGGGTGTACAACAATTATAAGGAAAAAAAAGATCTGTTGGAAAAAATGAGATGGATAAAAAGAAGTGTATTAATTTTTTTTTTTTTTTTTTTTTATACTATCTATTGACCATGTTTAAAATCTCATTACTATCTCAAGGATGAAGCACGGATGCTGGTTCTGGCCTGTTAAGTGTTATTTGTTAGATGGATTTTGTCTCTTGATGTAACCTGACAGAATCAGGGTGATCAATATCTACCACTTCTCAACAGCGAGGGATCTTGGTCATAATCATACATGGATGAATTTCAATTGCACGTTTGCTAAAAGCTCTGATGTCACAGTTAGAATTTGCTTACAGTCATGAAAAATGTTGCTTTTTAACAGCTTGTTAGCTTCCATGATGTGGCCATGGAGTCTCTGTCTCTCCTTCACATTACACCTGTGACTGAGGAGCTAAGAGGACTGTTTGCAGAGCGTTTGCTGTTTTTAAGCATACATGCTGGTTACATTATCATTCTTTCCTAAAGTTGTTGTAAGATGCGCTATGCTACTCCAGAGGGTGTGTATGTGCGTGTTTGCTTATTTATGCCATGTTGAAGCAGCAAAGGAGAAGGCAATGTTGGAGTATTCTTTCCCAAAGAGCAGAAATTAGAAGATAGATAAATCAAGAAAAAATCTGTGTAGAAACAAAACATTAATATAGTTTATAATAAAAAATATTCTTAGGGTTAGCAATAAAATCTAGTTTAGGGTTACTCTATAAAATTACAGTTTTATGAAAACAACAGAGGTCTATTGGGTTCACATTTGGATAATTGGGTAAAAAAAATACTGAATAGGGCTGGGTATCAGTCAATACAGATTTCCAGATTCAAATTCACACTGTCAGTTCACTCTCAGGACATTGTCCTGTTGCGCTACACATTACATATACATTGTGATTTGCTGCCATCTACTGGAGGATGCATGCTGGTAGAATGGATGTGGTACACTACCGTTAAGATGATTGGGGTCGGTAAGATTTTTAAATGTTTTTGAAAAAAGTTTTGCCAATGCTGCTTTTATTTGATCAGAATACAGTACAATATTATTACAATTTAATATAACTGTTTTCTCTTTAGTCTAACACAATCCTTCAGAAATAATTCTAATATGCTGATTTGATTGGATTTTTTTTTGGAGGATTCTTTGAATAGAAAGTTCAAAAGAACAGTATTTATTAGATTTGTTTTTCTTTACTACTTTTGAATGTTAGTCTTTAAGTTTCATTGCTTTTGCGAAAACTCAGCGTCTATTGATGATCATTTTGAGAGGAGTCTGATATGAGCACACAGGAACAGAATGATACACATTAAAGGGGTTATGAACTGAGTTTTTCATGATGTTTCCTGAGGTGCACTTATAATGTTAGAATGCTTTTAACATCAAAAATTGTCATAATTTATAAATAAAAGGTGTTTTCCTACCCTGATTTTAGCCCTCTGGTTTGAACGCTCTGTTTTAAGGCCCATGTCTGGTGTGAGACTTAAGTGTAAATGCCCAGTGCTGTGATTGGCTAACGTCTTTCCATTTGAAATAGTATTACTCTCTCTTTTATCGTGTTTTTCTCATGGTTAACTAACCATTTTTACATTTAAAAATGGTTGCATTACATTTAGATCTATGGCAGTGGTTCCCAACCATGTTCCTGGAGGCCCACCAACAGTGCACATTTTGCAAAAATGAACATCTGACTGTTTATGAATCATTACATTTCAGATCAGGCATTAGAATGAACAGTAACTTACATGTTGCATTACTGTTGAGTCCAGGCACTGCACAATATTTTGTAATCCTCAACAGCATGTTTATTGCTTGGTAGCTCGATCTGGTTTAACGCTAGACCTATGTTACATGTGCAAATTGGTGGGCGGGGCTAAACAGGCAGTGATGAAGTAGGCGTTGATATTCTTCTGCAGAGGCGGTGTTTCACCACACTCAAACGTCACAGCCTGGCACATTCTGAGATCTCTCGTTTGCTGGGCCTGGTGTCTATAAAAGCTTTTCTTTGACTAACAAGGACATTTTCAAATCTGAAACTTACAGGATATTCTTATATCACGATGAACTTTTATATATCAAAGACTGAAATGAAAAGTTGATTTTTCAATACATGACTCCTTTAAACCAAAACCTCAAGACTCAGGCAGGCACACTGTTATGCCTGTAATGCCAGCTTCTGACCAGCAGATGCCTCCCTTTCTCAATATCTGCAGCAACCTGTGTGTGGGTCTGTGCTCATACATGGGTGTGTGCCGAGACCCACAGCTGGCTGATTGTATGTGGAGATTGGGTTGTCAGCGGAAATATGACTGACAGCTGGTCTTAGTTGGTAGCTCAGATGACTATCAGGTATTGATGTGTCTTGTGACACCCAGACAGAACCAGTGACAGTTGCTGTGGGAGACAAGTAAGCGACGTCCAAGACAGCACGTTCTGTTCACACATGACAAAATAAATATACAGACAGACTTTGCTTCTGTTCCTTGTTTGCATGGTGACTCATGCTCCCTCTCATTCCTCCCACTCCTGCACTCAGAGATGGAGTTCTAAATATAATCCCCTTGTCTGGTTTATGAAATGCTAATGTAAAACCCTTCTGTCTTGAACTATCAAGACTATCAAACCACCGTGTCTAATTCATGTCTGTTGAGCAGTGTAGCATTAGCAGCCACAAATACTCTGAGCAGCACCTTTACCATATATGGTGGAGGCATACGCGTACATCGAAGTTTATCAAACGGCTCTTTGGTTAAGCCTCTGCATAGAACAGACTCTGTTTGTGTGTGCACATGCATATCGGCGGAGTCGGGGTGAACAAGTGTGTGGGTTCAGCTGTGGGGGAAGGAAGTGTACAGTGTGTGAATGCGTGTGCAGCTGTTTCAGTAAACGCCACTTTTTAGTTTCTGCTGCCAATTACTCATAGCTCACAGCATCCCTTCTATTATGTTAAACATCTGGGTACTTTTTTTATTGTGGGCGCCAAATTGATGCCTAATTGTTATCAGTACAATTCCCCAAAAATCACACTGAAAAACAAAAACCTTTCACATAAAAGGAACAATAACATTAATTAACAGGTTAAATATAAGAATAAATAATTCTTATAAACTGTATAAAAAAAAAGAGAAAAAAAGGAAAAACACTTCTCTGTGCCTTCCTGAAGCTTAAACAGTGAGCCTGGTGCTTGCAACGGCAAAAACATGAGTTTGATTCCCAGCAAACTAAACATGAACTGATAACTAAATATTCTTCACATAAAAGTGTCTGCCAAATACACAAATGTAAATGCCCTCAGAGGGTAGTTAAGAAACAAACAAAATACATGTTTTTATTTTGTGTTTGTGGAGCTGATTTTAACAATAGAAGTTTTGTACGCACATTACACAACACATTAAAGTGTTGACACCTTGCAGGCATGTTTATGACTCTAAAAGAAAAAAGAAATCACAAAATGTCAAGAAAAACAGTTAAATGGTGTTTCTGACAACTAATACATCTAAATAGCAAATAGGTAACAACAATAGTATAAGGGTTTCTTTCCTTCTTGAAAAATGTCAGTTTCTCGATTAGGCTTCTTGTGCATTTTTGGAAACAAAACCTATGAAACCGAGCATAGCTGCATATATGCAAGTGTGTTTTTTTGTGTTAGATGCAGTAAACCGCTCTGTCTGAGAAAGATCTATCAGTCATCATAGGATAAAAAAGCTGTTGCGGTCAAACCACACAGGCAGCGCCCTGACGCGCACACATACTGCTTGTGGCAGTAGCATCACACTCCGATCAAAGGTACTGTTGCCGTCTCTGTCACATCAGAGTTAAGAGACCAACACAGTGTACACCCTTTCCCCCGGCACAAACGCATACCCATGTACGCTCACAGACACACACGCACGCACACGCACACATAGACACATATATAGCTGGCTTGAGGATGTTTGTGGTTGATGTCCTCCCCATAGGAAACTGGGTGCGTGTTTGTGCATAAAATAGTAACCTTGCTCTTGGGTCGGTGGGGGAGTCAAGAGGATGTTAGTTGTTTAAAACTGGCAGTCTGTGGTAATTGGGTGCCTCTTTCTTGCTGTTGCAGATTAACATTTAGAGACAATATACAAGTAAACCATTAGTTGATTGATTTCATACAAAGTGTAAAAGCTCTGAGGCACTTTCAGAAACTTTGCTGTTGGTTTAATCAATCTGTCCAGTGCGACACAGTGAGGGACTGGACTATATGTTTGTCCAACCAATAAAAGGGAGTGTTTGGGGAAATTTTGTGTGTGTGGTCAAAATTAGTTTGGTGCAGAAATTATACACTTCACCTTTAACTCATTATAAAAAGTTAATTGAATTATTAAATTATAATATACACTCACCTAAAGGATTATTAGGAACACCTGTTCAATTTCTCATTAATGCAATTATCTAATCAACCAATCACATGGCAGTTGCGTCAATGCATTTAGGGGTGTGGTCCTGGTCAAGACAATCTCCTGAACTCCAAACTGATTGTCAGAATGGGAAAGAAAGGTGATTTAAGCAATTTTGAGCGTGGCATGGTTGTTGGTGCCAGACGGGCCGGTCTGAGTATTTCACAATCTGCTCAGTTACTGGGATTTTCACACACAACCATTTCTAGGGTTTACAAAGAATGGTGTGAAAAGGGAAAAACATCCAGTATGCGGCAGTCCTGTGGGCGAAAATGCCTTGTTGATGCTAGAGGTCAGAGGAGAGTGGGCTGACTGATTCAAGCTGATAGAAGAGCAACTGCCGAGGTATGCAGCAAAGCATTTGTGAAGCCACAACACGCACAACCTTGAGGCAGATGGGCTACAACAGCAGAAGACCCCACCGGGTACCACTCATCTCCACTGCAAATAGGAAAAAGAGGCTACAAGACCCCACCGGGTACCACTCATCTCCACTACAAATAGGAAAAAGAGGCTACAATTTGCACAAGCTCACCAAAATTGGACAGTTGAAGACTGGAAAAATGTTTCATCATGCCTTGTTACCACTGTGCAGGCTGGTGGTGGTGGTGTAATGGTGTGGGGGATGTTTTCTTGGCACACTTTAGGCCCCTTAGTGCCAATTGGGCATCATTTAAATGCCACGGCCTACCTGAGCATTGTTTCTGATCATGTCCATGCCTTTATGACCACCATGTACCCATTCTCTGATGGCTACTTCCACCAGGATAATGCACCATGTCACAAAGCTCGAATCATTTCAAATTGGTTTCTTGAACATGACAATGAGTTCACTGCACTAAAATGGCCCCCACAGTCACCAGATCTCAACCCAATAGAGCATCTTTGGGATGTGGTGGAACGGGAGCTTCATGCCCTGGATGTGCATCCCACAAATCTCCATCAACTGCAAGATGCTATCCTATCAATATGGGCCAACATTTCTAAAGAATGCTTTCAGCACCTTGTTGAATCAATGCCACGTAGAATTAAGGCAGTTCTGAAGGCGAAAGGGGGTCAAACAAGTATTAGTATGGTGTTCCTAATAATCCTTTAGGTGAGTGTAGCTGCATATTGCTGTGGGACGCTAAACTTAATTATGAGTTTAAAATAGATTCACAGTGCCTAAATTAATAATTCTCCCAAAAATAAGTATTTTTCATTTAGTCACTTTCATGTCATTCCAAATCTGTAGGACTGACTTTCTTCTGTGCAACACAAAAGAAGACATTCTGAAAAATGTCCATAGGAAAGGCAAATGTGTCCCATATTGTTTGGGCCTCAGTGCTCTCCAAAATATCTTTCACTGAAGAAAATATTAATGCAGGTTTGGAATGGAAGAATGTTACTTTTTAGCTGCTCTATCCCTAAGTCAGAGACACAATTGCTGTAGATCCTCTTACTAGGTTGCAAAACTCATTTATTTACATAATAATCATTTCTGGGGGTGTTTGTGTACATATTTACATCTGCTGTATGTTCATGTCAACGTGTTCAGACTGAGCAAACGTTTTCAAGTTTTTGGTTGACTTGATCTACATATATGGGGTGTTTGCGTCAGAGGAAGCGTGCTTCATCAGTGGAATCATGCTGCTGTCTATGATTACTTACTCACTCACACGCTCTCTCTCTCTCTCTCTCTCTCTCTCTCTCTCTCTCTCTCTCTCTCTCTCTCTCTCTCTCTCTCTCTCTCTCTCTCTCTCTCTCTCTCTCTCTCTCTCCCCCTCCCTCCCTCTCTCTCCCGCTTACTTTTTGACCCTCCCACTCTCTTAGGACAGACTGCATGCTCTCTCTTTCCCCATCCCCAGTCAACCTTCTTTCTAATTCAGTTCTCCTCTTTCTCCCTCTTATTCTTATCCCCCTCTCTCTGGTTTTCTGGTGAGAAAAGAAGACATTTGGATGATTTTGACTCTTCCATCAGGTTGTACATTTCTCTGACTATTCTCTCTTGAGAGCTTGAGGTTTTGTTGATCTCTAGAGTTGAGAGTGCAGTGCTGTGTCCTTCAGACTGTGATTTGTGCTAACGGTGCGTGTGGGAGAGTAAGACATGTGAGGTGTATTAGGTGAATCTGATGATTCTCATTTTTTTTTCTGGCAAATCATCTGTAGTTTAGATAGTGACTCTAATCTCATTGCTGTCTGTCTGATTCTGTCATCAACTGTTGCTGCTGTATATAGCAATGTGTTGTATCGCTCTGCGGTTTGTAACTGTACAAAGCCAGGTGTCGTAATCTGTATTATATTTGTTTCAGAGTGAAAAGAGGATATTGCAGGCTGCTGTTGTTGCCAGAACTCTTCCTAGTTCTGACAGTGAAACTCTAAAAATAGTGCAGTAGTGCACGTACACTTGTTTTTGTGTATGTTAATAAGACACCTTGGTATACCACACTGTGAAAATAAAGTTAAGGCTTTTAACAGTCAAGCAAATGATTAAACTGCTGTGTTTGTGCGCGTGTGCGTGTGCGTGTGCGTGTGCGTGTGCGTGTGTGTGTGTGTGTGTGTGTGTGTGTGTGTGTGTGTTTTTGTGTGAAGGAGACAGAGATAATTTCTACTATGCTGACAAAGAGATAATTCAAATATTTATATGCACAAGCTTCTCATTGCAGACTAGATATTTATTTAGAAAAAAGATAACTCTGACTGTAAATTCTGATTTGTACATTTAAGCAATATGGTACGAGAGGCTCAGATTATAGTCAAACCTGAAGGCAAGTTAGGCAAGTTAGGCAAGTAAATTTAAGGTTTTACTGAGTTTCCATGGTTAAAAGTTTTTTGGCATTTCCAAGTGCGGTTTTTAGGTACACTGTGAGTTGTACCTAAAATCCCTTTTGGAAGTGACGAAAAACCCTGGAAAGTTACAATCTGGAAAGTTTGTTCTAGGAAATGAGTGCAGACCAAATGAATGGACTGTGACAACATGGGAAGAAATGAGAGAGAGGAACAGTAGCTCAGACAGCATCAAGAATTGAGACATGATGTGACGGCAACACTTACAGCACATATGCTTGGCTACTCAAAGTAAAGTGTTAGTAGAGAATTCCATGCGTTTTATTATTATTTTTTTTTTATATATATATATATATATATATATATATATGTATGTATGTATGTATGTGTGTATATATATATATGTGTGTGTGTGTGTGTGTATATATACACTCACCTAAAGGATTATTAGGAACCTGTTCAATTTCTCATTAATGCAATTATCTAATCAACCAATCACATGGCAGTTGCTTCAATGCATTTAGGGGTGTGGTCCTGGTCAAGACAATCTCCTGAACTCCAAACTGAATGTCAGAATGGGAAAGAAAGGTGATTTAAGCAATTTTGAGCATGGCATGGTTGTTGGTGCCAGACGGGCCGGTCTGAGTATTTCACAATTTGCTCAGTTACTGGGATTTTCACGCACAACCATTTCTAGGGTTTACAAAGAATGGTGTGAAAAGGGAAAAACATCCAGTATGCGGCAGTTCTGTGGGTGAAAATGCCTTGTTGATGCTAGATGTCAGAGGAGAATGGGCCGACTGATTCAAGCTGATAAAGAGCAACTTTGACTGAAATAACCACTCGTTACAACCGAGGTATGCAGCAAAGCATTTGTGAAGCCACAACACGCACAACCTTGAGGCAGATGGGCTACAACAGCAGAAGACCCCACCGGGTACCACTCATCTCCACTGCAAATAGGAAAAAGAGGCTACAATTTGCACAAGCTCCCCAAAATTGGACAGTTGAAGACTGAAAAAATGTTTCCTGGTCTGATGAGTCTCGATTTCTGTTGAGACATTCAGATGGTAGAGTCAGAATTTGGCGTAAACAGAATGAGAACATGGATCCATCATGCCTTGTTACCACTGTGCAGGCTGGTGGTGGTGGTGTAATGGTGTGGGGGATGTTTTCTTGGCATACGTTAGGCCCCTTAGTGCCAATTGGGCATCGTTTAAATGCCACGGCCTACCTGAGCATTGTTTCTGACCATGTCCATCCCTTTATGACCACCATGTACCCATTCTCTGATGGCTACTTCCAGCAGGATAATGCACCATGTCACAAAGCTTAAATCATTTCAAATTGGTTTCTTGAACATGACAGTGTTCAGAGTTAGTCAGAGCACTGTACTAAAATGGCCCCCACAGTCACCAGATCTCAACCCAATAGAGCATCTTTGGGAAGTGGTGGAACGGGAGCTTCGTGCCCTGGATGTGCATCCCACAAATCTCCATCAACTGCAAGATGCTATCCTATCAATAGGCCAACATTTCTAAAGAATGCTTTCAGCACCTTGTTGAATCAATGCCACGTAGAATTAAGGCAGTTCTGAAGGCGAAAGGGGGTCAAACACAGTATTAGTATGGTGTTCCTAATAATCCTTTAGGTGAGTGTATATGTATGTGTATATGTGTGATATTATGTGATATTACATGACATTACATTTTCTAGACATGTTTTTTCATGTGCATGTTTTTAAAAGAAAAATACTTTTGAAATGTTCATTAGTGTTTGTATGTGAACATCTCTATTGATATTTTATTTGGATTTTGACAAATCAAACTATTATTAAAATACAACCCGATTTAGGAATTTACCCAAGATGTTTACTATAAATTAATCAGTTTATCAGATGCTTTCAGTCCAAATTGGGTTATAATCAGGGCTTGACATTAGAGGGTTAGTTCACTCAAAAATGAAAATTAGCCCGTGATTTACTCACCCTCGAGTCATCCTAGGTGTATATGACATTCTTATTTCAGACAAATACAGTCAGAGTTATATTAATAATGTCCTGGCTAATGCAAGCTTTATAATAGCAGTGATTGTTGCTCTGTTTTTGAAGTCCATATAAAATGCATCTGTCCGTCAAATAACATGCTCCACATGGCTCCGGGGGGTTAATAAAGGCCTTCTGAAGCTAAATCCATATTTAAAACTTTATAAAGTAAAGTTTCGGCGATAAGAGAATAGAAATTATGGGTAGACTCAAGACATTGCTCACAAATTCAGTTGTAACATACAAGCTCCCTGCCGTGATCGACACCGCAGAGGTAATAGAGAAGAGGTCGCATCTGACTCATCCACTCAGAAACACACTGAATTGAGTTTTTCACTTGATGTAGTTTCACTGAAATTCACAAAGGGATTTCAGAAAAGGGACACAACAGCCCTTAATCACACACATGGGGTTATTTTTATGTTACACACTTCACAAAGCTGAACGGTGATGTTGAGACAGAGGCAAGGTCAGAGCTTCACGTGTATAATGGCCTGCAACAACAAGACAGAATGCGGTCATGGTCACCAGAATGGGTCTGCTGCAGATGAGCATTTGTGAAACCACTGACAGCTAAAATCAACAACCAAAATTAGGTGTTAATCTCATCAGTGTGGCTCTGCTAGATTGTGTCTCATCTAAGTTTTTGTTTCCCTCATTAAAACGTGCGTGCGTGTGCGTGTGTGTGTGTGTGTGTGTGTGTGTGTCTATCTAGCTATTAATCAACTTTGTAACCATCTCTTTTCCTGTGGTAGATTGGTACATTTTCCCTAACAAGTACAGGTGTGGCATTATCTAATGCATTTGTGTCGAGAAGTGTGACCTTCACTTTACAAACAAAGCAACGTTAGCACAATTAATCTGTGTGTGTGACACAGATCCCAAAACTGCTTCTGTGCTCTCATGTAAATATTTACTCAAGCTGTCTCCCGTCCCTCTCTCTTTTCCCTTTCTCTCTCCCTCTTTCTGTGATGTCTGTGGTGAGCTATGGTAAACTTTAAGGCATGTGAAAGGTGTTTTTACACTGAAAAAGCAGTACATTAATTTGTACAGTACGTCAGCCGTAAATTACCTTTGCAGTTTTCCTTATGTTGCTGAAAATATTTACATTACTGGGTTTTGCAGATTGGTCAAACATGCAATATGTAAATAACCATGAGCACAACCTACATTCACACTTCAGAGTTATTTACACACTAACACAGGAAGTGGAATGTGCGGGTGACATGACATGAATATCAGGACATTTAGTTAATCGTTATCTGTTAATGAAACCTAAGACAATTCATTTTTGTATGTTTTTGTTTTTAATTGTGTGTTGCATAAGCTGTTATTATAATTAATAATAGTATATTACAATTATATACTATGTGTAATTAATAATGTTATTAATAGTATGCATATACTATTATTATAATGAATAATTATTATGATGGTCGCCGGTCATACTGGTCTTAAATACAGTTCACCAAAATATCACAATAAAAAAAGCTAATAATAAATAGCAAACAGATCAAAAAAGTATTATGTTAGAGCAAAATTATGACTTTGCAAAAACACATTACAAAAATTAAATAAATGCAAGAACATATAATAAATACCAAAACAGCTATTTAAAAATATTTGAAATATCTTATTCCATTATTATTGCATTAAATTGTATTGCTCATTCATATTTTCACGTACTGTGTACTTACAGGGTGTCTTGAATGTGTGGTAAAATGGGGATATTTTTGGGGACAGCTCCAGATGTGGACAGGACACCAAAAAGGACCACATCTCTATATATTATTTATCAATGACCCATAAACAACTACAGTGTCTGTGAGCGAGTGAATGGGGGGAGACAACTGACCACAGACAGTTTAAGTGCTTCCTCTTTCCCATGGTCTGGGGCACAGCCCGAGAGGGACAGGACTGTCATAATCACACACATCTCGCACATCACACAAAATCCCTAGTGGCAAACAAAACATTCAGCTGCACACAGAGACTTCAGAATCCTGGTGGATAGACACACATGTGCTCACACGTGCGGTCACATAATGTGAAGCTACACTCACAATATATTACAAAATTAACTTTTTTAATTGGTTTGCACTGATGTGTGTGTTGCAGCCTGCTACAGGCTTTCTGCGAGCTTTGAAATACTGGTTTATCCAATGTAAGAGTTATTTTGTTATTTTGCGTACAATGCTTTTTTTCAAATACCACCATACCGGTGCATAGCTTTAATATTTTTGTAGTGATGCTTTATAGAGGATGAATTAAGAGAGCGGGCTGTTAGACTGTCAGCACAGTAAACGCTCTTCAAGAAATTGTCTCTCTTAATTGATTCCCTTTTCAAGCATCAGCGCTACAGCCATCAAATACTGATTGTGTAACAAATTCACTGCCTTCAGCAGCATATTTCAAGACTATTGCCCGCAGAGTTTAACTACATGCTGTGAGCAGTTTTTCCATTTATAATGCATAATATTTATTGGCATAAAGTATAGGCTAATAATGTCATGCACTATATGTTTATAGATATTTAGAATATTTATTTGTTGAATATTTGTGAAATATGTAAATTGAAGGGCTGCATTCTGTCCTTTTTTGGTCTGAGATATTAAGCCACACTTTTAGGAAAAAAGGTACAAAAGCGGTCACCTTTCAAAATATGCAGCCTTTAGCGGTAAATAAGGTACAAAGGTGTACCTTTTTTAGGAGTATTGCCCCAGTGACAGCTTTTGTACCTTTTTTTTTTTTTTTTTCTGAGCGTGCATGAACAATTTTGAGACGGTGTGTCAAGTTACATATAGTTCAACTTTAAAAACACATTTTGAGACCCCTGCATTTTGATCTCTTTTGTTGCACACTGTCCAGCTTTTTATGTGTCTGATGGACCCACAGGGTTTTCTTAAGACCAACTAGTCAACTAGACAGCTCACAGGCTAATCTAATTTACTCAGACATCTGTGCAATCTCTTTCTCTCTTTTGCACTTGCACACTTTCTCTTTGTCTCTTAAATCTTTGCTGTCTGAAGTGTTCTACAGATGTTACATCCATACATCCATCTGGATGTTTTCTAGCAATGTGAAATTGGTTCATGCTGTCTAACACGCTTTGTGTAGAGCTGTGCCAGTCGCTTCTGGACAAGCTCGGATTATTTACTCTTGTATTTGTGTGCATGTGTTTGAAACTGTTGCTATTTTAAAGTAGTATAGCACATCCATAAAGGCTTACTGACATATTATGTATTATAACACTAGGTATGGTGTGTTATTTTTCTAAGCTAGTTAAAATGTACATGTGTGAAAACTAATGAACTAATAAAAGTGCAATCAAAATGATATATATAAAATTATATATCCATTTTTAATAAATTGGATGGCTCTATAAATTGAGATTGGTACCACCGAGCTGACAACAGATTTCTTCCTGTCCTCTGTGTATGTTTGCTCTTAACAGTGTGCCATTCACAGAAAACAAACTCATCATGCAAATGAGAGGTGGTCTTTGCATCTCTCACAAGGTTCTTTACAGCAGATGAACAATACGGCCCTGTTAAAGCCAGCATATGCAAATCATCTTCGAGTGCAGCATCATTCCAATAGCACTGATCAACTTGTGTGTGTATGTGTGTTGTTCGTGTTATACATTTACTTGTCTGATACTCTTAGCTGTTTAATCTTTTAAACTATTTTGATAGTGCTGTTTATATGCACACATAAGTCTTTCACCTCAGTGTCAACGTTTGAGACAGCAGAGAGCCTTTCTAATATCTTCGAGCATAATGGAAGAAAGATCATCTCTATCCGGTTAAGCTGTCAAATATCAAGCGTTCACATGCTAAGCTGTGCTTGATGGGATGGTGTGGTAGAAGTAAAAAGTTACTGTTTGTGCTGCAATTACCAGCATGCACTAACATATAAACACTTCTCGCATGTTGTCTCATTTACCGTTCATTTTTTTTTTTTTCTGCTGTGTGAACAGCATTTAGTTCATGAATTTTAAATCCATCAGCATTATTGTTGAATGTGCTAATCAAGCTTAAATGTCAGAATTTAATACATCTAATGTACAAGTGTTGAAAGTTAAACAAGTTCAACTTGCTGCAGTTATGTGCTTTTGTCACTAATATAAATTCATTCTCATTTCCCTATTTTCACATTTAGATTAGCTTTGCCATCAGCTAATGCTCCTTTGTTTAAAAACACAAAGTTAACGCTGTTAAGTGTAATTATCAAATCAGGATAAATCAAATTTTTCATACTTTGCATTATAATGTTGAGATGCCTAAATTCACCTGTAGCATTTAAGATTAATTTAAGTTCAAAAGATTCATAGCTTTGTAGTGTTATTTTTTTATTTTATTTATCTAGACAAAACGGTATACAATTTTATCAGTTATTAGCTACAACCAAAAATAATTATGAACTTATCAGTTTCAGGCACAATTTTAATATCAGGGCATCTCTACTATCATGACTAGTATTTTAGTAGTTTACCACTGATAATATACTGGCTGTATACTGATTTTTTTTTTTTTTAAACATTTTTTTAATTTTTTTATTGTTTATTTGATTTAATTGTTAATTTTTCTTCTTTTCCTAATATAGTGATTTATAGAAGTAGACATTAAGACATTTTGTTGTGCCACAACAGAGTAGAGTGTTTGTTTTGTCATTTGTGCATACGTGTAAAGTTTTGCTGAGGAAATGTTAAATGTGAAGTTTCTATTTAAAGCAGCCTGTTCAGAAACCTTAACCTTTGACTATGAGACCACAGCAGTTTATCACACAACACTAACCCACCCACGCACCGCCTTCTCTGCTGCTTTCTTGCTCTCAGAGAGGGCATTAATCTGGTCATGGTATAAGCATTAGCTCTACTGGATTACACACACACACACACACACACTGCCCCTTAAGACATGAGTGTAATCTGGTGCAGTTGTGTATATTCTGTTTGGAGAACAAACAGCCTAAAATGCTTGAAAGGGTGAAGTGACAGGTTGTGTAGAGATTAATTAGAGACATGCAGGAATGCATTTATGAGCAGAGTACAACAGAGCCTTCAAGTTTGTCACATTTTGTTTCAGCAATGCCGTAGCGTATAGACATGACATTGTTATAGACATGGGATAGCTGATGGGAGAAAATGATGGTATGCAGATTCATTTATATCATAAGGGAAAATAAGAGAATGTTTGAAATCTATCACTAGAGATGACCAATGTTTCATATATTTTGGCCAACAAACAACTTTTGCCTGAAAATGTCTTTTTCTTTTTGCAGTTTAGTAACATGGTAACATAGTCTGGTGACTGGCAGCATCAAAGATTCAAACATTTTGAATTGTGCAAGAATTCCCTGTTATGATGTTCTTTATATGGCACATTTCGTTTACACAAAAGGTGTCAGCACAAATGATCTGTATTTGCAGTAAAGAGACATTTACTTGCATCGAAAATCCAAATAAAATTGCAAAAAGTAAAAAAAACCCTGCTAAATAAATATTCTGATAACTACATTTGTACATAAAACTCAGAATTGTAAACAGCATCTCAAACTACACGTGTAAAATCATATCTGTACATTCATAAATCTTTACTGTATTGTAATATATACAATTTTTTTGCCGCCTTAATAATATTATTATTTTGTTTTATGTTCCGTTTTATTGGCTAATTCCAATGTACATGTCTGCACTATGTGTGTACTTTCTTCTGCACTGTAAGCTCCTGTCACTGAGACAAATTCCTTGTGTGTGTAAACATTCTTGGCAGCTCTTTCTGATTCTGATGTGCTGCATGTTTCAAAGTGAAGCACTGATAGTGTATTCAGCTGCTCAGTTTAAAGTAAATGCTGCTCCACAGTAACACCGGACACGTGTTATCATTTCGGTAAAAAGAATTCACAAAGGGTCTCCGACCTGAGCCGCACAGAGGCGTATTCATTCCCACAAATGGGATGCAATCCTTTCACGTGTGCGATTCCTTTTCACATTCAAGTTTACAGATTTATTTATTTTTTTTTTTTTTTTACCAGATATGGAATGAGAAGCATTTGTAAACCTGTTGTCCACAAAAACACAGAAACACCCCTTGCAATTTTCCGACAAAATAAAAGCTTGAGGATTATGTAAGAAATAATTTACGATGGTCCATTGAATTATTGAAAAATAATGTACACCCAAGGCAGTAATTTAAGAGCTAGTAACAGAGACTTGAGCCATTGATATGGAGTTATGAGAGCGAGAGAGAGTGTGTGTGAATTTATCTCAGCCTGTGTTGATTTCAACATGGTTTGACATGTTCGGCAGTGCTGACAACAAATTTCTGAGCTTGTGTATGTTTCCATCTTGTGCAAGTTTCTGTACACAAACTTGTACACTAACTCTTTCTGTTGGCATCAATGGATGTTTTAGCAGCAGCAGCAATATGAGAGGGTTTCACGTAAGATTAAATATTTAGGTATCACAGACAGTTCAAATCAATTGCAGTATATGCAGGGCTCGACGCTTACTTTTTTCCCAAGGAGCACCTGTGCTCCTGCATTTAGAAACTTTAGGGGCCCAAATAACTATTTCTGCCTTATATGCTTTTGCCATACTAGTGTTATTTTGGCATTACTGAGATACCATTGTAGTTTTTATTAATATTTTGAATTCGATTTCATTTTTATATTTTCTGCAAAATAAAAATCTTAAAAATGGTTTTAATGAATGTTAATTTCAGTTTTAGAACTAAATGAAACTAAATGAAGATAAGTTGGTCATTTTATTTAATTTTTGTTAACTCTAATAACTCTAATGCTAGTAAAATCTATATATTTAATTAGTGCTATTTAGTCTTTCCTTCCTGTGACGGGGCATCTCAGACAGAAACTACAATAGTTGACTTTATTAAATTTAATTAAATTTAATACAGTTTGTGTAACCAAATAATAACCAGGGTGGAAATTGGACACGCTGCGTGACTTTTATTTATAAATGATCCCGAAATACACAAGACTCTTATTTTGAAATGTTTATGCCTTATTTATTGCAGGGTGCTCATTCAAATTGATGGAGATAAAATATGCGTTCTTACAACTGTATACAACATATTACTATATAAACACCGTAAAGTAAACATTGTCATAATTGATCAGCATTAGTTCATAAGCATTCGTTTGGCATAAATGTGCGCTATTCATTGATTGCAAACTGATCTCAAGCAGTCTGAGGCACTGTTGCGCAAGCCCGTAGAACGCACAACAGCGCTACGTTCAGGATTTGAAACGTGAAGCTCTCGCATTTATTTAATGAAAACATAGCCTTTTGAAGTTTAATAATCACATTAGGCATTATTGCGATTTATGTTTTTCCATCCCCAAAATATAAGATGCCTTAAAATGATCAATAAGATGTTTGGTATACCATTTAGGGAACTGAAGACTTTTTATGATCTTACATTTAAGAAAACGAATCCGGGATTTTTGCATTCGCACACGTGCTCTAAAATACATTGTACAGTTCGCACATATCCATTTTTAGTCTCGATATAACAAAACAATAGCAGTATAATTTTTTGGGCAGTTAGCGTATGTACTTTGAAAGCTGTAAGAAAACATAGCTGCTGAATGCTTGTTTGTCTCTCTCTAGCTGTCATCCTGGGGTGTCGCCAGGTAGTCAACCTTGTTTTGTGAATGAGTTTTTGTGACTCAGGGTTCAACATTTAAGTACCATTGTGTTCTTTCTGCACTTAGTTTGTGTTATTTGAATTCATCTCATGCTCTTTGATTTAATGAGTCAAGTTTCCAGTTACAAGTCGGTCTAACAACCTCACCTTACATGAGTCATCCAAACCTAATTGCCAGTTTCTCTCACCCTCTCTTTCTCTGCTGACTTCAGCCTACAGACCTCTGAGTGCTATAACAGAGTTGAGTATGTGTTGAGTTGTTTCGTGGCTTATTCCTTATCGTAGGTAGGCCCTTTTGAACAGACCTGCACAATTTCTCTCTTGTGCCTCCATCTCTCTGTTTCGCAGTGGGTATAGAATGGCAGTATGACAGAAAATGAAATTATATAAGACCAGCAACACGTTTGGGATATTTGGGACAGACAGACTAGTAGTTTGCAGGAACATAAACAGTCATAATATGTTATGAAACATGACAGTGTTTTCTTATAAGAAATAAAAGTGGATGCATGTGCATATAAAAATGGAATGGAATATTGTAGCCTATAAATAGAAAACACTAAAGGAATAGAAAATGTAATTAGTGTGGATATGCTCATAGTTTACGATTCAAGTTAAATGCTAAAGTTCTCCAGAGTTTCATTATCACTCACAGAGATAAAAAGATGCATCTAAAAATTACAGTGGGAAGTGTAACTAAAATATTATGCAGATTCTTGCCACATCCTGACACACAAGTGTTTTTCACATTGACCTAAAGACCAAAGGCTCTCAGTAACTGAGATCTGTACTAAGGTTTTGTTTGCTTATTTTTTCCTTTTTGCAAAGTCTCTTCTTTGGAAATATTTTTAAAATGTGCATGTTTAATGGTTAGTATTTAATGATAAACAGTAGAAGTGGACTATTGCAGTGTGGCACAATTTGAAATCAGTGGATTCAACACTGGAGTCTGCCGTTTGGTCACACAAAGCCAAGTAGTACATTTCTTGACCTTTTGTCAGCTTTTGTATACTGATCTCAATTTCTTCTCAGAGCGCAGTTCACACAGTGGCATATTTTAAAATCCTCACTTCTGCTGAGCTTAGCAATGAGAACCAAAGAGTGACACTGAAGACCAGGGGCGCTGCTAACAATTTTGGGCCCTATGAAAGAATATGAGGTTGGGCCCCTGTACCGCACCAAACATAAAAGCCAACCTAGCAATCCAAAATCTTCATCTGATATACTATGCATATCTGTATTAAATATCTGCTTCTCATCTCCATCACCTTCTCTCTTTCTTCTGTCACCTTATCCTTCCTGACCTCAATATTTCCCTTCTCAAAGCTGAGCTTTGGTTTGGTCTTTGCAAACTGATTGTTTCTGTCGCTCATTTAAAACTTCTATCGTAACACAGCTGTTTAGTTTAGCTACACATCTTATCTCGCACTTTATGATCAGTAGGCCTAACTGAAACGTCACATTGGAATTCACGCTCAGCAGCTGTAAACATAAAGCCTGCAGAACTTTTTATAGCGATCACTTGGATTTTTCCCTCAGCAGTGGAAACCACTTAATACTCTGTTATTTATGGTCATACAGAAGAGTACACCTTTCAAAATTGTAAAGTGTCTCTTTTTTTTCGCGTACATTAAAAATGACTACAAAATGTCATGCCTTTGAAAACTAAAGAAAACAATAGGTTGTGCTTTTCTGTCGCCGTCTCCTTGAACATCTTTCTGGGTCACGTGCACACGCACAGACTGACATGTGACTGAAAATACTGACTGAAATATATCTATCAATAAAAATCAAGTGCCTACTTTTTTGTAGATTTTGACGTTAAATGCATATAGGCTGTCTCACATTTACAAAAGCCAAAATTACATTATTTTTAATTTTCAGTGGTGAAAAATGTAACCTATTGAATAGACTATCAAGTAGTGGTTGACAACGCAACTAGCACTGACATTACAGCAATGGAAGCTCTCCGAATAAACATACTTTTCAAAGAACTGGGTGAGTAATTGTCGGCCTGTTTTCGCTCTCTCTGTCCATAAAGGGGTAGTTCACTCCTGGCACTAGGCTTTTAATAAAACTTGGTTGCCTATGCAGAAGAGAGGCTAAATCAGTGCTATTTACCTGACTAGTGAAAACAAAGAAAAAAGGCTGGTGTCTTCCCGTTTGCCAAAGAGTCAAGAGAGTAAAGCTGGAGTGAGTTACTTTCAGTTTCCAGTGAAGGATCCAGCGCATTGTAGACAGTGGCTAAAGGCTGCAAAAGATCGTAAATATTGAGAGAACGCCCATATTTGCCTCTGTGTTTGTGGTCATCATTTCAAACTGGATTACTTGACTACAAACACAGTGTTTTAGGCCAAACAGAGGGGAAAACGGAAAGAATCTGCTGTTCTGTCAGTTCAGTCCAACATCGTGAAGCAAAACGCCATCGCTGTTGCTATAGTGTTTCATTTTACTATAATGCTGTTTAAAGAAGACATAGTATGTTATAATTTTCAGTGATTATTCTACCCTTACAATAACTGTTCTGTTAATAACCCTCTGTCAATCAGACTGTCCGTGAGTGGGGATGCAAAAATGCGGAAGTATAATTTGTAGTTTTCATAAAAGCCCTAGAGCTGTCAAAAGTCTGACAGATTTGTTGACAAATAAAAGTCGCACTTTAAATTGCAATTAAAAAAAAAAAAAAAAAAAAACACTTGCTTTTAAAGGCTGCTCTGATCATTTGGGATGAACATAAGAGTATATCACAGACTTGGCTGTGTTATGCAAAATTCTTGCTTAAATTTCTGTTTATGAAAAATGCATATTTACAGTTAGATTTTTTTTTCTTATTTATTTGCATTACAGAATAATGTGCCAGTCATGTTGTTTATTTTTGACAAACAGTTACTCACTGGTGACCTTTAACAGTGTAGGAATCTGATAAGGCCCGTGAGATCATATGACTTATAAAACTTTAAGTTCTTTTTCAGACAAAATCAAGCTGTGGTGCATGAATTACATGAAACCTTTTTAAAGACTGCAGAAAATGAAGTACTATTGTATTGCGTTTGTGTATTGAATTACAATAATATATATATTATTGTAATTTTTTTTTTTTTTTTTTGTTAGGTTCCTGTGTTTGTTAAATATACTGTGCAGTACACCGTTTAATAAATATCTAATTATTCTCTCTATATAATATCTCTTTCATGTGGTTCATTGGAGGGTCATGTGTTCATAATTATGATCATGTGTTTAAATAGTATGATTATTTGACATGTAAACTACAAAACACTAACTGTTGAAATCAGATGAAGGTCTATACTAAGGATAAACACATCTTCTCTCATCTTCTCATTGTTCTCCTATTAAATTTCTCTGTGGTATTAATGTAGTCTGTAAGCTTTAAGTCATAGTTTTGCATTCTTTGTGTCTTTTTATTTTGAGCAGCAAGTTGTACTTTTCTGAGTAGTGCTGCAGAATTTAGGCACGGGTGTTAGTATGGGTGAGTGTGCTGGACTATGTTAAGAGTTTTTGAGGTTAAAGGGATAGTTCACCCAAAAATGAAAATTAACCTATGATTTACTCACCCTCAAGTCACCCTAGGTGTATATGACATTCTTCCAAGCTTTATAATGGCAGTGACTTCTATAATGGTTCGTTTTTGTTCATAAAAGTGCATCTATCCATCATAAAAGTAATCTATACGGCTCCGGGTGGTTAATAAAGGCCTTCTGAAGCGAAGCGAATGTATCCATATTTAAAGCTTTATAGACTAAAATAACTAGCTTCCGATGGTCAGTGGTACGCAAGTCAACTTACAGTAAAATAGTAAACCCTGATGCGTTGTACAAGAGCACCGTAAGCCTTGATGCCTCTCGCAGATAGGGCTGGGCAGCAAACTCAAACCCTTCTTCTCTTATATCGAAATCTCCACCATTTCTCCTTAAAAATTCTCATTTTAGACTAATTCATTTTGTTTTGCTCTATCCTCTGCGCTTCCACATTCATCAATACGCATGCGTCAAGTGTTCAAGAGTCAAGGGTTACTCTTTCGCCGTAAATAGATGTGTACTTCGGCACGCTGGAATTTAGTTATTTTAGTCTATAAAGTTTTAAATATGAATATTTTTCTTACACAAATGCATCACTTCACTTCAGAAGGCCTTTATTAACCCCCCAGAGCCGTGTGGAGCAGTTATATGATGGATAGATGCACTTTTATGGACTTCAAAAACTAACCAATAAGTCACTGCCATTATAAAGCTTGGAAGAGCCAGGACCTTTATAATAGAACTTCGATTTTAAAGAATGTCATATACACCTAGGATGACTTGAGGGTGAGTAAATCATAGGCTAATTTTCAATCTTTTAGGTTTAAAGAGAGACTTACTACAGAGATGCATTGCCAGCGAAATAACTGTTCTGTCATCGTTTTCTAACTTTCATGTCGTTCCAAATCTGTATTTCTTTCTTCTGTGGAACACACACACAAAAAATATATATTTTTTAATGTATTTTTTTTGTCCATACAATAAAAGTCAGTGGGGTCCAATGTGTCCCTTTAAGGGCACTGTTGAAAAGTCACTCTGTGGGATCAGAGTGTAGCTGACTTCTATAAATATCGTTGTTGGATACACTTTCTCCTGGTAATGTTACCTGAGCGCCGTCAGGTATATCATGACCACATTATACTCCTGAATCAATTGTGATCATGTGTCGATTACGTAGCATTGCTGATTAAATGAGGTTTCATTTTCTTGGTTACAATTCAGACAGATACTCAGATGCAGAGGATTAGGGCAGATGGTTTTCTTTAGTTTTGTCTCAGCTGCTAAATGGGTCACACAGGTGAGAAGAATAGAGTTGATGGGAATTTAATAGAGCTGATTCAAGTGATTGGTGGTAGTCTGATATCCCATCATTGTTATTTCACCTAAAAAAAAAAAAAAAAAGGTCAAAGGGACAGCACTGCATTCATGGAGACAGTCACAGCACATTTGTTCATGAATGTTGTATCCTGTGTAATATTGTGTGTGCTGACCGACTCACTCTTGCGCCCACAGCATCCTCTGGGGAAGACATCAGTCGTGGCATATAGCATCCAATGGAAACATTGTTCGGCCTTCGTTTCAGGCGGAAAGCCTGTAAGCCAGTTGGGCGCAGGAGCTCCAGTGTGTCTCTTCCAGCGAGTAAAGCGCGCCGGCGCTCCAGTGTGGGCCTGCCCTCAGCTGGCCTGGCTCATAGACGCAGGTCTAGCGCTCAGCTCCAAACCAGCAATGTTCAGGCGGGGGTCATACAACGCAGAAGAGGACACTTCACTAGGAGGAGGTCGAGCGGTGCGACGGCCTGCCTGACCCCACGGTTCGCTATCCGACGAAGACAGGCTGCCAAACACCGCAGCATTCACGCCCAGCTCTTGGGACCATCACTGCTCCTGGCTAGTGTGGTGCAGATGAGCGAAGACCGTGAAAGGGAGGATAAGAGTGTAGAAGAATACTCCTCTTTCTCTGATAGTGACTGTAGTCAGGAAGAGCATGAGCAAGCAGGGATGGACTTAGAGACAGAGTCTGATAAGAGTCGGACATGGTTGGCTCATGGTTTGTTGGCGGGAGAAAGCATTCAGCACCGCCCCCTCATCCGTGCACCACGTTGCCTGCGGCGAAACTCCTCACACTTACTTCCTGCTGAGGCTGTTTATCAAAGCCCAGCCTCCAATGGGCTATATGGCCGTTACCGTAGGACCAGTCAGGCATATGGGCTGTCTAATATGGGTGGATTGTGGGCAGGGAGGCGCAGTTCTCTTGCAGCTCGAGGATCAGTTGCACTGTACAGGACCGGCTCCCCTTGCTGGCCAGATCTTGGTCTTTCACACACACTGCAGGGAACTTACTACAACCCACAGATTGACACATGGAGTGGGTTCCTCTCGTATGTAGAGCCCTAACTACAGCTGTATGTCTTATGTTTGTGTGTTTGTAATTTTTCTTTACAAACGAAAGTTATTCGGACTGTTCTTGAAAAACAAAAATATTTTGTTTGCTGTGGGTGTGTGAGAGAGTTTATATGTCCCTTTTCAATTATGATTCCATCATTAGAGAAGCAAAAAAAATTTTTCATGAGCACTGCAGTAACTTAATACTAGCCTTATATTAAGCACCCCTACAGTAATTCCTCTATAATTGTCATTAGTGAGATGATTATGGAACATTTTCCTCTTGTGTTCTTAGCTTTCTGACATTTTGAAACTTACAGTAGTGAACTATTCTTTCAATTGTATGCACAAGAAATAAGATTGGTGGAGTTTGAGAGCAGTGGAATTATTTAATGAGTATCAACTTTGCAGCTAAAAACAAAGGTTCAATGTATTGTCTGTTTCTCTATTCTTTTTACTCGTGCTCCTTTCAATTTTCAAACTGAAATAACTGTCTTCTCCATATGCATATTTAGTGTTTTTCATGGTTTACATGTGAGGCACACCACTAAACAAGTCAAGTTACCTTTAGGTCTTTATACAATACAGATTATTTCAAAGCACCTTCACAGTAATAAACTGGAAAATAACAGAATCAGTGATGAGACAAATTCAAATTCTGCTGTAAATTAGCTCTAAAATGACAATACTCTCATTATTTAGCTCAGTTAATTTGTGTTGATTCAGTTTAGTTCAATAACTTTGTTGATGTTGCAAAATTCATTAATTATGAAACAGATTAAGCTGTAAAACAGCTTTGTCATCATCCAGCTCAATTCAGTTCAAGTTATTTGAAGGTTTTGTTTGTCCCAGACACATTTACTGTGTATGTGTACATCCAGGATATACATTGAGTTTCTGTCTATCATTATTGTTTGATGTTTTATGGGACCTGTCTATTTTGTTTGTTTGTAGGAAGGCCATTGCAAAGTCTGGTCTCCAGCACCTCTCATGCCAGCCCAGTGCTGCAGTGTTGGCCCAGTGCTGCAGGGGGGAAACGGACAGAGACATCCGCAACACGGTGGACTGGAGTGTGAGTAACACAATCCCAAATAATCTAGACTTCAGATCTCCATTTATTGTACTTGTAGATGGCGCTATTGTTTCTTTCTTCAGTTTCACATTTAATTTGATGCTTTGTGTTTGAGCAGGAATCAGCTCTGTATGGAGAGCACATCTGGTTCGAGACAAATGTCTCTGGGGACTTCTGTTACGTTGGAGAACAGCACTGCTACGCTAAGTCACTGGTGAGTGTGTGTGTGTTTGTGTGTTCTATATATAAAGGAATGCCAAAATAACTCCCTCTTTATGCAAGAATGAGTAAATAGAGGGACAAAAGTGAGATGAGATGTCTTGAATGAGATGAGAGAGAATAAAGGATGGGATAAGATAGAAAAAGAAGCTGAGAGAGAGGATAGAAATAGATGGATGGAAAAAAGGGAAAAGATAATCCATCAATCTTTTTTTCTTAGTATAATGCTGCTCCCTGGTGGCTTGCTCACAGAATGCACCGCATAGGATTTGTATTTGTAATTTTGGAATTATGTGCATCAAACCAATTTTATTTAATTATTTTGGCTATTAAACATACATCAAGTGGAGTCACATATGACCTCAGTCTGGGTCTGAATCTAATGATGTCTTTTTTTCCTGTTTTTCACAGCAAAAGTCTGTTGCTCGGAAAAAATGTGCTGCTTGCAAGATCGTAGTTCACTCCATCTGCATTGAACAGCTGGAGAAGGTGAGTGCTGTATCTAAGTGCCGTAAGTGCCGTATCTCAAAGGTAGAGACATGATCTGACACTGCATCACAGACCGTACGTGTTCATTCCTTCAGTTATTGGACTGGAATGCTCCGCCTCACGGGGAGGGGCTTGATGAGGTGCCTCTCAAAGAGCCGTCATTCAGAGTGAGAAACCATCTGGCTTTTTCTCAGACTCAACTGGGTTTAATGGATCACTCACAAATCTGATTTTAGCAAAGACTGGTGACTGTCTGGCCTGATAAACCTAGAACACCCAAAATAACAATGTCCTGTGAACATCTGGAGCCACTTTAGCTCTGTCCATCCAGACTGTGAAGGGGACATCCTTTGTCTCTTTTTGGTAACCTGGCTGATTTTAAGTTAAGACAAATCTGGTTCTAATCGTATACTTTAGAAAGGTTTTCTTGCCAGACATATTCTTTTTCTCATTAGTATCTTAATCACTGTCATTTTGATTGAGCAACTCAATTTCAGGTTGTTGGGTCAAATTTTACCCATGAGGCACATGTTCTGTGTGTTCTCAGTTCTGATTCTGGCTGGTGTCTTCGACAGTTTATGTCTGGTATGTGGGGCTGATTGTGGTGAAATGATGGTTGATCAGGGATTTTATTTTTAATCATACTTCTAACTAACCGGGCTAACAAACTCAGAGAAGATGGTAAGGCAACTGGTGCTTTTGGTTTTTCATATACATTTTTTTTATTATTAAAAAAAATCTCCTTTCCCCCCTATAGAAATGTTAATCTCAGTGGTGAATCTCCAAATCTGAGCATGTTTTCTGGAAAATAATCCAACAGGGGTCTCTAATAATGAGCTCATGAGTTGAATCAGGTGTGTTAGATGAGGGAGACATACAAAATGTGCAGTGCTGGGGGTCCTCCAGGACAAGTTTGAAAACCCCTGATTTAGGGTAAATACGTAATAGTATTGTAGAAAATGATATTTTTTTATTTGTCTTTTAGATAAACTTCAGATGTAAACCATCTTTCAGGGAGTCAGGATCGCGGAATATCCGAGAAGTGAGTTTCTTCGTTTCATCTTCCTTTCTTTGTTTTCTTAATATCTCTCCCATTCTGCCTGTTTTCCAATTCTGTCAAATTTATTGTCGTAAAACCTTCATAGATTGATATAAACAGCCAACAGTGGTGTTCTGAGTCAGTTTTTTTTTTTTTTTTTGGTCATTGTATTTTTTTCTTTTATTATTATCTTACATTTTAAGATAAATATCTCCTTATTTTTGTTATTTCTAAGTTTAAATTTTGTCCTATGCAGATGTCTAAATGACCCCAGACTGTTTTACACATACTACAGTGACTGATGCTGTTTGCTGTTTACATCTTTAAATCTTGATTTTACCCGTTTTACCCTCTTTTCCTTTTACACGTCCCCTATGTCACGCTCACTGCTGTAATCCACCCTTCGTCTCCTCATCCCTATCTCTCCATTGCGTTTCTGCTCCTCTGTGTACCCTTTCTCTTCCTGTCTCTCATCTTGCCTTGGTGGGTTAGCGCACCTGGCGACGCAGAGCTTTCAGAGGTCGCCATGCTTTGGAGCAAATGAGAGGTGCTGCAGCTAAATATAGTGCACACACCTCTATCACACAGGTATCACACACTCTCACCCAACTATGATGACACCTTTACTTGGTTATCTAAATGAGGGCTTGTACATTTTTGTTGATCTAAATAAAGCTAATTACAATTGATACAAACTAACCTTAACCCTATGCAGTTAGAATTGTTTCATATTTCCAAATAAATAGATACTGATCCACAAATAAGTTTAAAGAAGTTTACAAAATGAATCATTCATAAATAAATACTATGATAGACAAATATATGTTAGGAGTTTCATTCAAATTAATTAAAGGGTTAGTTTGTTGATTTTTTTTTTTTTCAACAAACATTGTACTGTTACCATGTCAGTTGTATATGTAAATGAACAATGTGTAATACCTGCACAGAGTTGTCTTCATTTATTTGTTAACAAAATTTGTCAGTTTTTGACAGCTCCAGGGACCAATTGTACTTCCACAGCCCATTTCGTTTTCTTTAGTCATGTAGCACTGATTTAAAAAAAACAAAAAACAAAAAAAAAGAAAAGAAGCCTTTTTTTCTGCATAGGTTGCAAAGTTTTATTAATAGCCCATAAATGCCAGTGGTGAATTATCTTTAAATTTACAAATAAGTCTGTATCAGATATCAATATCAGATTAGATTGACTACAAGGTAGGTGGAGCGCATCTATTTGTGGATGTTTGTGCACAACAATGCTAGAAATGTTTCAGAATCCACAAATGTGTGTGTCAAAATGTTGTCCCCCAAGTATTACCCACACTTGTATAGGCATTGCCCACACTTGTATAGGCATTGCATTGAAATATGAGTTTACACTGTTTAGATGCATCTCCAGCGTTTTTCTATTCCATTGATTTCTGTTCTGCTGTCTGCTCCTGTTTACGTGTCACACCATAAACCTAACTCCAGATTTTATCTTGATCTTGGCCTCACAGCATAACCTCACAACATTACACTGGTTTAATGTTACATTTTTAACACAGATTATCATAATCTATGGATGGGACGGCTATATGAGATCTTGTGTCTTGTTTTTATGACAGCCTGCAATAGTGCGTCACCACTGGGTCCATCGGAGAAGACAAGAGGGCAAATGCAAACAGTGTGGCAAGGTGGGTAGAATGGATCACAATAAGGGTGTTTAGACATATGTATGAGAAATTAGATTTATTGTATTTCAGAAGGCTAATGAATGAAGTCTTACGTTTTTAAAGTCTATAACAGAGTCTGATCTCCACCTACAGGGGTTTCAGCAGAAGTTTGCCTTTCACAGTAAAGAGATTGTAGCCATTAGCTGCTCCTGGTGCAAACAAGCAGTAAGTCTCTCAGGCTGAATGCATTGGTTTGTTTTAGTATTGTAGAGTATGTATATGTGTGTAACTTTCCTCTCTTTCTGCAGTATCATAATAAGGTGACATGCTTTATGCTGCAGCAGATAGAAGAACCGTGTTCATTAGGAGCACACGCCGCCGTTATAGTACCTCCTACCTGGATCATACGGGTTCGCCGACCTCAGGTATACACTACACTCTGTTCCTTATCTATTACGGTTGTTGCATGGCCAATTTAATAGGGAAAATCCTACAAACTGAATTAGATAATGAATTAAATTTGGTGGCTCTGTATATTAGCAGTGCTGTCAGCATCTCTATGGCTAAATATCATCTAAAACGCTAGATGTAAACAAAAATGTAATAAATGTTTTTTCTAAATTAGAATAAAATGTTTTTTATTCTTTTATATGGATTTTAAATGCTCAGAAATGTTATGCTAAAATCTCCACTGGTAGTTTTGCAGTGTGTTTTTAATGTGTTGAACTTGTGGAGTGCTTTTTAGTAATGTTATTGTGCTGTTTTTCAATCATAGTCCTCACTAAAGTCAAGCAAAAAGAAGAAACGAGCTTCTTTCAAGCGCAAATCCAGCAAGAAAGGAGCAGAGGTATGAGAACAAACACATTTTATTTATTTATTAAATAATTATTTTTTTATTTTTTTGCCAGAGGATGATACAGTTAAAGAAGCAACCTGTTTTGGACTTTAGATTCTTAGATTTTAGACCCCCCCTCTCTCTCTCTCTCTCTCTCTCTCTCTCTCTCTCTCTCTCTCTCTCTCTCTCTCTCTCTCTCTCTCTCTCTCTCTCTCTCTCTCTCTCTCTCTCTCTCTCTCTCTCTCTCTCTCTCTCTCTCTCTCTCTCTCTCTCTCTCTCTCTCTCTCTCTCTCTCTCTCTCTCTCTTTCTTTCTTTTCTTTCTTTCTTTCTTTCTTTCTTTCTTTCTTTCTTTCTTTCTAGGAGGCTCGATGGAAGCCCTTCATAGTGAGACCTATTCCCTCTCAACTAATGAAGCCACTGCTGGTATTTGTAAACCCAAAGAGTGGAGGAAACCAGGTATTATAATTACCTTCTACATCAATAATAATAATTATATTGACAACAATTAAATAAACCATAAAAATAATAATCACCTTTATGAACTATTTCCTTCTTCTCTCTGTCTCTCTCTATCAGGAGCTAAAATCATCCAGTCCTTTCTGTGGTATCTGAACCCTCGGCAGGTCTTTGATCTCAGTCAGGGGGGTCCTCAGGAAGGGTCAGTACTTTTTAATGATTCAGAACAGGGCTTCCCAAACTTTTTTGTCAGCCTAACCCCTATATTTTATAAGTACTACTCAAGATTTTAAGTTGTTCATGGTTCTCTGATCACACATCAGTTAATGGTCACACTACATGTTTATTTTGATTTGTTTTTATTTGTAAAGTATTTATTTACGGTATAGGGCTGCATGATTTGGTGTAAAAATATATTGTGATTATTTTGTCATACATTGCATCATACATTGATGTTTTTGATGTTCATGGGTATTTTTATTTTTAATTTTTTTTAGCTTGGAGATGTACCGCAAAGTTCACAACTTGAGAATTTTAGCCTGTGGTGGGGATGGCACGGTCAGTGAATGTTTGTGTGTGTGTATCTGTATGTGGCAGTAATCTGCAAACACATAGTCTTTGATTAACCTAGTGTAGATGTTCTGTGAATGGTTTATATAGGAATTATGAACCCCTCCAGCACGGGGTGGCACTGAAGTCTTATCTTCCAGACTGTAAGCAGAGGAAGAGATGATTCTCCTGAGTCATAATACTGAGAACTCTATTCAGATGAGTCACGTGTTTGAGGAGTTTTCTGACATGTAATGCTGATTTGTGTGTCCTGGTTTACCCCTTGCTGTCACATCTCTGTAATCCGTTTGTGTGAGTAATTAAGAGTGTTAAAGTGGGATCTGAACACAGTCATATTTCACGTACTGACTTTGATCCATGAGAGAGAAGTTTAGGAAAAATGCCTTAAGCCCAACTGAAATAAGGAGTTTAAATCCACCCTGCTGAAAAGCTGAACTGCAGTTTTCTAAGTTAAACACTGCATATATTCATATTGAGTTTTTCCTGTGTGGTTCTCTGGGTTGATGTGATTTAACAAAAAAAGATATCTAACTAACTATTTTGTTAAGTATTATATGCTTTTAGCCATTTTTTTGTCTGTGATGGGTACTATTTATAGATTTTTAAAATGGAAGTTTTTCTGCTCTGACTCAGGTGGGCTGGATCTTGTCTGCTCTTGATCAGCTGCAGTTAAATCCTTCTCCTGCTGTGGCAGTACTTCCTCTAGGCACAGGAAATGACCTTGCTAGGACGCTAAACTGGGGTGGGGTGAGTGGAACTTCAGTCAGAAATCTGCACATTCAGACACAATTATCCCAAACAATCAGAACAACTTTATCATGTTCCTCCAAAGTACATTTTAATGCAATTCATGTAGCATAGTCTGCTAGCTATCCATTCATAAGCATTGTTTGCTGAATGGGCATTTCTTGTACAACCGGATGCATGTAGGGTTACACAGATGAACCTCTGAGTAAAATCCTGTCTCACGTTGAGGATGGGAATATTGTACAGCTGGATCGATGGAATCTTATTGTGAAGCCCAACCCTGATGCGGGCTCAGAGGAAAGAGACGAGCAGGTGACGGAAAAGGTAAAAGCTTCACCTGCAGTGCTGTTTTACATGCAGTCAGAAACAAAGAACAACTATATGATTTGTGTCAGTGTGTAAGCAGCTAAAGAGTGAGCAATGTTTCTTTGTACCACAGCTCCCTCTAGACGTCTTCAATAACTACTTCAGCCTTGGCTTTGATGCTCATGTGACTTTAGAGTTCCACGAATCTCGAGGTTGGTGTAAAGGCGCTGGTCTGTGACTGTTTATTAGCCAGACTGCGGTTGTGTGAGAGTAAAGGATTGAGTTTCTTCTATAAGGTCAGATTTGATTGGTGCTTATTGAGATTAATGATGGTTTGTCCTCTTCCTCCTCAGAGGCCAACCCTGAGAAATTTAACAGCCGATTCAGAAATAAAATGTTTTATGCAGGGGTAAGTGAAACACACACAAACTATTTTCTAAATACGTTATCAATCTTATTGTCAACGGTTCCTCCATGTATGTCAAAATAGTTTTGACCTTGTAATTCGTAATCAAACTTGATCTACCAGTGAAACAAAAGTATGCTGGACTTCTCCAATCATTTAGTCCACTTGAGCCCCCACCCTTTTCATAAAATTTACTCCAAGCTTGCATTCATATCTGCCTCCATCCAATCAACAACCGCCCTACATTCTTTACAATAATCCGTTTCATTTGAATGTATGTCACAATGGTCTTTCACTACTTCCACTACTTCACAGCTATAATAATTGCATACTCCTGTGTTAACTGCAACATTAATAAATATGCAAATGATGTTTACTTTTTCTACAGACAGCATTTTCTGATTTCTTGATGGGCAGCTCTAAAGACCTAGCTAAACACATCAGAGTGGTGGTACGTACAGAACTCCTTTGTGCAGAACAAGAGAGGAAATGTGTGCATGCCAGGGTGTTTTGAAATGCAAATGAATATGCTGTGATTTTTTTTTTTTATTTATTAATTTTTTTTATATTTTGACTCTAAGTCTCTATATTTGCATGCTTGTTTGTTTGTTCGTGTTTCTTCCTCTTGGGCTTTGGGCTCTTGAGCACTGAGAGGTAGTGTGTCTAAATTTGTGTTGAGACCTTTTTTTTTTCTGCTGACTGTTGGTTTCTTCTGCTGACTTATTCAGTTTATGCTGCTTTCTTCTCTCATTCTCTAAAGTGTGATGGCACAGATTTGACCTCAAAAGTCCAGGATTTGAAGCTGCAATGCCTGGTCTTCCTCAATATCCCCAGGTAATGCACACAATCTTTTTTTTCTGCAACTTGTTGAATTTTCATCAGTCATTACTCCAGTCTTCAGTGTCACATGATCCTTCAGAAATCATTCTAATATGATGATTTTGTGCTCAATAAACATTTCTTACCATTGCTCAACTTTTCACTCAGTTTGTGTGAAGTGTATGTTTTGATGTTCATGTTAATCGCAGGTACTGTGCGGGCACTATGCCATGGGGCAATCCAAGTGAGCATCATGACTTTGAGCCTCAGCGTCATGATGATGGCTGCATTGAGGTCATTGGATTCACAATGACATCACTGGTATGTTTTACCTGATTACATAAGTTTGAAGTGAGTTTTTAAAGTTGGATTGGTGAATTTACATTCCCTGCCTTTTTTGTTGTGAATATAGGCCACGCTGCAGGTCGGAGGTCACGGTGAGAGGTTAAATCAGTGCCGTGAAGTCACCCTTACCACCTTTAAGTCAATCCCCATGCAGGTGGATGGCGAGCCTTGCAAACTAGCGCCATCTGTTATTCACATCTCCCTGCGAAATCAGGCCAACATGGTGCAGAAAACCAAGAGACGCACATCTATACCACTGCTTAATGAGTGAGTACAACTTATGTGACAACACACTCATTCCTGGATGTAGATTAGTGCTGTCACAATATCACATTTTTACTTCATGGGTCACATAAAAAAATTATTTACTATAACAATAAAATTGCATCATCTTTAGTCAATAAATCACGCTCAAAATACGAGTGTAATTCGATTGTTGATTGGCACTTCATGCTAGACTAGGGTGTCTAACAGAAACACCCACACCCAACTTTTTTTTGGGTGAGAGTAGTGTGTCTCTCTTTTATGTCAACTCCTCCGTCATTTATAGTAGTACTATGTTATTGCTGCTGAATTCAGCCACTGGCATTGGATTATTTATGATTTTATCATATGTGCAGTATTAAATATCTCAGTTGTCATCAATACCAGTATGTTGCGACACCCTTACTGTGTATATGCCATTAAACAGAAGGTCTGCCATTTCTAGAATGAGATTTAACCCCTTAAGCCCGAAGTGTACCGGTGTTGTGTAAAATTCAGTTCCTGTGAAAAACTGTTCCAGTGGATGGAGTATACATTAATATTCATGATATTTCCTGTGTTGTGGGCATGGTCTTGTGACAACACGCAAATGGATGGTACTGAAAATATAGATAAAATCGCAACTCATTTCATGGATTATTTCGAAATGACAATGAAGTTTCAATGTTAAGCATTAACTGCAACAGTTCACATTTTCAAAACAATGAATAGTTGATGTAATGTGATAAATCATCTGAGTTGTTTTGCCTGATTGATTACAGGCATTCAGATAAATAGGTAAGGACACAGAGCAAACAATGAGCGAATAACCTACTCTCGTCTAGGTTAACACAGATTATTATTAATTATTTGTGCCCTAATAAAATGTTTAAAAGCTAGCTTGGTGTGAGTCATCCTGAATTTCTTGTTAATTATATAGTCAGTGTTTTTGTTAACTACATAAACTACATACCTACTGAGGAAAATGTTTTATTCTTAATCTTCTTAATCTTCTTAATCTTGTAGTCATCATAATTAACATTACAATTTGTACTCGATTATATAATACAGTGCATAAAGCTTTAAAACAGTGTTCTGATGTATGGCTCAGTCTTGGACATTGGAGGTTACCATTTTTAAATTAGGATAGGAAAAAATTATAGGCTACTCATGTCTTTATCACCAATGTCATAATGGCTTAATTTTGCTTTTGTGATGTATATATTCATCATGATATAAAGTTACTGTCTGTTTCAGACTGGATGTAGGAGCTGAAGTCACTAGTAGCTCTGGCAGTGTGTAATCTGTACATACACAGGGGTTGTTTTCTCTCATTGAGTGCCAACGCCCTGTTTTAATAAATATTTATTACAAAACTAATTATTATAAAACTGTAAAAATAAAAACAATCCAAATAAAACACAAAAAAAGACACATTTTATTTGTTTACATGTACATCATGCCACCATTAACCACCATCAGAGAACTGTGAACGTTGTTAAATTATTGAAATATTAACTTTATTAATCTCAAGAGGACTTGAAATATTAAATATTTTAGGTCAACGGAGTTTGGCTGACAAAACGTTTGAAAATCCCTGCCCTACAATGATCAGAAATTGTATCATTGTATGTATACTTGTAAAATGAGAAAAAGACTTTTGAATAATGTTAAATACGATTAACACAACATTATGGATCATAAAATTTTAGATGATTTCACACACCATAGAAAACACCTGACATGAGAGGAAGTTGTTTTTCAGTGCAAAATATGGCCAAAGAACAGACACATGGGTATGCTTTATTATGTGTGTGTTTGTTTGTGTTTGTTTGTGTTTGTTTGTGTTTGTTTGTGTGTGTTTGTGTGTGTTTGTGTGTGTTTGTGTGTGTTTGTGTGTGTGTGTGTGTGTGTGTGTGTGTGTGTGTGTGTGTGTGTGTGAGAGAGAGAACTATTTATTAATATTTATTATTATTAGTTCTTTATCTTAGATTCTCTAAACTGTATTTGACTTAACTAAATACAATAGAAAAATAAACATGTACTCTTTTGAGGGTACATTTTAAAATGATTGGTTGTTCAAAAAATAACACTTATGATGCCCTCATCTGGTTTCAAAGTTGTATGAAAAAAATGTCAGTGTATTATAATCCATCACTCAGATCGTAAAATATTCCCAGATAGATTTATAACACATTATAACCTGACAGGAGCACATAAGCTAAATAAACAGTAGGTTTAAAGTGGCGTTTAGGCTTGTAACTTCATGAAACATGCTCCAATCGTTGAAAACAGCACATCAGTACTTACAGTTGATGCTTACAGTTGAGTCCAAAATCAACATAATCCATTGCGTCGATCACAAGATATTCCTCACGGATGTTGTGTTGATCAATGCAGTTTTGAAAAATATGGCAATTCATTTTTATAGCATCTAGGTGGTGCCCGCCGGCAGTACACTCCGGTTTAGATCAATAACTCAGCGCTTGTTAAGTGTTGGATGGATAAAATGGATAGATGCATTGGAAAGCTGAGATTCTAAGCTTTAAAACAGTATTTTGTTGTTATTGTTGTTATTATATAATATATATAATATAATATAAATAATATTGTAATAATATAATGTCTTTTATCAGCACTTTCTCAGCATTAGATTGTCCAAATGTAATGATAATAGAATAGAATAGAATAGAATAGAATAGAATAGAATAGAATAGAATTTATATTTTCTAAAAATATTTTTAGTTTGCTAACAAGTGATACCTACCATTTGCCTTTTGGAGTTATGTGTCTTTAAAGCTGTATATGTCACTCAGACAAAAAAAAACTCTAAAAATACCTTCAGGGCTTAAGGGGTTAAAGAGCATGACAGCACTTTAAAAGGGCAACATCACCAAAATGTGCATACACCCACACACACATACACTTGGTATGAGCTGGTGTTTAATAAAAAGTCAAGTGAGCTGAAGTTTAAACTGCTGGATTGATGACATTCTCTATTGAGCTGTTACTGAAAGAGTGAAAATTTAGTATGATTTATTCGCTCCCTCAGTCTCATTTCTTTTCCTTGAAACTTGAATTGAAGACATTACCCTCATAAATGGCTGTTAAGAACAGACAATCTTGCTTAGTCCTGTTGCAATTAGTTAATCTCTCTCTCTCTCTCTCTCTCTCTCTCTCTCTCTCTCTCTCTCTCTCTCTCTCTCTCTCTCTCTCTCTCTCTCTCTCTCTCTCTCTCTCTCTCTCTCTCTCTCTCTCTCTCTCTCTCTCTCTCTCTCTCTCTCTGAGGTTTTGTTCATTTCACACCTGACCGTTTTGAGGTGAATGCATTGTATTGACAGCAGATAGGTCCATAATGAAACCATGGTTAAAAAGCTAAATATCGGAAGTGGAGACAGATTTAATTAGTGTGGCGATAGCAGTGCTGTTTAGTGAACTGTGAGACACTGTACCTAGCCAATAGAGAATACTCGCTATTATACACAGCTGTTATCGAAAGCCTCAATTTGTGCTGTACATCAATTGTTTGTATGATTTTTCTCACTGAATTTATTTTTCCATCCAGTAGTCAGCAACCATTTCCAGAACGGTTACGGATCAGAGTGAGCCGTATCAGTATGCATGATTATGAAGCTCTGCACTATGACAAGGAGAAACTCAAAGAAGCTTGTGAGTATGAAACACATATTAACATACAGTTCAGCAAATGCACTGGTGATTTTAGTTGTACAATAATCAAATTGATATTTTGTTTTAAAGGTGCTGTATGTAAGTTTTTGACTGTACTACAGCATAAAAATAACATAAAATGTTTGCACATATTTTGGAAATATATGTTCACATACTTGTTTCTCTGCCAGTTATTTTACTTTTAATTTTGTGTCGGAATGTTTGTTTTTGTTTTCGTCTGTGCAATACTGCACGTTGCCAGTTTACCCAATAGTATTTCGACACCACATCCAAACACAGTCAAGGGTTTTTCCTGCATTTAAATTTTTAATTTATTAAAACAACTGATCTGTCCAACACTGAACTCGCAAATCAGTTTAATAATTTAGTCAGAACACCTCTGAAATGAGAACACAAGTGTGCTTACCCAGTTTAGCAAGAGTGGATAGTAAGAATTAGTTTTAATTATCCACAGAATTTCAGATTATTTATGTGTTGTAAAATAAATAGCCTAAAAGCATTTAGTTTAGACTGGAGTGAGGTGAAAACAGAACAAAGTTGTTGTTAGCTAGCTGATAATTTTATTAAATTATATATGGCAGAAAATTAGGCTATTTGTAAAAACTAAAACAAAAAAGTAATGCTACTTTTTAATATTGATATGATTATATACCAAAACAATTATCTATAAATAGTGTAAAAAATGAGGACAAAAGAAACAAACATTAAGGTAAGAGATCCTACATAATGAGAAAACAAAATAAGATTTATTTTAAATGTATTGCCAGTATACAATAAATACAGTATACGCTCTTGAGATCACTTGGGTAGGGTACTTTTTACTGTTGTGTATGTGTGGATGACCATGTCTGTCAGCCACCACCGAAGACCATTTTTGACCCAGGAAAAACCCTGCACAGTGTGTTCCTGTCATATAAGCCAGCAAACAAACTGGGTCCGAGATTGCAGATCCTAACCAACCTAAAAAGCCTTGGCATCCATCTAAAAAAAAAAAAAGCACATTAAAATGCGGATAAATCAACTCATCAACTTACATTGTGTGCAAGTCTCTTCGCCATCCATTGTCAACTGCTCTCGTTCCTGTTGCGTGTCCTCAAGCTGGCAACCCGGGTCGAGTCTGAGGAGGAGGGGGCGGACCAAACAATATTTTGAATTTGGACTGCAGTACCCATTTCAACCACTAGCTTTCATTCTTACATACAGCACCTTTAAAGTCGGCATGAAACGGAAGTTGCAATAGTATTTTCTTCCCTATTGTGACATATCCAAATGAAACTTGAGCTTCTCGTCCAAGAAAAAATGTAGGGCGGGACTTGATTTTGTCACTCTGGAATTGATTGGATCGTTTGATTGTTGTGGTTTGCTATTGTTTTTCGAGAAGAGAAAAGATGTCACTGCAAGAGGGAGGGGAGGCTATTTTGACTAAAGATTACAAGGGCACATGATTTAAAAAATAAAAATATGCATGGATAAATCATTTACAATAAATGCGTCAAAATTCCATAATCCTCCATCCTGGCCAAATCTGCCCATTGGCCTCTGTCCATCATAGCCTCCTAATCATCCTCATATACTGATTGGCTTCATCACTCTGTCTCCTCTCCACCAATAAACTGGTGTGTGGTGGGCATTCTGGTGCAATATGGCTGCCGTCGCGTCATCCAGGTGGTGGTTGAAGCGATTCCCCTCTTCTATATGTAAAAAGCGTTGAGTGCCCAGAAAAGTGATGTTTTTAATTCAAAATGGCAAAATTTGAGAAAAAGTTAAGTATTTTGCATTACTAGATATTACTGTCGTCGTTTGGATATATGTTTTCTATTGTTAAACAGTCAGATGTTAAATGTTTAGGAACTTGGCTACCTTTTAAGAGTGCATATTTCAAGCTGCAGTTCTATTTGTCAACACTAGGTGTCGTCCCATCACTACAGCGAGTGATTATGGTGCATACTGATGGAATTCAGTTGGTCTTTGAGAATGCATTCAGATTCAGCTTTATGCTGCTATTGTGTTTTGACACAGATTATTTTGTGCCAATCCATCTTGTTTTGGTGATAGATCATCAACTGTTCTCAAAAATCCATTCTCTGTAACTCTGAAAGGTTTGTTTTATTCTGCTAGTGTGGTAGAGCATCTGTGTATTTTTGTGAGTGCGCAACTGAAATAGTAATACGTCTACATGAACAGTCATTATCAAGCTTATCTGTCTAAGAATATATGACACAATGCGTAATAAGACCAATAATTGAACTATTGCACATTGCACATTGAATACACATTGCACATCACTTCTCTTTTTCAGAAGCATAATATGCCAAGACCAATTGCAGTGTAACATGTATATGAATGAAGCCAAGTGTTTACAAACACATGATCTAGGCCTGTTAGTCTAACTTCTCAAAAAATAACAGACTGGCATAAAGAAAAATTATTGCTTTAGTTTTACTGAAATCAAACTTTTAAAGTGCTGAGAAAGTGATTAGCTCTTGGCTGTTCATACAGTTGTTCTGTACTCCTTTATGATAGAAAAATATATACCTTGCGTCCCTGTGTCTATTCTGCTCACTGCTGTTCGTCACTCTTCACTTATCTGAAGAGCGTTGACAATACCACCAACTCAACAGAAAGAGAGAGAGCGGAGAACAAACCTGAATTGAATTTGAGAAACGACTATTCAGATGTTGCTAAGCAACCCAACATTCCTCAATGGAAGAGACCTCTCCCATATCTTGCTACTCTCTCTCTGCCTGTTTTTTTCCTGCTTCCCCTGTCGTTCTCTCTCTCTCTCTCTCTCTCTCTCTCTCTCTCTCTCTCTCTCTCTCTCTCTCTCTCTCTCTCTCTCTCTCTCTCGCTCCCCACTTTGTCAGAGAAACTTGCCATCCTCTTGAGAAAGCTCATTTAATTTAGAAATATTACCCTGTCTCTCTGAAGCCTATGAGACTCCGCTCAGGGTAGGCCATGACTACTGCTCCTCCAGCTTTCAAATGTACACTACTACACCTCCATAACGTCAAGGGCGATTGAGTGTGTCACGCTACAGTTGGGATTTCAGTGTAGGTTCCATGCCTTTCACCCTTTGCTTCTAAAGTGACTTAGACTTGATAATGTCCATATGCATGAGAAGACACATGTACCCACAGCAACCACTGCACAAACATCACATTTCATCATATTTTCTCAATGACACATATAAGAGCAGGCCTACAGCCATGTGTCTACA
Source organism: Paracanthobrama guichenoti (assembly GCA_018749465.1). Classification (NCBI taxonomy): domain Eukaryota; kingdom Metazoa; phylum Chordata; class Actinopteri; order Cypriniformes; family Gobionidae; genus Paracanthobrama; species Paracanthobrama guichenoti. The sequence goes on along the minus strand of CM031949.1, from coordinate 17,738,239 downwards.
AAATGCCTGCAGTGGGTTTAGACTCTAGTGCAGACAAAATTGCCACATCCTCCCCATCATATCCTATTACTGTCTGACCTTGTTTCATGAGAAATCTGTGGATTAGTTTGAATGAGTTTGATTGAGTCTGAGCCAGTGCATGTTGCATACAACTGCCATAAATCATATTCATCAACTCTTCTGCTTAAAGATATATTCACAAAGATAGAGATGAATTTGCGTATACCTTAAATGATTAAGAAAAGTCTTTCTTTCTTTCTTTCTTTCTTTCTTTTTCTTTCTTTCTTTCTTTCTTTCTTTCTTTCTTTCTTTCTTTCTTTCTTTCTTTCTTTCTTTCACTCTTTCACTCTTTCACTCTTTCACTCTTTCACTCTTTTGCTCTTTTACTCTTTTACTCTTTCTCCTATTGCTGATCACCATCTCCTGAGAGGAAAAATATGGGCCAAGTTTTTTCGCAACACACAGCAGACTGTTACTGTGAGAGTGATGGAAAGATTCTGTTTCTTCTCATCTCTCGTTCTAACTTTTCTTTTCGTCTCCTTCCATCCTTACTGCAGCGATTCCACTGGGCCTCATCGTTGTCCCGGGAGACAGTGATTTGGAAACCTGCCGAGCTCACATCGAGAGACTACAGGAGGTAAAAAATGAGAGGGTGGAGTTAACAGATGGATGGGGTAAAAGTGAGAAATGAAAAGGACAGGAAAAGAGAGAAGAGGAGAGAGGTGTTAGAGTTTGATTAATGATAGGAACAGTCAGTCACAGTCAGAATATGAGGAGGGAGACATCATACTCCACTACAGTGGTGCTCAACTGGTTTGTCTTTTTAGGACCCAGGTTGTAGCGGTGACTCAGTATCAAAACTGTTGTACAATAGGAAAGAAAAATCAGCAACACCTTCATTAACAATAGTTAATGAAATGGGTATTAAGAAATCAATAAACAGCAGTTTTAACAGCATTTCCTAATCAAGATTAATGTTAAAGGGATAGTTCTGTCATCATTTACTCACCCTCATGTCATTCCAAACCTGTATGGCTTCTGTGGAACATAAAAAGAATATCAGTAACCAAACAGTTTTGGTGACCATTAACTTCTATTGAAATGACAAAAAAAAAAAAATCTTCTAAAGCTCCCTTTAAATTGTACATATATTGTTTAGTCATTTTTCTTTTCAAACGAATACAATCTGAGTTATATTAAGAAATGTCCTGGCTCTTCCAAGCTTTATAATGGCAGTGAATGGCTGTTTCTGTTTTGAAGTCCATAAAAGTGCATGTATCCATCATAAAAGTGCTCCACACACCTCTGGGGGGTTAATAAAGGCCTTCTGAAGCAAAACGATGCATTTATGTAAGAAAAATATTCATATTTAAAACTTAACAAACTGTAATCTCTAACTCTTCACTCTCGTATCTCTAATCTTCATGAGATCCCTTTTATGATGGATACATGCACTTTTATGGACTTCAAAACAGAAACAGCCATTCACTGCCATTATAAAGCTTGGAGGAGCCAGGACATTTTTTTTTTATATGTGACCCTGACAAAACCAGTCATAAGTCGCATGGGTATATTTGTGGCAATAGCCAACAATATGCCTTATCAAAATGATAGATTTTTCTTTTATGCCAAAAATCATTAGGGTATTAAGTAATGATCATGTTCCATGAAGATATTTCCTACCGTAAATATATAAAGAAATTGTTATTATTAGTAATATGCATTGCTAAGGACTTCAGTTGGACAACTTTAAAGGCGATTTTCTCAATATTTCTCAAAAAAACATTTTGCACCCTCAGATTCCAGATTTTCAAATAGTTGTTAATATATTGTCTCGGCTAAATATTGTCATATCCTAACAAACCATACATCAGTGGAAAACTTTATATGATGTATACTTCTCAATTAAAAAATATTGACCCTTATGACTGGTTTTGTGGTCCAGGGTCACATATAACGCCGATTGTATTCGTCTGAAAGAAGAATATCATATACACCTAGGATGACTTGAGGGTGAGTAAATCATGGTCTAATTTTCATTTTTGGGTGAACTATCCCTTTAACCAATGTTAACAAAAAGGTGTTGTAAAAGTGTTACCCAAAAATCAAAAAATCAAAATCAGTAAAGGCTTTTACTGTTGTGACTATGCTCATATTTTGGTTAGGTGAACTTTAGTATTTACCATTGTTTTTTCATGATGTTGCGAGCCACCTGTTTCCCCTGGTATAGAACATCTTATTCATTTATGCCATACTGTCCATTCATACTTTAACATTGAGTGCACAAATAACTTTACGTTCAGCTGGAAAAAAATAAATGATTTTCAAACCAGTCAGAGCCTTCGTCTAGAGCCATATCTACAATAAATTTTGGTTTGATTTTTGTTGTCATATGGAAGGCAAGAGCAGGGGAAATCTCTTGCGCACACACACACACACACACACACACACACACACACTCACTCACTCACTCACTCACTCACTCACTCACTCACTCACTCACTCACTCACTCACTCACTCACTCACTCACTCACTCACACTGTGTAGCGGGTCATAATGAATTCCTGTCAGGAAGGTTGTGTGAGTGTCTGTGTCAGAATAGAGTATTCTTAAAAAAGAAAAGTAGTCTCAAATTACATATTCACATTCTCTCATTAATTCATGTGATGTTTGGTCTTTTCCTGGAAACTCTGCTGCAATGGAGACTATAAATGATTGAGAAATCTTATATGATAGTATTTGTATTTGAAATTGATGGGCTGTGTGCCTGATCTGATGGCGTGTGTGTGTGTGTGTGTGTGTGTGTGTGTGTGTCTATCTAATGTAATGGGGTCTCCTACAGGACTTTGTGTCATGTCACCCAACTCTGCAGCGGCTGGTGCTCCAGGTGGGTAACACACCTGTGTGAGGTGAAACAGGCACACCTGGAGCACTTTCAGGAACAAGACTGGAAATACAGCCTGGACAAAGAATCTAGAAAACCAAACAGAGTGCTGCTTGTACTAAGTCCTATCAGATTTTTATGGACATTCCTGCACAAACCCAAACTAGATAGACTTCAGCAGAACATTTGTGTACTAAAAATAGGCTCGGAGGCAGACATGTTTACATGTGAGAGTGCGTAAAACTCAGAAGAGAAAATATAAGCAAGAGAGTTTGTTTTCAGATAGAGCTTAACATGATCCCTAAAGCAGAGTATTCTGCAATTCATCCCAAATCTCTCCCACATAATTCTCTGAGATTAGAGCACTCTAGCGCCTCCTAGACACTAGTCTGTTTGCAGACGTGAAGAGAACCCTCGTTAGTATGGCATTCCCTCATGACAGATGTTATGGGTGAAACTTCAAATAAGCACAAATTATAGTAAATGCTTGCTAAGCTAAATCTACTCGTTCCATTCCCTGGATATTTCCCCAGAGTCCTAAGTGCTCCCATGTGCTTTGTGTGGATGGATGCCTTCGATCACATTTAGCTTCTGTTGAGAATGGCAGCTTTCTTTTATAGTGATGGTGCATGCAGGTGTTGTATTCATTGTGTGTGTGTGGATTCTGTGAGTGTAGTCTTTGCAGTGTGTATTTGACTCAATTGCATGACTTGCATAGATCTTCAAATGGCAGTTTGGGGCTTTAGGGAAAGAAATTAATTGATGTGACAGGAAATAATGACAGTTCTGTGTGTGTGGTGAAAATAGTGAACATTCACACTCTTCATTTACTTTGAGTGGCATAAACTGACACTAACCAGAACTGTCTGGACTTTCTTCTCTTCCTACCTCCTACCCCATACTTCTCCTCTCATTCACAGGAAGGTGATGGGGCCAAATCGAAGGCTTTGTCGTCTCAGAGGCTGTCGCCAAAATGGTGCTTTCTCGATTGTGAGTATTCTTTTCACAGTTGTTTAGATGGTAGAATTCGGAGAGTCAGATCTGGGGTACTGAAATGTGTGCCATGGTGGCCCTCAAGGATGTGGGCTGGAGTTGTGTTTATCAGTGCACAAAGTGTAGGTGTTTGCAGTGAATAAAATGGCAAAGAGTAAAGGTCATATATTCAAAACCATGAGTCAGACCCACAAAATATTCTCTTATCAGTGCCAGAATCAAAGTGAGCAAAAGAGGAAAATAGAGTCATGAATCTCCATACTAAAGAACAGAATCTACTGGAGAGTCAGCAGGAGAGAATTACAGCCACAGAGAAAGAGTGAGGAGCTGTTTGCATCATATTAACTGCATGTCTGTGGGTACATGTGTTCCACCAAGTCACACCAGCAGGTCAGCAGGAACTCTGAAAATGTATGAAAGAGGCATCAGTCAGGCATGCAGTGACGTACATTACCACACGTGTTGCATATGTACATACTGTATACACACCATTCGTCTTGATTAGCATCAGCCATTAAGTTCACAAAAAACATTTGGCAACATAAATCATAATAATTTTTTTTCCCTTTAAATTACACTACCGTTCTAAAGTTTAGTGTAACTATTTCTGAAGGATCATGTGACTGAAGACTGGAGTAATGATGCTGAGAATTCAGCTTTGCCATCACAGGAATAAAGTTTTAAAATGTCTTCAAATAGAAAACAGCTACAAACCCGATTACCAAAAAGTTGGGACACTGTACAAATTGTGAATAAAAAAGTTATAATTTACAAATCTCATAAACTTATATTTTATTCACAATAGAATATAGATAACATATCAAATGTTGAAAGTGAGACATTTTGAAATGTCATGTCAAATATTGGCTCATTTTGGATTTCATGAGAGCTATACATACCAAAAAAGTTGGGACAGGTAGCAATAAGAGGCCGGAAAAGTTAAATGTACATATAAGGAACAGCTGGAGGACCAATTTGCAACTTATTAGGTCAATTAGCAACATGATTGGGTATAAAAAGAGCCTCTCAGAGTGGCAGTGTCTCTCAGAAGTCAAGATGGGCAGAGGATCACCAATTCCCCCAATGCTGCGGCCAAAAATAGTGGAGCAATATCAGAAAGGAGTTTCTCAGAGAAAAATTGAAGTTATCATCATCTACAGTGCATAATATCATCCAAAGATTCAGAGAATCTGGAACAATCTCTGTGCGTAAGGGTCAAAGCCGGAAAACCATACTGGATGCCCGTGATCTTCGGGCCCTTAGACGACACTGCATCACATACAGGAATGCTACTGTAATGGAAATCACAACATGGGCTCAGGAATACTTCCAGAAAACATTGTCGGTGAGCACAATCCACCGTGCCATTCGCCGTTGCCGGCTAAAACTCTATAGGTCAAAAAAGAAGCCATATCTAAACATGATCCAGAAGCGCAGGCGTTTTCTCTGGGTCAAGGCTCATTTAAAATGGACTGTGGCAAAGTGGAAAACTGTTCTGTGATCAAATGAAACAAAATTTGAAGTTCTTTTTGTAAAACTGGGACGCCATGTCATCCGGACTAAAGAGGACAAGGACAACCCAAGTTGTTATCAGCGCTCAGTTCAGAAGCCTGCATCTCTGATGGTATGGGGTTGCAGTCCAGATCTTTCACCCACAGAAAACATTTGGCGCATCATAAAGAGGAAGATGCGACAAAGAAGACCTAAGACAGTTGAGCAACTAGAAGCCTGTATTAGACAAGAATGGGACAACATTCCTATTCCTAAACTTGAGCAACTTGTCTCCTCAGTCCCCAGAGGTTTGCAGACTGTTATAAAAAGAAGAGGGGATGCCACACAGTGGGAAACATGGCCTTGTCCCAACTTTTTTGAGATGTGTTGATGTCATGAAATTTAAAATCAACTTATTTTTCCCTTAAAATTATACATTTTCTCAGTTTAAACATTTGATATGTCATCTCTGTTGTATTCTGAATAAAATATTGAAATTTGAAACTTCCACATCATTACATTCTGTTTTTATTCACAATTTGTACAGTGTCCCAACTTTTTTGGAATCGGGTTTGTATTTTAAGTTGTAATACTATTTCACAATATTACTGTTTTACTTTATCAAATAAATGCAGCCTTGTTGAGCATGATACTTTCGAAAACAATACAATTGTACTGACCTCAAACTTTTAAATGGTATGTATTTTTAAATAAGGCTTTATTGCTTGTTTTACTCTTTAACCTACTAGCCTTTAACCATTATTGGCACCATACAGACCTTTATGTGGACTGCTTTCCAATTTTTGTATTAATCTCCTTTTTGAGCAGTATGAAGCTGTGAAGATTAGGTTTAACGTCAGCTTGATGAAAAGTGGAGAGCCAGACAGTCTATTTATTCTTGATGAAAAGGATGCGACAAATATGTTCTCGACCTAGTAGTATCAATATACACTTATGAAGTACTGTATAATGGCAACTCATTTAAAAAAAGAGTGAATAAGGGGAAAAAGTGTGCTTCAAAGAGTCAAGGCTTTCAGGTGACATACTTTCCTCAACATTCCCCAATGCATGGAACTCTTTGGAGCGATAATTATACATATTATGTATTCTATGAGAATTGATAAATAGAAATAAATAGCTTTTCGCATACAGGTTCACTTTTGTTAAGAGGTGCGTTGAAGCACTGACTTCATTTGACAGCATCTCGAGATATGGGGAGTCAGTCCTCATTATACACAAATCCTCTGTGACAGCTCAGTCACATTCACATAGATCCTAAACTGCTGCACATCAAACCAGTGAAATGACAGTACATCACAATCCCCTGTTCAGTACATGCATCTTTCTATCCTTTCCACTCTTATTTCATCCTTTCATTCCAGTCCCTCCTTCCCAATGGCCCACAGCAAAACTCTTCTCATTTTAAAACTAAAAAGCTTCCGAGGGCTTTATTACCAGAGCAGAGAGCTGCAGCATGAGTCAGAACTTTTCAGAGTGATTGTGGCAGCACTTCTGATCTCAGCTCAGTGTTATGAAGTTTCTGTCAAATAATTCGATTCAGTTCAAGCTGGGGCAAAGTCTGATCCGAGGCCAGTGCTATGCAGTTTTCATGGATCATGGAATAGATTGTCCATGCCCCAGAGAAGCATTTAAGGGCAGGATGTCACCAGAGTGTGAGGAATCATGTGCACTCATTACTTTTGCTGCAGATGTTTACAGGTATAGGACAAGCTCTTGGGAATTAGTTTTATGTGTGCATTTTCAGCTCGTGCATTCTCTTTGGGAGTAATTTGCTTAGGTGAGATGCAAGACTCGTGGCAACCTCTCTTTTCCCGCTCATTAAGACAACATGAGGGGGAGAGTCACACCCTTTCACAAATCCAGCAACACAATTGGTCTAAATACCTGGCATGCCTTCTTGTGGCACCCTCTGATTCGTTCAGATCATCTTACTGACATCTGTTGCAGCCAACCCTGCCGAGGGGTGTCATGAACCAGTGTCTATCATAAACATATTTTGAGAACCCAATTCGGGTCATTTTGGCAACTCAGCGCTGCGTTTTTTGACCCAGCTGAGCAGTGTTTGGTGTAATGCATTACTAAGTAATTAGTTACTGTATTTTAATTACTTTTCCTTTGAAAAAGTAAAGTAAGGGATTACTTTTAGGTTTTCTGTAATTTAATTACAGTTACTTCTTATGTAATTGCATTAAATAATGTTTATAGACTTTAGACTATAGAACATAAAAAAACAATAGTGGATTTAACATTAAAATTTAATATTTAATATTAAAATGTATGTTTTTAATGTAACCTTTTCCCTTTAAATAGGATGAAGAATAATTTATGCCATTTTATATGATTTGTTTGAAAGAATAAAAAGAGCAGTTTCATGTTTATCCTTGTATTGTTCAATTGGTTGAGGTTGATATGGGATTTAGAAAGTTATTAGTAATATGTAATGCAATACTTTTTAGAGAGAATAATTAGTTCAGTAATATAATTACACATTTGAAAATTGAATTAGTAGTTAGTAATTAATTACTTTTAGAGTAACTTACCCAACACTGCAGCTGGGTTTGGTTAAATGTTTGACCCAACATTTAAAAAAATTATTGATAAGCAAGATCATCTAGAAATAGACCAAAATATAGGCAAAAATAACAACATATGATAAAATAACCCAGTGTTTATCAGAGTGTAGATGTTTAAAGAGTACTGTTATGTTGGAGACCTGAACTGAAGGGCCTGATTTGGGTTCTTATTTGTGTTTTGTGTTTACAGCTACAACAGCTGATCGATTCTACAGGATTGATCGAGCACAAGTGAGTCCTCCACACAATACTTCTAAGAGTAATTTGAGATAAAATTGAGCAATTTTGAGTGTCCACAAACAAACTGTTCACATTTGTTTGCCATCTGTCTCAGGAGCATCTTAACTACGTGACTGAGATTTCTCAGGATGAGCTGTTTGTTTTGGACCCGGAACTGGTTGTCACAGAGACGGTCAGCACATCGCCAGGCATGCCAGACCTGGTGGACTCTGGTGATGTCCCATCCAATCCACATAAATTTGCCTTCCCATCATCCTCCTCTTCTCCACCAAACTCACCTGGACCTAGGTGAGACACTGTAAATACACAGATAGACAAACACACAGGAAACGGTTTCATTGTATCCAGTGCCAATATATAAAGGGATAGTTCACCCAAAAATGATTTACTTGCCCTCATGTCATTCCACACCTGTATGGCTGAATTTCTGTGGAACACAAGAAGATATGTTAAGATATCTTCTTTTTCCCCATCCATACAATGAAGGGCAATCAGTTCCTATTTTGTTTTGGGAACCCATTATATGGTCAAAAACCCTTCAATAGAGACTTTCTTGAAAATACCTTTGTACAAGTTTGGAATAATGCAGGGCGACTAAATGATAACAGCATTTTCATTTTGGATGACCTATCCCTTTAAGCTAATCTTTGCCTTTCCTGTCAGTATAATGATGTTTTGATGAATGAGTTATTTTATACGAACTTTTGTACAGGAGACATGTTCATAATCGTCAGTAGCTAATAACTTAGACGGCTGTTAGCTGACAACAGCTCCTGCTCTGTAATATCATCCAACAGAGAGCAGTAGAGCATCGAGCCTCCTGGTGGCAGTGTGTTTCTCACAGCTTAGCTGCTTTGTATAAATGCTATAGTACATTAATTAATTCTGAAGTACCAAGAACTGTATGTTTAACATCCTAGGGTGCTTAATAGTTGTTGCTTCTGAAATGCTTTTAATATACAGTAAACGTACACGTGTTGGCAGGTTCATATATGAATGTCTATGCATGTTTGCATATGGGAATGATAATGTGATTGTGAGATTATGTGTGTATAATTGTGTAGTACAGAGTGAATAAAACAGAGCGTTTCCTGCAGCGCAGAGCTTGATCCGATCCTCTATTTATAGCTCCCTGAAAAAGTCATACAGCACCGCAGCTCCTGCTAATCTCCTCCGTGTGTGTGTTTGTGTGTGTGTGTGTTTGGAGGGGGTAAGAGTGCTCAATACAGACAGTAATTTAGCTTTTTTTGTGCATTTCATTTTTCTGTCTTTGTAAAGATTTAATTATTAAATTATAAAGATTTGATATCAATTATTGTCTTATGTGTAAATCAATATATTTAAGATCCATTATCACACATCATTTCTATTCAGTTCATGTAAAATGTTTAACAATAGTACTGCTTTACTGTATTTTTTACTGTATTATCTTGTTGGGCATAAGAGCCTTCTTTAAAAACAAAAAAACAAACATAAACAATCTTAGCAATTAGCTGATAATTGCTAATAAATCTCTGTGTATTTAGCTCATGCTGGTCAGAAAGAGACTAATGGTGTATTGATTGATCAGAGTCATTGAATAGTTAGCTCTGTGATGTTTGTATAATGATCATTGCCCTCCTCCTGCATCCCCCAGCTGTTTGAAGCTTGTCTAGTTGAAACAGAGAAGCCGCTCGCTAGGCATAACTCTAATCTGATTATGTCATGATTGTATAACCCGACGGATAGGAGCTATTGTTTGAGGCTCCCAATGGAAAACATTGAGTGAACCCTCAGAGCACTTTCAGTCCTGATGGTCCTTCTGTCATGTGTGCTGTGATTGTGAGATAACATCAGCCTTTTGACTTTAGGGGCTGTGGATGCTTGAGATGTACTGATATGCCCTTTATCTCTGTATTTGAACTTCAGAAAGTCTTTCTTTTACTTCACATTTACAGTAAATGTGACATTTGTCAGCATTAATGATTCAAACCTTTTCTCTCAGGTTCACTCTAAGCCACTTGGGTATTTCACATCAAAGCTGAGGCTTTCTTTAATTAGTCTTGTTTACCTTGATAATTTTGTTGTTTTTTGAGCTGTGTTGTGTTAGAAACACCACAAGCATACAAAGCTACAAAATGTCGATATTCTGTTTGGTTTCTTGGTCTGTAATGAATTTTTATGTGTGTGTGGGTTCTTTTCTTGTAAAATGTGTAAAAACAGCAGTATAAACGATTTCAGATATCATTATGTCCTTTCGCTTTACTGCAAGAGAGTTGGATTTTTTTCTTCCTTGTCGATACTTAAATATAGTTTCTGCAGTCTTAATGACATGTTTGTGAAACAGCAAAAAGAGCCTTTCAGAGTTTCAGAGAACTTTGGCTCACCTCTTATAATTAACATCTCTCCTTTTTCCTCAGCTCATTCTTTTCTCCTTCCATTTTTGTCTTCCTTTCATTTGAATGTTTGACGTTTCATTTGTACATTTCATCTTTTTTTGTTTATATATTTAATCAGTGGAACTTTTTGTTTTGGATTCCATTTTTTGGCAACTTTTCTATTCCCGATTTGTTGTTAGTAGCACACACGCAATCAGTCAGACAGGCGTATGGCTGCTGATGCGTTTGGCAGGCATTATTACATCCCTTAACTCCCTTGGGCATGAAATAACGATCTCTCGCCTAGCCAACATTGAACATGCTTTTGTTCAATTCAGAATCACATAGAATCGTTCATGAAAGGAATATTAAATTAATAAAAAGAGGTAATTAGCCTTTGTGGTGTTCTCTTTGTGGTGTTAAGTGCTGAGTTTGCCAGGGTGAACTGTGGGTGAACAAAGTGACAAGAAGCATTGTCTTTTTGAGTCTCTAGCAATGTTGGCTCTCTCTCTCTCTCTCTCTCTCTCTCTCTCTCTCTCTCTCTCTCTCTCTCTCTCTCTCTCTCTGTCTCTCTCTCTCTCTCTCTCTCTCTCTCTCTCTCTCTCTCTCTCTCTCTCTCTCTCTCTCTCTCTCTCTCTCTCTCTCTCTCTCTCTCTCTCTCTCTCTCTCTCTCTCTCTCTCTCTCTCTCTCTCTCTTTCTCTCTCTCTCTTTCTCTCTCCTCGCAATGTTTTTCCACCGGTTATGCTTTTCCACCAAATGAGATCAGACTGCTACAGGGTGATACATGTGCTAGTGGAGATCAAAGGATAGTGTCTCTATCTTGCTTTGTCTCTCTGTCTCCACCTTCATTTCTTCCTTTCCCTTTCTCTCGCATATTATTATTATTATTATATACTATGAACACAGACAATATGCATTTTAACGTACTTCTATATGTCTTAGGATATTCCTCATCTATTAGGGGTGTTTTGTATTAACCAGACTGTAATTGTAGGTCTTTGCATGTTACTTATTTTTTTATATTTCAAAGCCTTCCAAGCCTTAATAAACAAGCATGATTTGTTGATTTGTTAGCAGCTGGACTGTGGTACACCACAGCATTTGTTTTTGTTGGCTGCAGATATAATGACTGGCCTGCTGTTTCAGTACCATATATTCCTCTTGATAATGTATCTCTCGTTGTTTCTTCAGGGCTGCAGAGCTCCAAAGGAAGCGTGTTTCCAGTGACAGTTCTGTGGCAGAAGCACTTGCACACAGTGACTCGCTCAGATCAACCAAAACAGCTCTCAGCAGGTAAGAGCTACAGAGAGAACGTTTATGCTCCTCCAGAACACATCTCAAACTCCAGCCACGTGGATCAAGCTTATAAAGGCTTATAAAGTTCTTCCTGATTTGCATTTATATGGCCCTAAGCAGAGTATTGAGTTCTGTAATGGTTATGAGAGATGCTGACCTGTGAATCTTAAGTTGTTATGTGAAATAACCCTCTCTATCTAATCTTTATTGTAGCAAAAATGAGCTAACTCCTCTACTCTGATATCTCTTTTTGTGGGGCTTGATGGTTTATTGATAAAATATACATTATGTAGGGCTCGGCAGTATGAAATATCTCATCTGGTTGAGATGCTACTACAGCGTTTATACAGTGATAGATATATTCAAGACTGCTTTATGTTATTTATATTAACTCTTTCCCCACCAAGCACAGAATTTTACGTTATTTGTGAGAAAACGCTTCCCCACCAAACGTTTTCCGTGTTTCCGTGTTTTCACTGTTATACGCTAGGAAGTGCTATTACGTATCTGAATGAGTACAGAATCTTTTATTTTATTCCCATTGTTATTATTTTCTTATGTGTTTTTTTTTTTCTCCATGCAATGTACTGTACTGTATAAAATTCTGGTTAGGGTTTGTTCTACTGTTTACTCAGCCCCAACTGCTTAACAGACTCTTTAGGTATTTTTTGTATTTGTACATGTTATACTTTTTAAAAGGACGATTGGAAGTTTAAAAATATTCCATTGACTGCTGAGTATTTAAAATGCAATGGCAGAGGTTACGTTACTACAATATTTAATATATAATTTTTATAATAACAATGCTTTATGTTATTTATATTAACTCTTTCCCCACCAAACACAGAATTTTACGTTATTTGTGAGAAAACGCTTCCCCACCAAACGTTTTCCGTGTTTCCGTGTTTTCACTGTTATACGCTAGGAAGTGCTATTACGTATCTGAATGAGTACAGAATCTCCTGATAAAAACACAGACAAAGAAGACGCAAAAAAAACAAGCGATCGTATGTAAACAGATGCATATGTAAAATAATGTGATAATCAACATTAAGCATCATATAAATCAAAACCATCTAATGTCACTGAATGAAATGTCGACCCAGGGCGAGCTATAGGACTGTGCAAGCAGTAGGAGTGAAACCCTTTTTTTGTGAAACTTACCCATATTCAAGTGTTGAGATAAAAGGAATGAAGCTAGAATAAAACAGGTTTTTGTTTGTTTGTTTAAAAGCAGAGGGTCTGCTCTTTGCTCATATATTCATACAACAAAATATTCTATGGGTCATTTACATTTTTGTGAAAATGATCAAAAGCCGGGTGGTGGCTGGCAACTTTATAAAAGTTAACATTTACATTAAATTACAAATATGTCCCAACCAAGTTGTATTGCGGAAGAATTTGCCATTAATAGTTGTTTATGATAGCAGAGCAACAACGCAACTGATGTGTGCTCACCTGTTGACCATGTGTGCTCACCATATATTTTAGCCTGCGTTCCGAATAAAAAAAGAAAAAAAAAGAAAATCTAATTAGATGAAGTACCTTTCATTTATGAAGTATTGCATTCACTCCCCTCTATATGGGTAAAATATGTGTAAATGTGTTTGTTTGTATGCTTGAGTCTGTATTGGTGTGTCTGCAGCTTTGCAACTGTGGCCACCAGGCATTTTTGTGAAAAGTGTGACATCTCATTTACTGTGCAGAAATGCATTTTGCATTTTCCTTGCACTCTCTGTGTATGTGTCTGTGTGTGAGATAGATGGAGTGTATGTGTGTGTGTGTGTGTGTGTATGTGTCTGTGTGTGAGTGTGTGAGTGTGTCCAAAGAGTTTTCATAAAGGTTTTTAAAGATGCATTTAATAGTTCCCCATGAGCGTTTCATGATGACTGCATGAAAAGTGTTTTCTCGTACATTCTATGATGCTTACATTGAATACATGGAATATTTCATTTATAATGTTTGCTAATAATAATCCTTAATTATTGCGTATATTTTATATTTAAAAAAGTATAAAAATATAAATTATAATATATATTTATTGGTGGAGAAGACTCAGGCAGAAGTCTCCAGAAGTGATAGTTTTTACGAAGATTTATTTTCATGGAATTAGGAAGTGGTTCACTATCCCCTGAATCCACTATCCCTCATGTTACATGGCAGGACTGAAAGACACTAGGCTCCTTCTTCATGTGAATGTGTGTGTATGTATATGCATGCGCGATTGGAGAGGATGAGAAAAGTTTTCTGTTAGATTCTCTTTAGGATCCCAGACCTCATAATGACATACAGAGAAAAGAACCAGTCACTGGAAACAGGCCAAGAGATATTACACAGATAAAAATGCAAGAAAGCTGCTGGCCATGAACTGTTAGCTTTCACTGCACAGAAGACATAAGGGATATCACTGCCTGACTGCTCTCTAGTCAGAAACCACAATCACAAATCTCCCTCTTGTGTGAAATCAGCTCTGTAAAGCACAGAGCGCTGTCCTGGACTCACACGCTCCTTTGTGTTCCTAAATGATGGGCTCTTTGGGTCCTATTAAGTTTCTCCTTGGGTCAGTAATATCTCCATAAAGGAAACTCCAGTGTCTGTGGTACATTATGTAACATTTGTGTTGGCCATGAGCTGATATGCTTCATATGGGTCCAGGCCACAACCCTGCCTGAGGGGAGGAATATCTGGCCAGACCATAGATAATAGAACCGCTCCTAGTTTTAATGGAGAAATGTGTCTGGATTACATCACATGCGCATGCTTGATGTCCTGAAAATGTCACACCAACTCAAACGCATAATCCACAGTTCTTTTATTTTATTCCCATTGTTATTATTTTCTTATGTGTTTTTTTTTTCTCCATGCAATGTACTGTACTGTATAAAATTCTGGTTAGGGTTTGTTCTACTGTTTACTCAGCCCCAACTGCTTAACAGACTCTTTAGGTATTTTTTTGTATTTGTACATGTTATACTTTTTTAAAAGGACGATTGGAAGTTTAAAAATATTCCATTGACTGCTGAGTATTTAAAATGCAATGGCAGAGGTTACGTTACTACAATATTTTAATACTGACTCAATCTGGTCTTTTTTTTCTTTTACATTTATTTACATGATTTGCCCTTTTCTCTTGCATATATTTAATAATGTATAGCCAATTTAACAATGTGTGTTTACTCGTGTGATTTGTGTGCAGCCAACAAGATGCTTGCTTAGTGTCATGACAATGACAAAGCAGCTCTAATGCAGCATTTTATTTACAGTACGCAGAACAAAGCCTAAAACCTAAGTTTACGCTACTTTTACACAATTTTTTGCAATTTTAGTTTGTACTGTATCACTGTTATATCAAAAGATTAATCATTTTATCTTACATTCCCATTTATTTATGTTGTTTTTTTGTTTGATTCTTTTGTTGTTTTGAAGGGTGGGGGGTGTTCATCGCTCAAATACAACTGCAGCAGATTTCAAACCTACCAGCAGGTGAGAAAAAAGCTTTACCGACTCTGTATTCCTCTCTTCTCTCTACCCTTCCAGTTGTCTCTTCTCAGAGCTACTATAAGATGTTAGTGTTCAAAGAGCAGCTCTACTCTTTTATTCCCTGTTGGGATAGTTTCTGGTTGCCGGTGGCTCTCCTTAATGTGAACTGTGTCATTGCTGCAATGAGGAAAATGAAATCTAGCACAGCAGGACCACATCATTTCTGTTGCTGATTATTATTTTTACCAGCCTGTTCTGTTCCTTATTAGGCCCAGCTGTCTCTGTTGACACTACTTTAGAGGCTAGAATAGACACGCTCGCATGAGTACACACAAGGTTCTGTGGAGCAAAGAGTAGTAATTTACCATGTTCTGGTCTAATCTAGCCTGTACTGGTCCAGTATAGTCATTTCTAGTCTGGTTTGTTCATGTTTTGTCTTGTCTGGCATTCTCCAGTTTGTCTGTCGTCCTATTTTCTAACTGCTGTTAGCTTGAAGACTATAAGGGCAGATTCACACAGAAAGCATTTTTGCGTTCCAATGAGCTGCTTTTTGTTTTTCCATGTAATCATCTGCTAAACTGACATCTTTGACCATTGCGGCATGTCTCGCTGCTTTTTTAGCATCTTTCACATGAGAGCCCCATTTTTAAAGGCGGGTAACACATACAGTTTCAGCCAATCTTGAGTACCTATAGAGTAGTATTGCATCCTTCATATATTCGAAGAGTCTTTAGTTTTATCATATTTATAAAAGACACATACGCTGTACCGATTATTTCCGATAACAGCCGAACTCTTGGAGGAGTGCAGTGGGCGGAGCTAAAGAGCATGCGCACACACACATGCACATTACATTCTTGTCATTATCCCTCCCTGGATAACTTTCTATTCAATATACGTTAGTGTTGTTTACATTATATGCACTTACGTGCCAACAAAACACAGACATTTGATGCATTCGACTCGTGACCGGGAACCAACAAACACTCTGGCAGAACTCTGTTGCTGCTCCGGAAAAAACAAAATGCTTCCACTGTTTAACGCTGGGTTATTTGGAAAGCTGAAAAAGGTTATCTTTCTCTCACAACCAGAAACACATTTCTTTAGAGACATTGCTGATTTTGTGGTCTAAAAACAAAACGCCAGCGCTGCCGACGGCTTCCATAACTCGAACGAAGCTCGTGGATGTACTCGCTCCGCATGCGTTCATCTGGTAGAAGTGCCATTTAAGCAATTTCATCTATTATGACCTCACACAGGCCCATACTCGAAAAAACTTTCCGAAACTTATTCGAATCCGGAAGGAGTGTATTTGGCTCAGAAATATTTTTTGTATTTTTGTGGCTTTATTGGATAGGACAGTGTAGATCAGACAGGAAAGCACGGGGTGAAGAGAGTGAAATGGGATTGACAAAGAGGGATTGACCTCGAGCCAGGAATCAAACTCAGGTCACCAGAGGAGCAGTTGTGCTATATGTCAGAGCTCTGTCAATGGAATCTGGAATCTGTCTGAACGGCCCATCTTAAAGGGATGTTTCACCCAAGAATGAAAATCATTTACTCACCCTCATGTCGTTCCAAACCTGTTTGAGATTTTCTTCTGTAGAATATGAAAGAAGATGGTTTGAAAAGTGTTCATACAATAAAAAATAAGTGGTGTTCAACGTTGTTTTGAACCCCAAATGGTCTCCAGAAGAAAAGTCATACAGGGTTGGTATGACATTAGGGTAAGTAAATGACAGAATTCTCATATTTTGGTGAATTGCTCTTTAAGAGATGGCTTCAGCATGGTATAGACAAGCACAAAGACAGCTTGTTTAAATTCTGACAGCCTGAAAACCTCACCAATCTGTTCTTAAACAGCACTGTCTCTTCTGATGCTCATATTCTACATCTCATCAATACCTCAAATCAGCTTAAGATGCTTGAAAGTTTGATTAAACCAGCAGTGCTCTCTCTCTCTCTCTCTCTCTCTCTCTCTCTCTCTCTCTCTCTCTCTCTCTCTCTCTCTCTCTCTCTCTCTCTCTCTCTCTCTCTCTCTCTCTCTCTCTCTCTCTCTCTCTCTCTCTCTCTCTCTCTCTCTCTCTCTCTATCTCTGTATCTCTGTCTACCAGGGAAATTGATAAGGTTTCTGTTGTCGTTGGTTTAACTTTGAATGAGAGCCGTAATTAATTAATACATGTTTTATGTTGTTTTTATGTCATACATAAATGAGGGATTTGTGTTTTCCTCTGTAATGGAATTATAGCTGGGCCCATGAGGAGCTCTCATTCTGAGGCAGATTCACATCTCAACACTGATACTCCAAGCAAATAACAACAGGAGGAAGAAAGAGCGCGCAAGGGAGATTAGCCTCTTGTTTCCTGTGCAGGCTTAACGAACCATCTTTAATGTGGTGTCTGCAAATGGTAAATTGGAAGGAACATAATAAAGGTTATATTGATGAGGAGAAACAAACGAAGAAAGACACACAAAAGCAGCGAAGCCAGTTTAATGGGGCATCGCAGACTTTATCAAGCTGACATCCTGATGCTGCCAAAGTCTGATTGGTCCCTAGTGAGCTGAACTTTGACCCTTAGAACCTTCCTATATTGAAGTATATTGAAGTCTGCTCTATTGGTATTGTATTCACAGCATGGGCCATCAAGCGCCCCTCATTAAGACCTGCTTTTGTTTTTTGAAAATACTTCTGCTCATAAATCTCAGTAGTGATTAGAGCCGAACATTCCAGTCCACAATCAATACAATAAAACTAGCTAGCAAATACCATTTGCCAAATGCCAGCCCGGTCCAGATTCAGATTGCCGTTTCTTTCTACGGTTAATGAGGGGTTTCTGGACTCATATTGAATAATTGGTCCAATGTCACATTTCTACCCTTTCTGTAAATGTGCTAAATTACTAGCAATTACAGCTAGCAAAAACTCAATAACCCTATTAAAGCTGCCTTGAGCTATTTTTTCGTTATTGAGCATGTGTGTGTGTGCAGGGTGCATGTTAGAGTGTCTTTTTGAGTGTGTGTAAGTGTTGTGAAAGCAGGCTGAGGAATGTCAGTAATTACAGCTGCCGTCTGGGTTACATACCAAGGAACGGCTCAGACGTGTTTAAACACTGGATGATCATTTAGACTTGGGGGCTAAACCGTTACCAGCTTTTCCTCCAGGACATGATGGTTAGAGATGCATTTGCCCTGTTTCCAGGCACATGTATCAAGCTCTTGTGATATATAGAGGTTTGAGTGACATCATCAGATCTTTACTCCTCATACTCTGTAATGTGTGTCCAAACTCAGCTGCAAGCCTTTTTTTCACATGAGTATCGAAATAGATATGGCTGAAGATAATGTTATATGTTTTTAATGTAATGTGTTTTTCTGTAGTGCTGCTGTGAACTCTGACACAGGAAAAGATAGGCTGCTCTGAACATTCCCCATTACTGACCAGAGATCAGTGTTTTTGGAACGTCATTTGTCATGATATATCTATATGGAAAGATAAATTATGATTGATAGAGATGGTTTTTGATAGCTGAGAGTTATGATTTGTGGTTTCAGGGATCTAAAATCCACTTACCTGAGCAAATTTCACTGCCTGGAGGCTGAACCTCAGCTGCAAGGCTAGAGGAGGCGTTCAAACATTCAGCAAAGGTGTGTGTGTGTGTTGGGAAGACATGTCAGAGTCTGTCCAGATTTATGAGTCTGTGAACTGGTTTTAATTATGGGACACACTCAGATTCCTTAGCAAGGCTAACTCTCTCACACACACACAATCACTCATAGACACATCACAATGGAAACTGTGTGTTGTGGCTTTTACTTAAGTGATCATAAAAAACTTTTCCCTCCCTCTTTTTCTGTCTCACTCAATTTGAGGCGTTGTGTTTGAAGTGAAACAGGTTTATTGTTTTTCAATTGACTGTGATCTGACTTCTCCTAAATACCAGTTACATTTACTGCCAACCTTTCTAGTAAAGAACACCCCTTATTGGCTCTTTCTGTCAGAGGATGTTACATATTTCCCTGCAATGTGTTTCTGGCAAAGAAGCCCGTCTCAGAGCTTAACTGCTTCTAGCAAAGTTCAGGATCCAAAGCCCTGTGCGCCACTTGTCTCTTTTCCTTAATGTCCCAGTCTTCTTAGTGTGGGGTGGGGAACCCTTTGATCAAATATTCTTTCAGGTAAGAGTGCACAGAAGATACTCCAGTCAGCTGGAGGTCTATCAGGAGAAGAGACCGAAGAGGTGTAGTATCAGCAATGGCATCATCGTCATAGGTGTGTTCGAACCCTTTCCGATTGGCGATATTTCTCGCTTGCAGTTGGGGTAGGAGTTTAAAATTGGACACTCTATGCTTCCATTGTGATGCTCGCTGTTATGTCCCAGTTAGTGCTGGGTCTGTCTTTTCTTCTGTTTGGTTTTGTTTGCAGGTGTGCTGTTTAGTGGGGGTGTGGTTTTCCACCTGAGGCTCATTTTTGGGGCTATAAGAACTCCAGTGCTAATGCTAGAGAGAGGCTACAATGTGACTGCGCTTGACTAAGCGGCTGACATTGTTGTTTTTTGTTTGTTATACTTATTTGTTTACATCCATTCAGACCTTGAGCTTACGGTCCACTTTTATGCACGCTTTCACTACTGACTTCCACTAATACTAATTACTGATTGTTTGAATACATTTGTTAATTATGATATTTTGTTAAATAATTTATTTCTTTCACTACTTGCCCATCCGTGTTGCCTTTCGTTAGATCAACATTACATTTGTAACATTATGACATTAACTAAGATTCATAAGATTGCATGAAAAGTAAAAACACTCTTGTAAAAACACTGATTTGTGAGCATTAGTGGAACAGAAATTGTCATCTGTCTGATCAATTGTGAAATGACTGTTGTCATCAGAGCTCAGATTCTGAGTCTGCTTGAATCCTTCTCGCAATACTGTAGTGGCGTATGTCAGCACCTCTTTTTAACTGTCATGCGCTTTTTAACTGTCATGCACTGCTCAAGATGCTGATTCTGTGCAGTGCCATATGAAGTCAAACAGACCTAATGTCTCACAGATAGCATTGCAGTGACATTGACTGAGTTAGGGCTCTCTCCTCAATTCATCTCTTGCTCTGAGAGAAGAATATTATTAAGTTTATTTGAAGTCATTATTCTGTCTCTCAATAAATCTCTGAGATGCTGAACATTGAGAAGGGAACACAAGAGTGCGTATGCATATGCATTGTAGTCATTCTTTCTAGGACCATTTGAAGATTATTTGAACAGCTTCATCAGGAAAAACATCAGGAGATGATTCAAGTTGAGATTAATGGCTTCACAGTGTGTGCATCAAGAACTTGGATGCATGCTGTGAGGAGGTCCTCCAAAAGATTTGTGTTTGTTGATTTTAAAGTGTTTCAATCACTCAGATGTTTCTCTTTCTCCCACAGGTTTGAGAAGAGCACCCTGAACAATGCGAAATCTGGTAAGGATGTTAAGTAGTGCTCTAGTTTTGCTTTTAGCTCTTTAGTGAATGAGCATCAAGTGAACTTGAGAAGAATTTCTTTGGATAAAAATGGTAAATTCTACATGAAAAAATATTAATGGGAGCACAGTGAGGGCTGAATTTTAGTCTTTCCTTGTGAGAATGAGTTAAAGTCATACAGTGTCTCTAGTCTCTGCGAGAAGCAAATTGGGGTCGGTAATTGTAGTAGGGCAGCAGCTCTTGCTCAGTGAATCATTTCTGACTTTCATAGAAGGTGGAAGTTGAGTGTTAAACACTCCTTGGTCTTCGTTCTTGTTCCTTTTTAACGAGTTGCTGCCTGTCAGGAGAGGGCATGTGCCAAGGCTGTGGTGTTTTCCGCTCTCTTGGCAGTGGTAGAGGAAGAAGGGAGCGGAGGAAAGGACAGTCTTACAGTCTGTGAGGTGCAGCGAGGCAGAGCAGGTTATCATCACTCACATTGATCCACATTAGAATTCAGCGCTAGCTCCAAAGCTTCCTGGCATGAGCAGAGGAGGAACGCATTTCCAAAACCTGATTTGGCCCTGTGCATGCTTTCTCTAAATAGGAAAAAAGACTCTTCAATTCCATAAGGCTGCCGAGTTTTGAGAGCTGGATGGGAGCGGGCATATCTTTAGACACAGGCGTAGATTTAGCCTCGCAGTGCACACTACAGTGTGTGTTAGTCCGACATCCCAGCTGGGTGTTTTCATATTTTACCTCTTGAGGTTTGTGAAGCAACACACAAGATTGCTGGATTAGGAAGGCAAATCTACAAAGGGCATTGCGACGCTTTGAACACAGATTTAGCATATTGAGACTGAACCCTCAGAGCCAGCATCAGCAAATGTGATTAACACCCGTAATTAAAACCGTATTTTACTCCCTTTTTAACTGTCTGCTCCCAAAGCATTAAATAAACAGAACATCTTCTTGTGTAACTGAATAACTGAATATTGAACGAATATGCATAAGCGATTTGTGCATGCAGGCAGTTTCTGAATAATAATACCTTTAAGTAATAATGGAGCCATCAATTGTCATGAGGAAACTGACTCCAGTGTTAGCACATTTTCTGGTATCACAGCTTTACAAATCTTTTTACAAATTGTTATTGTAATTTAAATAGTGGTACGCTCACGTGACATTGCAGTTCTTCATCATTATGAAATATTATCATCTGCGTGCATTATAAAGCCATATCACTCTCAACTTGAGCACACGCACCTGACGCATACACACAGAGAGCTGGATGTCGGTGCATCCGTGAATAGGCCATTTAGCTAGACTAGTTCTCTGTGTGTTATTGTGATTTGAACTGTCAAATGCACACAAGGTTATGTCAGAAACACACAAAGTTCACATGAAAACAGTCGGTTATGTCTGTACACGTGTGCAGCAAGTACAGAAATCCTGTGTGTATATTAGATCTTTGTACTAAAGTGAAAGCAGTGTAATATACAGTACCTACTGCTATATATGCTGTTAAAATGAATCAACAAACGATAAACAGAAAATCACTCACTGCTCTTGACCTGAATAACTTTAGTAGCTTTAGTAAGAATACATGTCTTACTTGAATGCTGCTGTTAAATGCTCTGGCTAGGAGATAAACATGTCAGACTTTGTACAGCCCTCTGAGGACGGGGTCTATGCTAATACAGCAGTGTCCATCAACACCTGTGGGCGGGGCCTATAAAATGTGATGTCCCATTGCCCAGAATCTGCAAACGGCTTGTTCTGAGACACTGCTTATGATTTATGGGGATTAAAAAAAGGAGTGGGTGGATTTTTACCATTATAGGTTGGTTGTACACACACTGCCAACACACATTTATGTTCAAACACCATGTAAAAGTGAATTTTGCATATGTGCCCTTTAAGTAAAAATATATTAAAAGTTAAAAGGCTTACTTCAATTTAGCTATGAAAAAAATGTAAATAAATAATAAGTCTACAGAAAAAAAGAAAAATTATACTCAATGACATACTGTTCTGGTCACATTTCATATTAGTAAACTCAAAAAGATATATTGAGTAAATACATCATAAATCCATCTTCCAAACCATAGTTTCGCCTTACTCTGTATCACTACTGTAAGCCTATAATTATTATATTTATTTTAGACTTGTTGGGTGGATTTACCGGGAAACTCAATATTTCAGTCATTCGTCCTTGCGTGTTCATGTCATGTATGTAAATAAAGGAAAGAAGGCATGTATGCAATGTATGCAACACAAGGTGTCTTAGTAGCCTGAAGCCACAAATAACCCTTAAACTGAAAAGAGAGTGTTGGTGAAAGGGAAAGCGACAATGCATGTAATAAAACATGAATCAACATCAGGCAACAATTTGCCTGTAAATAGCCTGTTACCCAAGTTGTAATAGTTTTCCTTATCTGATATGAATAGCAATCGTTATGTCTAATGGCAACATTTTTTTTTTTTTCTTTTTTTTTTTTTTTTTAAACCATGTATATGAGATGTATATCCATGCGCACAGTGGTGCACCTGAAGCCATCAGATTCATCAGCACAGAATAGCAGGAGCCAAAGCATAACTCATATAATCACAAAAACAATGTTCCTCTGCAAGTAACTTAGTAGTTTTATGCTAACCTCTAGAGTGCCAAAAGTTATGTAGTGTAGCTATAACTGCACTTAAGTAAAATATATTAAAAGTTCCAGATCAAATCATATGGCTTCAGTTTAGCTATGAAAACAGCAAAAAATAAATAAATAAAAATAAGTCTAACAGAATTTTTTTAAATTATCCTGTTCTGGTCACATTTCATCTTAGTAAACTCTCTTGCTTTAGTTACACTTAAGTAATAATGTAAAAATAATTTCAATATCATTTAAGATGGCCTCCATTAACTCTAAATGTGTGAAAAGTATGTAATCAGTATAAAAATTAACACATTACATCTTGGTAAACAGTCTGCTTTGTAATTAGTTGAGTAAAAATGATCAAAACAAGTTCAAGATCAAATAACTGACAAACAGCAAATAAAAATAAAAATATGCTTGAATCTCCATTAACAGAGTACTTTCTTGTTTAACAGTGTCAGCAGACAATCTTATCGAATGTGTTAAGAAGAAGGACCACCAGAAGGTAAGAGCATCATTTGAATACATTAAGCACATAAATACAATGATCTCACCCTTTCACCTTCTACGTTTCTCAGATTTCGGTGTTGATATGACTTGCAATAACTTTTGCGTATTATTTGAGTATGTAGCTTGAATGTTGTGTTTTACAGTCATTTAATACGCAAGAAAGCAATCCATGTGCTTTTAGTTAAATGTTCACTTGGCCTAAAGGATATTCTGTCATTTTTAACGCAGAACTGACCTCACATTAAATGTCAAGCATCTTGCAGAGCGGAGGCGGAACCAGATAAATGATCCTGCATATTCTCTTGACCTTTCACTCGTTCTTGGTTTCTATGGTGACCAAACAGGCTTTGCCTAGAAGGATAATCTCTCACATCCAGCTCCAAAGCTGTTCCCACTCGTCATACCTCGGTACAAAGAAGAGAAGGGACATTTCAAATATTAATGAGGATGTTTGGCATGTTGCAATAGGCAGTGATGTACACAGCAACCCTTACCTTCCTCATTGTGTGTGTCGGCCTTTCGTATTAGGCTGTGGATTCAGGGAATCGTAATTATTTTGCACGCACTCCATTCCAAACCGCGTCTTTATTTCAAAAACGTGTTTTGTTGATTTAAATGCAAAGTTTTCATTTCAAAAGCATTTCTAAATTCATATTTCCAACAAACGAAAATCCAAGTCGAAATAATGAAGTGGTCAAAAAACTGTGAGCAACCACCATACCCCAAATCCAAATATTCCCTCTGACATTTAAACTTAAATGCAGAATTATAGATTCTCTCTCTCTCTCTCTCTCTCTCTCTCTCTCTCTCTCTCTCTCTCTCTCTCTCTCTCTCTCTCTCTCTCTCTCTCTCTCTCTCTCTCTCTCTCTCTCTCTCTCTCTCTCTCTCTCGCGCTCTCTCTCTCTCTCTCTCGCGCTCTCTCTCTCTCTCTCTCTCTCTCGCGCTCTCTCTCGCGCTCTCTCTCTCTCTCGCGCTCTCTCTCGCTCTCTCTCTCTCTCTCTCTCTCTCTCTCTCTCTCTCTCTCTCTCTCTCTCTCTCTCTCTCTAACACACAAAAACACACACACACACTAGTGTGTCTGTAGTCACCAGTTTGTGGAGTGCAGAGATTCTACTGTCTGGTGTGTGTAGCTGGTGTCTCCACTTTCCTCTCAGTGCATTCATCATCAGGAATCTCCTCCAAATGAGACTGAAAACTGGCGAATAAATAACCTCTGATGATACTAGTCTGTCTAGACTCACTGGACTGATGATAATGCCAGTATTTTATGCCCAAACTCTCTGTGGTGTATAAAAGAGTCCTGGCAAGTTTCTGACAGATTTTGGGCTTTATTGCACCGAAGGGTCTTTTGAACCTATTCAGATGGTCACTGGCACATTTGCTATCAGCCTTCAGCCAAACTTGTGCTTTTCTCCTTAAGCACAGCTGAGCCCATCACTAGATTCTGTTTGAATTACTGTGCTGAAACTTTGCAATAATTAATAAGCCTCAGTGATCAGAATACCATTTGGCTTACCATAACGATGCTTTCTTTGGATTGCCATTGTTTGGGATATGTTTATCTCAGTGTTTGTTTGTTTAACTGGCAGCTTTTTCTCTGCAGTTGAAGGAGCTGCATAAGATGGGGGCAGACCTGTGTGTGCTGGACCCTGTGGGCCGCACCCTACTACACTATGCTGTGGAAGTGGGCAGCAAAGAGATTGTCAGATACATCATTGATAATGGTAAATGATCACATAACACATGTCTGTAACATCTCTCAATTGCTGCTGGCATAAGCGGAATGTCTTTGTCTCTGCAGATTTTATGCCTTTTGTTCTTTCTGTTGAATGATCAATGTAAAATATGTGGTGTAGATCTTTGAAAGAATAAAGTGAAACTGGCATTTTCAGCAGTCGCTCTCTCGATCGATTTCAAATGAGCTTCATTTGCATGACTGTGTATCACAATGTTGCCAATGCATTAACATATACAGTACTGTGCAAAAGTCTTAGGCACGTTGGTATTTTCACACAAAAAATGTGTTTAAGCCAGTTATTTATATCTTTTACTGTAGTGTGTCAGTAGGAAATATCAGTTTACATTTCCAAACATTCATTTTGCAATTAATTGTAATAATCCAGTGAGAATTTTTTATTTTATTTTTATGCACAAGAAGTCTGACAGCAGCCGGTATGATCTGATCTCACCATCACCGAGTCTGTCTGTGATTACATGAAGAAACAGAAAACACTGAGACAGACTAAATCCAGAAAAACTAAGGCAACGTTTCCCAGAAAACTTGAGGAAACCGACCTGCAAAACTACAGTACTGTGAAAAGTTTGGGCACTTGTCAGAATGCTTTAAAGTGAGAATGCTGTCAAAAATAATAACATAAATAGCTTTTATTTATGAATTAACTTCTATTAATTAAGTCAAATCGATATTTGGGGTGACCACCCTTTGCTTTTGTCACCTGCATCTATTCCTACACCTATTCATGTAGTTTTGCAGGAAGGTTTCTTCAAGTGTCTTGGAGACGTTGCCACAGTTCTTCTGGATTTAGTCCATCTCAGTTTTTTCTGTTTCTTCATGTAATCACAGACAGACTCAATGAAGATGAGATCAGCTCTCCATGTGGCGCATAGAGACTATTGTCAGACTCTTTATGCATACAAAAATCTTACTGGATTATTAAAATTAATGGCAATTAGTTTATAAATGTAAACTGATATTTCCTACTGACACACTACAGCAAAAGATATAAATAACTGGCTTGAACTCACTTTTTGTGTGTAAAAATACTAGCGAGCCTAAGACTTTTGCACAGTACTGTATATAGTGTGTATATATATATATATAGTAAATAAATAAATAAAATCCATCACAATAAATAAATTGGGTCTCAGTGAATTAACCATGTCTAACATTTCCATCCAACAATTTTTATGAAAAAATGCTGAATGGAAACACAAAGATGTACATAAATTCTAAAAATGTGCATAAAAAACTTGTGTGCTTGTTTGAGTCTAATACATTTTGTATCCTATACGAAAACATACGCATCAACTACAATGGAAATGCATTTACCGAATAAATTCCTTGATGCGCATAAAAAAAAAAAAACACGTGACTTTCGCGATGTAACAGCATAACTGTACTAACCAGCGGAAAAATCTTGTTTGCAAAGTATCTGAAATGCTGTTTTGATCTTTCAGAAGTCTGTTGTTAAAGATGCTCAGTATATTTCCCTCCTAGAACTGTCTTACATGACTGCGTTCCCCAACAGCAGCATCTGCCTCTGAAAGCAAGACAACAAGTTTGAGACACACAAGTTTCTCTGAGACGCAAATAATTTATTATATACGAAAATTATTATATATGGTGGCTTCTCCTACGTTTCTTAGTGATTTTTTTTTTTTGTGGTAGTTTATCAGGAAGTGACGATTATGTTCTCTTCGACTCACTGGATGGAAACGGTGCTTTATTCGCAAATGTTTTATGCGATATTGCATTTTTGCTCATAAGCTACATTTATAACTGATGGAATCAGTGTTTCAAATTTAGGGAGAAATGTTTCTCTTACATTGTGGTGTTTAGGACAGATGAGGAGGAAGTGTTTCTCATCCTCTGTTTGCTGTAGATCTCAGTATCTACAGATCCTTTGCTCTCTATCTCCTTGTTTCTGTACGCCTTCCTCTTATTATTTCACTTCATCTGTATTTGGAGAGGATTTGCCTTTCTTTAAATTGTTTAATTAGTAAATAATTAGCCAATTTTGTGATTTTATATTTAGGGTTGAATAACATTGAAGTTTATTTTGGAGGTCAAATTGAGTTTTTAGTGTTTCATCATGAGTAACATTAATAATAATTTTGGAGTAGCTGTAGTCATCAGGGGTTGAGTTTCATGGACTAGTTGAAGAGCGAGTGTGTTTAGAGAATGAGATTCTGGTGTGGTTTCATCGGCAGCGAGGGCTTTATATTGGACTAAATCAGGATCAGACTGATGGAGCTGATGCCAGAACTGAACACATCTCTTCTGGACCTCAATGTTCAGCGGGTGCAAGCAAGTGCTTCTGTGGACCCCTAAAATGTTTTTAGCAATTTCTAATTGTAGTTTTTCTACTAAAGTTTTTCCCCAATTTAAACATTTTTGTACTGATCCCCAAATTTCACATCCATATAAAATAATTTGTTTTATTATTGAATTATATAATTTTATCCACATTTAATGCATTAATTTAATTGACTGACTTTGTGACTTTATAGCATAAAAAGCCCTCAGATTCTTTTCGCTCAGTGTTTTGACAGCTAGACCGAAGCCTCCAAAAGCGCTGATGTTGATGCCCAGATAACTGTAGCTAGTGCTGTGCTGTAGGATCTGTCCTTTATGAGTGAACTGGTGTTTCTTTCCCTGAGATCTGGCCTTCTGAATCTGGTTTTGTTTTGTCTCAAGATGCACACCAGTAAAGTTTTTCTAAGGCACATTTATAAAGCTACTTAAATGTCCTAATTAAACTAATGCCTAATCCTGGCTTAATCTAAGCCCTGTCTGTAAAACCAGGCCCTAGACTAAATATGAATGGTAGTAATAATATAATCATTAAAACTTTGACACAAATTATTTTGGTGATTAAAATGCAAGCCACCCTTTGTCTTTGTCCAGGCCTTTAGATCAACAGGTCCCTGAACGTAAACGCATTCAGGTGTGTCCAAACTTCTGACTGGTATTGTTTGCTACTTTGCGTTCAGTCGCTGTTATGCGTGTTATCTGTGGTGTGTGTGGGGGGTTGACGTGTAAAGCAGGTCATCTCTCTCTCCCACGCTAACTTTTTACAGCTCTTCATTAAGCAACACACATCACTTCAGGGCACATGCTTTAGTGCAGTTGCAAGGTTTGATTTTTCTTTTTTTCTCTCTTTCTCCACAGCACCCACCGATATTCTGGATGTAACAGAGAGAGAAAAGTGAGGCCTGCTCTGTTATTCTATAATGCCATTTGTTATTTTTAACTGTTGACAGGAAAGGTTCAGGCTTTTGTTTTATGATGGTGTAGTCAGGCCTGGCTCACTTAAAAGGCCAAGCTTTTTCAGGAATTATCTTGAGATTCATTTTTAACAGCCTGTTTATTCTTGTTTTTCTGCCTCCTTCACTTTCTGTCTGTTCTTTTCTCTTTCTCTCGTTTTCTCTCTGTCTGTCTGTCTCTTCCCTTTTTATTCAGCGGTGAGACGGTGTTGCACAAAGCGGCTTCATTGTGTCATAGGACAATCTGTCATTACCTAGTGGAGGCGGGAGCATCTCTCATGAAGACAGACTTACAGGTGAGATAGACAGTTCATGTTTGATGCTCGATTAGTTAAATGGTTAGTTCACAGCAAAATGAAAATCCTGTCATCATTTACTCGTCTTTACCAGCTATGACATTACTTTCCATTCTGTTTTTGTCAAGTACAGCATCAGACCAGGTCATGAGACTTCATTCTGTGCTTGTAAGTAGACCCCTAAAAACAGTGAAGGGATGTTTTAGCCAAAAAAAACTCGCCTTCATGTCATTCCAAACCCATAAGACTTGGTTAATGGTTAATCTTCATAACATATCATATAAAGCAATCATATCTCTTCACAAGACTTGGATTAAACTGCTCAATTCATATGGTTTTAGTTAAGTTTTAGTTAGCTGAACTTTCAATAGAGGGACAGAAGTCTCTCAGGTTTCATTAAAAACATCTTAAGAAGATTAACCAAAGTTTTATGGGTTTGGAACGACATGAAGGTGAGTAAATGATTTTTGGCTAAAACATCCCTTCAATGTTTTTAGGGGTCTACTTACAAGCACAGAATGAAGTCTCATGACCTGGTCTGATGCTGTACTTGACAAAAACAGAATGGAAAGTAATGTCATAGCTTTGAGTACATGTATTGACATCCTGTCAGAAGTTTGTGTTTGATATAGGAATTTAGGAAGGAATAATTTTGGTGAGCTCTGAATACAGATTCATGCCAAGCCGATTCACTGTAGACGT
This sequence comes from Paracanthobrama guichenoti, assembly GCA_018749465.1. Classification (NCBI taxonomy): domain Eukaryota; kingdom Metazoa; phylum Chordata; class Actinopteri; order Cypriniformes; family Gobionidae; genus Paracanthobrama; species Paracanthobrama guichenoti. The sequence goes on along the minus strand of CM031949.1, from coordinate 17,708,300 downwards.
TTGTGGCTTTTGGATCTGTCTCATTTTGGTTGAAGCCTCCAGCTGGTCTCTATCCTTGAACGTCTCTGTACTTAACTGCTCTGTTAGTCAGTGCTGACTAAGACCTCCACATGAAACAAGGAGCCATTCTTCCCCCCCAGCCCCCAGCAGCCCACCCTCTCCCCCGCTCACCTCCACAGAGCCAGCCAAGAGACTCAAGCTCTCCTGCAGCACTTCTGATTGGTGTACCGCAAAATTACACACAGCTGTAGACACACTAGACTCTAATTACTGCCTCTCTTCTTTTCAGAAGAAACATCAATTTAAAAACGACTTATTTGAAGAGATCTGTGAGGGAATGATTTTCCACAAAGCACAAAAATCTCATTTGTGGTTAGAAATCTCAGCAGTACTATCCATCGCTCTTGCTCGCTCTCTTTCCCCCCCTGTAGTTTTGTACCTTTGCACCACTGGGCCTTACTGTAAGAGTCTTCTCTAAAGCTCACAGCAGTCTAACGGATCTTTCCCAGCTCCCATCTGATAAATGTGTGAGACGGCACTGATTGAGTCTCCTGGGTGCAGATGGACTCTAGTCTGTCTGACAGCCTTCATATAATACATATCTATGTAATTATCAGTAACTCATGTGCTGTTGAGGGAGATGAAATGTGTAAAGTCACCAGTCTGACGGTCTGAGAACAGAACAAGTTTTTTCTCTTCAGAGGATATCACATGATTTTCATCTGCCCTCTTCAGGGAGGCTGTGCTCCTGCCTGACTCAAACTGAACAAGACCTGATTTAGCGGTGCCATTTTTCCTGGACTGTGGTCGGTTGCATTTAAGAGCTCCATCAGCACTTTTCTGCTCCACTTTCCCTCTGTTTCCATCAAATCTAAGGATCCTGCACTCTTGGTTTCATTCAATCCAGAAAACATCATATCCAGGATAGAGTGACTCATCGTTCATTTCCCTGTGATGAAGCGCAATCCTCCTCTCCAACTCTCCTCCCTCTTGCTTTCTTTCCTCTGTTTCTCTTACAGTCTATCCATCTGTCTTTTGTCTTTATATAATAAGGATCCCCATTATCCTTTCCATCATTTTTTTTTCCTCTCCATTTTGTGACTTGTATGAGGATGAATGCTGGTTTTTAAAAGCACTATAAAAGTATGATTATATTTCTGTTCGGCATGCCCTGCAGGGATCAGTCTCTCAACCACGAAGCTTTTTTTTCTCCTGTGTAACTCGTCTCTTTTAGTTCATCATGGCTAATATTCTCCATTGTGCTTGCTACAGGACTCTGTCGTTTTTGACAGCTTTTCCAGAACTGGCTTTGTCTGCGTCTGAAAGGCTAAAAATGGAGGGATGCAGCACCGCACTGGAAGTTGCGTAGTATGAAAGGGGTGCTGGTGGCCGTTCGTACTGTATACTCCCGAACAATAGCAGCTTCATCTGTGCCACAACAATGAAAGCGCCTGGCGGGCAGTTTGAGTGCTCAGAGCTCTGTCAGGAACAGTCCAGGCCTTTCTCTCAGACTGTGCACCAGGCCTGCCTGCAATTAACAACAATTACTGTTGAGCAATGCTGGCACCAGCAACATGGAAAAAGAGAGGCATTTTCTGAGAGAACATGTTTACCATTAGGGGCTCAGTGTAATCTTTGATTTCCCCTCTTCATTGTTCATGAAAAATCTGTCTGAAAGGAACTGTCGCTAATTGAGGCCTGGAGCAGCCATAGATATCCTCTGTGTATTTTGCTTCAGTTCATGAAGCTTGTTCTTGTACTTCAGCTTGTGTTTTTTATTTGTAATTGGAGTACCAATGGAACAGAGAGTTTAATTATAAATTATATCAACAACTTCTTAAGCATTTGTGGTGTTTGGACTTAACATGTCTCTTCATTTCCAGGGCGACACGCCAAAGCATCGTGCCGAGAGGGCGAATGATGCAGAACTTGCGGCGTATCTCGAGAACCGCCAGCACTACCAAATGATCCAGCGTGAAGACCAGGAGACTGCAGTTTGACTTTTGACCTCTCACCCTTCACCTCAACCAGTGTCCTCCTTTTTGTGCCAAAACAACAGTAACCAAAAAATGTATCGCTATACCCATCACAGGCTCTCTGGACTGCATGGAGGGGGGTGTGGGGGTGTGTGTGGATACTTTCTCAGAAAGGGGAGATGGCCGCACACTTAACTGTCTCTGAAGAGGTCCTTAGCTTTTATCATCATTCTCTGAATGACCTGTTGAACTCAATGTCTTTTTATTTCATTGCACTGCCAAAACATGTTAGAAACTCTGTATGTATGAGACAGAAATGCTGAATTCTCTCCATGTTAATGTACTCATCAAGTTTGCTTTTCTAGTTTGACAATGCTGAATGTTAGATGAATACAATGAGGATTTCAAAGATGCATGGGCTGTGTCTGTCTCCAGAGTCATCACTGTCTGTAAATGCAGCTGGAGCATTCACCATAGCCCTGACTCTACTGCTACAGGCTCGGCATTGCTCTATTACAGCTGAACTTTAGTCTGGTTAGTGGTCCAGATCATGAACCGGAACTTGAAACATTTCAGTTAGCTGAATTATATCCTAATAACAGTAGAGCCATTAAGTAATATAATGTTTATATGTAATCTAACTTTCTAGATTCCTCTGCACTGAAAGAGTTCAGGATGGTTCAAAGACAGGAATGTTTCCTAGGGCCTTGGTTTTGAAGTATCAGAACGACTTAGATATTTTTCAGGTTTGTTTATTGGAAGGATTTTGCATTTTCATAGATTTCTGTGCTATTTCTAATAAGAACATTCGGTACTGTAAATTTATGCGAGTAGTTTTCTGTTTAAGAGGCATTTGCACTGTAGCTTCGATTGTCTTCTTTATTATCTAATATGGATTTATAATTGATGTACTAAATATAGCTTCTTTCCTACAATATTTTTAAGTAAATAGATGTTTATATAATTTGTAGCTATAAAAAAATGTGCTGTCATGTTTGTATTATAAAACTCTGTAAATTAGATTTTGGTTTATTGGAGATGAGAACAGATCTCTCTTTGATTCAGCATTTTTCTTAAGTCTTTGTGATAAACCAACACACTCTTTAAGAGTTTGTTTGTTGTTTTGTTGCGTTTTTTTAGTACTGATGTCTGAATGCAGATTCAAGATTTTAGGATGCTATTTATTTTCCTAAAAAGATATATATTGAAAATTATTTGGCCTTGAAACCGTACATATTTAATAATATTAGTCATTTACAATGTATTTCAGTAATTTACATGACAGAATGAAACTCTTCTCTGTCCAGATGTTACTACTTCATTAATGATATGACCCACTGGTTTCCAAGTTCTTTACAATAAATGTCATTATACAGTATGTATGCGTATTCACAATGTATATAGGCATCATTAGCAGATCAGTTCTATTCTTTCTTTGGAAAGACATTGAAAAGTTTGAGTGTTTAAACAGCCATCCATCCAACCCTTTTACCCTGACAGCTATTTGACAGGAGCCTTGACGAATGACAACTCTGAACTCTCTGAACTCTTACAATAAACAAGTTGTATGTGTTAATGATCGATTTAAAAATCTGTTTTGTTTTTTTTGTTTTTTTCTTTTCACTTTTTATACTGTGGAAAACTGGGTTTGTTGTCCATGATACATAAAAACAACATTTTGTTTTTTTATCCTTTATAATAATCCATCTGAAACCTCAGTGTAAAGGCGGTGTATAGGATAAGGTGCTACTAAATAGCTCCTGTAATGGAAAAGCTGTTTTATATAATTCAGACAGACACAGGTTAACGGATGCATTCTGGGAGAGAACGGCTAGCAGGCTGGCTAAAACTGTAAATGGTCTTCAAGCCAACAGTGCTTTCTGCTCAATCATGCCAACTTCATTCCTTTACCAAAGAATTTTGATAATTTAATTTCTCTATTTGAGATAAACAGCCTTCAGGAACCTCTCATGCTCAGAGAGATTGGAGGGATTAAGGGACAGTTTTGCGACTTTCAATTTCTTCATAATTAACTAGAGTTTCTCAGACTAATAGGCAGGACAGATGGCATAGATTTTCCCCAAATGTTTGAATTCATTTTTAAACACTATTAGATGAGCCTTTTTATGTACTGTAATAGTTGTAACAAATTCTATTGTCACTAAAATCATAGAAAGCAGTTGCATTGAGTATGCTATGATATAAAAAAATCAAACTTTATTTCTCATTTAAAATATGCTAGAGCCTTGCTACAATATACTTTGTTTTTGTTTTTTCTGTTTCTGTAAACCTTGTAATTGATTTGGATTTTATTTGACAGACATTTTATTGACATAGAGTCCTTAGAAACACCATTCAAATTCTTTTCGCCTCAAAAAGGTGATTTACACGCTTGCATGTCCACATTTCTGTACCTGATTATTAGCAATATATACGTTTGACTGACATTGTGATGTTCTACTGCATGAAATCAGTCCACAACTATTAACTCAGTAAAGTGGATATTTTGATGGCCAGTTTTTAAGTTCTGTAGACTGCATTTAGCATATCATTCTAATACCTCTATGGGCAAGTGAGTCTATGTCCCTGCACAATTCCACTGTTATGGAGTTATTTAGTGTGGTGTTAAGATTTTATTACCCAGACTTTAATGATATGGTTCTTTTGTTTTGTTGTTGATTCATCTACTCAGTGGCACGTTCAGAGGAGATTGTAAGTGGTTTTCACAGCATCATATTGCACTTCGGTCTCCTCTGCTGTGATTTTTGTCCAACCAACAGATTATGGTTCTGTACATTACTTGATTATAAATAATTAATACTTGCATGTCTTCTCAAGCAGCTATTTAGGGCTAGACCTTACATGCCCTGTCTTATTAACACCAAGTTTTTAATCCATAGCTCAGTTTAGCTTATCTTATCATCAATACACTGTCAACAACCATTAATTATTACATGCGTCTAAGATCCTATTTTACATAGTAGAGACGCTATTGAAGTGTATCTCATTTTCAATATTTCATCGACAACATTATCAATAAACACCCCGTTATACTGTATACTGCATTATTACTTAAGAGATGAGGTTTTCCATTCTTTTATGAAAATGTCTTTACTTTGACTTTCAAAGGGCAAAGCAATGTAATATGTATTTTGAATTTTTGAATGTGTTTCGTTGCTGTCTGTTTTCTCGCTCAATTAAGCTCCTAAGCCTTTAGCTGTCGAGATGCATGAAAGCAGTAAGAAGAGGAAGGACTGTCTCTTTCATTGATTTACAGGAAAATGATCTGACATTGACACTAATTTGTGTCTAGGTTTGTTTGTTTTTAGTTGCAGTGCAGTTCAAGGCTAGAATTTGTTAGATGGTTTTATAATAAAAAAAGAAAAAAGCATAGGTTCCAGTGCAATACGGTATTTTGGGTTTTAAGAAATGTTTTATGAATTTTCTGTTCTGTAACAATATGTAGTCAATATTTATCTCTTCAATTAACTTATTCTGTTACTGTCTGGTTATTAACATAATAAAGCATACTGAATATTTCATACTGAACAGCAAGGTCATTTGTTGCTTATAACACAATCTTAAAAGACTGGACCTTGAATAGTCTTTCTGTCCTTGTTATGTGAAGAATCTTTTTAATGCAATAGAATTGTGTGGCTCATTCTACAGAATAAGAATGAGATCTAATCCACCAGTTGAACAAAGAGCCCTCTTCAGAGTAAATAACCCTTCATACACCCTGCTGTTAAATTCGTACTGTTCACATAGAATGGTAAAATACACTGGCTGCTTACCACATTGCATCGAATGTGTTAAGTATGTTTTTTTTTTATTATTATTATTATTTATTATACATACGAGGTTGTTGCCAGTGTAAACTCGGCTGCGTTTACACTGGCACAAAAAAATCTGATTTTTTTGTTTTACTTGCATATGACACAGATCGGAATGTATTGCTCACGTGTAAACACAAAAATCCGCACGATATCCATTATTCGCATCCGTTCTGGGCCACTTCCAAATCTGGGTTTAAATCAGATAGGCCTACATATCCGATATCTGAACATCCGGCTACGTCTAAACAGGGATATCCGATTCCCCTTTGAATTCCAAGCCACCACAAGGCAATGGTGACACGTTTGCCCACAAAGATAGTTTTGTAAAGTTGAATTATGAGCAGATGTGCCTGTAAGCTTTTTATTATTATTATTATTATTATTATTATTATTATTATTGAGGTGGAAACCTTATAAAGCGCACAGAATACTCAGGAGATGCAGCTCTGCAACCTCTGCCCTGTGAGTTGTATAAATAAAACAGCTTCACTACTGAAAGGTACATTATATTTCTCGGCAATGAGGTGATAACACTCTCTCTCTCTCTCTCTCTCTCTCTCTCTCTCTCTCACACACACACACACACACAAACGTTACCTCATTCGAATTCTAAACCTTACAGAGCTACTTTATTTCACTTCAGAATTATAGACCTAACGAGCTATCAAATAACAAACGAAAATTGCCATCTCTCTCTCTCTCTCTCTCTCTCTCTCTCTCTCTGCAAAACATCTATGACAGCTGTTATCCATGCTGTAAAATCATGACCATCCGACATAAATTAGGCTATATTAATCATTTTAATAGCACGGCCATTCAAAACCAGAGAGTCATGTGCATAACGATCACCAACAGTCACTTTGGCCGGGAATTAGGCCTAATGTAAACACAGATATCGGATGGCAGTCGTGTACAAGTGAATGTAAACCGGTGTTCCAACAAAAGATGGATGTGATCACTACAGGATCTGTAGTGCATTAAGACTTGCAGTGTAAACGCAGCCTGTTTTGAGGAGCCTGTAAAGAATTTGTATTCTTCTGTTTTGTCAGCTCTCCCACATATCCACATACGGTATTATGCGAGGCTTTGGTGTCTGATAGAACTATTTAATTTTAATAGGCCTAGCTGAATCATCCTTGGAATATATAAACATTTCTCTCAGACTGAGTTTCCTTTTGTCTCTGCAGGAGTGGGTTGCCAGCTCAGAGATGAGAGCGGCACATAATAATAAGAGAAATGCAATCATCACCCTATATGGTATGAATGGAGGAGCCTGATGATGTGGAATAACCATAGATGATCAAGGTAGTTCCATTCTTCTTTTCCAAAACATGCTGAGTAAGAGGTTCAGACAACATTTGTTATTATTCTCTAGTCATTGAAGATTGAAAGTAAAATGCAAGGTAAATGCTTAACTGGTATTGGTAATACCATGAATATTACCAATTACAGTGACCTAGACTGCCAGGGTCAGATAGAAGAGTAAATATACGTTTTATCATTGGATGCTTCTTTCAAAAACCAGGAGAGAGAGCACCTTCCAGTGTGAAGATGTAATTCTACCTAAATCTCTTAAGCTTGAAGAAGTCATTTAGACAGTTTAATATAGAAGGATAAATATTGATTAATAACTTGATTATAAACTACTAAACTATACACAGGTATTGAAACGATCAAAAATATTGATATAAATGTTGTTTCCTGCAATTTTACGTTTAAAAAAAAAAAAAAAAAAAAACCTTTTTCTTATGATTCTGTTAGACTTGTTAGAATGTCATAATATTTTCGTAATAACATGGTTCAATCAGTTAACATTTAATAAACCTTTAACATAATTTCTGAATCTTGGTTAATGTTAATTTTTATAAAAGTGCATAAAATAACACTACTTAATGCATTATGAATGAACATTAATTAACAAGGAACAAATGTATATAAATTAATGTTAACCTAAAAATAGATTAATTGTTAGTTCATTGCATTAACATTGCAAAGCATTGCCAGGCAAATGAATTCATTTATTTAATAGAATAGCATTTTTACTCTTAGGTAAAAGCTTTGTGGTTCTTGTGAATTATGAAATTCTGTGTGCTTGTCTTTCATTACATATTTATTCGTTTTTGCAATAAGAAAAGACTAGCAGCATGTATGTGAGAGGAAGTGTCGAGTCCATTCTTCTGGTCATGCTCCGAGTGACCCCTGCCTTTAGAATAATGATGATGTGAATGCTGGCTAAACTTCTGTCACAGACTTCACCCTCAACTCTTTAACCTTTTCATGGACAAACTCTCACATGCTGGTTCACCCTTTGCCCATTTGGCAAGCTTTCCCATGACTTCCTGTCAATCCAAAGAGGCATAGAGCGGGGAGAGGAGGAGTGTGGGGGTGTTGCTGATCATTTGTGGTGGCTTTGAGCTCTCTTTTTATTCAAACAGTGATTGTTCCATCTGGTCCACTGTTGTGAGACAGAGGTTTCAATGCGGAGAGTAGGGAGGAGGTCTTGCCTTTTCAGTTTGCTACAAAATATGTAGCCTGTATAAACCTCCCAACCTCTCAACCCGCTCTTTCTTTCTCTTTGTCCCTCACCCCACTTTGATTTCCTTCATCACCCCCATTTCCCCTGTGGTCTATTTAGTCATGGAGTGAATGTGTAAAATGAACAGTGCTTTCCCCTCAAAAATTGATTGTTTAAAGTATTTTCACAAAGGTGCCTATCGCTTCTAATTAGGGAAGCATTCAATTGCTTATAACTTTTCATTTCAAATATTTGTGGTTATATCAGGGCTACTACAGTCCTTTTTTTTTAAAGCAAAACCTTCAAAAGATGTTCTCTGAATGTACGGCTAACTATAAAATAACTTCTCCCTGTCATCAGCAAAAGTCTTATCTGATGCTTTGTGGTCACTTTTTCAGTGACATTTCCCCTTGTTATTATAGAGGCTGTTTGTGTGCTGCTGTAAAAATGCTTGGTTGTGCGACAAGCGTGTGTTTGTTTATTGAGAGTAGGTTTTATGTGAACACTGTTTATGGGTATGGTTTTATGTGTGAAGTTGGCTCAGGTCATTGTATGTGTTCTGTTCTGGCCTGTCTCAGCCTGCAGAGATTGTTTATCTGACTGCACCATTTGTCCTATTGAGCTGCTGTTTCCTGCCCTTAGGGGTCTTCAGACACACAATCACAAACTAACAACACACCCACATAAAATCACATATAGCTGGCAAAAAAGAGAGAAAAGGGAATCTATAGCTTCTGAAAAAGCTTTTAATCATTTGCAGTATACACACAACAATGTAACGGATAATAATACTTTGTTGAAGCTAGCTGTTATTTGGAAATCATACTGTGTTCATCAACATGCAAGCATTTTACAGATTCAAACTGTGCTGTTTAATTGGAGTAGGTGACCCTTTAATGTATTCTGAAAACATTGCAGCCAGGTTTGGACTTCCTGGCAGTGTTTGTATGCATTACTTTTTTATTTTTATTTTTTAAATGATGATTTGCAAAATTTAGATGGTATTTGTTTGCACTCTGTAGTTAAATCGGAAGTGCGGTTCAGAACAATAATTAAATAATGTTAATGTTTTAATGTTAAATTAATCTTAACATTATTTATGAAGGTGTAATTGTACAAATTCAGATGCAACTTCTGTGCCATTAATTTTATTGTCAGTGATTTGATTGGTAACAGCTCTATGGTGACTTACTATTCTAATTATATTTATTCATTAAATAGAAGTCATGTCTCAGACAATAGATATGGATCTTTTAGATGAATTTAAGGAGTGCTGCTCTTGGTCTTGGTCTCAGTTTAGGTGGTCTTGACTACAACACTAGCTGTTCTTTGGTAGCCAGGTCTGTATGTACATCTGTATGTCTGCTTATGCGTGTTTTGCTTTTTTGTTTCCTGCAGATTTTGGTGTGTGTGTGTGTGTGTGTGTGTGTGTGTGTGTGTGTGTGTGTGTGTGTGTGTGTGTGTGTGTGTGTTATTATAGGATATATAATGATAATAGTTATTATTATTTTATTTTATTTATTATATTTTGTACCCATCTCATGGCTGTGCCTGAGGTCTATTGACTGAGGCTGACGTGGACTGTGACGTCACTGCGGGGTTAATTTAAATGGGGTTCAGGGGAATGAAACAGATTAAATTAGTCTGGGGGGAAACAAAGAGCCGGAGCGTCGCATAAAGGCGGATGCTGGAGAAGAGTTCATACACGAAACTTCAGCAAGACCTTTCAGTGTTTCAGTGTGGGAACTTTCAAAGAAAACAAGTGAGTTAAATCTGCTCTTTTCACAGCAACAGTTGTTATCTGACCAGTAGCCAACATGGGCTTTCTGTTTTATTTCGCTAAACCTCTTGAAAAGTAATAAAACGAAAGAAATAGTTTACATAAATGTTTCACCTACGCTGTCTACAACAGTAACATATTTTTACACGTGTTTTCCAGGTTTATTTTGTAAAGGTTGGGGGACTCGTAAACGTTTAAAGAAGAGCGTTTAGATAAATACCCTGTGTGAATACAATGACATGATTCTTGATTTGGTTTTAGGAGATTTTGTTATCCATCAGTAAAGTAAAATAGCATCCGTTCTGAAGTGCGCAAACATGGGCTCGGTCTGTGTCGCGCGCTGTTGCGTTCATTTCTTGGATAGGGAGGACTGCAGCTCAGGATGAGCTGTAAATTAAGAACACCAGTTTAACCAAGTTGAAAATGTCTATCGCTATCCTACATGACCAAACTCCTCCGTGTGAGAAAGTGTAAGTCTCTGCGTAAAATATAAGGGTTTTACGGAACAAACGTTTGAGCTGATAAAATACAATTTTACATTTTGTTTGGGCTATAATTTGTTTTGCGATCATGTTAACGAATGACAGTCCTGATATCATATGATCATATTTGTCACACTTGTACATTTAATACTTTTAGTGGACTTTATTTTTAATTCGATTTCCATAATAAATAATTGTGCAAAATATAAATAGCCATCGTATAAAACTACTACTTGACACCAAATCAAGTTTAGAAATGTACTGTTTCTACTTAAACTGTGTAAATCGGTAGCAGATCAATATAATATTATTATATCACAATTTGAGACATTTATAAAAATGTAAAAAAAAAATCAAGTGTTCCTTAAATATATTGACTGTTCATAAAATAAAGTCTCAAAACTTATGATCTGCCTAAGGAAACTGCATTTTTGGGCATCATTAGTCACCTTAGCGCTCCCTCACTCAATGTGCCCAGTTTCTGTGTGGCAGCTTATTGTGGCTATCTTTGCAAAAAAAACAAAAAAAAAGTTTTTACACAAAGCATGTTGTGGTCTGCACTACCGCAATGTGCAGAATTCAGAAAGTTTTGTGTGATGGGTAGGGTTAGTGTAGGGGGATAGAATATACAGTTTGTTCAGTATACAAATAATTTTGTGTGTGTTCATGTTTTTCTATCCAGACTCATGGAGACTTGTGTCACCGTAGGGACCTAAATTGAGGTCCCCATGAGGAAACAAGCTTATAAATCACACAGAATGAGTTTTTTTGAAAATGTTAAAATCCAGAAAGTTTTCTGTAATGGATAGGTTTAGGGGTAGGGTTGGTGTAAGGGGATCAAATATACAGTTTGTACAGTATAAAAACTATTACGCCTATGGAGAGTCCCCACAAAGATAGTAAACCAGACACGTGTGTGTGTGTGTGTGTGCTAGGGATCATTGTGCATTTAATGCTCTTGGTTTCATTCACTCCCTCTCTCCTCTTGAATGGAGTGATTAAAGTGAGCATGGTCAAAGGGTGCAGGGGAGAAAGGAAGAGGACCGCGTTCCATCTTTTCTTCTCTCGCTCTTTCAGAGCCCCTTTCACCTGACCTGCATTCTGACCTGCCCCCTTTTCATTTCTCTCTCTTTAGACATTTTTCAGGGCCTTTTCATCCCAGAGTGGGACTGAGAAAGTGCAAAAAAAATGCACTTTATTAAAGGGATTACACATTTAGCGCTATACCACTTCACAGCACTTCAGCAAAGTTGTAAACATTCAACCTTTTGGCCTCTGCCCTGTTTTGGTGAGCGTATGACAGACAGAAAGAGACTGGGTCAAAACACTGTTATCAGGTCAAATAAAAGAGAAAGTGAGCGAAATGTGATTGATTATCAGTGATGAGCACAAGAGTATATTATACATAGACATGTTATTATTTAAGACGCCCTTCATTCATGTTTTGTTAGTCAAACAAGTTTCATATGCATTGAAGGGTTTATTTTACATTACTATAGAGGAGAAATGGAGTATGTTTTGGAGCAATATCACAGAGCCCTCTTGCCCTCCGCATAGTAGTGACATGCTTTTAAGCCGAAGGTCTGTCTCAAGCTCTTGATATATGAGTTTATGTCCTCAGGGTGTGTATATAATGGCCGGAGCGGTGTCTGTCACTGATTTCTCTGTGAGAATGTTACATGTTGAACATGTTACATGTTGTTTTTTTTTTTTTTTTTTTACTCTGAACTCTGAGCTCAGATTCACAGGCCTCCAGTGCTGTGCTGGTCGGTTTCTGTCAGAAAGCATTTGGTGTAACACTTACCTAATGCTTTACAGAGCTGGTCTGGTGACAGCCTGTGTGTGTGTGTGTGTGTGTGTGTGTGTCACACATCACACAGCTGCACACACCCATCAGAAAGAATAATGGGAGACTCACAGTGATTTATGACTGCTAGCCTCAGACCTGTGTTTGAGTAAATCTTGTGCTGAGGTGAACTTAAACAGCTGTTCTTGGTTTGAGCACTGTCTCCAGACGTGTCTCTCCTCCCCCGTATCTGTCTGTCTGTCTGTCTGTCTGTGGTTTAGATGACTGATAAAGCCAATGCTGACTTGAACTCCCCCTGCACTGTGTCTGAAGACTAACGCTCAGTACCAGCTTGGCCTTAAGGGCCTGCTTCGCTTTAGACTTAATGAAAGCACCTCCACTTAATGTAGTCTTTACAGAAAAATGCAGCGCTTGTAATAGAATTTAAGAGCTGCTGAAAGGAGAGACTCCAAATGGAAATCTGTAATTGAAAAGCAGCGCTGATAAGCGTGAAACTGTGCCATATGTCTAACTATGAGTGAAGTGGGTCAGAGCTTTTTGTTGTTTTCTCTGCTATGGAAATGAGTTTGAAGTCCAGCTGGTTGTGCTGCAAGGGACTTGCACACTTGAGCACTGGGTGCTGGAACATGCTGAAAAGATGTGAGGGGAGGAGAGAGGACCAGAGGTGGGGAGAGAAGAGAAACCGTGTGTGTCCAGCGGTCCCGCATTCCTCCGCGCTTGTGATAATGGAAGCCCCATGGCGTATGATGAGTGAGAAAGGCCCTCAAAGAGTGTGTGTTTCTGTGAGAGGAATGGGGCTTTTAAAGGGTTTTCTACCCTCAGAGTGTGTGTGGACCCAGCGGGTCAGAACAGCCTCGTTTGGCAGTCTGGAACACCACCACCCCCACCCCCCATCATTCTCTCACACACACACACACACATGCACGTATCACACAAAGAAGACTACCTGATGAGAGAATTTGGAGAAAGGTCAGAGAAAAAAAGGTGAGGAGGGGGAATTTTTGGACACTGAGAGGGGGTGAAGACATTTTTGGGCCAGGAAAATGGGGGTTGGGGCGCTCGAGATTTGTGTTTTTCTGAGAGAGGTTAGTCACGCTCCACTGAGCGGCTGACACTTAATTACTGTTTGGAGGGAGTTGCAGGATTTACTGGGTCAACAGAATATTTTATAAACGGCTTTAGAGAAGCATTTAGTGTCTGAGAGTGAGAGATGGAGGGGGAAAAACAGGTAGAGCATTTTTACTGCCTCTGCTTATGGTGACCTATAAAGGCCTGGCGCCTGAGTGATGAAGGCCAGAGTTTGTGCTGGGACGGGTGTTTGAGTGGGAAGTTATGGCCCAGAGGTAGTGAGAGTCCAAAATATATTCAATTCAAGCACAATGGGAACAAGAGTAGCCGGAAAACATGTGACCCAATGGGCCCTCCAGAGTGAAATGGCCAACGTGAGTGAGTGGACAGAACGACTACAGTGAATAGAGAGTATTGCGGTCAGAACGAGAGACTTGTTTGGACCTAATAGATGCTTAATTATCCTCAAAGATGATACAATACCGCTTTTCATCAGTCCAGCTCCTTCTGGCTGCTTTGAGTAGTCTTTTATTGCGTCTTACAGAGACCGTCCTCTCTTTCAACAGGAGATCAGCTTTTGTTACCGTTAATTGCTTTTCCTGCTAACAGAACTCTGAACCAGGGATGTCGTCTTATTGACAAAAAAGTCACTCCCACACTGACAATGGTGCTGAGTTGTTAGTAAATGTGTCTGTGGGAAGCTGCCTGATGTGTGAATGTGTGTTCTATAATCTGTGTGGGTCCATAAGTCTCTGCGTGAGCTGCTGCTTTAGTCCTCTTGCCTTCATATCCACGAAACGTTCCGGAAGAATGGCGTCCCGCGGCGATGATTCCATTCTCTTCAGACAATACGCTCCTGCTATCTCACAGCACGCGGTCGAATCATTGCCATGGAGATCACAAGCAGAGGCTAAACAGCGTACTCACAAACACAAAACCTGTATAAGCAGATCTGTGTACATGGAGCAATACTCCTTTGAGATGATCCAGACAAATAAATGGCCGATTGAAAAATCTCTTTTATCAGCAAAAAAAAAATCACTTTCTCGCATGCAACTCTTTACCTGCAATTCGCATTGTTATTGGAAATAAACTTTTCCACAGTTGTTGCGAGCGCTGTGGGGTCCATGTTTTTCCAGCTTTCAACGCCGACCTGTTGAGAAGCAGAGCAAAAGAGTGCCATTTTTATACAAACATTTATTAATTTACATCATGTGTACACAGCTGAGGACAAACAGAGAAAAAACAGATGTGTGGACTGTCAGTTTCTGGAGCTGGAAACCAGCAGAACAGAAGGACAGGTTCAAAGACACACGCCGACTCGCTTTCTCTTGAGTCTGAATGGATGTTAGTCAGTGCTGGATGTTTGTTTGATGATTCACAGCAACAAGCTAGTACACTGGCGGTGCTTTCGGTGCCAAGAACGTCATTATCATAATTCCAAGAAAATCACTCCATATTCTCTCATTTCACTAGCTCTTACATCATACTCCCATGTGATGTGTTTTTGTGCCATTTCTCACCCATTTCTATGGGTGTCTGGAGAAATTTAAGCGCTGTTGTTACATTATAATCTGGTGGCAGTGATAGGAGAGAATCATAGTCCTTCAGCACTATAACCTTTTGTGTTTGCACAAGCTAAGTCTGTGACATTTTAATACCATGCCGTTGAATTCAGTCAGTGAAGTTCTAATTAATCATTCTGAATGATCATCTTTATCAGCTTCATCCATTCATCTCTAATTGGGAATTTGAAATATTAAAAGGGCAAGTAACGTCTCAGCATAGATGGCTCGATTACTGTCCTGCCCTTTGATAACAGTACTTATGACAGAAATGGCTCAGTTACTACAAAAACGGCAATTTTGCTCTGCAGCAGCTGATTAATCTGTGTTTTTCAGAATGCGTGGCCTGTTTTCCACCCTCATCGTGGTGCTGGTGGCCTTCATGATCGTGACTACAGAGGCTGGGAAAAACAAGAAAGGTATCAAACCCATCCCTCCCCTTTCTCCTTTCTTCCATTAGCTCAGCTCTCATGCAGAATTGCACCCTGTGATCTGTCACTTTGAACCTTAGACAATAGTTTGTGTGATAGTCACCTGAAGGGAATCACATGAAGTAATTGTGGTGCCTATGTGTCATGTGGTAGAGAAGAATAAAGGAGGTAAGGGTGGTGCAGACTGTGCGGAGTGGCGCTTTGGCAACTGCATGGCAAATAACGGGGACTGTGGACAAGGCACGAGGGAGGGCACCTGCAACGAGCAGACCAAAAAAGTCAAATGCAGAGTTCCCTGCAACTGGAAGAAAGAGTTTGGAGGTAAATGAAACTGAAATTTGCCTACCTTCATTTTTCATTATGTTTAGCCATCACTTTTATTTTTGTTATTTAAATGTTTGTTGTATGTGTTTTTTTTTTTGTTTTGTTTTTGTGCTGCTGTGTATTTCTGTGTTCTGTGCATTCCATATCATCTTACATACTTTACTTTTACTCATTTCATGCAGCTGACTGCAAGTATAAGTTTGGTAACTGGGGTGAGTGTGACGCAACCACGAGCACGAAGAGCCGCACCGGCACTCTGCAAAAGGCTCTCTTCAACGTCGACTGCCAGCAAACCATCTCTGTGTTCAAGCCCTGCACCACCAAGGTCAAAAACAAGCCCAAAGGTACATCCTCAACTCCAAACCTAAAACTGACAGCCAGTGAGCATGTCCTGATTTCTCTGCGTTACACACCTTCCCGGGTCAACATATTTTGTGTGAAAACGACATCCTAACCATTTAATCCCTACCCCTAAACCCAACTCTACCCATAAATGATTCCTAAAATCAGAGGGAAATAACAGGTGAATAACACTGATGTAAAACCACCTAACCCTTGTTCTAAGCCTAAACTTGACATAACACCTAAACATGACATAAACCCTAAACTTGTCCCTCAAATCTGATTGGTTGATTGGAATGTTGTTTCAGGATCAACAAAGATGTTGATCCAGGAACGTTGCACTTGGTGAAACCAGGTTCTGCATTCAAGGACGAATGTTTTTTGTATGTTAAACTCAAATGTTAGTATTTAAATAACTTTAAACTATAAATTAAAATATTTTTTTAAATAATAATATTTAAAAGAGCTTCCTCAAACATGCATGACTCAACAGGTGTTATATTGCAAATAGTAGTTTGGTTTGGCTTGGCTGAATGGAGACAGTAATGCGTGTAATCTGCTCTGGTTGTGTAATCTTGGCCGGTTGGTTGTGGTGGGTGTCTGAGTGGGATTCTGAAATCAATAATGAACCTCTGCTCATACATAAGAGGCAGATGTCTAAGTCAGTCCTTTTAAAGCATACGTTTGTGGTTAATGTGCTTATCTGAATGTGATTCAAGCAATAATACTGTAGCATTATTTTTATAAGAGCATATGCATTTCCTAACCAGCATGAGACAGGGAGGTGTCGTCAAGTGGTTCGGGTTTACTGCTGGATCTGAATAATGAGATTCTGTGTCAATCTCTCCACAGGAAAGAAAAACAAGGGGAAAGGGAACTAAAGGGAGCAAGAGATCCAGAGGAGCAGTAAACACCATGTGATCATCCGTCATCCAAACACAGCCTTTTATATCTCTACTCAGTGTTCTTCAGCTTGAGCGGGACTCGCTCTACAGCCACAAACACGTAGCTTAAGAAGACTGTGACAGAGTAACATCTGAGTATTTGACACCTTACATGACTCTTTCATGTGTGGTGGGTTGGGGGGATAAAATGCTGTTGTTTAGCATGTGGTGCCCTGTAGTTGACCCATTCCTCTGTTTCCCTCCAGCACACACACTATCTCTCTCTCTCTCTCTCTCTCTCTCTCTCTCTCCCCATCTATCAGCTGTGTGAGCCTCGGGCCTCTCATTTGCTAAAGGACAACAATCAGTAGAATCAAATCAATCAAACACATCTATTTTATTACTGTTTTACTTACAAATTTGGTTTTGTAAAATTGTGTAATTTACAGGATTATATTACTAGTGGGGTATATAAGTAGTGTTTGGATGTCACCCTTCTCTTTTTGTATCATAAACTATAAAACTGAGGAGTGTTATTTGAAATAAATGATTTTTCTTTTTCTATAAAAGGTGTAGTTTATGTAAAAGTGAAAATACCCCAATACTGTTACTTTTTCCTTTTGACTGTTACTAACAGATCGAAGGGTGACCGAGTGTTATAAGGTTTAGACTGCATGGAGAGGAGACCGCCCCCTCTTGTGCAAACATATTTTATAAACATTTTAAGAAAGACAGTGAAGTTTTGTTACTGAGCTTTGTGAATTATATGTTGTTAACTAAAGGTAAATGAGTGATGACAGATAATTATTAAAGACACTTGAGCCATCCGAATTTGATGCAAACCCATATGTGTGTTCATGAACATGTAAAGAACAAGCATTCTCCTCTCCTCCTGCTCAGTGCGCTAGAGAACTTTATTAAGCTTTATTGAATAGAAAAAGAACCATACACTCTTATGTACATTGGCTCTTTAAGGGCAGCGGTAGATTAGTCCATAATTACAGTGTTCATTCCATCAGCTTCACTGGGGTAATGATCATTGACTTTGCCCTTCAGCTGGTACGGTTATACAAGGGATTTCTTTATCAATCCTTATACAATTTACATTTGAAGTGAAAATTTAAGACCAGAGGAAAGAGAGCATTATGGGCAAAGTCATTTTGCTGTATTGGTCATCTAACAGATGCTAATGATAGACCTTTGCTATTTTCAGATTTGCAGAAGGACAATATTTTGAACCGATCAGATTGCATGATTGAATTTCTTTAGTACAGCTATAGTTTCAGAACTCTCTGAGAGAACTATACTTATTCTTAGAGTTGGGAAGACTTCTTATAAAAGCATGTCTTTGAATGACTTGTAAGATTTGTAGTGAACAGCATACTTCAACATAGTCCATGTATCAGAAGACCAAAGCAATTGGCAAGTTTTAACATTCATAAAAAAAAAAAAACAGGACATCTGGTTTTAACTTCTTTTGCAATGACATACTAGTCATTTAGTCTGTCTTTACCACCCATTAAAAAGAGATTCAGAGCTGGTTTGGATATATAAACGCTATGAATGGAAATTTGATTATGAGGTAGAAACATGAAACCAAACCCAAGACGTTAGAGAGGCAAGTCTCTGCATCTTAAAATGATGCTAATGAATGAATAATCTCTCTTCCAGACCAGGCCTAATAGCAGACCGGAGTGCCATGATCTCTTTGGTTTAATGCTTTAAAGTCTGTAATTGCTGAAACTGGCAGCTTGTTAATAATGTAACAACATGAGCCCTAAACCTTCAACACATGTCTCCCGTTTGTGCTAATTCTGACCACATGTTCTCAAACACAAAACAAGGGGAGATCATTCCTTCAGGTTTACATGCTGCGGTTTCATCAATGACAAACTTTGTATTTAAATACAAACTAGGCAAAACTATATTGCACCATGAGAAAACATTATGAAGTGGATATCTGCTAAATCAACGTGTTTTATATAGGGGGAAATAAAAGCAATTTTTCATTTCTCAAATTTACCGACAGTCCTTTGTGCCCCGATTTAAATGAAATGCTTGAAATTGAACATCTTATAAACAGATTAAATAAATGTACTAGTCATCTTCTATTTTTTTTTTCAAGTATATCACAAATTATAAATGGTTTCAATAGTTCTGCATACAGACAACAATACATTTAATATTTAATCTGTAAAATCACATGAAGATCACCAACTAAATACAAGAGGAACACAAACATCCAGACATCAAATGCAGGGAAGAAATAATACTTTCAAGAGCATATATTCATCATAACTAAACATATTTACAGACCCAGATCAGACCCTTACAGTGACATTTCTCAGCTCAGTATAGAGTGTCTCATCCCATTTAAAGTCTATAATGCCTATCCCAATCCATTGAGGAGATCCTTTTGAATTCTGACCTATACCAGAACCTCAAGAGGATCACGCTAAGAGGATAATGATGACTAACTTCTCCCAGGCTGAACTTGCCCTGAATTTGTCGCCATGAATGTAATGGACTACACAGCTGTTGTGGTCAGCAAGCAGCTTCAGTCTGTGACTTCCTTCATTTGGAAAGTGGAAGGTGCAGGTAGGCTATAGGAAATGAACCTCAGTCTGGAGCGCCATGCTTTCAGGGACAGTTGAACAGGAAGATTTACCATATGTTATTGTCTTTGGCTGTGATCCTCTGTATGATGTTTTCAGAGAATCGGCACAGAAGTCTGGGTCAAAAACAGTGTTAATACTAACCAAAAGGACTTGATTGATACCATTTGTGCTGAACTGGGAATATAAACGAATCAATAAAATCCCTTAATTTACCAAGTCTCTTTTGGTTTATATTTGCTGGGATTCTCTCTCTTTACTGTTGGAAATAATGAGCTGTCAATGGCCTGTCTAGTGTAATGTCAATGTTACTGTAGTGCAGAGTTCCGTAGCAGTACAGCAATGATCACATTACTGAAAAAGTCATTTGTTTCATGACCTCATTTTGATTTCTTCAGTGATTCAGTCTACTGTCCATTGCATTGGATTCTTTAATACATTACCTTTTGGTTATGACGCACTGTTTAAGCATTATGGGACTATGAAGTCTCACAATGTACTGCACAGTACTTTCCAAAGCTTCAAAGGTATCGGAGTCAGAAGAGCCGGGACAGCCTTTGTACTCTCCATATCATACCCTCCATCTCTGCTGCCTGCTTCTTTCCTCAGTTCATCTGGTGCCGATGTTCTTATACTGGCACATGAGAAGGTTTTTGAAGGTCTTTTTGAAGGTAGCGTTACAGAGTGCATAGCAAGCGGGATTGATGGTGCTGTTGACGTAGCAGAGCCAGTAGCCAATGGCCCAGACAGTGTCTGGAACGCATGACTGGCAGAATGTGCTGATTAAGACCATCACGTTGTATGGTGTCCATGTGATGATGAAGGCCAACAGGATGGCGAAGATTGTTTTTGTCACTTTCTTCTCTCGCGCCGCCATCTGCCTTTTCCTCTTCACCTGGCTGCGGGCGATGCTGGCAAACTTGCGCGCCACCGTGCGGGGACGGTTCACAGGGATAGAGCGCCTCTCGCCGGTACTGTTCGGTGGGACGATCTCGATGGCTGTGATGCACTCGTCTCCTGCCTGTTTGGTGACTATCTTGATCTTGGACCATTTGGATTGAGGGTTGATTTTAGGTGCGGCTGTTGGCGCGGGTGTCAGGCCAGCCTCTGAAGTCACCTCACTGTTCGCTCGCTCTTTAGGCTCTTTAGGCGCTATGCTGGCTGTGCTGGAGTCGTTTGAGCTCTCCTTCTCCGGATGCACGCACGAGTCAGCTTTAGCGGATACAACAGACTCATCTAGTTTGCCGTTCTTCATGGTGTCCACTGTAGAACAGGTATCCAGGCTGGGCTTAGGAGGAGACTGGTTGTTGTTGTTCTGCTTCAAGATGTGACTCTTGAGCAGACCGCTAGACTTCTTCTCTTTCTTAGCCTCTGGCTTTTGTTTGGACACACGGCTGCGGCTGGCCAGAGAGATGTGCACATAAAGCACCGTCATGATGACCACCGGCAGGTAGAACGCAGCAATGGCCGTGCCAAACGTGACCGCGGGGTTGGAAAGGAACTGGATATAACATTCACCAGGTTCTACGGTCCGTTCTCCGACGATGAACTGCCAGAACAGGATAGCAGGAGCCCACAGGATGAAAGACAGGATCCAGGCGGAGGCAATCATGAGGCCGGCCATCTTGGTGGTTCTGCGTGTAGGATAACTCAAGGGTTTGGTCACACAGAAGTATCGGTCAAAGCTGATGATTAGCAGGTTCATGACAGAAGCGTTGCTGACCACATAATCCAGCGCGAGCCACAGGTCACACACGACTGGGCCAAGCGGCCAGTAGCCCTTGATGATATAGACGGTATAAAGGTTCATAGAGAACACACCAATGATGAGATCTGCACAGGCCAGGCTGAAAAGGAAGTAGTTGTTGACGGTCTGTAGGTGTCGATTAACCTTGATTGAGAGCATGACGAGGATGTTGCCCACGACGGTGACAAAACTGAGGGATCCAGTAACCAGTGCGATGAAGACCATCTCCACCGCCTTGTACGGGCTCTCGCCATTCGCCTCAACCGCTGCACACGAGCCATTAGCGCTGCCGTTGTCACAACTGAAGTTGGCATCACTGGACACGTTGCTCAACGAGCCTGAAATACACACACAACAAAGATACAATACTATAAATGACAAAAAACTACAGATATCAGAATGGATGCAATCAGTGAAAATAATCCCAGGCTGATATAAATATGATTGCATTCAGGGAAACAGCATGACATTCATTATTATGAATACTACTTCAGAACATTGATTTCCATTGTGGAATATAAATATGCTGCTCGTATTTAAAAGAACCAGTTCTCTGTGAGTTCAGTAATCATGCCCACATTGGAAAGAAACAAATCAAGGAAGAAAATCGTTTGGTGCACCACTGTACATTTGTTTGGTAGTATGTGACCCAGCTGACAAGAACTAATTCAGCAGCTCTCCAAAGAACTGTTACAATTATCATGACACATTCAGCCCTACACACCGCAGACAAATGTATATTGCTGCTGTTGTATTTTTTGGGACTGTGAAGTCTGGAATCATGTGACATAATTTCAAACATTTTCTCTATATCTTGAACAGTATAATTACAGTATGTAATGGAGTAATGGTGTTCTGCTGAATTCAAGTGATAATCTTGGAATAATCCCTTCAGAATACCAAAACGCTTTGATCAATATTAAACAGCGTAACATCTGACCCACTGGCACTAACATCTGACCAGTGAGTACACTGGTCATTGGGGTCAATATTCTTGGTTAATGTTCATTTCTACATATACTAATACATTTTCAAATATTTTACATTGTAACTTTAATGCATTATGAACAAATATGCATTAACAATGAATACAAGTATATTTATACATTAGATTAAGAAATGTTGTAAAAGTTGTTGTTCACTGTTATTTCATGATACCTAATGCATTAACTAACTGAATCTTAAATAATTATTGAGAGCGTTCAGGCATTAGGGTGAGCAGGATCAGGTAAAGAGAAGATTAATTAAATCCTCACCATTAATAACATGCTCATGTTTAATTCAGATACACAAGCTCGGCTCCTTGTGACATTATCCAATCAAAGAATGCAAAGCTGCCCCGTCGTTAAACTCAAATGACCCCCTGGGCTTCCCAATGATCTGAGCTGCTCAGGAACAATTAAATACAATTATTAGTGAACGCTGAGAACCTCAGTGCTGAGGAAAAATAATCATCTCAACCCTGATGCAAGACTTCTGTATACCCATTTACCATATGAACAATTTCTATATAATACATATTTATTGCTTCCTTTATCATAGATCAAGTAAGGATTTTGGTATATGAAAAATTGAGGGGTTTGGCTTGCCATTTGTGAATGTGGGCTGCATTTCTAGAGGTTTCGTCATGATGCATGCTGCATGCTAAACTTTACAAGAGACAGCGCAGGGCACACTGTACTACCATATAAAAAGGCGAATAAAAAATGTACATAAAAAAAATAATAATCTTTTTAATGCACAAATGGGAGAAGCTTTTTCTTTTAGGTCATGAATTATCCATAACCTTCATGTATAGGCTGTGAAGCTGTTGTCATACTGATAAAGTATTAATCCATTGGGCAATTAAAAACCTATTTGAAGCGACTCAAGACAGATGCTGTTTAGTGCACAAAATACACTAAAGAACGAACGCAAATATCTTTAAGCATTTTAAAGACACTTCATTATTACCCATTTTAATTCCTAGAGGAGTTGTTTCTGTCATATCTTTTGAAGGTTGCCATCTTCTGGATAAGCAGAGAAATTACAACCTATCACTATGAATAAACACGACTAAAGACTTACTATGAATGCTGATGCCTGCCAAATTATTCATTGCTTTTTCTTTTTTAATTTGATGCTTTAAACTATTCTTGATTAGTAAAAATCTTTATTTCTATTACATCTGAAATCAGTTTCCCACCTGAGTAAGGACCCCGACCCAGCCCCTCTCTTTATCTTTATTCTCTCTTAAAACCACCTGACTGATCATCAGCAGGCATCAAAGCACTGCCACACTCTGGACAGCCAGACACCACATATCCTATTCCTTTTGAAAGCTTTTGACAAACAGACACATTCTCTCCTCCTCTCTCATACCAATACTGATCACATTTCTTAAGGTCTATGGCTATTGGTACTTAGAAAGCGATTATAAAGTTGATATAGTTAGGGTCTTGCTTTATACTTCCCCCATCGGGTGCAGGTGATTCAGTGGGGGGAGAGGATTCTTTATCCCTTATCAAATATGAATCAGCAATTACTCAACTGTGGATTCGAGCAGAGCGGAAAGATAAGCGCCAAGCCTCATTAAATATGAATCAAGAATATTCATCTGATATCACCGTGGGAGAAAGCTCTCCAGGACTGTTTTCTTGTACAATTTGACTCTGTACACAAACCCCAGCCCCTAACACCCCAAACTCTTCCACTGACGCAGAACAGCTGAGTGAACAGCTATGTGAAGCTTGTCATGCTGCTAGAGCCAGGGTTAGTTATTTAGTTTTTAATTTCATTTTAGCATTACGAGGCAGCCAAAGTTATTAATGCGCTAACTGTATCATTTGAAATGTTACATTTCTCTTGACATTCAAGTGTTATTTTATCTAGCTGATTTTTTCTTGTGTAATGCACATGTGCTGCACAGGATTCAAGTTTTATAATATATATAGCATGATTTAAACCCTTTAATTAAAATGAATTCGTTTCCGGTTAACAGTAAATATTTAATTGAACAAAAATGTATTCATTTAGTTTTCAGTGTAGTTTTGTTAAAGATAATAATACTGTGTCTCATCTGTCCTGCTGTCAGTCCAGCCACTGCTCATACAACAGCAAGACAAGAAAAAAAGCAGAACCTCATCTAACCACACACACACACACACACACACACACACATGCACATTCCCTGCTGCACACATCACACGTGTTCATCGCAGAACCAAAGGCAAGGATCACTCACATTTGAGGATCACTCACAGTAGTTGAACAAGGCAAGTTGAAAAGCTCCACCACACCACCATAAGATTGCTTTGGCTGGAAGCTTAGCTTTTCTGCCCGGCTGATCTGATCTGATCAAGCATTTTTGTCATTGAAAATCTCACAGTTGGAATCAGAACTAATAAACAGAATATTGGCCACAGAAGGCCTAGCATTCAAAATGAAATCTGTTTACACAAACAGTCTGAGACAGAGTACATGCATAATGAGACATTCAATGTCACTCTTTCTGATGGCTGCATTTTCTTCCTATATGTTTTACATTCAATAATTCTTTTTTCTTTATTCCAATCATGTAGACCTTTAAAAATACTGGCCCCTTCAGCGGCTGCACTGGAACGTCACCTAAAAGAGCCGTCGCTGTGTTTGTTTGTTTGAGGGTTTTCCCCTCTTCTGAAGGTTAATATTCAGAGAGTCAAAGCTCTTTGAGGATGGAGTGACATTTGTGTGCTGAGAGGGTGGCTGAGCTTTGAACCAGCACAATACCGGCACCGACTCTCATGTCAGGAGATAAAAACAGTCTGGAACATTTCGACATGCTGACAAACATCTCAGCAAAGCCTGAGACATTAGATTCTTGCCTTTCCCAGCGAATTTTGAACAGATTGTGCTGTTGCAGTAAAGTGCCACTTTGCAGCTTCATTGAAATTGATGGCGAGCAAAGCCACCACCCTCCTCCGACGAACAGCAGCTGATTCTATCTGGGCCGTTTTTTTTCTCGCAGTTTGTATCCGATGGGCGGAACTGAATATCCATAACGGAGACAGGCGGTCGATCTCAAATTAACCAATGATTCCTGTATCTCACTGCAAGATGAATACGTGTCACTGACACATCTTTGTACGCTACTGAAACCAGATACTCAAATGTACATCCGCTTCTAGGAAATAAAATATGAGGAGATGTGAAAGCTTATTCATGGATTCGACCCAAGATTTGATCCATTCTGCTCCTAAAAAGGAACAACAACAAACCTCTCATATTTTAACACAATCTACCCAAAGATTTATTACCTTAAATGCATGACGCAGCCTCAAAATGGCTAAATAATTATTACATGCAAATTAAGCAAGTCTATTTCTGTGATAGGATCTCGTTCTGAAGTTCTCACACAGCTGTGGATGTGGAGCTGGCAGGATGCAGATGCAGAGAGGGTGATCGGAGCTCAGCCTGCAGCAGTGAGATAGGAGGTGTCTGATCTCAGCTGGCTCTCAGCAGCGCAGCAGCTCCATGCCTGATCACAACCGCGTGCCAATGCCGCGCAGATGTATTCCTCTGCCCCATTCTGTGTTCCTGAGCTCAATGTCCTAAGCGAGTTGATACGGGACCTGCTCGGCAGAGCTTTGAAAAACAATACCAGTCTAACCGTTACCAAGAGGGCGATAATCTGTGACTACAGAATGACCCCAGAGTGGTCATTGTGAGAGCAGTGATATGTCAGTGATGTGTTAGGACGGTATTAATAGTGCTCATTTCTAACTCAACACCATTAGGCTGAAGGAGAGCTCCACGGCTTCTATAATCCTAATAATTCATCTACCCTCACCTCTGCTCATCTCTCTCTCTGGACACATTCTGCATATTAACTCCTTATTGATGACCCTTATCTCTCCCTCTCTAAGCACACTTGCTCAGTTTTAGTTATCCGGAATATGTGCTTAGTGTGATATCATTTCTTGGTAACACTTTACAATAAGGTTGTATTAGTTAACATGAACTAACCGTTCAGCATTAGCTCATCTTTGTTAACGTTAGTTACTAAAAATACAGCTGTTCATGGTTTGTTCATGTTAGTTCACAGTGCATTAACTAATGTTAACAAGATTTTAATAATGCATTAGTAAATGTTGAAATTAACATTAACAATGATAAATAAATGCTTTAAAAGTGCAGTTCATTATTAGTTCATGTTAATTAATGTGGTTAACTAATGAACCTTATTGTAAAGTGTTACCAATTTCTTAAACACAAACCAAAATCGTTCTAAAAATAGTTTGAACTGACATAACTGCATCAGGGATACCATTACATGCCATGAAATTTCTATTGTAATTCATAAATACCGGTAGTCATTATGTAACACTGCATATACAATTATTTCTTTTATAATACATAATAAAAGAGAGCACATTAAACAATGAATGTCATTTCACAAGAGAAACAGAGAGTGCAGAGGAAAGAGGAAAATCACCTGTTACACGTTATTGTAATGTTTGTGTCAGTATCTTCAAAAAACTGTTTTTGTTCACAGGAGACTCTACCTCCTTTCTGCACTGATGCTACAGCATTTAGGCTGTTTGGCTGCATGTACAGTGAGGCGGTGACATCTTGTCAAAAATACAGTGAAAGACGTTTCCAGAGTCTCCAAAGCGAGTCACAAACCGAGACTTTTATATAAGCTGTCATTCTCTCCGCTGTGTGTCTCCTGTGCTAAGCACTGGGATGCAGAAAACAGCAGCTGTTGCTCAAACACTTCCCTGCTTCACACACACTGGCGCAGACTTTCACGAAGGCTAAAATACTTCTAAATTTAATTGAATGACAAAGAACAGGAAGGGAGTCAACTCAGCTGCAGAGGATTTGACTATGGATGTAGTCACACACGCTTGTCTGCACAAACAAATGCATACACACCAACAAACACATGGATGCTGCTCATTTAGTGACTCTTTTGGGACTAAAAGCAGAAAGCCTCCAGTTACCAGCTGGCAGCTCGAAACATAAAGCCATCTGTTACCAGATATACTTTTCCCCACCAGTACAACTCTAAACAATAAAAATCACACATGAATATCTGTTAATTAACATAAACATCTATAACAATGTGTCAGCATACGAATAACAAGTTGACAGGTTCCATAGAACCATCAAATAAGTTTTTAATTAGTGTTTTTTGCGACTTTCATTGGGCCCAGCAACAGAAAGTGTCTTTGACAATCAAATGTTAAGAGTTTGTTAAGGCAACCAGGACACACAGACGGCACACAGGCCTCTGCAGATTCGGACAGACATCACAGTGGGAGTGTGTGTGGGCTGCTTTGTGGTCTGTTCATCAGACTCCTCCTTTGATTCTGCTATGTGCTCGTTATAAGATCCCCCATACTGGCCACTGGCAAACTAATGACTCTCTCCCACACACAATTCTAATTCTCTGCTAATTCTCTGAATACTGGAGCGAAATCAGGCAATGCCCTGCTGCGCTGCAGTTTAACACCATTGATTAAGCTGATCGGCAAACAGACGATCAAAACAAGCTTTGTGACAAGTGATGCAACATCCTTACATCAGTCATAGGATTGAGCACACATTTTAATGGGCGGTTTTATACAACTAGTGAAATATTCTAGATGTTTCTGATTGGCAGATAGTCTAAGAGAGATGGTGATGAGGGTGATGGTTCCCTGGTAACTGCGCCATTGTGATTGCAGAGTGCATGGAAAGAACATTTGCAATTATTGACACACACCGACCCACAACTCACGCAGTTATCAGCATTATTCTCTCCAGTAGCTAAAAACAAAGTCAGTGTCTGACTGCTTACAATGGCATTAGGTGGTATTCATCATACTGATAAGTGCAAAGTTCAGCTTTGCTTTTCTCCCACGGTGCTGAAAGATACACTAAACTCCATTGATACTGCAATTTGAGTCAATTCCTATGAGAAATTAATGCAAACGAATGAAATCTCTGGCAACCAATGCCAATAACAATTACACAAATAACAATAATACGCAATCAACCCAATCTGAATCCCACAATCACAGCCAGTCCCCAAACATACAAGAATCAACCTGGGGAAACCAAAGAATTCTCAGGCAATGAAGATTGATGGTTTAATTCAACCAAAGATGATGTTTCAGAAGATATGATTGGTTGAAATCCTTGATGTAATTATCTAGTGAATAAATACAATTTCATTACTTTCTTGGCTGATCCCTCAAAACAATTATGTGCACGTTGACAATAGAGGGTGCCATTTGGGATCAGAATATCCCATGAGAGGCTGTCCATCACGATACAGTGCTGAAGGCTGTCCGCTCAAGTCTTTTGCACAGTAATGATATACTGTACTGACAACCAAAATGTGCTACGTCTGATGAAATATTTAGTCTAAAGGTGTCACAGGTGATGCAATTGTTGGGGACCAGTGGCAGAATGCTCAGGGCTTCGTTTAGAGCTAAATGCCAATCCTGCTGCTTCAGCTGTTATAGCTCTTCTCTCTCCCTGATGAGAACACACAGAGAACTGGCTGTGTCTCCAGGCATTTCATTCTTTTCTGTGTTTGTGTGTGTGTGTGTTTGTGTGTGAGTGCATGTAACAGGGTGAAGCAGCAGCATAGCGACACACTTTCGTCTGTGAAACTGGGTTAACACCCAGCCAGAGACAAAGAGAGCGAGAGGAAGGGAGAGGAAGAGGAAGAGTGAGAAAACCCGACATACACACACAGAGAGAGAGAGAGAGAGAGAGAGAGAGAGACATCAGACTTTCACTCTGGGGGATTCATCTAGTACTTTACCAGTTCACACAGTGAGAATCATGGTCACAGAATCAAAAAGGCGCCGTCATGCGCAGTCAGATGTGATTGAGTCGGTCAGAGATAACGGAACTGAGAGATCAGTATTCTTTTAAAATGCTCTCCGAGTGAACTGTGACAGCCACTCAGTCTTTTAGTTTCTTTCCCCCATGTTCAGCGCCCCAAAATGTCTGTGTGTTTTCTGTTTTAATGTCAGACTGGAGAGGGGAGTCTGTGCAAGAATCTGAGGGGGATTGTGTGCCTGTTCTGTGGTGATATGCACTCTGCTCCTTATGAGCTTAAAAGGCAACATTTTGAGAACTGGATCCAATTTAGTATTTAGATAAAATATACATGTGCATTCTGTGCTGCATATGGGATTCCTTGATGATTCTTTGAAAGGCATGACTGATATTTGCCACAGAGACCAGGGTTTACTTTTCCTCCTTCCTCATCTATTTCAAACCTATACTTTTCACAGAACAGGTGGAACAGACAGAAAGTCATTGCTTGTTCAAATATACATTATATGTATATATCGATTAAGAGAGAGCGTGAGACAGACAGATTTTTTTCATTGTTTGTATATGGTGGGGTGGGGTATTACATTGGGTTATGTTACTACTCCGTATTAATTATAAAAGCACAAGCTACGGGAAGAGACCACAGGGGCTTGAGAACCAGGTCCTGAGTGGCAGAGACAGAGTGAAGAGAAACCGATGGTGAATTGTCCAGAAACTACTTTCTGCCTAAAACCTACACTAATCTATATGCAAACATCAACACTAATCTCACTTAAATGTCAATCAGTCCTTGTCAAATCCACGCTCAGCCAACGCCTCAGGACATTCCAGCAAAAATCACCACAGAATCACTCACACTCACATAAACTGATGTTTAAGGTGTTTGATGATTAAATTATTATTTTATCTCTCTGCAAAAACATTACAGTACCAATACACAGAACCATAAATGGAACAAACATTCACGTAGGATATAATCATACAGTTCTGTTTTGGAGCAAGTTAAAGCCAAAGCTGTGTTAGTTAAGACTTTTAATCATGGGCTATAATTGAACTTCTGCATCTAGAATCAGACTAACAAAAGCATTATATGAGGAATGCAATCAGAGACGTGTCCATGTTTCTTCAAACAGTTCATATATAATTTAAGTAAAATAATTAAAATGGAACTGTAATAATTTGACTACCTTTATGTTTTTCGAGACGAAAGAACGTTGATTTACACGTTTTGTTGTTCTATAATGTTCACTTTGTAGTGCACACGGAATGGGACAGGTTTAGCCATTTTGTTGGTGTCCTTAATTACCATTAACGCTTCTTTCGATTGCTTTTGTAGCTCATTCTGAGAGGGTGAAAAGAGACCTACAAAACGACATAACCTATATAACAAATAACACAAACATGGAACATATTCATCGTGGAAAACACAGTACAGGAAAACTGGAGTTTTTGTTGATATCGTCACGAGTCTTTGGACATGGGCTCAGAATACTGTTCTCCCACGATGAACACATACATCGCAATTCTCTGCCGTGTTAAGGAACTCTTTCTTTTCTAACTCTTTGGTGTCATACTTGTGTTGCTTCACTCGCCACTTACCGTTGAAGTTCCAGGGCGCGAGTCCCTCTGCTCCAGTGCTGTTAGTTACATTCATGTTGCATGATTTTAAAAATGCTCAGCCAGCCAGAAGAAAAAAAGAGAAAAAGAATCCACCCTTCCTATTTCACTCCGTCAAGTCTTTCATCAAGATCATTAGGGCTGTCCTCATGTTGCGCGGGACGACTTTGTTTTTCACATCATGCGCTCTTGACGCGCGCGGTTCTCTCCAGCGGTGAGAAGCTCATTAAGACTCTGACCACGCGACTGGCTGCTCACCTAAACACACCTCGAGCGAGTGGTTTTCTCTAGATCGACTCGGTTTACAATCCGCCAGATGTGGCTCCCATCTGCGCGAGTGGCTCTGATCTCTTTCCAGGAGTTTAGCGCGCGGCTGAGGCAGCGGACTTTCAATGATGTCATCCACCTCCAGCCAATCACCTGCGAGTCCGCAGGTTCCACTGATTCAACCTATAGCTTGTACTGTCCTGTGATGTGCTCTCAGCCCAGGCACTGTCTGTTCTCACAAAGTCTAAAGCATCCTTCCAGATAAATGCATTTACTAATAATCGTTTTACAGATAGACCTCATTACAGGATATGGCTTATCCTAGGCGGAGGGCGAACCGACTGCAGGGTAAAACAGCGGGTTTGACTAGCTTAGTCACATTTTGAACACCTCGTCGAAACAAAAGATTGAAGTTTTTTTTTTGTTTTATTTTGTTTTTAAAAAGTAGCCTATATGGTCACCTGGGGTTTCACAAAAGGTAGATTACAAGCTATTGAAAAATCATATCAACAGGGCGTTTGAGAATTATTTATCATACTACGGAAAACTGGCAAAAAAAAAAATAAACATTAGGCTACAAATTATAGCCTATCCCAAAAACTTTAGTGGTTCACTTACAAGGCAGTAAGTTGACAAACAATTTGAAATACACAACTCTCAACTCTCAAAAAATGCTCAACTGAAATTCCTTCAAAACGTCGAACCAATAATTTACACACTGGGTGAAACGTCAGAGTGTCACACTCTATAGAGCTACGCTATATATATATATATATTATACTACACAAATTAGATTTCCCCAGCCACACACACGGCCTGTGTTTGTGTCTGTACATTGGTGTAATTGCTTATGATGAGTGTGGCTCTCAACATATCCTATAGGCTCTTGAGCGCAGAGCGCAGCACACAGGTTCAGCACCACCGCTTGTGGACAGCGCTCAACAGCCAGAGCTTTCAGGTCTCGTCCAAAAATATCACGTTAGAAGCTGGAAAATAATAATAATAATAATAATAATAATAATAATAATAATAAAAACGTGCTTCGTACGTTTTATATTGTCATGTTTTCCCAAAACGACAGAAAGGTTGCTATAGATAAATGAACCATTCCATATAGAGCGAAAGTATGGAGGGGAAGGGACGGATAACAGCTGAATGGCTGCTGTCTGTCGCTAGTGCGTGAACTGGCACCGGAGGCTGTGTTCTGTGATAGTGTGTGTGCGTGTGTGTAGTAAAAAGGTAGTAAAAAGAAAGAAAGAAAGAAAGAAAGAAAGAAAGAAAGAAAGAAAGAAAGAAAGAAAGAAAGAAAGAAAGAAAGAAAGAAAGAAAGAAAGAAAGAAAGAAAGAAAGAAAGAAAGAAAGAAAGAAAGAAAGAAAGCGGAAAGGGTGATTGGAGGATAAGAGCCTTTGGAAGCTTGAATAAGGTTTATGAATGACAGTTAAGCAGCAAGACATAGCCCTTCCTCGCCCTCATCAGTCCCTCTCGGCAGATTCGGAGGGCTTGCTCCCAGACTCAAAGATTAATCTGGCAGCTGTCTCACAGCAGACAAAAATTAGACGGATGCCAGCCAAAACAGAGAGATCGCGCACAGAAAATCATCTCAATGGCAGCACAGAGCAGAAACCTGACAGCCACTGACAACCCGGAACGAAATCATCTAAATCAGATGCAGGCGGAACGTTCTTTCAGTCAGCGCGCACCCCGCCGCAGATGAGCAGCGCTGTTAATTAAAGTACACAAGCGTAACATTTGGAATAAAGAAAGCGCGTGCTGTAACTAAGTTTACAAATGTGTAGGCAATCGCCTTGTCTTTATCCATTTTGCTTTTCACAAATTACAGTTTGTCATTTGCATGTGCCAGTTATGCAACAAGAGATAAAATGTCACCAATAATTAAAGAGACAGCTCTTTAAATGTGTTACTATGAGTCTCACGATTTATTTATTTATTGATTGTCTGGTTGATTTGATTGATTGATTGATTGATTGATTGTCTGGTTGATTGATTGATTGATTGATTGTCTGGTTGATTGATTGATTGATTGATTGTCTGGTTGATTGATTGATTGTCTGGATTGATTTGATTGATTGATTGATTGATTGATTGTCTGGTTGATTGATTGATTGTCTGGTTGATTTGATTGATTGATTGATTGAGTGATTGATTGGTTGGTTAGTTGGTTGATTGTCTGGTTGATTGATTAATTAATTTGGTTGGTTGGTTGGTTGATTAATTTAATTTGGTTGGTTGGGTTGATTGATTGATTAATTAATTGGTTGGTTGATTAATTGGGTTGATTGAATTAATTTATTTGGTTAATTGATTGATTGATTGTCTGGTTGATTAATTGATTGATTGATTAATTTGATTGGTTGGTTAATTGATTAATTTATTTGGTTGATTAATTGATTGATTAATTGTCTGGCTGATCGATTAATCGATTAATTAATTGCTCGATTATCGATTGATTAATCGATTAATTAATTAATTGATTTGTTAATTAATTAATTTATTACTTGATTGATTAATGATTGATCGATTGATTAATTAATTAATTAATTGATTGATTATTGATTGATCGATTAATTAATTAATTGATTGATTGATTGATTAATTGATCGATTGATTAATTATTGAATTGATTAATTAATCGATTAATTAATTATCTGATTTAATTAATTAATTAATTAATTAATTAATTAATTAATTGATCTGGTACTTAATTTACTTAATTAATTAATTAATCGATTAATTTACTTTAATTAATTAATTGATTGATTGATGACTGACTGTAATTTAATTAATTAATTATTGATTAATTGATTAATTAATTGATTGATTGATTACTTGGTTTACTTAATTGCTTCGATTTGATTGATTGATTTACTTTGCTTAGTAATTAATTGATTGATTGATTGATTGATTGATTGATTGATTGATTGATTGCTTGATTACTTGATTGAATTGATTGATTGATCATTTGATTATTTGATTGATTGATTATTTGATCGATTGATCGATTGATTTGTTGGTTGGTTGATTGATTGATCGATTGATTTATTGGTTGATTCATTGATTGGTTGATTGATTGATTGATTGATTGGTTGATTGGTTGATTGGTTGGTTGGTTGGTTGGTTGGTTGGTTGATTGATTGATTGATTGATTGATTGATTGATTGATTGATTGATTGATTTGACAGAAAAAGAAGATATTTTGAACAATGAAAGAATGTTGGTGACCACTGACTTCCACAGTATGGAAAAAACAATCTCAAAGTAACTTCTTTTATGTTTCAAATAAGTAAGAATGTCATAAAATACATTTAAAAATATTTGAAAATACAAATCATTTGATATTTTACTACAGTGATTCCTGATGCTATTTTGGGGCACTGTGGCTAATCTTAAATGGTTAGTTATTATTTTATTTTATAAAATTCTGAGATATGAAAGAAAGACCTAGGGCATGTACTGAGAATAGCCCATGGGTCTTTAAAAACAGTAGCATGCTTAAAAAATACAGGAACATAAAAATTGAAACGTGGAACTACAGGGAGGATTTATCACATTGATTGTTGTGCTGACACCGCACCAGCACACACACATTAGAAATTATACATTTGTTAGATCAATTACAGGCATAATTTTGAACTGACAATTAGATCATAATTATACTCACCAACAATATGAGCTTTTGTCACAACAGCTACTTTTGTGTGGGGGAGTGCAGAAACACCTACCAGGCTTTGGTGCAGGGGTGGGGAACGTTGATCCTGGAGGGTCACTCCCTTGCAGAGTTTAGCTCCAACCCTATATAAAAACACTCAACTGCCTGTAACATTAGTGATCCTGAAGACCTTGATTAGCTTCAGGTGTGTTTGATTAGGGTTGGAGCTGAACTCTGCAGGACACAGGCCCTCCAGGATCAACGTTCCCCACCCACGCCTAAGTGTATTTGTGCATTTGTCCAGAATATGAACCACAGTAAACCAGCCAGTGGCTTTAGCTCTGATTGATAAGGAAGTGATGCAATTAGGTAACATGATGTGCCAGAAGGAGAGACAGTGAAGTGGTAGATGTGGCTGTGTTTAGGTTTTCATTATCAAGGCCATGAGATCCTACTGAAGAGCCAGGCATGCTAGGACAACATTATTTATCCCATAAAGAGAAAAGGAGAGAGAGAGAGAGAGAGAGAGAGAGAGAGAGAGAGAGAGAGAGAGAGAGAGAGAGAGAGAGAGAGAGAGAGAGAGAGAGAGAGAGAGAGAGAGAGAGAGAGAGAGAATGGCATATTTAATTTCAGGTGAGCAGCCTTTGACCTATAATTGGCGATTACTTTCCAAAAGTAGATCTACTATAGGCCCTCTGCACAGCTTTGAACATGGTAGGCTCTTCACATGGTGTTCGCATTTATAGGACACAATTATAGTATATTTTTCTAGTATATTCAAACCTCAGAGGATGAGAGCGCGATGAGGTGTGTGCGTGTGTGTTCCTCTCTGCTAAGAGCAAAGAGGGAATTCAGTTACATTCACAGAACAAAAGTACATCTTTCACAACACAGCTTCACCAAACTCCCAGCAGCCCTTCCCACAGAGCGACCAATCTGTTTCCATTAGCTGAGCAGGTACAGGCAACAATTAAAGCAGATAAAAACATGATGTGCTAAGTGACTTGGATGATTAGTCTGTTATTAAGATAATGTGCGTTTCGTGGCACCAGTAATCCACAGGGAGAAAGGATTCGCCACAATGACATCAAACAGCACCACAGAGAGAACATTAACAGTGAGAACTGCTGTAACTGCACCCACTCACCTCCCATATCCTCATCAGTAAAAGGAGGAATACACACAGAGAGAGAGAGAGAGAGAGAGAGAGAGAGAGAGAGAGAGAGAGAGAGAGAGAGAGAGAGAGAGAGAGAGAGAGAGAGAGAGAGAGAGAGAGAGAGAGAGAAACAGCTATATAGTTTTAACACAACAATGACTGAAATCCCTATACTCAACAGTTTTGCTATTAGCTACATTTGTAATTCACAAACTAAACTGCATTTTAATATATTTTCACTTAGGACAGATTCATTTAAACATCCTTTGGGAATGAGTCCCTCTGCAGCTCATAGACTCTAAATTTGGCAGGAAATTTAATTATTACATCACCATCCCGCTTAAAACAAACATTGCAGTTTGTTAATTCAGGTTTGCATATTTGGTTGCTTTTTTGGGGCAGAAGAAAGCTGCACGAAGACCATCACAGATTGCCACACAACATTACTTTATTAAAGAGACAAATAAATCACTGTGAGAAAAAAAACAAAACAAAAAACAAACCTTTGGGGGTACAACAGCTGGTCAATGGTACTAGGGGAGAGTGGGGCACAAACTAACGCTTTTTGACTTTTTAATTTCCCACGTCTATTACAATTATGTGGTTTTGTTTCATTAATACAGTGTATACTTTTTTCTTGATTTACCCTGAAAGAATGGAAGTGAAATGTGACAACATGCCCCATAGGTGGGGTACATTGTAACATGTGAGGGGCACATTGAAACGTGACCAAATGACAGCTTAAAATGTTATCTGATATAATTAACAAAATACGCAAGACAAACTAAAATATTTTGAACAAAATAAAATACAATTATTAACTTTTTCAAATAAAATAATGGCATTTTTAAATCATTAAAATACTACTTTTTGAGTTTTACAACAAACACTGCAAAATACAGCTATATAGTTAAAAACAATAATAATTAATAATTTCTAAACTTTAAAAATAAATTAAATTTTTTTTCTAAATTTCTAATAGGGGCTCACTGTAACGCAGTGTTATAACGCACCCCGTCTGCACAACTGGGATTTAAACCGCGGCTCGTGTCTTCTGCTGTTAGATCAGCATTAAAGAACCATCTCAACTGATAAATAACAGATATAAGATTACAATAATATCAGATTTGCCTTATTTTAAATAAACATAAAAAACAGAGATGAAAAATAAACTTCAGTAAGAAATGTACTTTTGCTATGGTTAAACAAATGTTCAGTGATATCTTCCAAAGAGTTTTTAATTTTGGCGCAATTTTTTCTCTAAATAATGTTGATATGGCAGCTATTAAATACACAAAGTTTCATCATCCTGTCATGTGTGGAAAGGTGTTAGGTTAGGTTGTGCCCCACTCTCCCCTATTATCCAACCCTAAACTACGCATATTAGTAGAGAGATAATTTACTAAAACAGCCCAGAAGACATGTCCCAGAAGACAAAATAAGATATTTTGAAGAATGCCGGGGTTTTAAATATATTCTGAAGAAATTCATGCAGGTTTGGAATGACATGCGGGTGAGTAAATGATAACAGAATTTTTGGATGAACTGTCCCTTTAAGGATACATATTAGGTTCATTTTTACCTAATGGCCAACTTTTACTGAAAAACTAATTTGGTAAATACTGTAAGACACTATATAAAAAAAAAATATATAAAAAAAATAAAAACAGAGCCATTTTAATTCTATGATGGTTTAAACTATTTTGTTGAGGCTGTATTTACTTGTTTATAGGCTTTATGTAATGTGTTTGCTTAAGGCTGTAAGTGACTGTTGCAGGTAGGAGGAAGAGATATAACATTTTCTTCCAATCTCCGAAAAAGAAGCTTTTCAGAGCAGAGTTCAACTATTGCACATGGCCAGAAAAAAGACACAGCATGAACCCCAGCATGGTAAATACAACAGGACACCATTAGAGACTTTGAGGAGGACGCTTTGGTGCACAGGAAAAACCAAAGAGCAGAATTACAGGCACTATACATATTTGTGTGAATTTCAGTTGCGTTAGCCAGTGCAGAAATATTCTTACTATTGGCAGCACAAGCGAACAGCTTCATAACCGTTTTTCTTTTTCTTTTTTTTTAGAGTGAGAAGAAGCACACATTAAAATGTCCAGTCAAACTTATATGAGCATGAGCAAATGTGTGTGAGGGGAATTGCCTACAAACACACTCCCTGGTTCTTGGGCCCTCTTTGCCTCCCCTGCATTTCCACATCTTTCTCTGATGTGGTTATGTTAAATTAGATTTCCTGCAGCATAGCTGATCTAATTGAACATAACTTGCCTTCGGGGAATGCTAGTATTACCCAGCATGCACCTCTCAGGGGAGCAGTCATGTCAGTGCTGGTGGTTTCTGCAGGTGTGGAGTGAGAGAAAATAGATCTAGTTGAGCACCTGTAAGACAGGTATGATGCAAACGCTACAATGCATCTTGACTTTCTTGACAAAATGTGTTTTTGTCCACTATAAATATTGTTGAATGTCTATGTCATCTGAACCTGTTTTTATGGCTGTGTATTTGTCTGTTTTTACATGTGTTCTCGTGTAGGCTGATGTAATTCTTCGTCAACTGTCTGTTTCGTCAACTGTCTGTCTGTTTCTAATGAGGTGGTGGATGCAGAATAGATGTGGGTTTGTTTAAATTTACACCAGCTCACCGTTTCCCTGTTACCTTCAATCTGAGACACATTGACACAAGCACACGCACCATGTACACAAAGCAAAATGTGTAGAACCTTAATAAGACCTTTTTTCAAACACTAAAATAGAAATACCGTGGTATCTCAATTACTGTTGAGGAAGAGGAGTGGTGTAACGTTATAGCAGATAAATGAATTTAAGTGAAAAGCCAATCACAGAGCTATATACTTCAGCTATATACAGTTCAGTGCCACTGAAGACGTTTGATTGACAGAGGCTAAATCTAGCCTGACTTCTTCTCACAAACAACCCTATTTATAGCAGCAATCTCACCTCCGCTTGGATTCGTGTTTTGGATCTCACAGCGCTTCAGTCTTCCTTATTTTCCCAAATAAAATGAAGCTCATTATGTGGTTGGTTTCACACAAGAGGATTGCGTTGATCTTCAGAGAGATCTGTGAGCATTCTTTTAAAGACGGTTTGAGTCTGAGACAGGGACAATTACTGTATGCTACACCAGACTGAGCTAAAGCCAGAAACTACACCAGCAGTTCAAATGGCCTTTTGATTGCAACAAGAGGTCAACTATGTTTGATCTATCCTCAGCTGAACATTGTGTCAAACACATGCTTTATATATATAGAGGGAGGTATATAGAGAAAAGATCATCATACTAAATAGAGTGATTACTATGGATGGACACTGACAAATTGACTTGAGCTTACATTTCTTTCTGTAGTCTACAGGGAGAGCACTATCCCATGTGATTTTGTCTTTCCCAGCCCTTGTTAATGACCATAATGGTCTTACCCTTTTCTAATGTGATTTGCAGCATACTGTAGGACATCTTAATACAATTCAGGAGGTTCCAGTAGTCATTATATTCCTTTAAGATTTATTGTAGGAGTCTTAAAAACAATTCATATTTGTTTTTCTTTACAATCCTTTGTATTTACCAGAGCTGGAATCAATAAATGGTCAAACCAATTGGACCGAATTCAAATTTTTGAAATAACTGCATTTGTGTTATCTATCTTCAAAACATGGAATAAGAATATCCATAATTTATGGACATCAGGATTTAGAATTATGTTCTTATAGAGCACAGGACTTTTTAGAATGATTTACATTGTGTGTGAAAAAAAGAAAATAATGCTTTGTTCTCTAAAATCAAACAAAAGCTTAAATTAAACATCTGGCTCTGAAGTCTAAAGGCTCTGTAAACTATAGAGCCTTTAGTTTACAATGACCTTTTTCATGATATGGCAGACGGAGTGATTGGCATCATGTGATTTGAGTGAATTTGCTCTCATCTTTCATCACTGCCTGCACAGCAGTTCATACTTCATAATGTCTGTCCTGCTGTTGATTGTAAGCACACCACAGCACCATCCCTCTACGTGACTCCAAATGAAATCCCAATGTCTCCAGACTGCTTAAGCAGTAGACTTCATGGGAAATGAGAGAGATTAGCGGGAGAAAAGGGGACAGAGTGACGGCCCACAAATCAATAGCTGCTTCACAGATGAGCAGAATTTATACCTCTGTAAATAGAGCCGAGTCTAGTGGACAGTAATCAGATTTAGACTTATGAGCTGCTGAAGAAGCCGCTGAGGAGCACAGTAAACATACTCAGAGAGAAAGAAATGTTTGGGGTTGAGGATGAATGCAAGACATGACAGTTTTTGTAGGAGAAATTGCCTAAGGCAAAAAAGGCTAAATGTGCATGGCTCAGGTCCCAGAACTATAAGATGCTAGACTTTATGTTTTGGTGTTTCATGCCTCTCTTATTTACTGAGAGCGGATTCACTGCTCCTTTTCCAGATCATTATGCTGGAGAGATGCAGGGGAGACGGGGCACAAAGGATGTTGTTACTTTTGGGCTGCTTTTATCCATGGTACAGTAACTGTGGGCAGAGATATAATCAAGAGTCCTGCGGAACTACACCAACAACTGGGATTTTGGGCTGTGGAAACACTTTAAACACCTTAAACACTATCCTGTTGCCACCCCAGATGTAACCCTGACAAGCAAACAAGGTCAATACCTAAGGTGTAAAGCTCTGTATCATATAACTTCATGAATCCATGATCTTCACCCTGTAGTCTGTTGAGGATGCAAGTTAGCTTTCTGTTTATACTGGCACTGTAGTGTAATCTACAGGGCAACATGAACCAGCTGAGCCATAAGACAGCGAACACTCCATCAGAATAAATGCCAGTGGGTCCTTGTCTCCCCTTGCAGTTAAATGTCATTCTTTTACGTTCTCCTCCTCTCGCTCACCTCTATTCGTTCTCCCTCTCCCTCTCCTCCCATTTCTGACAGTTGCTCAAAGCTGTGTGATTATTATGCCACTAAAATCAATGACATTCAGGAGAACCTGTCCTGCAGGAAAGGTCACACACACACTTTCCCTGTTCCTCATATATACGAAGGGAGAGAAGATTGTAATATTTATAACATATATCACCCATGGCATATGGCCAAACACAAAACATGTATAAACATGTATAACTCTACCGATCACATAGTCTAAAGGGAACTAAAAAAGCATGTCAATATGCACAGCAAATTGCTTGGCAGATGTGAACGACTCCACAATCTGCTCTTAAATCCTCTGCAGGTCAGAACTGCTTTGAAGATAAGGGTCTATTAGTGGAAGAATGCAAAACCTCAGCTGACTGAATCGATATGTAACGAACACACTGGCCTCCTAAGAATATACTTACTCCAAATGAACAGAACCATTTAAAAAGTCGTCTATCAAGAGAGTGACCACAGGAAGATTATGCTTTAATTGTTTCATCTCCAAAGAGCTGACTGCAGTCCTGAAGATTCACCATTTGCTGGGTTACTTTAATTCATCCATTCATTCAGCTGGGTTTAATTCATCCATGAGCTGGAATCTCATTCGAATTGGTCACACCCCACAGAAATCGAATTACAGGAAGGTGATGCATTCTGGTGTTGTTCCACTCTGGTGCAGGTAATTTATATTATGAAATATATTAAATAAATCAAATTAAGTGGCTATAGAAATATATCTGTCTTTCTATCTGTTTTTAAAGCCTATACTAAACTATTTTTTGAACTTTCAAACAAGGCCTTGCCATTCTAACATTCAAAAATAGGAAAGCTTTGCTTTCTACTCAAAGATAAAAGTTAAATTAATTTCTAATTGAAATTCTGCATCTTGTTTGCTACACCCATTCAAATTCCAATCAAATTCTGAATTAAATGACATTGATCCTTCCCTCCAGTGATCCTTCCCTATAGCTTTCCTGTAGCTCAAACAATAAGAGTGTGGCGCTAGCAACGCCAAGGTCATGGGTTTGATTCCCAGGGAAAGCAAGAACTGACAAAATGTAAAAATGTGTACCTTGAATACAATGTAAGTCGCTTTGGATAAAAGCGTCTGCCAAATGTAAATGTTATCAAATACACCCACGTTACTGACAAAACAATTGCTACTTTTTTTGGTTAATTAAAAACAACAAAAACAGTTTGTTGAGAAAGAGTTAAACTCAGTAAAGCCCTGCCTAAACCTAAAACAATCCTGGAATCACCTGTAGATTAGGCCTATTTTCCATGCAGAAGGTCAAAATAAATCCCAAGTCATGCACAATACACAAGGGCAAATTCACACAATTGCAGAACAAAGTTCTACATTATTAGAATTATTTAGACACTGTTATCCTGCTAGAAGTGTTGATGGAGACTATGAATGTTTGTAATATGAGCAATAACAAGAAAACTTATCTTTCACAACATTGTGCATCTGGAATTGCTATCATTGATCAACACACACCTAGACAGTTTCTTAATAAGGAGATTCCTCACCGGCTTAAGAGACAAAAACAAAACAGAGGATGTTTAGGAATGAAATTATTTCTAAATATTCTGTGCTTGCAGAGTCTGTTGTTTCTCTGTGGACTTCTTAGAGTGGAAAGATGTTGATTTTAGAAACACATTAAATGCAATACCTGGCAATTATCTAAATAATTCAGACCAGCTCTGTATTAAAGAATTCTATACATGCAAGTTTGGGGATTTCAGTATTTCCATTTCCGTGTGTGTGTGTGTGTGTGTGTGTGTGTGTGTGTGTGTGTGTGTGTGTGTGTGTGTGTGTGTGTGTGTGTGTGTGTGTGTGTGTGTGTGTGTGTGTGTGTGTGTCTCCATGGTCAGTTTCACACAGGCATTAAGGGTTCATTAGTTCAGTTCATTCTAATGTTGATTCTTGGTGACACATCAAACAAGCTTGTGATTAGATCAGAGAGCTGCCATACCATGTGATGTTTTTTTTTCCTGATTATGCCTAGAGATTCAAGAAAGAAAAAAAAAGAACTGTAGAAACAATGTAGCGTTCCACCACTTTGTGAGTGTTATACATTCTACATTAGAAGTAACATTCAGGGACTCTTGCAAACGAGAAGGTCATTTCTGCAGTCTGTTCAATCAACCCACTAATTAACATAATCAGTCATTCAATCCATAATCAATATTAATTTCCATCCATAGCAGAAGAGGCACCAGAGGTCTTTTCCGATAAGAAGAGAAATGCGCTACTCTCTGGCATAAGAAAAAGGTCTGATAGTAGCACCCCAGCTCAGAGCTCTAAGTGATTGTGTCAGCACTGACAGTGTCTGTCTGCACCTACCATCAACACACATCGCTGCTGCCTCTACTCAGCAGATTAATCTCTTCACAGACATTCAACAACCCTGGCAAACTGGGGTCAGAGGTCAGATCAATGAGATGTTTGACCAGCCCCTTCAACCTACGTTATTTAACTGACTGAGGCTAAAGAAAATAAAGTTTGACTTCTTCAGGACAGAAAAAGGAAGCCGGATAACAGTCTAGAACTAAAAACCACTTCACCGTTCTCTGTATTTGTTTTAATTTATAACTTTTTATTCTGTTTTTTTTATTTTTTTTATGCAAAAATCTTTTAGGGTTTTAGCATTCAATTAGGTTGGCACACAAAACTGCAAAACACATAAACAAAGACACTGACACTGGAAATTCTCTTCCATTTACTATTCCATTTCCAAACTTTGGCAGCACTTAAAGGGTTAGTTCACCCAAAAAATGAAAGCTCTGTCATTAATTACTCACCCTCGTGTTGTTTCCAACCCGTAAGACCTTCATTCATCTTCGGAATACAAATGAAGATATTTGAGATTTTCTGAGAGCTCTCTGACCCCTCCATAGACAGCTATTTAATTAAAACTTTCAAGGCCTGGAAAGGTAGTAAAAACATGTGACTACAGTGGTTCAACCTTAATTTTATGAAGTGACAAGAATACTATATGTGCACAAAAAACAAACAAAAATAATGACTTCATTCAACAATTTCTTTCGTCTGTGTCAGTCTCCTAAGCAGTGTACGTTGGTCAGCTCCTGCATCAGCATCACGCGCATGTGTCGTGGTGCTCACGTCAACAGCATCGGCCAATGGTAAGCC
This sequence comes from Paracanthobrama guichenoti, assembly GCA_018749465.1. Lineage (NCBI taxonomy): Eukaryota > Metazoa > Chordata > Actinopteri > Cypriniformes > Gobionidae > Paracanthobrama > Paracanthobrama guichenoti. The sequence goes on along the minus strand of CM031949.1, from coordinate 17,664,319 downwards.
GGCGTTCTGGCATAGCGCTGATGTAACTTGGAAGCACTGTACTGTATTTACTGTGTCAACAGCATATGAGACTGACACAGACGTATATATTGTCACTAGAAAAAAAAAAGTCACATGGACTATTTTAATGATGTTTTTACTACCTCTCTGGACCTTGAAAGTGTTCATTAAATAGCTGTCTATGGAGGGGTCAGAGAGCTCTAAGATTTAATCAAAAATATCTTCATTTGTGTTCCGAAGATGAACAGGTTTGGAATGACATGAGGATGAGTAATTAATGACAGAATTCTCATTTTTGGGTGAACTAACCCTTTAAGATGATACAGTGATTTTTTTTTTTTTTTAGATAATAGTCAAATAATTATTTAGCAATAATCAAATCTTCCTAACACAATCATTCCTTTTCATCAGAGATCAATATATATATTTTTTTATACTCCGTGTACCTCCTGAAGATAGGAATTTTTTGTTGGATAATGGGCAACTGAAAACCACTTGAAAGGGTAAAAATAAAAGAGCGAAGAAAGAAAGAAATTGTCTCTCCCAGTCATTACAATTTTTCAAAACAGGGCCAGAATGATATGATGCAGAGAGCTTCCATCTTTTAGGCCTGTAGCATTCAGAACTACAGCTAGACTACAAGATGGATGGATGAGGAAGGGAAACAAACCACCACAATGTTATTCCGTCATGTAAAATGAGTTTGCCTAAAGCGCAAAAGAGGTTTGTCATAAAAGTTTGCCATAAAAAGCTATCATGTAGAGAGCTCACATCATCAGTAATGAAAAATCTCACCAGTGGTGAAGGAAGTACACAAATCCTATAAACCTACTTGAATAAAAGTACAAAAACACTTGCTTTTGAGTGTACTGAAGTGACAAATTTAAAGCCACCGATCTTTTAGGCCGATTGTTTACTATTTTTCTGCAAATCCATGTGCTCCATTAATGAAGATTTTTTATTTTAAAGAGCTGTAGAATATAAACAAATTTTAATGGGATTCTAAAATATTGCAGCAGATGATGTAACATGTTTTACTAAATGATTAAAAAAATGTACAAAGTAATAGCTTAATTTAGCCAGTTGCACATTTTTCTTTTAGTGAACTGAATTGTTTATTTTGCATATTTCTGCACAGCTGGCACCCACAGATGAGGATAAAACATTCAGTGCAGCTATAAATCATCACTCACACTCCAGAGACAGTCTCCTTTATAAAATCAAGGATAACAAAGTGGTACTGTAATATATTTTGATTATACGGTGCACTTATATTGCTTTTTTTTTTTTCCCCAAACATGGTCATTATTTTTTAACTGCTGCTTGGCTTTAAAAAACTCACCTTTAACGCTCACGTGCTAGTTTGCTATCAATTCCAATATACTGTAGTTTTTAATTGTCTCTTTGCAAAGCATGCATCACATTATAACAGGGTCACAAAATAACACACACAAAACATTGGACTGTAATGATAAAAAAAAAAAAAAAAAAAAAAAAACTTCAGCTGCTCATTTCTATCATGGGGTCCTTTCAGAAGGATATGCAGAGTGGAAAATAGTACACACAGCTAGAAACAGCACAACAGTTTGGCGAAATGCCACGGGTTTCAATTAGTCATTAGTTCTACTGGTGATTAAGAACAATAGTATCTATATCTATATATACACAATTGCATAACAAAAATATACAGTACAACTAAATTACTGTTAATGGAGCCTCTCACGAACCAGATGGTAGTTACAACCTCTACCAGTAGGGGCTAACTGGGCCATGATACTGTAGAGATAAGTTTGCATTCTGAAAGTTACAGTTTTCATAGTACATCATGACTTTTATCTCCAAAGATAATTTCCTTATTATATGACCCCTTACATTTAAAAGATGTACCCTACAGACCTCTATGAATTTATTTTCTCAAAATTATTTTTGAAGTTTTTGTTCGAATCTGTAAAGATGCATTTAGCCTACTCTTCTGCGCAAAAGCTGTTTTGATTTATGTATGAACAGTGTCAGACCACACATTTCAGTGACACTGCAGTCGCTCGACTTGACCATTATAGGATTTCTACTGTTCGACCCCTATCTGTTTTGGGGCTTTAGATGACAAACAGATGTTCTGACGTGTGTAAAACCTTTCAATTTTACCACACCATTACACTCCCTCCACAATTATTGACAGCTGGGATGAAGTTTTTCTTATTGATATGGAATGTCTTGCTTTGTACCTTTCAACAAATGTTCAGATGCTCTTTTCTTTGTCCACAGTCCATTGTTTTAGTACAGCTGTGGGTAAATAATTTATTGCTTTAGAAAGCAGTGGTTTCCACTACAGTAACCTCTAACATACACCATTCTAGCATTCTAGCAACAGCTCTGATGTTTTTCCACCTGTCAACGTTCTGTCTGATGGTACACTGATTGAGGCTCTAGTCTTTAAAAATTCTTTTATAAGGCTTTCAACTCTCGGGAGCTTCAACAACTCCTCCCTGGGGTGCTCGAAAAAAAAAAAAAAAAGAAATCAGCCATTTTATACTCAACGCAAAAATATGTTCAGAAGAGTTTAGGTTGAAAAGAATTTTCCATATGGCAAAACAACAGAACATCTTCCAATTACTCTTTCTAATGTTGTAACTTCTATGTTGACATCATACTATACACCACTGCAACAGTGTTTAATTGGCAATATTAAATGAACAGATGATGCTGCCGTTATAGACCAAACACAGCACTAGTATTAGTGCATTAATAGGACTGTGCAGGAATTCTGAAGGAGTTTGTTACGAATGAGGCCAGTGATTGTAATTACTGCTGACAGTATCATGATATTGTGGAATAAAAAGTGTGATTTAAGAGACAACAGAACTCCTTGTTATCTGGTAAGCGATGTGACACTGTAAGAGATGCTTGTGCAGTTCATAGTTAATGGTTGATTGCACATGTGTGTTGATGCATGCATTCCATAAAATGGGGAATAGGTGCTCTAGGGGCATGTGGAGAGATTTGGGACCTCTGTAAAAACTGTTGGCCTGATTAAGTCAATCCTTGTAAAATTCTGGAAACACACACACATTCACTCACTCAGGTGCAAGAATAAAGACTGCATGCTCCATTGGCTTTGAGATGGAGAGATGGAAGGAGTGACGAGAGAAGAGAGAGAGCATGGGAATGAAATGATAGTGAGAGATTCGGGTTAGAGAATGAAAACTTCACATTCACATTCCTGTGCTCTCAAACTCACATGTGCAGGAATGCCTGAGCTCCCACACGTGTAGCAGCAAAAAAACCAAAAAAAAAAAAAAAAAAAAAAAGTATCGTAATTTGCAAAGAAAAATATAATTTATGCAATTGTATGTTATTTATGCCATTATAACCTGAATGGGCACAAACTGTCAAATCTTGCAAGAATAGTTGTAGACTACTTACCTACATGTCCAATAAGAGTTCTGTCAGGATCACTATCGTCAAATATGACTGGCAGTTCATGCGGTCTAGCATGGAGAAGAGCAGAGCAGCTATAAGCCCCTTAGTTGATGATGCCTTGTTGATGCTAGAGGTCAGAGGAGAATGGGCCGACTGATTCAAGCTGATAGAAGAGCAACTTTGACTGAAATAACCACTCGTTACAACCGAGGTATGCAGCAAAGCATTTGTGAAGCCACAACACAAAACCTTGAGGCGGATGGGCTACAACAGCAGAAGACCCCACTGGGTACCACTCATCTCCACTACAAATAGGAAAAAGAGGCTACAATTTGCACAAGCTCACCAAAATTGGACACTTGAAGACTGGAAAAATGTTGCCTGGTCTGATGAGTCTCGATTTCTGTTGAGACATTCAGATGGTAGAGTCAGAATTTGGCGTAAACAGAATGAGAACATGGATCCATCATGCCTTGTTACCACTGTGCAGGCTGGTGGTGGTGGTGTAATGGTGTGGGGGATGTTTTCTTGGCACACTTTAGGCCCCTTAGTGCCAATTGGGCATCGTTTAAATGCCACGGCCTACCTGAGCATTGTTTCTGACCATGTCCATCCCTTTATGACCACCATGTACCCATTCTCTGATGGCTACTTCCAGCAGGATAATGCACCATGTCACAAAGCTCGAATCATTTCAAATTGGTTTCTTGAACATGACAATGAGTTCACTGTACTAAAATGGCCCCCACAGTCACCAGATCTCAACCCAATAGAGCATCTTTGGGATGTGGTGGAACGGGAGCTTCGTGCCCTGGATGTGCATCCCACAAATCTCCATCAACTGCAAGATGCTATCCTATCAATATGGGCCAACATTTCTAAAGAATGCTTTCAGCACCTTGTTGAATCAATGCCACGTAGAATTAAGGTAGTTCTGAAGGCGAAAGGGGGTCAAACACAAAATACACTCTACTGAAAACAAAAAACAAAACAAAAAAACAATAGAGCCAGCTTGGCTGGTTTAAGCAGGTCTCCAGCCTGGTAAAGCTGGTGGACAGCTGGTCTCTCGACTTAACCAGCTGAAATCTGAAACCAGATAACAGACCATGCTGGGAGACCAGCTAAGAACAGCAAACCAGCATAGGCTGCTTTTAGCTGGTTTCTTTTTCAGTAGAACTAACAGATCAAGCCAATAAATTTTACCTCTGTCTACACAGCTTGTTCTTCTGTTTAATTAAGTTAACTTTAATTTCACTTGAATTTAATTACATTTGATTCATTATAGTCAAGGCCATAAAGAAGACGTTGCAGAAGCGTACTTAGTTTCACTGTGAAGTCTGTAATATCAGAAGGGAATATTCTCTCATGCAAGCAGACCACAGGGCAGGGAATAAGATCTGAGGGAGTTGTTAATGAGGTGAGGCAGACCAGCACTCCTGTGTGGACATGACGAGATGTCTCAACTAAATCACTGTGTGTATAGTAACAGAAATACGCTCTGGTCTCTCATTAGTTTGGTATGAATAATGAGCTTGATGATCTGAGGTACAGCAGGAGAGAGAGAGAGAGAGAGAGAGAGAGAGAGAGAGAGAGAGAGAGAGAGAGAGAGAGAGAGAGAGAGAGAGAGAGAGAGAGAGAGAGAGAGAGAGAGAGAGAGAGAGAGAGAGAGAGAGAGAGAAGAACTTAACTGAACTTAAGAATAATTTCAAATATCAAAGTACAAATGTTTTAAAACTAAAACTACTAAAACGAAAAGGCTTACTGCTGAGACATAGTTATTTAACAACTCTTTATTTTGTCATATCCTTTAGTTTGTTTCTTAAGCTGTTTAGTGAATTGCTCATATCTAGGGAACAAACACAACAGCAACAACAACAACTGGGTAGAATAAGACTATAATGAAAAGCTACTGACTCATGCTGCTGTTCGCCATGAGAAACCAGTTCCAGTCAGGAATAGACATACATAAGTTCTCTAACAAGTCAAATGATAGGCTCGTTAAGCTCATACATCACAGACACACATAACAAATTCTGTTTCACCTCACTTGGTCACCCACTGCTTTCAAATGAGATATATCACTGCTGCCGCGTTCAGCCTACATCAGTTCAGTTCTGCTTTGTTAACCTCAGAACTGCTGTGCTGCTGAGTCTAGATTACATGAGCACCACGTTGAGTTTTGCACTGAATTTATTGTATATGGTGTTTCTTGTGTACGTTCTATAGCATTATTGGGGCTTCAGGCCCGAGGCAGACTCTGCCTCAATAAAACAATTGATAAAGTTCACAAATAAAACTGATTTGCAATAGCTAACTGAATTGCTGACAAAGCAAATGGATTTTTCCCTCAGTTTTCTTTCTGGCTTTTTCTGTTGATGTTTATCAAGGTTATAAAAGCTCTACAAATTACCCCTGTAAATTAACTTTATGTGGTTGATCTAAAGCTAAACCGTAAACTGAAAGTCACCCCAGACTAAAAAATGCTATGAGCTCCATTAGTTTTTGATTACGAGAGAGTTGTATTATGCCCGACACTGAGGGAATATTGGTTTGGAGAAACAGATTTAATTCAATATTGTAACGTAGTTTGTATGTTCATTTAAAAGACTTTAATAAATAAACAAACTGAAAGTAAAGGCGGCAGTGCCTCATGGACGACTGCCGCACACATACATAACGTAAATGAAACTGAAATGAAAATCCAGACCTGGTCCTCTCTGGTCCTTCACTGTCGTCACTCCTCCTTTATCCTCCCGTCATTCCTCCATGAGACACGAGGCCGGTGCGGCGCGCAGCTGTCGCTCATTATCATTACTGACCGGCCTCGTCCCGCTCTCACGGTCCCTCAGCCTCGCTGCTCGCCACAGATATACACCTCTCTCTCACACAGTCTCATTGGACTAAATCGGATTAATTGAGAAAATGCTTTGAAGTGACAGGATAACGGAGACACTTTAGTTTAGGGTCCAATTCTCTGTTAACTTGTTGCTTATTAGCATACATATTACTGGGATATTGGCTGTTTATTAGTACTTATAAAGCACATACAGTATTAATGCCTTATTCTGCATGACCATATTCTACATTTCTAATCTTACCCAATTCCAATTTTCAAAGGGAAGATATAACGGGTGCAATATATATCAGACCTGTTCTGGAAAGATGGACAAAGGAGTTGCCTCAACTGCAAGAGCGGCAAAAATGGTCAGCTCCATCCCGCAACTTCATTCCAGGTGATATTGTGCTTTTGGTTGATGATTCAGCACCATGTAATTCATGGATAACTGGAAAAGTGATTCAAACATTTCCAGATGGACTTATTACACACATCACATTGACTTCACATATTTCACACCTCACTAAATTCACTCTCTGCTGACTCTAGGGACTTTACAAAAACTCAGTACTGGAGAATGATGTATTGTAAATGTACAAACATTCATGATTGATGCAAAAAAAAAAAGTATGTATTTTGAGATCTTGTATTTTCAAATATCGTATTTAATATAACTATCGAGTTATAATAATTAGGGGCTGGGATGTAGGAGCCATGTAATGTGAAAGTCATGTGACCAGTGCTAGAAGTGGAGTGTCATTAATTAAGTGGGGTTAGGACACCTGTTGTGTGCATGTGTTAGTGTGGAAGAACAGGGGTGAGTGCTGGAGCACATTTTTTTGTTGACCGTGCAAACCTGTACAAATTAAATATGATGCAAGCTGCAAGGACTGGCGTTACACATATTACTAGGATATTGGCTTTTTATTACTACTTATGAAGCACATATTAATGCCTTATTAGAATGACCTTTATACATTCCTAATCCAACTCAGTTTCTACCCGATACCTAAATGTAGCAACTACCTTACAACTACCTTACCTTATTAATAAGGAGTTTACTGAGGCAAAAGTCGTAGTTTATAATTAGTTAATAGTGAGAATTGGACCTAATCTAAAGTGTGACCAGAATAACTAAATTTGTGAATAAATAAATTTGTTTATGACCCTTTATACCACACCTCTTTACTTGGGAAAAAGAAATAGAGAATATTCTCTGCTTGTCTTCAGTTATGTTTTTTTAATGAAAATGAATGAATGAATAAACCAAAGTCAGATGACTTACAGACTACACACCCCCAGGACCACTTTCTCCTCCCTCTCAACCCTAACATAATAGCTAGCGAGTCAATTTAGTAAAACTAAAAACTTTTCATATGCAAATGGCATAAGTCTGAAGATGACAGTGTTAGGAAAACATTTCCAGACTTCAACCTCCAATTAGTTTCGCCATGGATCTGACTGCAGTTTGCATACTATGAGAATGAGCTGTCCTTCCTGCTTTTAGAATACTAACATAACACGCATTCATGCATGCACACACTTGTGTTCTCATTTGAATATTGTAGAGAAAGATCAGCATCACATACAGCCACAGACTTCTACATCTCACCCTCTTCTGCTTCTCTCTATTCTCTCCCTCCCCTTGTTATATTTCCACCCATTTAAGCTATTATATAACACTCTCAGGGGCTCTAAGTGCAGTGTGTTCTCTCTGTTTAAGAGGTGTGTGTTTGTATTAGGATCATTATTCACCACCTAAAGACAGAAAGGTACCAGAGCAAGTGATTAGATGTGTGACAGAAAGAGGAGTGTGTGTGTGTGTGTGTGTGTGTGTGTGTGTGTGTGTGTGTGTGTGTGTGTGTGTGTGTGTGTGTGTGTGTGTGTGTGTGTGTAAGAGAGAGAGATAAATAATTAAACTAATCAAAAACAAAGTAGTTGTATCTAAATGGAAAGTTAAGCTAATGTAATGCAATGATGAGCATCCGTTTTCCGATGAACAAGAACACAGTTAAGTGTCTGAGAAGGACATGCAAAACATCCTTTCAGCTGCTTTTTATAGCAATAACTTCCTCGCAGCAAAAAAAAACAAAACAACCAAAATTGTTTTTAAAAGCCATAAAGCTGAAATTGTGACCGCTTTCATACTCTTCAGTTGAGTATATAACATTCCAGTATACTGTAGGAGAAGATACAATTATGCAAATATACACTCTTAAAAAAGGTGCTTCAGATGACAAACAGACCGCTCAGAGAACCCAACGCAAATACGGTTCTTCACAGCTCTCAGGGGTTCTTGGCATCACAAACACAGTTCTTAGCCACTTCTAAGGGTTAACAACAACAAAATCAGATAGAACTGTTTCTTTGATCAAGTACAACATCGGGTAAGTGATGACTATATGTCCTTTTGCCCTGGCTATGTTCAATAATGTGACATAATAATAATAATAATAATAATAATAATAATAATAATAATAATAATTATTATTATTATTATTATTATTATTTATTATTATTTAAAAGTCATGTGTTAATAATAATTTCAAATTATTATTATGGTGTCTTTTAATGTGGTTTACAGTCTTACTAAAGCTAGTATTTTGTTCAGTTACACCAGTTGCTTTAAAGTTGTATCATTTACTCACCATCACGTTGGAAGATTTTTATGAATGTCTTCCACTGACTCTAAAACAATTCTGACACTATTATTCAGCAAGGACACATTTCTCAAAATACTTGTTCTACAGAAGGCGGAAAGTCATACAGGTTTGGAACGACATGAGGGTAAATAATGACAGCATTTTCACTGTAAAGTGGGTAATTTTGCGATACTAAATAGATGGACGTGAAGAATTCTAAGTTTAGTTTAAAATTATTTTATTATGCAAAATTAGAGTCTGTGGAATCATACGAGAGCCATGAAATTAGCAGAGCTGTGTAGCAAATGAGTTGCTGGGGAAACGGTCAATTAAAGGCCTATACAATTAAGTGATCATTATATCAAACTATCTGACTGCAGAATGCTACGACTGACCAATAAGAATCAAGTATTTCAGAGAGCACAGTAATTTGCATAAATATGACACAGGCTATTCAGATAGACCATACTACATCAGGTCTTTTACCTATTATTTATTTTTAAGGTTTGCTCCTTTAGTGGGTTTCCAACTTCTGTCACAATAACTGTGTTAAAGGTGCATGGAAAGTATAGATTAGATCTAGATTAGATTTTTAGTTTGTCCTTTTCTGAAAAAAAAAAAAAAAAAATGTATACATTTCATACAACAATTTAATATAATCACTGCTTCATTTCAACAGCACCTTTCACTTGAATATAAAACATATCTCAAGATGCTTAATTCTATTTATATTCAATACTACTCATATTGGTATACTCACCGGCACAGAGACACAAACCAATTTAAAGCTTTATTTTATAGATTTCATAGCATATTTTTTTATTACAATGTAAGTTTTTTTTGCCACCTTACTATATGTAATTGATTTACATGTTACTTTGATGCATTGCAATGCCATTAACACACAACGAAAATATCATGAAATTTAAGAGTTAATGAAAAATAAAAACATCCACTGTGTATGACAGCAGATAATCAGTCTATTATGATTATGGGACTAGATTACACTCAATTTCAGGGTTATGTATCCTGTTAAGTAATACAGCCAGAATGTATCAATAGACCTTAATGTATGAGCAAATGCTGTATGGATATTTCCTGTACAGTCTCAGTGGCTTTATTAGCTGGGGGATGTACAGCAAACTGACAGCAGCAGAGAAGCAAAGGAAAATGATTGCTATAGAAAAAAACTGTCCGCAAAAACACACACACACACACACACACACACAAAAACACACACACACACACACACACACACACACACACACACACACACACACACACACACACACACACACACACACACACACACACACACACATATATAACATGTGATAGCTATGTAATTGCATATAGTACAAAATGGCTGCACACTGTGCCAAGGGGTTTTTAGCAATAGTAAATGGGCCGGATCATTAGCAACATGTTTTGCTGTAGTCATCCCCATTAACCTCAGCCCACTCTGTTTATCTGCCACATTATACAATTAAGGGGGGCTTTGCATAACAGTCTTTCTTACTCAGAAAACACCTATCATTAAATCTCCTCTCTCACAAAGCCTAACTGTGCATGTGTGCACTTGAGCACTCAGAAAAATGCCACCACACAGAGAGAGAGAGACACGCAGAGAGAGAGAGAGAGAGAGAGAGACACGCCAGTGCCCACTTATGCTGCGATGCAGCTCTCTGAAAGCCTCTGTGTGGAGCACTTTATGCAACAGCAGTTCTGGAGAGCGAGAACAGAGTTAGTGTAGGTGATGATAATGCTCAGCAGGGCATGTAATCATGTCAGTATCAGTGCTTTGTTTCTACACAAAATTACTGAGATGAGCTTTATAGGGAGGACTCTGATCACTCATGGTCTGAAATGTTGTGCCTGCTGTTGTCAACCTCACAGGTTAACATGCAGTGAGTTATGATTTCCTGCAATCCCAGCCCTCTTTACTCATTCACAGCATCAATACTGATATATGAGACAACGAGATTCACAAGAAAAGCAGAGAGTCAGCTGAAAGTTGAAAATAAGACACACTAGGCTAATGGTGAACAAATTTCCTGCCAAAATTCTCAGTGCCTTTAGGGAAACGTGTATAATCGCTTTCTCAATATAACCAGTGAATGCTGCGGCGGCTTCCAGCCCCTCAGGAACGTTCTGTCATAGCTCAGTCTGGGGGAACAGGAATTGCCGTCATTTCACGTGGCAGCAATGGATTTCTCTGTCCTGCATTAAAACTCTTGATATTTGTCAGGATGACACTGATTAGAGGACAAAAAGTGTTTCTATCAAGGAGGAATATGATATCTGAAGAAAGCTATTTCAAAGGCAATTGCTTTGCTATATATATATATATATATATATATATATATATATATATATACACTCACCTAAAGGATTATTAGGAACACCTGTTCAATTTCTCATTAATGCAATTATCTAATCAACCAATCACATGGCAGTTGCTTCAATGCATTTAGGGGTGTGGTCCTGGTCAAGACAATCTCCTGAACTCCAAACTGAATGTCAGAATGGGAAAGAAAGGTGATTTAAGCAATTTTGAGCGTGGCATGGTTGTTGGTGCCAGATGGTCCGGTCTGAGTATTTCACAATCTGCTCAGTTACTGGGATTTTCACGCACAACCATTTCTAGGGTTTACAAAGAATGGTGTGAAAAGGGAAAAACATCCAGTATGCGGCAGTCCTGTGGGCGAAAATGCCTTGTTGATGCTAGAGGTCAGAGGAGAATGGGCCGACTGATTCAAGCTGATAGAAGAGCAACTTTGACTGAAATAACCTCTCGTTAACAAACGAGGTATGCAGCAAAGCATTTGTGAAGCCACAACACGCACAACCTTGAGGCGGATGGGCTACAACAGCAGAAGACCCCACCGGGTACCACTGATCTCCACTACAAATAGGAAGAAGAGGCTACAATTTGCACAAGCTCACCAAAATTGGACAGTTGAAGACTGGAAAAATGTTGCCTGGTCTGATGAGTCTCGATTTCTGTTGAGACATTCAGATGGTAGAGTCAGAATTTGGCGTAAACAGAATGAGAACATGGATCCATCATGCCTTGTTACCACTGTGCAGGCTGGTGGTGTAATGGTGTGGGGGATGTTTTCTTGGCACACTTTAGGCCCCTTAGTGCCAATTGGGCATCGTTTAAATGCCACGGCCTACCTGAGCATTGTTTCTGACCATGTCCATCCCTTTATGACCACCATGTACCCATTCTCTGATGGCTACTTCCAGCAGGATAATGCACCATGTCACAAAGCTTGAATCATTTCAAATTGGTTTCTTGAACATGACAACGAGTTCACTGTACTAAAATGGCCCCCACAGTCACCAGATCTCAACCCAATAGAGCATCTTTGGGATGTGGTGGAACGGGAGCTTCGTGCCCTGGATGTGCATCCCACAAATCTCCATCAACTGCAAGATGCTATCCTATCAATATGGGCCAACATTTCTAAAGAATGCTTTCAGCACCTTGTTGAATCAATGCCACGTAGAATTAAGGCAGTTCTGAAGGCGAAAGGGGGTCAAACACAGTATTAGTATGGTGTTCCTAATAATCCTTTAGGTGAGTGTAAATGCAGCAATCAAACAAATATACAGTCAAACCAAAAATTATTCAGACACCAGATATAATTTTTTTTACCACTGGGTGCAGGGTACTATAGTTAATTTATGTAAGTGAGGATAGCAAAATAAAGTAAACTGTGACATATTATACCCAATAATTCTTCATACAGTGGACTACCAGTAAAACCTCGGGACCAAAATGATTCAGACACTTTGACCTGACCATGGTTTGCTTGAGTGTTTTTTAAATTGCGAATGCGACCTTTTACACCACAGACTGAACAAAATGAAGCATTGGTTGGTAACTGGTTGACCTAAATTGGTATTATCTAATTGTGTAGTTAAATTTAACAGCTGACAGGTTGATTGTAATCCATTACATACCTTTTATTAAAGTTATCTGACATTATCTAGATGAATTTGTTCTGACAGTTTAACTCTTGAGTTCTTGTCGTATTTTGTTACCATTTTCTAAACTACAGCGAATAAACTGTGATAATGTGAGAAAATGTTGAAGGTGTCTGAATACATTTTGGTTTGACTGTATACATATTTAGTCTGAATACAAAGCTGCTAGTGAAAGGTTATCATGAATGGAGAAATATGCTTTTTGGCACCAGAATGGTGTAGTTACGGTTACCTTCTGGTATGTATGTGTGCAGCAGAATGCTGTATGGCAGCTCTCTCCTCTCTTTTAATGAGCCCTCTACTGTCTTGAATCCATAACAACAATTAGCCACCACAGTTTTAGCTGAATGGAGCCCAAAGCACAGAATGTTCTTACATTGCTTGTTGCCTCTACAGCATCAGCTAGTTTGGCTGTTGCTTTCATACATGCCTGCATGTTGTTTTAAGATGTATTTCATACCATGAGACTGATGTTTGTAACAGTTAGGTCATCTTGAGGTCCTCATTACAGCGCTGCTCCTTAGAATAAAGACTATATTTTGTTGTATTTTTAAAGCTTCCCTTGAGATCCCAGAGATTTATAAGTACTGAAAAAACAGCTGTAGAGGACCAAACCACTCTTCCTGATGCTCCCTCCCTGATATATGTGACTCTTGCTGCAGCTTCACCACATCTATCGGAACCATGTTCGCTGAGAAGATGAACAATTAACTATCTTGCATTACATCATTGTACCTTCAGAATCCTATAGCAAATGTCTGAAGAAGCACTGCAGATTTTAATATTAACTGACAAATCATTTTTATGGGCCTTTTTATTCAAATGGTCTCTCAGAGCCAGTGTTAACCTCTCCATCATAGCACAGTGAACACTATCTCTGCTTCGTCTTATTCACAGTTCTGGAATCATCTGAATATAATCTACTTACGTGAGAGGCATGATCCTAAAGCAGTCAGCAATGATCTGAAGTCAGCTCAGGAGCAACAAGGCTAATGTGGAGATAAGTGTCTGGATGAAAAGGCTTATATAATAAATGAAGTACAGTGGATCTAATAACATTGCATGAGACTTTAGTTCAAAGAATCGGTAACACTTTAGAATAATGGTCTGTCATTAATAGATAACTATGGAGGAAATAATGCAAGACTACTTCAGCTACTACTATTAACTACCAAGCTTAACTAATCAGTAAGTAATATCAAATTTAGGGCTAAGATTGTTCCTTATTAGGTAATCAATAATTACTGAAGGAGATTGGCATTACTAAGAACTAATAGGTAACTATGACAGATCATAAAAAATTACAAACCCGATTCCAAAAAAGTTGTGACACCGTACAAATTGTGAATAAAAAAGGAATGTAATTATTTACAAATCTCATAAACTTATATTTTATTCACAATAGAATATAGATAACATATCAAATGTTGAAAGTGAGCCATTTTGAAATGTCATGCCAAATATAAGCTACACATTCCAAAAAAGTTGGGACAGGTAGCAATTAGAGGCCGGAAAGGTTAAATGTACATATAAGGAACAGCTGGAGGACCAATTTGCAACTTATTAGGTCAATTGGCAACATGATTGGGTATAAAAAGAGCCTCTCAGAGTGGCAGTGTCTCTCAGAAGTCAAGATGGGCAGAGGATCACCAATTCCCCCAATGCTGCGGCCAAAAATAGTGGAGCAATATCAGAAAGGAGTTTCTCAGAGAAAAACTGCAAAGAGTTTGAAGTTATCATCATCTGCAGTGCATAATATCATCCAAAGATTCAGAGAACTGGAACAATCTCTGTGCGTAAGGGTCAAGGCCGGAAAACCATATTGGATGTCCGTGATCTTCAGGCCCTTAGACGGCACTGCATCACATACAGGAATGCTACTGTAATGGAAATCACAACATGGGCTCAGGAATACTTCCTGAAAACATTGTCGGTGAACACAATCCACCGTGCCATTTGCCGTTGCCGGCTAAAACTCTACAGGTCAAAAAAGAAGCCATATCTAAACATGATCCAGAAGTGCAGGCGTTTTCTCTGGGCCAAGGCTCATTTAAAATGGACTGTGGCAAAGTGGAAAACTGTTCTGTGATCAAACGTTCTTTTTGTAAAACTGGGATGCCATGTCATCCGGACTAAAGAGGACAAGGACAACCCAAGTTGTTATCAGCGCTCAGTTCAGAAGCCTGCATCTCTGATGGTATGGGGTTGCATGAGTGCGTGTGGCATGGGCAGCTTACACATCTGGAAAGGCACCATCAATGCTGAAAGGTATATCCAAGTTCTAGAACAACATATGCTCCCATCCAGACGTCGTGTCTTTCAGGGAAGACCTTGCATTTTCCAACATGACAATGCCAGACCACATACTGCATCAATTACAACATCATGGCTGCGTGAGAAGAAGGATCCGGTACTGAAATGGCCAGCCTGCAGTCCAGATCTTTCACCCATAGAAAACATTTGGCGCATCATAAAGAGGAAGATGCGACAAAGAAGACCTAAGACAGTTGAGCAACTAGAAGCCTGTATTAGACAAGAATGGGACAACATTCCTATTCCTAAACTTGAGCAACTTGTCTCCTCAGTCCCCAGACGTTTGCAGACTGTTATAAAAAGAAGAGGGGATGCCACACAGTGGTAAACATGGCCTTGTCCCAACTTTTTTGAGATGTGTTGATGTCATGAAATTTAAAATCAACTTATTTTTCCCTTAAAATTATACATTTTCTCAGTTTAAACATTTGATATGTCATCTCTGTTGTATTCTGAATAAGATATTGAAATTTGAAACTTCCACATCATTACATTCTGTTTTTATTCACAATTTGTACAGTGTCCCAACTTTTTTGGAATCGGGTTTGTAATAATTAATTACTAATCACAACATTAATGTGTCTGAGATGTGAGCAATTGTCTTTTACTTAAATATTTTACTTTCAACGTGGTCATAAAATGCATCACTAATTACCGGACCATTATTTTAAAGTGGAAAAACATCTTTTGACTTTAAAATAATGGTCCAATCACTAGTAGTTCCTGGATAGTGACTAGATAACACTTAAGTAATTAGTGATGCATTTTATGACTTTATTCAGAATAAAAAAGATGACTGATTATGTTCTTTATAATTTGTCAGTTAGTTAATAGTTATTATTGAGGCTAATCTCATTCAGTAATCACTGATTACTTAAGGAACTCTCTCTTAAATTTGACGTTTCTATATTAGTTAATGGTAGTAGCTGAAGTGTTAATGTAGTACTACTCATTAGTCCTGCATTAGTTATTAATGATGTACCATTATTCTAAAGTGTTACCAAAGAATCAATATAGTGCAGTAAAAGATCATTCAAAACAGTAGGGGCACATGGGACATCTCTCATCCCCGTCATCTGCAACAAAAAGGGACATAATAATAATAATAATAAAAATAAAAAAACATTAGAAACAAAACAAAGATGAGCATTTGTATCCTCATCGCTGTCTACAACAAACATTAACAAGGTATGTTTGATATAATTTTTATTCAGTTTAAATCACATACAGGATTGTTTCCCAGTATGCAAATCGATGTTTTACCACATTTTTTTCTTTTAAAAGAAAAACTTTTAATAACAGTTTTCTAAAAAGCAAACAGAAAAACAAACAAAAAAGGACAGAAAAGTAGTCACTTTTAATGTGAAGTACATAATCCTTCAGAAAAGCTGCTGCTGTAATTCTACATTGTCTTGCACTTCATGTGCAGAAAAAGCACTAAAACATTGTTTGTTTGTTTGTTTTTTACGGTAGGATGCCAGTGAGCTGAGCTCTAAAGCAGAGGTTACACTGTTTACCAAAGCAGCAGGTTGATTCAGGAGACATTGCCAGACATTCATTTTCAGGATAAAGTGGTTTGCCAAAAGAAGCAGAGAGAGCCTCTCCATATTAATGCGGAACATAATGCATGAGCCTGTGAACAAGAAAAATCTCAGAAACATTCATCCAAACATCCACCTTAACTATGCAGTACTGTAGCACTGTGTGTAGCAGACCACTGGCAAGCATTTCGACACTGAAAAACACATCATAAAGACACTCCCTAAGGTCACATATCAACATAAGGTACACTTAAGCACATCAACATTATGATTGGTGGTTATTTAGTGGTTTGTGAATAAGCTGATGTCAAAATGTGCTTCAAATTCTTAAATTCGAAAAGCATTACAGCAGACAGCGCCAGGGGCACACTTAGAGGTTCAATGGACAAGCTCTCTGAACATACACGGGCGCGCGCGCACACACACACACACACTTTTCTAAGAACCAGAGTGCTACATAAGAAATAAAAGGAAAAGAAGCAACACAAATGTTGTCAGGTGCCTGCTTAACTTTCAATAGGCTTTGAAAATCTACAGTAACTGACAGAACTGGAATAGTGTCTCTGTCACATAGACATGCCTGTCAAACTTCACCGCTTCCCTGTTGAGGTTCTGAGTGTGGGGAGTTATCACATTGTGTCAAGAACCACTTTACTGTAAACAGGGAAGGGAAAACCCTTTCAAGAAGCCAAATTTGTTTTTTTATTCAGGGCAAAGCAAGATAATTTGAGGGGTTTCTGTGGTAACGATGAGTGCAAAGGAGACGGACTCGGCCACATGGAAGACGAATGAAGTTGATGATATTATAGGGCTACAGACAGGCATCAGGCATCTTAAAGGGATAGTTCACCCAAAAATAAAAATGTTGTCATCACTTACTCACCCTCATGTTGTTCCAAACCTGTATAATTTTATGACTATTGACTTCCAATGTATGGACAAAACATTTTCCATTTCTTAATGTAACTTCTTTTGTGTTCTGCAGTCGGACACGTTAGGAAAAGACATGAGGATGAGTAAATGATGAATTTTCATTTTTGGGTGAACTACCCATTAATGCCACAGAATTAACTCAACAAAATATTATATATTTTCTTTCTTGATTCTCTTTCTTATCTTCTTTCCAAAAGTCTAAAAAAACAGGAAAAACAAGGTATGGCCTTTTCAACTTTATAAAATACCTGAACTAAAATGTACCAATCACCATCTAAAAACGGGCTTTCCTTCTACAGAAGTGACTTCACTCTCAGTTCTAAACTAACCAACAGTAACATAACCAAATTGTTCAGAATGTGACAAGGTTTTGTAACTTCAACTACAAGACTATATGAGAGTTTCTGGTCCGGGCAGCAGATTTCAATGGCATCTAAAATATTACATTTGAAAGTGGATGTAGAGGATGTTCAGTTGAACTGATATTGCTCTGCCATTCACATACAAACACATACAAACCTCATTCTGTATGTGGCTCTATATTTACGTACTTCATGATGGACAACAGGCAGACAGAGACCACCACTAGAAACTTCAGCACAGCTGATTAAGGTACAACATGGAATGGCCTGAATACATTGCCAAGTTTTTGCTAATCAGGAAACTACAACTGTTTCTCCGTCTTTCATTATTCACTAAATTGTGTCAGAGCAGATGCACAATATTACGCTGATGAGAAAGGAACACAGAGTGCAAATATATTTGGAAGTTTCTGTTGTGTTGCCTTCTCTCTTCCCGGTTGTTTCCAAACACTCTCCGAACTCCGCCCCTTTCACCGCCCATACTCTTCACCATGGTAACTAATATCACTGTTGCTGTAGTTACTGTTATTCACTGGAGAAAGAGATGGTGAGGATGAGAGTAAAGATGGAGGGAGGGACGCAAAGTCTTGGAGCTCATCCCCGTCCAAGGCACCGTCTGTTTCCATGGAAGCAGAAGGTCCGTTTGTATTTCCAGCAGATGAGAAAAGAGGAGAAAACTCCTGTGAAAGGAGGGATGTGTGAAGTCTCTCTTGTTCTACGAGGGGTGCTAGGTCTATGTCTGTAGAGGTGCCCTGAGCTGTGTCGGTATGAAGCCCCAGTGCGTTGGTGAGGACGCAGGAGTACAAACCTGCAGCTCCAGCCAAAGACTCTGGGACACTAGAGGAGGGACCAGGGATAGGGCTCAAATGAGTACGGCTTTGTGTGTCCGCTCCTGTCTGGGAGCCACGGTGGATATGGTGGCTGACAATGATGTTGTTGCCAAAGCTGCCCATGGAAGCCATTGTGGTGCTCTGCTCACGCTGGACAACTGCAGTCATGCCTCCCTCAGCCATTAACCTTCGGATACGAGAAACATACTCTGCCTGACCTGAGAGAGAGAGCGAGAGAAGGAGAGCTATTGAGTTCAAGAAACAGCAGTGTCCAACTTGCTTTCAGGGTGTGTTGACAGCGAAATGTTTGGTGTTAGTGGAAGATCTATGTCATGCCAGTTTCAGTGGAGATTTACACACATAAAATGGCTTTCAAACAGCTGTTACAGTACAGGTTTACAGCCTGGACATGTTGTATGGGGCTAATTTAACAGGAAGGTGCAGTGCAATTAAAGTGCCACAACTGACTCTAAATTATTCATAAATTGTGTCTGCAAACTCAATTCTTTGATCCTCATCTAGTGTTTAGGCACTTCAGATCAAGTACTGTTAGTGTGAGAGTGTATTTCAGATGTTTGCATCAGCATCAACAGTCCTTTCAAGCTTTGGTTTCCTTCTTCATGGTTTAATTTCTGCACTGATAGTTACAATTCATGCATTCGTTTTCTGAATTGTGAGTGGAATGTGCACTCCACAAGTGACTTGAGCTGTGCTACAATGTACTAATGTACAATCTTTCACAGGGGGCTTTCACACTGGGCACGTTTGCTGCAGTCTGAATCTGAGTGTGATTGGTCTGGTTTTTATCGAACCTTAGTGAATTTGTGTTCATTTTGCGGCATCACAAATGTGCACAACATGTATGATAGAGAGCAAAACATGGGTTGATAGGTTGTTTTTTATTTATTTGGTGATATTATGTGCAGCAAAGTGAACGACACTTGCATCTATGTGCGTTGCATGAATGGGGCTTTCTGCTGCACAAACGGTCTCTTTTGAGACATCTGAGCCAATCATTTGCCGCTCTGATTGCACTGCACGCTCACTCTCGCTCGTATCCAACGTAAATTATCACCACTGCCATGATCCCCTACATGTGTTTCATTAAACTAATGATGCTGTCATCAGCTAAAATGCATGCGCATGTTACTTTACATCCTGTACAAGTGCAGACCAGAGCTTAAATTGCTTTCAAATTCATGCAAATCGCTCCACAGTTCTGTTGAACTCCCAGTTTGAAGGCACCCCCAACATGTTAGTTACCAAGGTAAACACAATTGTGCTACCTAGGATGGCTTTAGTTTTGTTTTAAATGTCCTTTCTTTGTCCTAACCATAAACCACCCCTACAGTCAGAAGTCAATAATACTGTATGATGATTTGAATGTTGTTCAAGTGGGCCCTAAATCTAATCCTGGCTGGATGATAACAGTTTCAGGACTAAAATCAATATCACATAGTTACTGTGTTTATCTGTGTGAAGTATGTGTTGGTCACCTGTGCTGGGTTCAGTGAGATCTGACCCTTCATCTTCCTGAGGTCGACTGTGGGGGGGCGTCTCTGGTACCACCTCAGACCCAGAATCGTCTGGGAGAGTCTCTAAATCCAGAGAGTCTGTGGATGATAAAGAATAATTTTGATTTTCAACATAAAAAGAAAACAAATAGGATGAAGAAAAACAAACAAAAAGACGACACATTGCAAAATGTGAGAAAGTAATATTCATGCTTTTTGTATTCAGATTTTTAGGGAGAGTTCTATGACTAAACTAATATTGTATTATATTGTGCTTTCTTAAACCTTTGAATGATTGCAAATGTTTGCTTTTGCTTGCACTGGCACAGAATGAAATGCCACTACAATATTGTGCATATTTTATTATTACTGCTTTTTGTATTGCTTGTTTATGTTTTACATTTTCCCATCTAAATGAAAATCCATAAACAATCCAAATGTTGTGATCAGATAAATGAGTCTAGAAATAGATATTTGACAAATAGAAGAACACAAAAACATTGTCAGTCAAGAATAACGGAGAGGAATTCTCTTTATCTCAGTATTTTCTGAAACCTGCAGCAAAACACCTACATCAACTATAGGAAATAAAGTTAAAGGGAGCAACTATGCCATGTGTGTTTATCTGTAAAAAATACATTCAGTGATAAAATAACAAATTTTATTTCATAATTAGTAGCTGTTAAAGCATGAATTGGCCTGTCATGACAAATACCTTCTGCTGTTTAAGCTTATCTCAGCTGGCAGGCTGATCTTCGTGTTTTAAAGTGCCTTATATGATTGAATAGTCTCTCTTTTACCAAACTGCACTCATGATTCAGGGTCCCTCCCTGGACAACAGCTCTACAAGAATACAGAACCTGCACATCATCACCTCTGCCATCTGGACCCAACACAAACAAATTCTCTTGGACCAATGGTGACAAAGGCCAGTGGGAGGCCACCAATGCCAGTCTGTCCTGGTTTGCCACAACAACGTGGTTTTAACAACACACACTGAGCACAAAGCACAACATTTCCATTATAAAGTATATTTAATCTAATATTTAATTTTAATAAAGTTAATTAAACAAATTTGACATTTTTACTGTTTTTCAATCTGTAATACAATTCAAAAGTTTGGGCTCAGACTTTTTTTTTTTTTAAGAACTAATACTTTTTTCAGGAACAATGCAGTATACTGAAAAATTATAATGACATTTATAATGTTTCTATTTCAAATAAATGCAGTTCTTTCAAACTGTTTTCATCAAAGAATCTTGACAAAAATGTATCACGTTTCCACAAAAAAATTAAGCAACACAACTTTTTGATAATAATCAGCACCAAACCATCATATTAGACTGATTTCTGAAGGATCATGTGACACTGAAGACAGGAGTAATGATGCTGAACATTCTGCTTCGCCATTTTAAAGTACATTAAAATCAAAAGATTATTTTAATTTGTAATAATATTTCACAATATCACTTGTTACACCATTTTTTATCAAATAAATTCAGCCTTCTGAATTGAGACTTCTTTCAAAAACATTAAAATATCTTACAGACCCCAAACTTTTGAATGCTAGTATGCTAGATTAGTCAGGATTATTATATTCTATTGACTGCCATAGTTTAATGGTATATTTCACTTCAGGTTTATTCATTTAACATTACTCTAGTGATGAAGAACACATCAGTTTAACAGATCAGTTTAATAGAAAGCAAATATAAACATATAAATAGACATTTTTCAGATACACTAAGAAAATTGTATAATATGGACCAATGTACCATGTTAAAAATATGTCCTTCAAAAATATGAAGGAATTTTTCATATTGATTTTTACACGTTTTATACTTATTTTTTAAATTATGCACTTCATTGTGTCATGTTTGAGAACTAAAGGAAATGTCAGTAAACTTAACCGAAAAGATACTAGTGATTTTCTGCCAGGGCATTATCCGTTTTTTTTAGATATTCCCTTAAAGCCAAAGAACATTAAGATCTGGCCCAACCATTCACAATGACGTCATTCAGGGGACTCGCAGATCTGTCAAAGCCCTGAATGCATCTCTATGACTGAGCCAAAGGCACAATGTTTGCAGTACTATTATCACATCAGCATTTTTGTTCATACACAGCTAATGACCAAGCCATTATCAGTCCGCGTGAGAGAATTAAATGGCCCCGTGTGGAGCATCTCCTCATGGGGTTTGTGCTGACTGAACAATGAAAAAGTAATCTCTCTGCATTGACTGCACCCACAGGCTTCTGTAAGGAATACGTTTTGCTGTGGAGCAGAGAGTCTTTGAGCTATATATTAATTATTTATCTAATACATAACATCTGTTATGCATCCAAAATAGTGAGTGTGTGGGTATGTGTTCAATGAGTAAGAGACAGAAAGAAAGAATCATCTCTGTCTTTAAGAAATAATAGGAACACTCTCACATACAGCTGTCCTGTTAGCCAGTTTGCAACACGAAAACCACTTATAGTGCTCAATCCTCAGACAAACAAGCTTTCAGTATCAGACAAAAAGACCATCAATGTCAGAATGGAAATGTGAGGATTTGCTCTTTTGCAACCACAGTGCTTCATGTGAATGTTTTGACAGACTGTACAGTAAATCCCCTTAAAGGTGCATGAGTCACTGGATAAGATATCAACAACACTAGATATTCAAACACATGGAAATAAGATGTTTTCTATAGTAATGCATGCATATTTTGTATGTTTAAGAAAAGGGTTAAAGGACACAGAGAAAGGAAGGAGGAGAAATTATGAAAACTCTCATGACCTTTGGCTGGTATTCTGCCTATGACAGCTGAAGCTTATTCCTCTGTAAAGGAGAGTTAAGGTGTCTAAGCGTCATGAAGTCAGATAATGAGACTGGTTACGTCTGTCTGTCTAATCTCTGACCACTGAAGAATGATAAGGTTTTGGCAGTAAGAAAGTTTTTAATGCCAAATCAAACCTGAACCTGAATACATAAAACAAATCCAGGGCTTCACAAAAACTGAACATTTTCATTTAGGAGGATAATCTTTCTTTAGGAGGATGCTGCTCTTTTCACACTACACAACTGTCTGTCGTCGCTGAAGTCAGTTGCAGTCAAAACACATTTAACAATACAGGGCTTGGGTTGTACACAGGTCTAGATATTTACCCTGCATAGGCAACACACTGGTGGTTCTCTCAGATCGCATCTTTGATAATTCAAACATACACTCTAAAATAAATCTGTGAAAATAGGGCACAATGTACTGTATTAATTTAACAGAATTTTGCGTTTGTGAGTGGCATAAGACTGATCCATTACAATGATCAGAGAGGACGGAACCCACAATAGGCCCCCATACTGCACTAGAAATCTGAGATAGGTTTGCATACCAAAATTAAGGGGAAACACACTCCAGTCATTCACGCGCTTTAATGCACAACACAACAATTATTTAGCGGTACATCCAGTTAGTATTTGATTCACCAGTCCTAATACGTCCCAGTGGACTTGATTATACCTACAATCATCACCGTGCTTATTGGCAGTTTGTTTGTCCTTTGTTTTAGTCTTTTAATAAATATTTTATGTCTAAGAATATATACATCAATAAACTGGATCTTGAGGTACTCTAGTCCTCGCTTTGTGTTTAATGAACAGCGAATCGATGCAGTTTGCTTCAATGCTCCAAAAGGGACTGCTTGTTTGGACAATTTAATTTGTCCACTCTGATTAATTCTGTTTGGATTGCTTTACTAGTTTTATGTAGATAATTTGATTTCATTTGACTTCTTTTGAGCATAGGAGTCAGTTTAGAAAAGTTACTATATTATTGTTACTAATAGTAACTCAATAGTAACTCAAATTTTCACATGATCTTAATATGGAAGCTCCCATGCATGATAAAACTTTTCTAAGCCACTGATATGACTGGTGTCTTCATTTTTTTTTTTTTGTAAAAGTGTGCATAATTTTGAATTTTTTTGGCAAAAGAGCTATTCATAGTTTTTGTGCAAAACATTTTAATGAGGAAAAAGTTACTTAATCTGTTGATTATTTCTGAGTGAATGTATTTTTGTAGACTGCTATACATTGTGCAAAAAGGGTTAAAATGTATTACATTCTAAGCCAAAAACAGGTGATTGCTTACTATTTTAAAGCAGAAGTTCAAATGACTAAATTAAACAA
Organism: Paracanthobrama guichenoti; assembly: GCA_018749465.1. Classification (NCBI taxonomy): domain Eukaryota; kingdom Metazoa; phylum Chordata; class Actinopteri; order Cypriniformes; family Gobionidae; genus Paracanthobrama; species Paracanthobrama guichenoti. The sequence goes on along the minus strand of CM031949.1, from coordinate 17,639,758 downwards.
AAGCGCAAAAGGATCACACACATTCTCCCATCTGAACATTGTAATTATATTATATTACTGCTACTGCTCTAATAGAAATATGATTACTTGTGTTACATGTAGAATTTACACTTAAATATTTTAGCAAAATGTATATTTTAGTCCGAATTATTGCACTGTTCTGCTGCAGAGCGCTCTGTATGTTTGATGTGCATGTATGCACCGGTGCTCGTTCATTGATGTCTGTGAAGTTTGACAGTGATTTGTTTGTTGTCAGAATATGCAAAATGGAAATACTCATGGGAATTTATAACATTCACAGATATGATTTTTAATGATCACATAGTCAGGTCATAGACAGTTTAACGTCTCATCTGAAGGACGGTTCTTGTTACAGTATAATGTCCCCATCACTATACTTGGGCGTTAGGACCCACAGACCACAGGGTGAGCACCCCCCGCTGGCCTCACTAACACCTCTACCAGCAGCAACCTAGTTTTCCCAGGAGGTCTCCCATTGAGGTACTGACCAGGCTCAACCCTGCTTAGCTCAAATTTAGCTCAAAATAATTAAACAGCACACGTATCTGTCAAAGCATGACAGGGCAACAAGCTAATGCCTCGGACAAATTTGCTCATGCACCTTTCCCGCAGCAGCTTACTCTGTGTCCTCTTCTATTTCTCCTCCTCCGCTAAATCTACTGTACTAAATAAAGCTCTAGGTATAGAATATAAACATTACCATTCCAAAATGTATTTAGAAAGAAATTAATACTTTTATTAAGCACATCAAGACATATAAAATGTATTAAAAGTGAAAGACATGTTAAAAGTGTCATAAAAATATTAAGCAGCACAACATTGATAATATTATAATGCATATTTTAAACATCAGCATATTTTAATTATTTCTGAAGGATCATGTGATACTAAAGACTGGAGTAATTATGCTGAAAATTACAGCTTTGCCACCACAGGAATAATTTACATAGAAAATAAATTAAAATTAAAAACTTTTTGTTTTATTTTTTAAATCAATTAAATATTGCCTTTTGAACGGTACTGTATACATCTCTATTTGTCTCCCATGTCACGTATATTTTCACTCTGCTAGCCGCTATGCTTTTTTTGATGCATGTACTAGGACACTAAAGATATCAACAACTTCAGCCTGTCAGAAGAAAAGGACAGGTGCAGCAAACTCCGGTTCAGGTGGAGCGAGATCATTCGAGCATGGTCATTAATCGGTAAACTCAATCTATGAAGAGAGAAGAGGAGGATTCACATCTCTATAATACAAATAAATATTCCCAAAACATGAACTAGACATCTTCTAAATGAACTCCTGGAGTTTCTTTATTTCTGAATGCTAATGCAAGGTGGTTCAATCCAAAAAGGAAAAATAAAGGATTCGAAAAAATAAACAACCTGAGGATCACATTTTACAACGTTCACAACAGAAAGAGCTAGAGAACAGAGTGGGGGAGGGATTGAGAGAGAAAACGTCTGTGCATCTTTTTTTTTTGTTTGTTTCTTTGTATAACCGGAGTAAATATAACATGCTCTTTCCTCATATTCATTACATAAAATGCACAAAGAGGATGCTAATGCTAACCCTAAACTTATTCACTGGCTGCAGTTTAAAACAATACCACACTTAACCCTCGCCCACATATCTCACTGCAGGGAGTGTGCACTGTTTGTGTGGGAAGATGGCTTTCCTTGAGGTGAGACACTCAGATGTGAACTTCTCTACCCAAAAACTTTGAGTCATCAAGTTCTTGGCACCTGTAATACCTCAGAGAGACAAAAACACACAGTTGCTGAAGGCGAAGACGCAGTGCATCTGACCTCAGTCATACGCCACAAAACAAATACGCACAGCCATGAAACCTGCTACCATGTATAATGGGCAGGTTACATGCAAATCAATTTCAGTGAAAAGAAAAAAAAGGTTTACATTTAAGCACAACATTAGAAACAGACAATCAGACCTCTGACCACAGTCCATTCACTGATATTCCGTCTGATATTGTACACTAAACTGAAAAGAATTTTCTCAGTTTAGCCTGGTATAAAATAGAGTTCAGGAGTAAGGCCACACAGGTTCGTTTCAATCAGTTCACACAGAAACTAAGTCGTGTTCACAAGGAACAAGCTGATACAGTGGCGCTTTTGAGGATGAAGCATTGACTTATTGAGGATGAAGTATTGCCAAATTTGCCAGATTATTCACTGAAAAAACAGGAAAAAACATACTGTCCAATTTACTTAATCATATTATTTGTGATCTATGCAACAAAATTGTGTTTCTCTTCTAAATGTGATTTCTTTGCTTATGATTAATGTAATTCTACTAGATTACATTATTTTGGGTGAATGTGAACCAATTAAGGACTCGAAACTGTAGTTCCCAGCATGCTTTGCTTGGGACTTGACGAGAAGAGTAAAATTGTTAAACTTAAGTGTTATTTTAAGTGTTTTTGGGCAAAATTAGATAATGGGTAGACTTTATATTGTTTAATAGTGTTTAATATTTAATTATGTTGGAATAATTAGAATCATTTAAATTACACTGGGTTACCGTAGTGAAGAGTGGACCAATTGCTTAGGCTGTGGACTGATACAGCTCATGTCATTAATGAGCATTTCATACTTAGCACTTGACTTTATCATTATGCAGTATTGCTGGCTAATAGAATGAAAGCTAGTTAATACAGTCTTATAAATCAGTCAAGTGACCACAAAAATATACAAAAACAAAATAAACTTGTGATTTGATTAAAGAGGCAGGATCTCAAGCCCCCAAGCCCCCCTACTCAATTGGGTTACTTAAAAATTACTTCATTCCATGATGTTGAAATTATGTGAACAAATTATGTTTAACTTAATTGATTCATGTGGAATCAATGTACATGATTAAATCATGTAAATCCAACAATTTTTTCCAGTGTTGACATCAAATCTTTGAAATATATTTTACATTTATATATTTTATTTTACAAGAATAAACAAAGGACATAGACTGTTCAAAAACAGTGTGTGAAAACAGAGCTTTTGAAAAGAAGAAGTTTGTTCCTTCAGAGGACAAAGCTTTCGGAGATTTGCTAAAACCACCACACTTTATACCGCTCAGTCTGTACATGCACTCTGGGACTTCATGGACTCCTTCCTGTTCCACTATGATATTTCTATTCATGCACTGTTTTAAAACTAACAGGGTTTAGCTTTAAATTCGAACAAGAAAGGGGTGTTCATTCTTCTGTTTCTATTCTATTTTTAATACTCAATTTTCCATAGAAGTACATTCATTTGAATCTTGCTAAAGCCAGAGCCAATCAATTTCGAGGACGCTTCAGGCAGTGCCGGCTAGGGCCGCATGTGCTTGGTGTACTGATAGCTCATCCCTAGCCATACTTTTCCATTCCCTCTTTTAATCCCTTTATCCAACTGAATTAAAATTGTCACTTCAAAACTCTTCCCACAACTACAACTTTCAAGCAAGAGCTAATAAACTTCAAAATTGCTAACCTGTATGCAAGTTGTAATCTATGCAAGTTAAAGCTAAATGTCAACTTCATGATGTCCTGCGCTAAACGTAAGCTTTAAAAAAAAAGAAAAGAAAAAAACTCTGTGTTTGTTATCGTCATTCTTACTTTTTTCCTTCTCCCTGACAGAGCTTTAAAAATACAGTTTTTTTTTTCTCAGTTTACCTGTCCTTGATAAACAAGCATTACAGTAACACTCATGGCAAGTAAACCAAACTGTATTTATTGTTTCCTCTACAGCACAATGTCACTTTAACAAAACAAAATTATACATTTATTTTTTAAATGATATACACTCACCGGCCACTTTATTAGGTACAAATTGCTAATAGCGAGATGGACCCCTTTTTGCCTCATGAACTACTTTAATTCTATGTAGCAAAGAGTCCTGGAAACATTCCTCAGAGATTTTGGTCCATATTGACATGATACCATCACACAGTTGCTGCAGATTTGTTGGCTGCACATCCATGATGCGAATCTCCCGTTCCACCACATCCCAAAGATGCTCTATTGGATTGAGATCTGGTGACTGAGGCCATTGAGTATAGTGAACCCAATATCATGTTTAAGAAACCAGTTTGAGATGATTTGAGCTTTGTAACATGACGTGTTAAGAAGATGGGTCACTGTAGTCATAAAGAGATGGACATGGTCAGCAACAATAGTCAGGTAACGATGGCATTTAAACAATGTTCAATTGGTACTAAGAAACTATCCCCATTTCATCACCATCATCAGCCTGAACTGCTGATACAAGGCAGGATGGATCCATGCGTTTATGTTGTTTACACCAAATTCTGAGCCTACCATCTAAATGTTGCAGCAGAAATTGAGACTTATCAGACCAGGCAACATTTTTCCAATCTTCTATTGTACAATTTTGGCGAGCCTGTGTGAATCGTAGCCTCAGTTTCCTGTTCTTAGCTGACAGGAGTGGCACCTGGTGTAGTCTTCATCTGCTGTAGCCCATCTGCTTCAAAGTTCGATGTGTTGTGCGTTCAGAGATTCTCTTCTGCAGACCTCGGTTGTAACGAAAATCCCAGTAGATCAACAGTTTCTGAAATACTCAGAGCAGCCTGTCTGGCAGCAACAACCATATCACATTAAAAGTCACTTAAATCACCTTTCTTCCCCAATCTGATCTTCAGTTTGAACTTTAGCAGATCATCTTGACCATGTCTACATGCCTAAATGCTGTTGCTGACTGGCTAATTAGATATTAGTGAACCAGAATTGGCTATTAGAATCAGTTGAACAGGTGTACCTAATAAAGTGCCAGTGAGTGTGTGTGTGTGTATGTATATGTATATGTATATATATATATATATATATATATATATATATATATATATATATATATATATATATATATGTATATATATATGTATATATATATATATATATATATATATATATATATATATATATATATATATATATATATATATATATATATATATATATATATATATATATATATATATATATATATATATATATATATATATATATATATACACATATACACACACATACACACACACACACACACACACACACACACACACACACACACACACACACACACACACACACACACTCACCTAAAGGATTATTAGGAACACCATACTAATACTGTGTTTGACCCCCTTTCTCCTTCAGAACTGCCTTAATTCAACGTGGCATTGATTCAACAAGGTTCTTTAGAAATATTGGCCCATATTGATAGGATAGCATCTTGCAGTTGATGAAGATTTGTGGGATGGACATGCAGGGCACGAAGCTCCCGTTCCACCACATCCCAAAGATGCTCTATTGGGTTGAGATCTGGTGACTGTGGGGGACATTTTAGTACAGTGAACTCATTGTCATGTTCAAGAAACCAATTTGAAATGATTCGAGCTTTGTGACATGGTGCATTATCCTGCTGGAAGTAGCCATCAGAGAATGGGTACATGGTGGTCATAAAGGGATGGACATGGTCAGAAACAATGCTCAGGTAGGCCATGGCATTTAAACGATGCCCAATTGGCACTAAGGGGCCTAAAGTGTGCCAAGAAAACATCCCCCACACCATTACACCACCACCACCAGCCTGCACAGTGGTAACAAGGCATGATGGATCCATGTTCTCATTCTGTTATATAGTTTTTTTTTAATATAAATTACTTATATTATTTATTGTGTGTTTTTGCGTGTCTATGCACAATTCACCCTTTGCCGCGGGAGTTTGATTGACAGGCGATCTGACCAATAATCCACCATTTTGTCCGACAAACAAACCAGACAGGAGAATTTGCAGATGGATTTGAACTTGAAAAAATATTGTATTGACGTCTTTCCACGGTTGAAACAACATAAGGTCTGATGTTCATTCATGTTTATTTCATGCTAGATGAACTGTTCTCATACTGCTTGAACTGAGGTGCAATGATCGGTCACAGCACATTAAAGAGCCACAAAACTGTATTTACAGTTTAAATTTCTTTCAAAAAATGACAACATTTGAAAGCTGAGACTTTGTTTCATACCAAAAGTTACCTGCTCTTGTCTGTCTGCGTGTTGTCAGTGTCCTCTTTGCTCTATGTATTTTTCACTGCCACATAACATGACGTGTGGTGTGAGGGCGCCATGACTTGTCGGATGTAGCAACAGTAACTAAGGGGGGTGGTTCCTCGCGAAGGGTCAATTGCCTGTACTGTACAAACTGAGCCTAATCTTATGCATTTCAAAGCCTACTAAATGTTAGCTGTGCAAAATGACAAATAAATGAAACTAGATTGGAAGACAAATGGTCAAATGTATAACTACAATCTATAGATATGGAAAGAAGTAAATGATTAATTACATGCTGCTAAATATTGCACACACTATGATCTGACTCTTCTGAAGCTGAGCTCCCACCAGGCACTATATCAGACATATCATTCCGGCGGCGGCTCCGACTGCTAACCATGTTTATAAATAAAACACATTTAAACAGCACAACGGTCTAAAAATACAAGTGTCAGCTGGGTTAAATCTGTCGCTCTGCGTATTTCCACAATTTATATCTGGGACCTTAAAATAGTTAAGCTTCATCGAGACATGCTTATTCATCTGTTTTGCTGTGTTGCTAAAAGCGACACATGTGGAATAAGAGTAATAAGAGCAGAGAGCTAAAGTGGGCTGATGGGTACTGGAGGCTGGCAGAGGAGAGAAAATGGCTGGTACCAGGAAAGAGAGATGCAATGTAGTGTTTTCTGGCATAAACGCTCTCTCTGAAGCTAACCGCCATTAAACATGAGAGCAATACTACACACACATTAACTTTAGAGATTCAGCTGTTGGGTGCCCAGTGGAGTGGCCTCTTCTGTCCTCTGTAATTACCATTAGCATAAGGACAAAACGCAGCACCCAATCTTCTCTCTTCACCTCTCAGGCTTCACAGAATGACAAATAACACAAAACCAACCGGGAGCTATGTTTACACGAAGCCCAATAATCCATAAATTCAAGTGAAACCTCAAATGGAATGAAAAATCATTATGTAAACACCTCATTCAAAAACAAATGATCCGATTGAGTTTCAATCCCATTTTTTGAGCCTAAAGAGAAGAATAACTGGCATGCAAATCAGACAACTTTCACAGTCGGATCCAAAAGCCACAGCAATAAACATGATGGGGGTTATGATAGTGCATATATTATTTATTATTATTTATAGCATTTATTTTCATATTTTCAGTTTTCGTTTTAATTTCAGTCTTTTTGTTATGTACTTTTGGCATTTTCATTAATTTTTTGTTATTAATGTTAATTATTGTTTTTATATTTCTATTTAGGTTTAATCTATTTTTATTTCAGTTAGTTACCAAGGCAAATATTTATATTTTGCTTTATTTTAATTAACAAACACTGTTTTTATCAGTTTACAATAACAATGCTGTTGTGAAGGAGACTTTGAGACTTTTAACATTCTGAAGGATTAAGGGAAGACAAGTATGGAACAACAACTTCAAAAAAGTCTTTGAGGTAATGAAAGTTGTGGCCACGTTATCTGACAGGAGCACCGAGAGCTTCTTGTTGCTATGGTAACACTGACACTAAATGCTGCTCTTTTGCATGCACAAAATACATGTGCTGCACATGTAAACAGATACAGTATTGTCACTGGATTTCCAAGTGTGAGGTACAGTATAAACTAGAATCTGCTGTCAGGCTTAATTTATTCAATTTGGTGAGACTATTTATTCCATTTGTTTTGAGGATACAGACATTTTAGGAGCAGCCAATATGTCAGAACAAAGAGTCAGAACTAACCATGGATTGATTTGTCTTTTCATCTTAATGACAACCCTCAAATGAGCTCAATGATGTCTTACCATCAGTAACCTGTGACCCCTGAGAAGTGCTGGGCTGCTGAGGTTCATCTGGAAGTTCATGGTCTGTTTGTGTCTCTGCATTCTGTAGCCGTAAAGTCTGTGTCTGCGTCCCCTGTGATGTAACAGTGGGGGCAGGATGTCGTGGCTGCAGACCAATCGCATTCATCAGGCCCATCTCTCTGTGTGAGCGCCAATCAGTCCTGCTGTTCCTACAAACAAGACACATCCCAAGGAGGATAAGTGACGGCTACACAGAATCTTACATCATCATCATCACAGTCTTCAGGTGATTCCGATATCCGATTGATCTGATATGACAGAGTTCAATTCTGCACAGGGCTTTAGATAGAACAGGATACGTGCCTGTATAACTGCTCGCTAGGTAAAGCTCAAGGTTGTTTTCTTTCAAAGAAGTTTAAGTCAGCACATACAATACAATACATTTTATCTAAAACAACTTACAAATGAGAATAATACAAGAAGTGATTCAGCTACAGGAGAAAACAACACAAGCACAATGCTAACAAACCAAACAATGCCTCCCCCAAAAATTACAGACGCAGTTAAAAGGTTACTTCACTGAAAATGTTTAATTGTCATCATTTGCTCACCCTCATGTCATTCCAAACCTGTATGACTTTTTTTTTTTTTTTTTGTGGAACATGAAGATATTTTGAAGAATTTTCCAACTGTCTTTTTCCATATGAGGAAACTCAATGATGTCCAAAACAATACTGAACCCTACTGACTTAGATGTTATAGAGAATATATTTTTAAAATATCTTCTTTTGAAATGTATACTGGTTTGGAACATGAGGGTGAGAAAAATGATTACAGAATTTACATTTTTGGATGACCAATGAAATGCAATTCATAACAAACACTAAACTTGGAGACAGGGTCATGTGGCATACAGAACTGAATTGAGACTGAATCTTTTAAATACCAATTCAATTCATGTCATTCAAATTTTAAAGTGAAATGAAGTAGAATTAAAATGAACTGAAATTAAAGAATTTCATATAAATGTAATTTTACCTACAAAAGCAAAGTCTCCAAGATAAAGCTTTGTTTTGAAAAAAATAAAGAACCTTCAAGTTTGAAGGATTATAGACAGAGAGATGATGGCAGCGGAAGACCATTATTATCAAGTATGTCTAATCACGTGCATCACAGTCTCATGCTGTTGTGGCCTTCTTCTCAGCCACCTGCTCCAGTCATGAGCCTGAATCTGAACTGGCAACATAATTGCTAGAATGGTTATGCTTTGAGGGGAGATGGAAACTCCATCACAATTTTGGATGAAGCACTATTGCTGTAGAGTGGACTATGTCTCATTAAATCCACTGTGGACAAGTGTGGCACCAGCGTGCCAGAGAACGAAAACCAACAACATGGGATCAGAAGTAACACACCTCACTAAGGCTTTTTTTTAAATAAGTGTCAGCAAAGCATGCTGGATTCATGTCTGCTGTGAGAAGGCCTAATTAGCAGCAGCCGTGCCTCACAGCTGTGCTCTGCTATCATGCACATCCATTAAGGGACACAACTGCTATTGCCCGGACCTTGGACAGCGTTTGGAGGGCTGCTCTGCGATAATTCTGAAGGGAGGCTAATCCTCTTTCATACAATATATACCATATCACAACAGAATAGATGAAAAGCTATCAGTGAAACAGCTCTTACAGATATACTCAATTTGCCAAAAAAATTATATTTGTTTTATTTTATTTTAATTTTTACTTTTTAATTATATTAGTTCATACTCACCCTACCCTGTCTCCAGCCCTGCTGCTGCTGGTTCCAACCCCTCCAACATTATTGATGGTGAACATTCTCTCAGAGTGTTCAGAAGTGCCGTTGCCATCTGAATGTACATCACTGCACGGTGTATTTCCATGGTCACATACACAGGCAGACAAAGAAAGAGAGAGTGAGAAGTCCAGGTAAGGCTCATGGACAATATCACATATAACAGAGGAAAACAGATTGAACTTTAAATCAAATCAAATCACCTTTTATTTATATAGCGCTTTTTATAAGTCGGATTGTTTCAAAGCAGCTTTACAGTGTTAACAGGAAAATAATGCAACAGAATTTGAGAAAACGGTGATGTTATCCAGCTAATTTCAATTCATATAGTGTCAATGCGGGCAGATCGGTAATATAGTTAAAATTTAGGTGTCCTCAACTGAGCAAGCCAAAAGCCAAAGGCAACGGTGGCAAGGAACCAAAACTCCTTCAGGGCCAGAATGGAGAAAAAAAAACCTTGGGAGAAACTTTATTTAAAATCCACTGGTATTAATTAATTGCACAGAGATTAAATAAAGCAAGTCCTCAGTGATGAAGGATGGGGACAATGTGATAAAAAATTCAGACAAACATCCCATGAATCAGGGTAGAGAGTAAAATTAAACAAAAAAAAAAAAAAAAAAAACACAATTCCAAAGAATTCTACTCTAACTTTGGAAAATCCTTGTTTTTCTTTGTTGGGTTTAAATACTGACAAAAACTTCAGCAAACACAGCATGAGAATAAAGAGCTGAGCTTAAACAACAGCAGACAGAAGGAGAAACCGCTCTCTTTCTTGGCTATGTCAGAGCTGTAGTTCGTTGACTGCTCATTTGCCTAGCTCAAAGAAACTCGCTATACTCCCCATGGACTCCCACAATGCATCTTTGCGGCTCATTAGCATAGCACAGACAGTCCCGTAGTTGCAGAGGCTGACATCCACTTCATCCAACCATCCCGTGCACCTGTCTCCAACCAAGAGTTCCCAGAGATGTTGCCTCCCAGTGGGCCTGTCCTGCTCTCTTTCTTGCCCCCTTATCCCTTCTACTATTCTCTCTGTCCGTTTCTTTCTTTCTCATTTATCTAAGGGAGTCTACCTAAAGGAAAGCAAAGAGTATAGCAGGTCAAAAAGGTGGAGAAATTTGGGAGTAATGATGAACACTTGCACATTATGAACACATTATAGAGCTATAGTAATTAATTTCTGGGGTTAAAAAAGTGTACAACTCAGAATAACCACTGTTTTGAACTGATGGTGTGCTTTAATGGATAGAAGACAAGTCATGAACGTCTGCTCTTGCCATTCTTAAATGTAATCAATATTTGTGTGCTTTAAAATTGATCTTCTTTCAACACATCATAATAAGTGGGTGTTTCCCAGCATGAGAGTAGGCTGATATCTGGAACCACTGGAGGCTAATTACCAGTTTCAGTCAGATCGATCCCACTCCCTCAGGTGTCCATCAAAAGCAGTAGAGTAAGAGCTTTATGGGTACTGACAGAGATAAAGCGATGTGTGGTCCTAGATGCTTTCAGAGAAAGGTGAAGACATATTCTGAACCTCTGGTAAATACATGTACAGGGGAAGGGACAAACAACCTGACTATATTAATATAAAGAATCAATTGAACAGCCTATTAAAGAATAGGGTTAAAGCATCAATCCTCATAGAAGTTGCCATCTCTAAACTGTGCATTGAGATTTCCTGAAAAATGCAATAGATCCTGTTAAGCAGTCAGTGTTGTAGTTGAGACCAGATCATTCAAGTCCAAGTCAAGACAGAGACCATAAGAGGGTTGAGTTTGAGTCAAGACTGATTCCTGATGCTCATGGCTGTAGCCAGCTATGAGCTCACAGAGGGCTGGACCTCTGTATTTTTTTGAGATGTATAAAGAAGGTATGTATGTAATAAAGGTTGTGAAATAATTGCCTAATATAGTATTAACACTACTTTAGTGCTGCAAGGATATTGCACAGCACCAAGATCTTCTCATCTGAACTGCCTTAGCAGTCTGTCACCACACGTCAATGTCAAAATATCTGAGATGACAAATTAAATCAATGTAGGCGGGCTTTATGTTCACAGAAGCTGCTGAGCACGAATTCTAGCGCAGCGCGTCGCTTCAGTTTCAGTTAATGGCCATAAAGTGCAAGATAAGATATAAGTAGCTAAACTAAACATTTCATATTTGACAGTTGTTTTAGGATAGAAATGTTAAACGACCAACAAAAATAGTCGCCATTTCTAATTGAAAATAGGCCTAATTTATGTGATTCATGTAATGTAACTCGATGTGAGGGGGCAAAAACATTCACAAAGCCGTTTTCATCATATTAGGCATAAGATTAATAATGAATGTGTATATATTGTAAATTTAGTAAACTTAGTTACCTAGCTTTCCTGCCTCCAGTAAATTCACTTATCTAAATGATTCATAAAAAATAAATATAGTTGATCCTATGTTTACTCCACTGACACAGATGAAAATGAAAAGACTATATCAGTCAAAGCTCAGCTTCAGGAAGGGAAGAGACAGGGCAAGATAAGGAGACAGAGAGTAAGAGTGATGAAGATGAGGAGAGAGCAGGTATTGATAAATAATCTACTGCCCACTGACATGGCTTTAATGCTATTGTTATCCATGAATTGTTATCCAATTGTTTCACCTTAAAGTCTTAAAATGCTCTGATATGTAGATCAGAGAAATCAAAATTTCTTGGGGATGCATGACCCCAGCTCCCCTAACAAGCTTATTTGGGACCTCTGTGATTATAAAACCCTGCCTACGGCCCTGCTGATGCAGCCAAGTTCATAAGACCAAGACTATGTTCTAAAAGTCCAAAAGTAAAAGACTGTATTTTCAAGGTCTTGGTCTTATGGATGTTGGAGCATGACTGGACCATGACTCACATTTGAATGAGCTAGTCTCAACTACAACAAGCAGTTTTAAATTTCAAACATTGGACCAGATTTAAATTAGACCAAATTACTGACGAATTAAATCAGCAATACATGCAAATTAAAGAACAGACACAGCTGGAACATTTCCATACTGACCAACAAAATCAAAGCAAAATAGCAACTGGTTTACATGCTTTATTGAGGCGCTAAATAATGGCGCAAATACCAGTAAACTGACTAGTGCAAACCTTAGTAAATCACCTTGTGTGATTTATACTCCCATACATTTTGCGTCTGAAATCTTGCTACTCTTACAAATCCATATGCAATAAGTTCAGCAGCAAAACAACTGCCTTTTCAGTGCTAATTCTTCACTGCGTGTCTTTAATAAATCCTGACAGTAGTTTTTTTAACACCAAAATGGGTTTTGTGCTGGCGCAAGCTGTTAATAAATCTGTCCGATATTGTTTACTTAAGATGTGAATGTCTATTAAAACAAAATCTAATATGAGTTTTTGACCTGCTGAATAGTCACTTGAAATAAAAGCATTTACAAAAATCAAGTGTGAATACATTTGTGGATGTGTGAATTATGTGCAAGACAAATAACTGACAGTTCTAATGTTTCTGATCTCTGGCCTTCTAAAAAACAAAGATGATAACATACAGCATTTACATTTGTAAACTGTTGTGGCATTGGGCACTTTACAACTTATGCCAGAGGTTGTGGGTGACATTAGCAAAAAAAAAAAAAAATAAAATTCATACACATTTGAAAAATCTACTGGAAAAGGTTTGTTTTCTAGGCACCGCTGTTTAGAGCATGCTTGCAAAATCTGCCAAGAAAGGCCAAAGACTAACAGGATCAGCAAGAGGAGCTCTGGAAAGGAATGCCACCAAGAGGACTATGACAATTATATAATAAATTACAGTCCAGGACAGAGATGGGAAACACTATGGGATGGGATGACATGAATAACGATGCTTCATGCCATGGCATATATACCGTAATTATGAGATTCCGACTAAATTCGTATTCACTTCTTCACTGAATTCATAATACAATTTGTAAACTCCCACCGGTGTCACCCGAGCACTGCAACATAATGCGGAAACTCAGTAAAATAAAGTTATAAGCAGTTAATTCACAATATTTCCATTTAATTACCTATTATTAATATAATAATAATGCAAGAATAATCTGGAAAAACAAAACATGTAGCCTACAATACAGTTTAATGTAGCTAGCACAAAGTTGAATGTCCAGCTAAAACTATATGTTTATTAATAAGTCTGTTACTACTTCATTTCGTTATACTGTACTTGTACATGTGTAATGACAAATAAACTTGAAACTTGAACTTGTTGTATTGCGGTTTTGTCTACTGATTGCTCATATAACAGATTTATTTCCGTGTTAATAGTGTTGCCATAGAAATGCATAATTCTGAGTCAGAGGACGTGAACATCAAGTAGAATGTTCCAGCTTATAGTCTAATAATTATGGTATTTATGAAATGGCGTGACTGCAGCATAAAGCCTTTGTTGGAAAAAATTGATTGTGAAAACAGAAATAATAAAACTAGCTATACAAAAAAAAAAAAAAAAAAAAAAAATCTATTGTTATTCTGATTAAATTATCCACCTAATTTTCTGATGGGAACATGTGTGCGTGGGAGTAGTCACGATCATGAATTTTGTGCTGACCATTGTCTGTTTTTCTCATGTCACTTACAGTGCAAGCCTTGTACATTATTTTTTTATATTTTACTTGGAAACAAAATTAAATTGGCCCTCATGATTTTCTTGATTTCACAGGAGTATGAAAACTATAAACCATCGATACCAGTGAACTGTCAGCCTGATGTGAACGGCAGGACATGGTGAAACAAGATGTAAGCCTTAGGGTTACATGGTATACCGGTACTATGGTAGAATCACGATATTAAAGCTTCAAAATACTGGCAATACCACTGTATTTTTTTAAATGGTAGTATTGTCAGTACCATAATGATGAATGTGCAGCAGATACACTATTTAAAATGTTCATTTGAACACGCATGCCTGCAAAAACATCACAAGAGAGTCTTTTTGAGTGCAACTGCCTTTCTGCCGTGTCCTGTGCAATAAATGCTATGTAGAATTCTCTTCTTTTATGGTATTGAGTGTTTCCCATTGCTTCAGTTCATTTTGCAATGAGACGCTGCACGTCGTTGTTTGTGCTGCAGTTTATTAGGAGACAGGGTCTGAAAAGATTGAAAAATTAGCTGCTCAAACATCACTTTTCAACATTATAATATCTTTATACAAGAATGTATTCTCGCAGTTCATCCGTTGCTCAATTGACCACTTCTGAAACAGGTGAAACGGTGTGGCATCTGTCAGGAGTTATGAAACAAGCACAAGAGACAGGAGTAGCAAACTTCATCTCGTTTATTCTTGTTTACTCATTTACTTCTGTTCTCACACACGTTACATCAGAACACAACACTTTTCAAAATTGTAGTCAATACATTTCACTTATGAACACAACATTTTCCTCTTTTTTAAATAACAGAATATTACATCAGATCTAAGTAACATTTTCCTTTAACCAACTTGGCTTCTGAACATCGTGTTTAGGTCTAGTGTTCGTGTAGTATGAGTGTGCCTGTAGTGAGCCATGTTCTCAGCCGGAGTTGTTGGTGTGCATGGAAATGCAGTGAGATGGGAAGCATTCCATGTCTATCCATCACTAAGAATGTATGTACTCATATGTATGTAACGTCTTTTATGAGACTATCAGTAAACTTCCTGTGTCCCTTAGGAACATGCAAAAGGGTTTCGTTCCCTTCCTTTATCCCTCTCCTGGAAACAAGGAGTACGAGCATCACGCTTAGCATTAGTGTACTTTATAATTTTGTGTTGCAGCTGCGTAACCCTTCAGCGAACAGTCATGTCAGTTGGCGGGCGCACAGGAGCAGATGGCAAAATAGACAGCCCTGTGCGCATTTGCCTGCCATAGAGGAACGTAAAGAGTGAAGTACCAGTTACACTGTACATCTTCAAGAATTCAGTTAGCACAGGTTTCCATGGTTGATGTTGCTGGATGGCCACTTGGACAATGTGTTTGAGCACACGGTTGACCCTCTCTACAGCACCATTAGCTGCTGAGTAGTAGAGAGAAGAACGATGATGATGACTATTCCTTCCTTCCAGAAAAGCAGAAGACATTAACTGAACGCTGTTATCAGTAACTATACTCAATGGATTTCCATGGTGGCTGAAGACTGATGACATAAACGAAACCACAACATCCATAGTGATGGTGTGAGTAAAGGAGAACTCAGGCCATTTGTTAATCAGTTAATGTTATAACAAACCTGCAGTTGGGTGCAGCAGTGTCAAATGGCCCGACTGTATCCACAGCCACTTTCTGCCATGGTCCATTAGGCAGTGGCACCAGCTGGAGAGGAGCAAGATGTGACTTGACAGTTTTGTCATTGAGCTGACACACGTGGCAGGAACAGACAGCATCATGAACCTGAGCATCCATCCGTACCCACCAATAGAGATCACGAAGGCGTTGTTTGGGTCTCACCTCTCCCTGATGTCCTTTGTGCGCTATGGAGACCAGCACAGATCGAAAAGCAACAGGTACAATCAGCCGTGAGCCTCGGAAGACAAAGTTGTCCTTAAAGGGTTAATTCACCCAAGAATTAAAATTCACTTACTCTCATGTTGTTCCAAACCCATAAGATGTGCGTTCATCTTCGGAACACAAATGAACTCAGAAAGAATCAGATTTTTAATAAAATGTGAGAGATTTATGTCTCTTTATTGACAGTCCATGCAACTACCACTTTGACGCTTCAAAACATGCATAAAGAGATCGTAAAACTAATCCATAGGAATCAAACGGTTTAGTCAAAATTTTCATTAATTTAGATCTAATTTATGCTTTTATTTACATATAACCCTTCATCAATGCACACATCAGTTATGGTCAACAGAAGCTCGATGCTTGTTTGACGTACGAGAACCAGCACATTTGTGTCAGGGTTAGAAATGAGGCAAGGACTCAAGATACAGAAAAAAGGGCTTTTATTTGTTATAAAACAATTTAAAAAAAACAAACAAAAACTACCCCATGGGGGGAAAACACAACCAGCAGCTGGACTTGGCAGGAAAAGACAAGGCAAGAACCAACTGGGAACATGGGTACATCAGACGACAACTGGCACAGGATTGAAATCACAAGGAGAATAAATAGGGAGCAAACAAAGCAGGTAACAGGTTAAGACAAGAGAGCACATGACACAAAGAAACAAACATGAGAAGCCATGTGCTCACACCAAACAAAACAAAAACACAAGCACATGGCTAGCGAACAGAGTCACAAGCCATGTGCACAAACTAAACAAGACGCAAACACGCAGTCCATGAGAACACTCAACAAAGCATTGCCCAGCAACATTGCTCAAAAAAGTTGCCCTGTGTATCATCACCTTTAGGCAATGAGTAGAAAATCCCTGTGTGCCAATGCAGTGAAGCAGTACAGCTCTCTGTCTTTCGTCCTGTCAACCACCTCAATAGCATCAATAACTTATAGATATATCCGCAACTATGAACGGCATAGCAGGTTTACTGGGGCAAGGCAGGAAAAAATTTGGGCAAGGCACGTTAGCAACAGCCATCTTTGTGACCAGCTATATGTAGCTCCTCCGGTTCAAACAGGTACTCTAACAAGAAGGCTGAAGACTGCAGTCTCTATCGCCAGTCACTAGAGCACCTCTTGAGATCAGGAGAGTGAGGTTTACACGCACAGCTCTTACTGGCCTACATCTGTTGCATATAGCAAAAAAAATGCCTAAGCCAATTTGAGGTATCTGTCAGGAGTTATAAAACAATGAAGCACAAAAAACAGGAGTAGTGAACTTCATCAATCTTGTTTACTCATTTACTTCCTTTCTCACACACACATTACATCAGAACACAACACTTTTCAAAATAGTAGTCAACAATACAATTAATTTATGAACAACAAATGGTTAGTTTCTAGAACCATCTTTACGATGACGAATGAAATCCTATTCATCAACATAGCGACATTTGCACACGGTTCTTATTAATCACATCAATCCTTATGTGATTTTAAAATGCCCCCATTATGTTATTTTAAAGGTTCCTAATTTTGTTTTGGAGGTCTCCTACAACAGGTTTACATGTATCAAAGGTCAAAAAACACTTTCATTTTCTCATAATATACATTGCACCTCACCACATTTTTCAATGATTCTAAAACGACAACAACTTTAAAACCCTCCTTTCCGTGACCTACTCTGCTCTGATTGGCCAGATGTCCCAGTCTGTTGTGATTGGCGCGTGTTGGAAATTAAATGGCAATTACCATAACTGAACTTCAGCTCCAGAGGATTCCTAAAGCTCAGCAAATGTACACACTGTAAAGACAGTAACAAAGGCGTTGATTTTACCATATCAATCCGAGCACGAGTCTGATGATGAAACATTGGAAGAACTAGTTATTCAACCCCAACTTCCATCGCAAGGACTTGGACGACGAGTAGGACGTTTCTCAGTGATAAGCTAAGCTACTCGTTTTGACATACATTATTAGATGCTGCAACTGTAATTCCTCACCATCAGCATTAACAAGTGGTTCATCAACAAACCGGTGAACATACTAATTCTAATTTATTGCGGTGCACATGTAGAAACTGCATCATTAACTGTATCAATAACAGCTCATACGTTAGCCGAGAACAACGTGAATGATTAATGTAACATTAAAATTTGTAAAACAAATTTTGCTCCATCCTTTATCATAGTAAGAATGACAGACAATCTGCATTAATGGACACAATTTTAGGTAATAATGGCCAACAGCTGATTAGCAGTTAGCCAGAGACCTACACAATATAAAACACTTTGTTGTATAAGCATTTTGTAAATCCCATTTAGACCTCACAGAGATTTGAGAAGCAATCATCAGAAGGTTATACTGCTGTTGTATTGCTGTGGTCATTTTACCCCTGACTCTTCACATCCTAATCCTTTGGGAGTCAAAGAGAAAATGTTTTCGCAGAACAGAAAACAGCATCCTCTCGACATGTACACAACACGAACCAGCTACAGCGTTTGAGGGCGGGTCAAAGTAGACATTGTCAGCAGGCAGCCAATGAAGACATTATGCTAATGTATTACCCAGTGACGTGTAGCCCTCACGGAAGTGAGACTGGAATTCCTGACAACTCTTTTAGGCGGTTCAGAGTCGATTCTTTCTTTTGAGAGACAATAACTTTATTTATCTTGCACTTTCAACTTTACAACTTTGCAGACCATTTACATTCATAGACAGCTAAATAACACACTGCATGAAAGGTAATATTCGAAAAAGCATAATAGGGACACTTCAACATTATAAATAAATGATGTTTTAATATACATACTGCCCTCAAGGCAGTTAGAAATTTCATGATATGAGGGAAAAAATGCTCCTGTATGTGTTTTCCAGTTTTTATATTTATATTTTTATATTTATGATAGCAATATCACACAAGCAAGAGTGCTGTTTCTCCTAATATCAGAATGATTTCAAATGCGATTGATTTTATACAACAGTTAAATAAACAAAAGTTAATTTAAGTTCAAATCACATTAGACAACTTTATTGCCGGTATTTATGTTTTTACTATTTCGCCAATGAAAATAGTTCTAAACAAAGCAGAACTGTTGCGTTTCTCTGAGCAACATACAAGTTTTGTTTCCGAATGAATCTGTGTTTTTGAACAAATCGGGCAAATCAAATATATTCATAAAAACAGTCACTTGCTTTGTTCCTGAATGAATCCATTGATTTGATCGAAATCGAATAAATAAATGAATAAATGATTCAGTGACTCAATCATTAAGACCTACTGGCAGTTTTAGTTTCCTCATTTAAAAATCCATGCGACCATTTAAAAAAAGGATTGTATGGATTACTGTCGTGGTGTCAACTTTGAAGGACCCATCCATTTGCATTACTAACATGGACTCAGTTTGTGGTAAACATAAGAAAAAAAGTTGGGATGGCATAAAGGTGAGTAAATAAAGAGAGAATTGTTGGGTAGAGTAAATAACAGACCTTTGTGTTGAAAACTGCCTCCTTTAGTGCACATTTACAGTGCACATTTAATGACATTTCTTTACGTACTTAAAGCTGCAGTGCAATCCGTAAGTTTTACCTCTTTGTCGCCATCTCTGTTTGAACCCTGAAATTGCATTTATTTGAGCAGTTACCTTCTTTACACGAGTTGTGCATCAGCACTGCTCCTCAATGTGAAGAATCTAATGTTTTGAGGTGTATGTGTAGGTTGTCTATCAACGCACCAGTTGTCAACGATGATTGTCGTTTTGAACTTTCTGGATTACAAGCTGCCATCAAAATGACAAGTTTAATTACATTCTGCTGTAAGAAGAGGCCACAAACAATCCGCCACCTGCAGCATCCACACACGCAATATAGCCTACTAGCCCGGACTCCGTATACAGATGTGACGTACTGACGCAAAGATGAACGGTGGAAGCTCGTATTTCCTGTGGCTACCGGTACCACTCAAATTATAACACATTATTACAAGCTTTTCACTGTGAATCGGGCTAAGGTAAGGAGATCGTTTTGAACACTAGCTTGTTATGTACCAGCTCAAAAATTGATTTTGGATCATTTTTAACCAAACAAAGTTACGGACTGCAGCTTTATTTAAATATCAACATGTGATTAAATTTAAACTACACAGTTATTGAAGTTCTCAAATAATTGCAATTAGATCAAATAAATGCGATCAGACAATGAATCAATAATTGCAAGAGGCCTATGGGGTAGTGTGTGAGATTGTATAAGAATAAATTACTGTGTACATTACACTAAGAGAGATAATTTCCCATCAAAATGATTGGGCTTTTTGGTGTCCAAGGCACACAATATATCTGTCTCTTAACACTGGACACCATGACTGAATATACATATTATTATATATAAACTACAAATAAGGCCCTGAGTTTGTGTATGGATAGAGCTTTCTCTAATTAGCAAAACTGTTTGCATTAATGAAGTGAAAGCGTGTTTACATAGGAGAGACAATGTTTGTGCGGCAACGTGGGCTTTTTGTATCCACGGTAACCTTGATGATAATTATGACAAACTTGCAGAAAAGCAACATCCACAGCCAAGCTGCAAATTATACAACCAAATACAGTGAAGGGAAATGATCCTTGAAATGAATTAATTAGTGTCTGTTTCGTTAACAAACACCAAACGCTTGTAGGAAAACTTCTTTTTAAACTGCTGAAGAACTGACAAAACCAAGAAGGTATTTGAGATGTATAACATTCATTTACATAAACATAAAACAGTGCAGTTCTCAACCAGAAAACAAAAACAGATGGGCAAAGCAGTGGATAGATAGACGTCAGCATTTCAGAACAACCAAACGTTTTTACACACACACACACACACACACACACACACACACACACACACACACACACACACACACACACACACACACACAATATATATACCATTGCAACTTGTATCATGGTTAACATTACGGATAATTTCTCATTTGTTGATGACCCACATGCAGATGAGTAAAGTGCTGATTATGTTTGGCAAGTAATTGAAGAGTCCAGCGGAGTAAAAAAAAAAAAAAAAAAGTAAAAAAAAAAAAAAAAAAAAACTCTTACAACAGCATTTTTAGTCTTTAATGCAAAGAAAGAAAGAAGAAAATGATTTATGACCCACAAAGAGGGCTGGGTGAGCTATGAAGGGATGGATAGGAGACTCACACAGGTCTGCAGATGACCAGATCTCCTTTGTTGGTTCCATAAGCGAGCCCAAGCCCTGGTTCTGGCAGCCAACGTGCAGAATTTATACTGACATGTCTCCGCTGGTCTGGGGCCATTGGATACACCACATCAAACACTCTCTGAAAAACATACAAGAACACACCTGTTTAAACTGTCCCACAGCCCTCTTAGAAGTTTTACTCATTCTACAAGTTGCCAGCACCCCCATCATCTTCTCCGCTGTAGACTGCAGTCTGTGTCAGATATGACAAGCACTGCTAGCATAACTGAGGAAAGGCTAAACTGTGAAAAGTCAAATCTCTTTCTCCAAAGTACTCTTTTTCTTTCTTTTCAAACCATTCCCCCATCCCTGTCTGTCAGCCTTGGCATACTACTTACACTCCACTGGCTCTAGAAAAAAAGGACAAAAATAGGACAAGCTCATGTCTGCCAGGGAGAGAGAAAGCGGTCTCATTCATCTGCAGATGAGTGATCAACAGACAAACTCTTTCTC
Source organism: Paracanthobrama guichenoti (assembly GCA_018749465.1). Taxonomy (NCBI): domain Eukaryota; kingdom Metazoa; phylum Chordata; class Actinopteri; order Cypriniformes; family Gobionidae; genus Paracanthobrama; species Paracanthobrama guichenoti. The sequence goes on along the minus strand of CM031949.1, from coordinate 17,617,825 downwards.
TCTCACTTTACTCTAGACAGATGAAATTCAGGACAAGGATAAAAGCCACAAAGGCTGGCAGTTCAAACATTGTCTTTAAGGGAAAATAGTCTATATGATTGCAGCACACGTGTGTGTATCTGTGCGACACCACCAGAACGCTGTGTGTTTGTTCATCTGGACCAGATAGTTCAGATTGCATGGACATTGTGGGGCTCTTAAACATATAAAGTTCTTCTGAGTGTGTTTATATGTACAGTGTTGATGTATGCAGCACTAATTACTGAGACTGATTTAGATCCTAAAAGGAAATGCAGCTCCTGAGAGATTCTCAGTCTACCATTCAAAGGTTTGGGGTTAGTAAAAATTATTAATACAGTATTATAGTATTAAGGTCTTTGAAATAAGTCTCTTATACTGACAAGGTCTGCATTAATTTTATTCAAAATAGAGTTAAAACAATAATACTGTGAACTATATTAAAATAGAAAACATTTATTTTAAATTGTAATAATTTTTAAAACTCAAATTTATTCCAGTGAAGGCAAAGCTGAATTTTCAGCATAATTTCTCCAGCCTTCAGTGTCACATGATCCTTCAGGAATCATTATAATATGCTGATTTGGTGCTCGAGAAACATTTCTGATTATCAATAATGTTGAAAACAGTTGTGCAGTTTAATATTTTTATGGAAACCTTGACATTTCTTTCAGGATTATTTGATGAATAGAACGCTCAAAAGAACAGCATTTTTAGAGTTTTTTTACCTTAGTCTTTTGAATGGTAAGTGTCCATTCTTTCAGTTCTTAAATATTACACTGCTCATAAAACAGAATTGAACTGCAAATTTCCCATCTAAGGACATCCTAATATGAAACCACGCATCAGCACTTGTAGAGAACATTGGCAGGTAAGTGTCACGACAAAGTAGTTTGGTTTTAGACGAGAATGAAATTGACAACTACATAAAAAAATTAATATGTAGAAAAAGTTGTTCAAAGCAAAGCTGGAGATAGAGCCTTGGGCTAACCTTTGTTCATTTTCTTTCTCCCTGCACTCCATTGTATAATTAATCCTGGTAATAAGCAGACACATTTACGAAGCTGACGCATTCAATTCATTCATTAACTACAATATGAGAAAATATCACTTAAAAACACAAACAAAAAGATCTCCTCTAATAAACAAAGACATGAGGGGGAAACGGAACATAATCAAATTATAGAAAATATAAATGATGGAAACTAATAATTAAACATACATTGAGTGAGAAAATCTCTTGAGCAAACAAACAACCATAAAAGCAGATAATTAAATGTACCAAATGTGCTGTTGCTATAGCTACAGCTGAAATCAGGCACCCTGTGGGGACAAATTTATGTAGTGGTTAATATACATTTTGCACCGGTCCACGTTTTTCCCGTGATTCATAGCAGAAGCCTGTTGTCATTTTCCAGTGCAGGTGTTTTACATTCACATAGTAAAAAATTTAAGTTTGTAGCTGTTGTAGTATAAATTTGTAATGTGTCGCAAGTGCTTAAACACAAGTACAATAATGCATTTTCATGTCAAATAGACAGTCAATAAATATAGATATATTTAGAATTTCTTAAATTAATTTGCTGTACATTTTCCTTCATGCCTGAGCCCTAAGAGGCCATGTATTGTTATTTTTCTGTCTTGTGTCCTTGTGACTAAAACTTAATTTACACAAGATCTTGAATTTTACATTGTTTACACTTTTTTTGTGGTAACCAACAACAGCACACACTATAGATTCATACAGATTAAATATAGATTAATTTGGATATATACATAGATATATAGTTATTTTAATTTTTCTCAAAGAAAAAAAAAAAAAAAGTTCCTAGTTGAACTAGTTCCGCATGTTTTCAACCCGCCCATGGGTGGTGGGATTGCACTCACAGCACTCGGCTCGGGCAGCTGCAGGCATTCATGTAAACGGAGCGGTGCGGAGCAAAGTGAGTGTTTCAACTTTTCAAATGAATTCCTATGAAAGTTAAGCTTCCATAGACATGATCTGAAAACGCGCCAGACTGGACACACACCGTGAATGATTTTATTACTATGAAAATCAAAACGACGGTGGGGGCGGTGTCATGGTGGGCAAGTGATCCAGTAGCAGTGGCTTTGGGAGTGGCCAGGTTGGGCAGCGAAGCAAGTGCATTCTGGAAGTTGTTGTCTTTCATCCACATGAGCCAAAAATACATTTTCTGGCTTTTCTCAATCTAGAAGGCACCAAATTCAAAAAATAATTTCACATTTCTACAACATAAATCACCCAGTTTAAATATGCATTCATCTTCCCAGCGCTGAACTACCCCTTTAACAACTGATTTGTACAAATGCATATAAGGCTGTTTTTATAATAATAATAATAATAATAATAATGTTACAATCATTTTATCTTGGTATTAGAGCAAAAACATAATGAATATGTAATTGCTTTTGTTGCAAAATGCTCCTCTCCTGAGTACACTTTTCTCACTAACAATAGTTAAATAGTTAATTTTCGGAGTTAAATGTAACGTTACGTGACATTGTAAAGGTTTTATCCGCGGTTGAAACACTGATTGAGTGATGACATGAAAAACGACACATTTCACTGGTACTGGTTCTTTCAATATACCCTCTGATGTTCATTTGTTTAATTTGTACTGTAACTAGTAATAAAGTGGAAGATATGACTCTCTTGCTCCTGTTTCGCTTGAACTGAGGCGGTACAGGGAGCTTGCTCTAGTAGCTTGCTCTGTCTTGTCTGTCAGTGCATTGTCTGTGTCCTCCGTGAGAATATGGACGTGTGGTGTGAGAGCGGGAGAACAGTGTCAATTGCGTGACTCTTCAAGAAACTTAGTCTCACATACAATTCAAAGAGAAAGTTCAATGAAAGCAGTTCTGGAAAAAATATGTCACAGAGAGATGTGTGAAAGGCTGACAGGAGGCAGACCTGTGGAGTTCCAAGACTCCCCATTATGTCATATAAGATATAACAACACGTCAGATTGTTACTGTATTCATGTGTGGATCATATTTTAAAAACAACTGTAGCAGCTATAACAAGGGTACTAACTTCCTTTAAGGCAATCCGTTTCTGATAAACACAAAGACATTATTGTAAGAACTCACTCCACTGTGGTGGCCAGCTTAATCAAAAGGAAGCTGTATATTTATCATACAAATTAGGCTCAGCATGACACACAGAGACGAAAGTGGGGAGTGCTGGCGAAATATCAGCAAAAACCCATGAAAACTTGAACAAGCGCTCACTGCACGGCTTTCCAACCTCTGCGGAAAGAGAGATTTGGTGTTGTATGTTTAGAGACTGAACAAGGATAAAAATGAAGCTCGCCTGCTCCATCGCTCTCAAATTAATCCACGTTCAGAATCCTGCCATGAGCACAGCTTACAAAAACAAAAGTCAACCATGTAGATATTTCCATTTATGCCCTTCGCTCCACACAAATACCGTTTTCCCATTTCTCTCTCCCTCTCTATTTCTAAGAGAGCGTATCTAGGTCAGGTTCCTACTCAAAGGCTTTTCTAAACCCCAGGCTCCCCCCTTTGCTGTAGAGAGCACAGAGAGCTGATCTACATAGGACAGGCCACCAATAATAACCAAACTTCACAATAATCATGAAAAGAATGACTAAATTGACAAAAAAATTGTGGCCCTTAACAGTACTTTGGTAAACATTTGGTAAACACTTTTTATTATGGATTGATGGAATTTCTGCTCTTAGAAGGCAAACTTTTGCCTTTATTATTTTATTACACTGAATTGACTGACAAAAAAGTGCACAACCTACATAGGAAGCCAATTTTTGTTTTTAATGCTGTCAAAATTAGCGCATTTAACGCATGCAATACATTTTTTAGTTTAACGCGTTAAAAATATTTAACACAATTAACACAGCATCTGTCTTTTTTATCATGCTTTGGCTAGCGTTATGTTATATGACCACTTTCTTATTCATGCAAATGCTTTAAAACCATTCCAGCGTGACAAGACAAAAGAGAACTGCTGTCTGTGAATGTCCTCGGTGCGTCTCAATCAGCTCCCTAGTTTTCTAGGTTGTGAATTAGTATATTGTGTATATGACGTGGTCGATTGAGACGAACCCCTTGTCTGAAAGACACACACCAGAATGGAGTTCTCTTCGCGCTTAAACTAACAATAACACACAGAATTATGCGAAAATGCCTATTTTGTCGAGTATTCTCACAAGAGCAGTCTTAAATTAGTTAAATAACGTCTTAAATTAACTTTTAGATTTGTGGAGACAATTAGATGCACGTGACAGATCCGCGTCATGTTCGGCAGCGGTAGATCTTAAAGGAACAGCAGCGACTAATGCTGTCTTTAATGTTGATGAGTTAAGGAGTTATTCTATATTTAATTTATTATTTATGCAGAGCAGACAGTTTTATAGCTTCAAATTTAACTTCAACTATTCAATTTCTGTATATTTACTACCTGTTAGACAGGTAGGAAGGCCACAGGTAAATGACATTTATTATGATGGGTTTATGTGAAGAATGTTTTAAAGTTCACTTGAAGTTGATATAGCTTTTAATTATACTATAATGTTGAATGTCTATCATTAATGTTTAAAAAAAAATCTATTTCAGAGACATCAGTAGCAGTTTTAATATCAGTGATACTAGCCTAATGCCATTACAATATTAATGACATTAATGCCATTACTAGCCGTCTGCCATTACAACAAATATTTCAAATATACTGTTTTTAAGTTGTTTCTACATTCATTTGGAGAGTAACTGTGAAATTATTACAATATAAAATATTAAAAACTCAGATGTTTTTAATCGCGATTAATCATGATTACAGAAAAACTGTAATTAGATCATTTTTTTCGATTGACAGCACTAGTTTTATTATTTTATGTTTTTTAAATTTTGAGACACGAGTACAGATTTCCAGAGATATATAATTTTATGCAGATACTGCGGTAGTGAATTCCTTTCCTTTTTTTATTTCGTTAAGTATTGAGCGCACCGGCAGTCTCTAAAGAAGACGTGAGGTCAGCAGTGACGTACCCTCATGGACGTCTCTCCTCCGTGGGGCTGCTGCAGTCTGAAGACCTGTGCCACCATGTGATCGGTGATCTGATGCAGCAGGATGCGACGAGACGCCAGACCCACCATCACGTAACGACCCATCGGAGACAAACTGACAGAGATGGCATTTGGACCTGTGACAAACACAGTGCAGTTATTCACAGCTGTAACATGGCAAACAGAGAAAAACTAATACAGAAAGATCGACTTAAAACTGCAGCTTAAGCCAAACCATTGTAAAATTAGCACAATTATGTAAAGTTCTTTTGTTAAAGCAACAATATAATAAACCAATAAAACACTGAGTAAGCTGCCTAAGCAGTATTTAAACTATAATAATTACTAAGTACATTTAAAAAAAATCTAATCATAGCAGTAACCCTGATGTGAAAACTAAACTAAAATGATGAAAATCCAGGAAATGCATTTTGAACACTATTAATATTATTTAATTGCTGTAAATGTGATAACCAGTGCATTCAAACCAATCTATTAAAGCATGAAATTAGAAAAGTTCACACCTAGACCTGCTCAGACTGTAATTAAAGCTGATATAATTTTTCATCTTAAAGCCTAATTGAATTTTGTAGCCATTTTAACTTTAGAAATCAGTCTTGCTTGGCATGTGGCTGAGCTAGAGAGCCAAAGAGTGCTAGCGATGTGATCAGTAAATGAAAATGAGTGGTTTAGTATTGAGGATTCCTGGTTGATTGCTTTCATTAATCCACTGTTACTGGATAGGATAAATGATAGTTCCTTGAGGCCTGTATAGCCGATGGCGGTGATCAACCCGCAGAGAGAGAGAACAGAGTTTCAAATCACTTTAATCTAAAACAAGCAGAATACTTCCTCATCATTGGTTTCCATTAGCAGCCTGGTCCCAGCCCTGCTTTAATTTGGCATTTAAATGGGGACTATCTAATTAAAGCTGCCTCTAAAAGAGCTCCATCACTGCTGTCTATTCAGCCAATTAGGGGGAAAGTGAGAGCACAATACAAACAGCCATGTCCCTTTGCATTTGATTTAATTAAGCACAAGTTTAAAATTATTTTAGCTCTGACGACTCAATCAGTGTATTAAACCCTCAACAGTAGAGGGAGGCGAGTCATGTTTTCACAAACCAACAGCCCTTGTGTGGTCAAGCAGTTTATGTCCCAGGGTCACTCACCAAATCTCTTGGAGTAGAGCATCTCTCCCAGGTTGTGCGGGGCGAGGGAGTACACAGCCAAAATGCCCTCATCAGGGAAACCCCTCTGACTGCTGGGAATGAATACAGCCAGCAGCTGCCCATCCGCTGAGATATCACAGCTCGCGTCATTGTAGATCTTACAGTTGGGCACCAACACGTTAACAGAAGCTGAAAAGAAATCATACATAAGATTTCAAATTAGGTGTGCATTGATATGAAAACTGTGTTTGGTAACGATAACCAATAATAATTTCCATATTTGATGACACCTTATATTGTTGAATATTAGATATTAATCTAAAAAACTGAATACAATAAGTCTAGATCTCTACAAGCTTCAGATGACAGTGGAAGTGAAAAACTGAAGACATTCTCCCCCACATTCTCTAATATTTGTATAGTCTAATAAAGTTGCATGGCCTAGTCACTGCATAAGAATATTTTAATATTCAATTCAATATATTTAGCAGACTGAATAAGTTCAAGTCTTATATCACTTAAATCTGTGCAAACTGAATGCCAGTCATACAAAGTCACATTTAATATTTTATCAAGCTTACTGTCAATTTAAAGCATATTCTCATCCAACAAATAGTCTGCAAATAGAATTTCCATCTAACATAAATCAATATTTACATAATCTATTATCGCTCTCCCACGTGTCCCGCGTATCACTTCTGCTAACCTGCAAAACAGCAATAACCGGATGGTCACCCGATTGTATTTGCGTTTAAGAATAGATAGGCCAACTAGAAATAATGTGCAATCCCATCATCATTTAAATACTAATACAATAATATATATATATATATATATATATATATATATATATATATATATATATATATATATATATATATATATATATATATATATATATATATATATATATATATATATATATATATATATAAAAAACACTTTTACTCTAATACCAATATAAAATTGCCTAAGTACCATGCATCCTTAGTTAAAAAAATCTCACACTACTTCATTTAGGTCATACCTCAAAGCAGTGTTATAAGTAGTCATTGAAACTTGAAATTTATCATATTTTGAAAAGCTAAAATTGTATTTGCTGTATTTAAACTAAACATTAAGCTCTACTTTTTAGGGCAAGGATGTTAAACTAGCATACTCATAAAAATTTGCCAAAAACTGATTGCAGAGTCAGCCTCTGCATCTGCCAGATTTCTATTTCACATCCAGATCTCTATTTGCACACAAGCAGTACTCTGTGTAATAATTTGTTTGCGAAATTAGCAGAAACTGTAGAATTGCCGTGAGTTGAGTCGTAATAAAAGTGATTTAGCGACTTACAGACAGCTGCATCTGTTCAGCCCACACTAATGAATAAGAGAGCTCTCTCTCACACACACACACACACACACACACACACACACACACACACACACACACACACACACACACACACACACACACACACACACACACACACACACACACACACACACACACACACACCCCTAGTACTACCATTCTGCCAAACAGGAGGCATAGTGAAAATGTTTCTGCTCTGGGAACCACATGTCAACTCCAAAATTCATTTTGATTCCTGTTTTCATTTTCTGTTACACACATAGCATAATCCTTTACTGTTTCCATGGCAATTTGCATCCCGATGAAGCCATCTATCGACACAGAGAATGGTAGTAATATTTGTAACACAAACACTGTGTAAACACAGGGATATGTGAGTGAGCTTAGACAGTTGATTCAAAATATTTTTTTTAGATGAAGCAATATATTTAAAGCATTAACGCAACAATAATGCGTTGCTCTGGTCTCATGCATCAACGTGTGTCATTGTGCAGAGGTCTCTGAATAAAGCATCAGGTGCTTGTGTGTGGGAGGTGTAATTAGGGCTATTTGTGTTTTAGAATGTGAGTGTGTGATTGAAGTGTTTGTCATTTTGCTGGAGAGTGAGTGTGTGTGTGAGGATGAGGCTGGAAAACATGTAAGGGCACAAGATAAACAAGAGCAGGTGAGTTTTGGCAGGTGACTGAAAGTCATTATGCACATTTAGAAAGATGGATTTGTTATAATCACCCACTGTGTGTGTATCTGTGTGCATGTGTTCACTGAGTAAGGTCAAGAGAGTCTGAGAGGACAGGAGGGAAGATTTAAGCACGAGTGTGTTAATTAAACAGGGCAGTAATTTAGTGCAGTGATGAGGCTGCTGCTGGGCAGGACCTGCATTTCACTTCCTGACACACACACACACACACACACACACACACACACACACACACACACACACACACACACACACACACACACACACACACACACACACACACACACACACACACACACACGTCCATCCACCCACCCACTGTCACTTAAGCCCACTCATTCACTGCAGGCCAACAGGAGCAGAGAGAGAGAGGAAGAGGGAAATCAGTTCATGATTAAAAAAAGAGAAATAAATATCATGAAAAGTGACCATCTGCACTAAATGTGGTATCTGCATTCCATGTTTATGTAATAATATACACATATTACATAATATATCATTTTTAATAATAAAAATTATTTTAAAATATCAAAAATAAAATAAAATAAAAAAATAAAATAAAATAAAATAAAAATAAATAAAAATAAAAAAATCACCAGAATTTGTGTAAGTTCCTTTCTGAGTCTATTACCTACATTATTCTTTATAAATTATTTTTCAAGTATATTTTTAGTATAATTTTTTTTTCTCTGCTAAATTAAAAATGACATTTTTGGTTTGTTACATACAGCAGAAAAAATTACACTCTTGCCCTTAAAGGCTTCAATAAATATGCTTGAATAAAGAGCTAAATAGTTTTATTTCCATTCAAGATTAAAGCACATAAAGCACATATCAAGTATAATCTCACCGGCCTCGCTATGGTGAAGGCGAAATGAAATTAAAACTCTTGTCTTACACCAGCAGAGGGTCAGAAGGGCAGGTTGTGTAACGGTGAGAGTCGGCCCACACTGCTGAAGATGGATAAGTGGCTCACGGCTTCAGCAGACAGAGCTCCCTACTGGACCTGAGTAATGGATTTGCCGGGGGAAAGTGACAGCTATTCCAGTGACACTCTGAGGGAAGCCCAGACCATTTCCATACTAGATAAAGTGCGTTTAATCATCTATTTTTGTGGATGCAAGTGTGCACGAATGTTCTTTAGGGTTTAGATTGGGTTTGTGACTGACACTGAATGATAAACGGAGCGCTCAGGACTCCAGCTGCTGTGGACAGAGAGCATCTGGACAACTGAAATAAATCAGGCTTTTACAGGCATATTTATACTGGATCCATTCCATCGGCCCAGCCAATGGACCCAGACTGGTTCAGTCCTGAATTACTCACTCCCATTACATTCTCTGCCATATGCAAAGCCACTCTGTCTGAAACTACAGTACAAAGTCATCAAGCAGTTAACAGACAGAAGATAGTAGTGACAGGGATTTCCTGAGCATAACTTATGTCAGTTCAAGTGTCTATTAAAGGGTTAGTTCACCCAAAAATGAAAATTATCCCATAATTTACTCGCCCTCAAGCCATCCTAGACGTACATGACATTCTTCTTTCAGACGAACACAATCGGAGTTATATTAAAAAATGTCCTGGTTAATCCAAGCATTATAATGGCAGTAAATGGTAGCCCAAAATTTGAAGCCATCCATTATAAAAGTACTCCACACATTGAATGGCTTGAGGGTGAGTAAATTTTTGCATGAACTATCCCTTTAATATCACAGAACCTGAACATTAGAAAAAGGATAGATACAGACAAATAGAGATAAATACAGAATAAATACAAATAAATAAGAAAGTCGACATGGTGATTTTATGTTTGAGGTTCATCCCAAGTGTGCAGAAGTTGCTCAAATCTTTTGATGAAAGCTGGTATTAAGAAATTAGATAAATCACACTATAAATCCATTCCAAAAAACATCTGGCAGTTAAGCCAGGTACACCAATTCATTTGTCTTCTAGAAGATGCTTTTACTCAAGGTGACTTCCAGTACATTTGTTATAGGGATAATTCCCCTTCAGTAACAGTCTTGAGTGCCTGGTGATAGTTCATGGATCATTGATTTGAACCTACAACATTTTGGTTACTAGCCTAGATCACTAACCAGTGCAGTCGCCAGAACATATAGAACGATTTTACACACTGGTCTGAACAAATCAAATGCAAAAATGTAACCAAATTTTTGTGCTGAACATTTGTGTTGGTGTGAACAGTACTTAAGACAAATTATATGCATGATTTTCCAAATTATGCATTATTCAGGCTTGTACTACACAGCAATCACATCCACTCAGTGGTTCATCTCAACTGACCAACCTGCATTCCCCATTCTCAGTTGTTTTTCTCTAGGGCACCACTAGATTTTCGATATATTGGCTACCACAGATGAGACAGTAAAGGTTGTGCTCTTTTTTTCATTAAATGTAGACGTGCTATTGCAGCAATAATTTAATGCAGCAGCTGCTGCAAGTGTTTCACACTACAGACTCCATATAATATAGATGCAATCCATTTCATTTCCTTAGCAGCCGTGGGCATACTAAACAGGTTGAGGTATTTTACATAAGATCCTCTTCATCATTTATCAGAAAAATGAATATTCATAGACTTGTGTTGCATTTTTGCATCAATTGGTCTGGTATGTGTGTACAGAATCTTTATTATCTCAGAACTGGAGCTCTACAAGCATTAAAAAAAGTCCAGCTTAGAATTTACAGTAACATAAAACACACCTTAACACTACAATCAGCCCTGCAGTGACAGTCTAAATTTCATTTGGGATTTTATTTTCCAAGTGTCACAAAAATCCTCTCGCTGCATGAAAACCCAGTTAGCATTTACAAGAACTGCATGAGAGCAAATTAGCACACACATAAAAAGAAAATTAAAATAAAGGGGGAAGGAAGGGGGTAGGCTTGCTGTGGTAGTGAGTTTTACATGGTGTTCAGCCGTACACCGTGTTTGGCCACCATGGCACTGGCCTCACTTTTATATATAAATAAAAACCATTTAGTTCAATTAGACAACAGACGCTACAATTATGAACTGAAAGCTACTGCCCTGCTCCATAAAACACAAGCTGTAGAGCAGCAGGAATCAGATTTCGCTTAGAGAGTAAGGAGAGATGACTGACAAGATCTCACCGTGACATTCCTATATTATATATATATATATATATATATATATATATATATATATATATATATATATATATATATATATATATATATATATATATATATATATATATGACTTGCTACATCTGCTTTGCTCTAACGAGGAAGGATTTATGTTGAAAAAGAACTAGAGTGAAGCATTTAATTTGATTTGACTCACAGCTCTCCTAATTAAAATAAAACTAGTGTGTGCTACTATCCCAGCAAAATTCCACATAGCCCTTAGCAATCGAGTGATTTCAGTTAAGGCAACTCAGAAACATCTTTGATTTCAGGAACTGCAACAACATAGGGCTTGGAAACGTGTCTTTGATCCTCTGTTTTGGTTTTTATATAGAACAAAAAGTACACTGGGCTGAAGATTTCATCTTAAAGAGTACATAACACACAGTTTCTGCCAGTCTCATGATAATCTTGAGTACCTATAGAGTAGTATTGCATCCTTCATACCGATTTTATACCGTTCCTTTCCGAAAACAGCCAAGCTCGTTTACTTTATATGCACTTACGCGCAGATTGCCAACAAAACAGACATTTGATGCAGTTTTACTCATCGCCTGCGGTTTCGACTCATGACCGGGAACAAACAAACACACTTGCAGAACTCCATTGCTGTTCCGGAAAAACACAACCCTCACAACCAAAAACACACTTCTTTAGTGACATTGTTGATTTCGTGGTCTAAAAACAAAATGACAGCACTGTCGACGGTTGCCGTAACGGAACGAAGCTCGTTGAAGGGCGCGCTCTCGCTCTTCCTAATGTGTGCACGTGCTCATACAAGGAATTCTTTCCAAAAGAAAAAAAACTTTGCGAAACTTATTCGAATCCTGAAGGAGTGTATTTTTTTTTTTTTTTTTTGCCTCTCTTTTAACTATTTTTTTTTTTTTTTAACTCTTTAACAGTGTAAATAATTCCGAATGCAACAAACTAGGAGGCAGGAGAATAGCTGCTGGAGGAAAAGAGTGAGGCATCGTAACAGTGTTTGCTTTCTGCTGAAGCCACCAACAAATTCTGAGACTATTCCGTTCCTAATTATGCATTAATGAGCTGCGTGGTGTTAAAATGATAAATCAGTTGTGATGGCTTATATTTAGTCAGAGTAACAATTATACTGATTTATGATCCCCAGCGGACTCCTGACATTATTGACTTTGGAAGGATGAAATACAGTAAATGGTTTCTCAATATGAGCTCCCAGAGCTCCCTTTATGAGCTGGATTTGTCCAGTGTCTCTGCTGGTAAATAAAAATCTGTGATAATCTAGCTAGTTAATATTTATAAACACACAGATATGCACAGCTTTAGTCTTGACCTGACCTCATGAAATTAAAGCATGTTTCTTGCTGTTCTGGATTAATCACAATAACATTATATTTGCCATTGTTTTCACCACCACCACAACACAACTGCATCTTTGAACTAAAATACAACAATCATACAGTAAACAATACCAACAATACCAGTAAACCTCAAAAGGCAGACTGCACCAAGATGAAGGTGTAAGACCCGCCCAATCGTCCCAACGACGACTTCTGATAAGCAGGCAAAGGTTTCTGCACGTTTTGTCTTTTCAGCGAGGCAAATTAATTTAATTCCAATTTACTTTTATCGGACTCCATTTTATCATGACCTTGAATTTAGGTTAGAATGCCGATTGGTTATTTGGTCATTTGAGTGCATACACATATTAACCAGAGCGAGAGCGCGCCCATCAACGAGCTTCGTTCGGTTATGGTAACCGTCGACAGTGCTGTCGTATTTTGATATCAAATGCTGATCGGTCTGCGCAGTGCCGATGCATCTTGAACAAGCCTGGTGTGTCTGTGTTTCCCGCTGCCTCGCTAGCGTTGCTGAGAAAGATGAGACGTATACAGTGACGTAAGACCTGGCTCTGTGGTGGCTCTCTAGCCAGTGGAAAGACAAACCAGTTCTTAGAAGGCTTGTCAGTTGAACCAAATCAGAACTGGCACTAGCACTGGCTCTGAACTAGCACCCGGTTCATTCTGGTGGAAAAGGGGTATCTTCGAGCATCCCCTAAACTTGGAACAGATTTGAGCTTAAATGAGCTATTAGACCGAGAGATTGTATAATATTATACTGGCAATTAGTGGAGTTTACTTTGGAGTTGTGTGTACTTTTATATCAAACCTGCAGATATATACTCACCTAAAGGGTTATTAGGAACACCTGTTCAATTTCTCATAAAATGCAATTATCTAAATCAACCAATCACATGGCAGTTGCTTCAATGCATTTAGGGGTGTGGTCCTGGTAAAGACAATCTCCTGAACTCCAACCTGAATGTCAGAATGGGAAAGAAAGGTGATTTAAGCAATTTTGAGCGTGGCATTGTTGTTGGTGCCAGACGGGCCGGTCTGAGTACTTCACAATCTGCTCAGTTACTGGGATTTTCACGCACAACCATTTCTAGGGTTTACAAAGAATGGTGTGAAAAGGGAAAAACATCCAGTATGTGGCAGTCCTGTGGGCGAAAATGCCTTGTTGATGCTAGAGGTCAGAGGAGAATGGGCCGACTGATTCAAGCTGATAGAAGAGCACCTTTGACTGAAATAACCACTCGCTACAACCGAGGTATGCAGCAAAGCATTTGTGAAGCCACAACACGCAAAACCTTGAGGCGGATGGGCTACAACAGCAGAAGACCCCACCAGGTACCACTCATCTCCACTACAAATAGGAAAAAGAGGCTACAATTTGCACGAGCTCACTAAAATTGGACAGTTGAAGACTGGAAAAATGTTGCCTGGTCTGATGAGTCTCGATTTCTGTTGAGACACTAATGTCTCAACAGAATGGTAGAGTCAGAATTTGGCGTAAACAGAATGAGAACATGGATCCATCATGCCTTGTTACCACTGTGCAGGCTGGTGATGGTGGTGTAATGGTGTGGGGGATGTTTTCTTGGCACACTTTAGGCCCCTTAGTGCCAATTGGGCATCGTCTAAATACCACGGCCTACCTGAGCATTGTTTCTGACCATGTCCATCCCTTTATGACCACCATGTACCCATTCTCTGATGGCTACTTCCAGCAGGATAATGCACCATGTCACAAAGCTCGAATCATTTCAAATTGGTTTCTTGAACATGGCAATGAGTTCACTGTACTAAAATGGCCCCCACAGTCACCAGATCTCAACCCAATAGAGCATATTTGGGATGTGATGGAACGGGAGCTTTGTGCCCTGCATGTGCATCCCACAAATCTCTATCAACTGCAAGATGCTATCCTATCAATATGGGCCATCATTTCTAAAGAATGCTTTCAGCACCTTGTTGAATCAATGCCATGTAGAATTAAGGCAGTTCTGAAGGCGAAAGGGGGTCAAACACAGTATTAGAGTATTAGTATGGTGTTCCTAATAATCCTTTAGGTGAGTGTACATGTCCATTGGCACTTTGCATCGCGAGAACTTCTGTGCAGCCAGTCATGCTCTCTCTAATAAATAATGGCTAATTTTGATGTAGAGCACTTCCATGGTCTTAACTTGAGATGCTCTGTTAATTTCAGCTTCTTGAAGCCATACTTTCCATGAAGTAGATGCATCAGAGAGCATGGAAACATTTCAGCTCATTAATATTTCTGCTCTTTGGCTGAGCTGGCCAGAAAGGCTTTTGAGGAAAGGGTAGTTAATAAGGAGAATTCAAGCTCAAGTTAGATAATGAGCTTGCTCAGCTGAAGGCCCACCATGCTCAGATGTTTTTGCCAGAGATCAGATTATATTACCCCAATAGATTTCTCCACCCTTGTAGTCTCAAATGAGTCTAACGGTGGCTTTGTAAAATTGCAGAAGTTTGTTTTGTTCCAGAGTCTCTAGGCTTCTCTTGGGGAAACTGCTGTCTTCTCAGCAGAAAGTGGAGGCTACTAAGTAGGCTGACTGCTCAGAGGATCTGTGAATGTGCAGGCCAGTGATTCACCTGTCGTGCCTCCTGCTGCTGAAGAATGTCATTATCACCCTTTGGAGGTGCCTATACCTGCACTGTCAGGTGATAGGGTGCAGAACATTAATTGTGTGGTTGTTGAGGAAAGCAAGCAGGCAGAACTCGGGTGGACACATATGTGACAAATCCCTCTTACTGGTTGTTCTCTGACAGGATGAGCCTAGTAAAAGACGTGCTGGAATACATGGAATGGATCAGTGTGTGTTAAGATGACCCTTTTAAATATGTTTGTTGTTTCTAAAAGTCCTCTATTCTCAATTTCTTACAACATGGATGGCAAGGTTATGAAGTCCAACGCATCAATTTGGATCAGAAGATATTTTCTCCCCAACAATTTGTCTGGAGCACACCATGTTATGAACTTGGTGAAATTGAAGCATTGTTCAGAGTCAATACAGTCACTTGAGGTCTTCATATTTATTACTGTGGCAGTTGTTTGCGTGTTTTCCTCAGAGTCAGGGGTATTATAGTAGGGGCTTGTGAAAGAATTCATGATAACGACATATCATGGTATCTATAGAAATCTTGAAAGAAAATCAGTCAGATGTGGCTTACCACAGAATGTAGCAAAAATGTTATAGCACTCGGAAAAATATAAAACATTTCATACAGAGTTTCATACAGTACATTAGAGCTGAGTATGAAAGTAAGGGAAAATACTGCTTTTGCTATTTTGTATTATTTTAATAAACTGCGCATATAACAAGTTACACAATGAAATAGGGTGCTGGGGGGGATTAAAAAAAGCTAAGGAAGAAGGACAAAACTAAGAGTTAGAAAACACTTCTATCAAAGAAATTACAAAATTAGTGGAAGGATGTTAGGATAGTATGTCAGGCACATGATTAGGAACAGCTGATATGTAGAGGCGGAGCCAAGATGATGTCACTCACCAGTGACCAGAGGCGGACAGTAGAGAGTAATTTTATTTTTCAAGTATATGTACTTTATCAGTGTTCTTCTTTGGAAAACTTTTACTTCACAACATTCCAAAACATAATATTATACTTTTTACTGCAATACATTTCATATTGAATATCACTTAATACTTAATTACATTAAATATGTAATACTGTATACTTTTAATATACAGTAAAAGTAATTCAAAGTTTTACTTGAGTACAAGTAAGAAAGTACTAAATTTTTATGTAATTAATTATTAAAGGTAAGAAAATAACAACTTTTATTTATGAAATGTAGTGCAGTAAAAAGTATGACATTATAAAATATGCTTTGGAATGTAGTGAAGTAAAAGTTTTCCAAAGAAAAATACTGCTAAGTATATACTTGAAAAATGTACTTGAGTAGAAAGTAAAAATACTCCACTACTGTCCACCTCTGCCTGTGACTAGGGCTGGGCGGTATATCGAGTTTGTATAATATATCGATATATTTTTTAGAAACTATATGGATTCAGACAATACCGTTTATATATCGATATACAGTAGATTGATACTGAACGCATCTGAAAAATAGTGGAGTACACAGAATGAGCTGATGGGAAAGGGAAAGTGCATGATACAATTTGTCCTAAACATGACACATGCCTTATATTAAGGGCTTCAAAATAACTGGTAAGATATAGTTAACATGTATAGTTTAAAGCAGCTTGCCCTGTCAGATGCTCTGAGAGATGGGCTACTTGTGCTGACAGACATAAATATTTGCAGTGTTTAATGGGTTTGAAATGTGCTGCTTTCCTCAGTGCATAACTTACATTTCACAGGTATATTCTCCATCTATAAATGTAAGAAAGTCATGCAAATATGTCCATTTTGCTGTCAGGAGAGGACGAGCCTTCTGCAAGTGATTCTCCGCTAAAATTCAGGATTCCGTGAATGAGCGGAGCCACATGCATGTGCGCCAAACAGACGGAGCGCAATAGAAAAGGAATGTAATCATTCTGACTAAAGTATACATATTTCTAAAATATTTGTTGTTGGTCAATAAATGTGCCATATGTGGAATTTTAAACCTACATGTACTACAAGTATATTTTTATGAAAGTGACCATTATAATGGGGTAATCAAATATAAGCTAATATGCTTTTGTTTTTATTTTCATTTTTAGTTTAGTGAATTTCAAAACAAAATTATTAATTTTTGTTTTTAGATTGTAAACCCCCTTTTTGCACATAATATATTGCATAGCCTACATTACATTCACTGTATTTGTTTATAGCCTTCAATATTATCAACATTGTTTTTAGGACATCATTGGGCAGGATGTGAAATAAAATTATTATTAAAATAAATACAGATTTTTTTTTTTTTTTATCCAAATAGAAAAACATAGAAAATACCGGGATATATACCGTGTATCGCCATTCAACCAAAAAATACAGAGATATGATATCGCCCAGCCCTACCTGTGACCTGGGTTTGAAATTAACACCCACCAACCAGCCAAATGCAGGTAAAAAAAAATCAACTGTTGTGGGTAACGCTGTCAAATCATTAACCAATTTTGGCGTCTTATTATATTATGTTATTATGCGTCTTACATGTTTACTCACTTTGCTGGGGAAGTTCGTTCTGCACAGATTTAGCGCAAATACTCAACTCGTGAGTCATCATGCAGCGTATTGCGCAGAATTTACACATATCTGGCTTACTTGAACGCACGGCACTGAACAACAAATAACGGCGCCCTGAGTGAGGTGAGAAGATATTTTGTACTGCGTGTTTGATGTTCTTTGCACTGTATTGACATGTCCACCTAAAATACATTTTTGGTGATGAGGATGAAAGAGGAACGGAATAGATGGCTGGATTACAGGATTTTGTTTGAATAAGAAATACATTTTTTTTTTTTTATTAAATTTGAATTTCATACATTAATTTCTTATTTAAACAAAGTCCCATAATCCAGCCATCTCTTCCGTTCCTTTCATCCTCATCACCAAAAATGTAAAAACAATTTTTTTTAAATATGCCTTTATAAACTGTGTAGTTAATCTGGTTTATTTCGCTCTCTTTTTTTTTTTTTTTTTGGCTAGTAGAAGTTCTGAATGGCCGGTAACTTAAAAAAGTTAAAAAGTACATTTCAAACCATGCCTGTGACTAATAAGAAGTGTGCAGCACACTACTGCTGAATCCCAATTCAGAGGCTGCATCCTTCAAAGGCTGCATTCTTTTTTTCCGTGAAATGAAGGATACAACAGATGGATCATTCATGGCCTTGCCTACCCCAGAATTCATTGTGCACCAGTAACGACAGGATTACTTTTTTTTTTGAGAAACTGACAAATTACACTTTTAAGCGCAAGTATTGGGTTTCAACTTCAAATATCTAATGATACAAATTTAAAAATAAAACCTTTAAAGCAGTTCAAATGTTGATATCTTACTAAGATGCAATTATATATAGTTTATACTCTTTATTATATACAGAAATGGATCATGGTGAACATATTTAGACAGTTTGTCAACCCTGTTTTGTTTTCAGACAGTTTATTATAAATTTCAAAAAAGTCCAGCACAAACGTTACTGTCCCTCATCAACAGCAGCTGTCACAGTTGCTAGGCGACAAGAACAATCCTCCATAGGCTAGACTGTCCTATTTAACAACGCTCGTCCTGACCTTCATGGCCTTTCGATGGATGTAGCCTCTGAATTGGGACGCAGCTTGCTTCAGTCCTAAAATCGTCTTGAAACTCTTGAAATGTCTGTCTTACTGTTCTCCTTACTTGTAATTAACCTCTATAGGGGTTCAAATGTCCTCCACTCCTCCCTCACTCACATCGACAGCAAAAGTGGGAACTACGTAAGGCTGCTATTTATTGACTATAGCTCAGCCTTTAACACCATAGTTCCCATCAAGCTAACCTCCAAACTCCTGGATCTCGGCCTGAATTCTTCTCTCTGCCACTGGATTGAAGACTTCCTCACTGGCAGGCCTCAGGTGGTGAGAGTAGGCCAGTTCACCTCCACCTCCATCACCCTGAGTGTGGGAGCTCCACAGGGCTGTGTCCTGAGCCCCTTGCTCTACTCTCTCTACACTCATGACTGTTTGTCCAAACACAGCTCCACCTCTATCGAAGTTGAAGTTGAAGTTTATTTGTCATTACACATGTACAAGTACAGTATAACGAAATGAAGTTTGGAGCAAGCCTCCGGGCCGCAGCCGATTATTCAGGCGCCGCCCCACGCTCTCCAGAAATACAAGAATGCAATTTAGCAAGCATTACATAGCAAAACAAAACAAAACATAAACATAAACATGACACAGTATACGTGGTCAAGTGGTGGGATTTTTTGTATGGAGTGGGAAAGGAGATAGATAACAGACAGGCAGACGGATGGAGCAGGGGAGGGAATAAGGTCGGGTATGTATGGTGCGAGTGAGTCTGAGATTGTGTTGTGTGAGAATGTTAGCCATAACTTCAGATGTTTTCGAGTTCAGTTCTATGGTTTGTCCTTGAAGGAGATAAGGCAGTGCACAGGGGAGATAGCAGACCAGCTGTCAGGCTGAAATCCCAACCGAGAGATAGGGACCAAGTGAGGTTCGTTGGGCTAGTTGATTAGGTCAGGCAAATACAATTTATTATTTTTAATCCATTTGATGATCTTGGTAATTTGTCGGATCATAATCAATCAATCAGATCTGGTCCTCAGCATTCGCGTCCGGTCTGTGCAGTTTCCCTAGACATTACGTCCAGCCTCATGGCCAGACCGGTTACAGTCCGTAAAAGTACACCGATCTGACCCCCGATAGAGCCCACTCTACCCTGCGTATCCGCAGTCCGGACTGCGTTGTTACGGTTCAGTTCCTCAATTCCTATCACTTTCTGATCTAATTCCTTCAGACGGTCACACACAACCCCGAAGCATTCTTTAATTTCCACAGACAGCGGCTGGGTGAATTTGCTTGCAACTGTCTTACCAATCTTCCGATAGGTCAGGGCAATCCCAAAGCCAAAGAATAGGAACCCCGCCATCAATAATCCAATCATGTATAAATCTTCCGCATCCTCCACGGACAGAGCCTCCAGGCACAGGACTTGCCAGTTGTTCCATGCGTCCCTCACGTACCCTGCGGCAAAGGTCCCGTCCGGGCAGGTGGGTTCTCCCGGGGCACCCTTCCTTAGTGAGAAAATCTTGTCGATCACGCTGATTGACCAGTTAATCAATTCCATTTCAGTATTTTCAGGAGTCCAGCAAAGCAGCAGTCAGAGAGAAAGAGAAGAGACAAAACACAAGACAAAACAAAACAGCGCAAGAGCCAGCGGGGAGCAGAGAGAAAAACACGTCTGCACGGATTGAAGGACAGATGAGGAATATCATCAAATTTGCTGATGATACTGTTGTCCTGGGCCTCATTTCCAACAACGAGACGGCATACTTGGACGAGGTGGCGCAACTAACATCATGGTGCCAGGACAACTGTCTCTCTCTGAATGTTGGCAAGACCAAAGAACTGATTGTGGACTTCAGGAAGAGGCAGCAACGGACACTCCCCCCTCATGATCAGCGGGTCACCAGTAGAGAGAGTGAGCAGCTTCAAGTACCTGGGTGTAAACATCTCCGAAGACCTGACCTGGACTGCTCACATTCAGACACAGGTGAAAAAAGCCAGGCAAAGACTGTACCACCTGCACCAGCTGAGGAAATTCAGGGTTTCACCAGCTATCCTGAAAACTTTCTATTTAGGGGCAATAGAAAGTGTATAAGTCTACACTATTAACTCAGTGCATCACAGCGTGGTATGGGAACAGCACCAGTTATGACTGCAAAGCCCTGCAAAGAGTCGTGCGCTTATCCGAGCGTATCTCAGGGTCAGCTCTCCCGTCTCTGCAGGACGTCTACACCAAACGCTGCAAAGGCAGAGCTACTAAGATCATCAAGGACTCTACTCACCCTGCAAACCCTCATTTCACGCTGCTGCCATCTGGTAAGCGCTTCCGAAGCCTGATGGCCAAAACTGAGAGACTCAGGAGGAGCTTCTTCCCCCAGGCCATCAGACTCCTGAACTCAGTCACTTAACATCACGTGACTTCACTTCAGGATAAACATCGATACACTGACATTGCACTGCACTTTCTGTTCTCGTTATTACTGTGTAACAACCTGTTATAAACCTGTTTGCACATTAAACTTTGTACATTTCTGTTAACCGCATATTTATAAGTTTTACTCACTGCACAGTTTATTTCACTTATTTTATTCCACTTCATTTATTTTTTATTTTTTTCTAAAAATAAAATATATATATATATATATATATATATATATATATATATATATATATATATATATATATATATATATATATATATATATATATATATATATACTTTTTCATTCTATTTCTATTATAATTTCCTCCTTGTGTTTTTAACTGTGAATTTGCACTGTCCATGGAGCGGACCTGTTTCCATTTCACTGCCGGTTGTATATTCTGTATATAACTGTGTATGTGACAAATAAAACTCTTGAATCATATTTGCCATTTTTTTTTACACTACCACCAACATGACTACACCTTCGCCTTTGAACTAAACTCTATCAACACCAGTGCTAATCCAAACCAATCACAAAGGCAACATTCACAATATAAATGTTTGGGATTGACAACCGCATTTACTTAAAGGTGTGACTCTTGAAAAGTCCCGTTCACACAGAAACGTACAGTAGTGCCTCAAATACTATCTGTATTCTCTTACCATTAACCACAGTGACAGTGGCTGAAGTAATATCAAAGATGGAGACGTCCATAAAACTGAATAACTAAAAGGAGGTTTTGTCAGATTTAGCTCACTTCTGGGTACAAATTTGTTTCCCAAAATAACACAAACCAGTCCACATGTTGACTACCACATAATGTTGCAGCATGCAAAAAAAGATGTTAGGTTATGGGCAGGGGTGTGTAACCTCTAGACAGAGCGTTTGCATTATATTACACTGGCCAGGCCTCACGTTTAGATCAAAGACCTGCAGCTACATTATCATCATCACAAGGACACAAGAGAAAATGCTTCTCAGATTCAAATCAACTTATATTACTGCCAACATTTGAGCTAGAGCATCAATCATCTACAGAGCAAATAATTACTTCTCATATGGCCTAAAAATCTGAAACATATTACAATTAATGATTATAGCCTGAAGTCTGACAAGCAATTTTTTTCTACAATTTTTGGATGGAAAAAGTTCTTTATTATTGTATCAAACTGATTTTGTGATATTTAAGCCAGAGCACATAATTAAAGCAAGTACAAGTACATTTTAAGAAGATTAAGTGCTTTTCTAACAATTAAACAAGACTGCATTAAAATAACTATAGAGGAAAGAATCACATTGGCCACCAAAGAAAAAAAAAAGTTCACAAAAGCCCAGTCATACTTAATTAAAAGCTATGGCAAGAGCATGTCTAATGGAAATGTTTCAATATTAAGTGTTTTCTAGAACAATGAGCTTCCACATATTGAGCATGAGCTGTTTAAGAATTACTCCGTGCTATGACTGCTGCACAATATATGAACTTCTAATGGGCTCTAAAATCAATAGCACAGTTTATTTGACATCTAATGCCTTTAACGGATTTCTTGTATTTGTAATTAGACTGGACTGATGTACCAGAGGGAATGTGTACTGTGGGAGGACAGAAGAATGCACTCAGGCCTCTGTAGAGCGGTGGCAGCAGCCTGCTGGGAAGTGAAGAGGGTTTCTGACCAGGGGGTCAGTTTTCTGCTCTGCTGACTTGGTCCAGCTCTACCTCCTGCTATTTACTTTAGTGGTACTGTAGCATATCTGATCCTATGTGCTCTGATATCTAACAACTGTTAGCTTTCTTCTTTAGATTACAAAAGATACAATACTTCTGTGACAATACTAATCTGAGATCTGTGAATGTCGGTTAACATTTAAATCAAAGTCACTCTGCAAGCTGTGGGGATCAGTCTGCTTAAAATGTAAGTCTACTGTAACTCAACTTGGTTATCAATTTTAAATAAAAATATTCTAAAAAATGTCTCATGTTGAAAGCACAAGAACAATTTAAACTACAGTGTACAGTACTGTGCTGTGGTTTTCATGGCCATAAAGGGCTGTTTACAGCAAGAATGAAAACTATAACAATAACTATAATAACTACACATCATGGTGCACACCAATGGACGATAACGATCTGTTTATTACAAGCGTACACTTCACTTAGTCCATCTGTGGTAAAAATCAAGTTTTTAAATGTTGTTTATATGTCTATGTGTTTTTAATATGCTTTAAGACAAACCATGTGCAATTCAACACCATTGCTGAGCATTTTCTCCTTAAAACTGCAGTGAGCCAAAGACAGTCTCAAAAACTCTGTTTGAAAGCGCTGTTGTTTCTGACGTCACAAACTACCTTGTAACCAATCACATCAACGTGTGATCTTCAATGAGAGGTTCTCTGAGCTGGTGCGAGCAAGTGGAAGTGGGGATAATTCACAGCGTATACTAAATGAAGCAAGGGTGTAGAGTAACAATCAAGCAATTTTCGATTAAGGCATGAATAATTTGTTTTTCCATTTTTTCCAAATTTTATTTTAGGGATAAAATGATTACGGGGGGATTTAAACTCTGAAACTTTGAAAATACATAATTGAAGAACACATTAAAGTAGGAAAAAAATCTCCCCCAAAAATCCAACAATATCATTCCACTGTGTCATTATTATTGTAATAGTGGTCTAAATTCATTCTTAGTGTAAACAGGCCAACTTCCTAATTTGGCTAAGAACACTTCCATTGATCACTCCTTGGGACACTCATGACTTTCCCTTTGTATGGAACAGAAAAAATAACAGGAGTAGAGCACAAACAATGAACTCTTAGTTCTGCAAAAAATTTTGTACGGCAAATATTTCTATCCTCTTTTCTTTGGGG
This sequence comes from Paracanthobrama guichenoti, assembly GCA_018749465.1. Lineage (NCBI taxonomy): Eukaryota > Metazoa > Chordata > Actinopteri > Cypriniformes > Gobionidae > Paracanthobrama > Paracanthobrama guichenoti. The sequence goes on along the minus strand of CM031949.1, from coordinate 17,593,516 downwards.
TACTTAATTATTAAAATGATAAGCCACAACAAGCCATATTTTGCAGGATATTGCAAAGCATATATTTAACAAAATATTTATTGTCCATAAAAGCCATCTGAATGAACTTGACCCAACTGACACTGGGATGCACTTCTGCAAGCATGATATGCATTGTGCTGTTCTGTCTCATTTCTATCTTGTATATTACATCATAGTACTATAGACTATAACAACAGTGCTTACTAAAATCATATCAGTTTTTATTGCCTTGTTTTTGGGAGATTTTGGGAGTATTTAAAAATGACTGGGTCTTCAACAGAACTGACAAATAAAACTTTCAATCTACATCCATCAACAGATCCTCAGCAAGTCTGGCACAACTGGGTTAAGAGATAAGTAAAGGTCAAACTGAATTTAAGGATTTACTTTTACTTCCATACCGCAACAAACACAGCATTCAAAACACACATTTTCTAGTGTTTCTAGTATATCTGGCTATGTGTACATGCCCTGAGGGATGCTAACCTTTGTTTTCTGAGATACTGAAGATTCTCACAGGCTGAACAGATGTTAGTGCCTAAGTGCTGCCAGGTGTGAGATCAAGCCCAGATAACAAGAATCACTCTGCAATCTTGTAATCAGCCCTGGGTAATCGCCAAGAGCTTCCAGTAACGCTCATCGTGACAGAGAAAGAGAGAGGCGGGGAAGAAAATAACTCTAATATGTGACCAATTTCCTCTCCTGTCCATGGCATCTGCCCTCCATCAGCTGGCACTCTTGTGCTCAGTGGAGTGCTCACTATTACCTTGCTCTACAGCTACTCTCTATCACGGTGCAGCCTTTCTCCTCACAACGATTTCTTCAAAACTGTGGGGTATTAAGGCATTTTGTGTTTCTGTTCAGGTGGATGGGCACATGGCAAATATTAAATTTCAGAAAGAACATGCCTTTCTGGAAAATCCCACAAAAAACATGCAAACAGGGGGAATACACTTCACAATTCAATCAGAGGAATCAAATTTTTTTATTGATTACTTTGCTGTTTAAATGCAAAATTCAGTCATGACTGAAATCAAGTCTCTTAGACTATAATCTGCCCTGTGACAGAAAATGTAGGTAGTTATATATGGTTTAAAACTGGAATAAAGAATTAAAAAAACTAAAAAAAAAACTTACACGATTCGGAATCATTAAAGAAAGAATTGCGATGTACCAGTGCATGCCCCTTCGACCACTCACCATTACTGATCTCGGGCAAGTCGAATTTGGTGAAGTCCCACCACTGCAGACGATAGGTTGTGTTAGCGATGTTGCTGGCTACTGCAGATTGACCATCGCCGATTACAGCACCTTAAAAACACACACACAAATAAAAAAGTCAGTCACATAATTACTGATGCAGCAATCCTCAATCAGTCAATATTTCCATGTAAATAGGTTAATAATGCATATTCCTAACACTACCATTCAAATGTTTGGTTTCTAAATATATCATGCTTTCTAAAATAGAAAATTGTAATATTTCACAATATTACTGTTTTACTAATAAAATGCAGCATTTTTGAGAATAAGAGACTTCTTTCAAAAACATGAATAAATCTTACAACCCCAAACTTTTGAACGGTAGTGTGTATCTGACAACAACAGCAACAGCAGATAACAAGAACAAGGAAAATGTAACAGCATTCAACTAAAGAGACTGTTGTGTTTTGTTGCGGTTTACATGGCATCTCAGAGTGCAAACCCAAGGCCTGAACACTCAAGCAGAGCACAGTCAAATTAATAACATGGGCCCTAATAATACTGGTCAAACCCACTGTGCATATTCTTGTTAGGTTAGAGATAGCAGATAAAAAAGTAAAAATCAGGCAAAAGATTTATATCACTATTAAATAAATCAACAAATCCTCTTCTACATCTGATCTAGACAATAACATTTAAGCCTTGTTTTGCCTCAGGAATCTCATCTATCTACAATAACTTCTTCCATAAAGAGTCCCTCAATGGTTAAATAAACAATATTACGGAATTGAATACAGGTCTCTGCCTGCAACATAACTCTTCTCTGAGGTAAACAAGAAAATGTCAGGCTGTCTTCAGTGCTCAGCCCTGTCACCATAATTACAGGAGGGAAGAGGGAAAGGCTTTGGCCAAACAGTACACTTAGAGGTCCATTTGCCAGTAGAGGGTCGATCCTGGGCCTGACCAACAGATTAGATTTGCCTGTTATGACCTGAACTCAAGGAGACGTAATGCAGACATAAATATCTATTACGCAGCTTCCCCCAGCATTCTGCTGTCTGCCCATTACGGCCCACAGACACCCAGGTGCAGTGAGCTGGCATTCAGACGGGCTTTCAGGAGCTGCTGTAACAGCCATGGACTAATGAGCTGGAGAGCTTCTCTCACTATAAAAGATCCTTTGGGAAACAGAAGGATATGGACTTTACACTAAACCTAACCTGAATTACAACACATCTAAGAGTGCTATGTAGGATAACACAAAGTTTGCAATGTGTAAATAAAAGCAAATATCATTTACACTACCATTCAAAAGTTTGGTGTCGGTAATAATTTTAAATATTTTTATCTTCTCTCTCATGCTTACAAAATCTGCATTTATTTGATAACTGTAAAAAACAGTAAAACTGTGAAATATTATTACAATTTAAAATAACTGTTTTTCTATATAATACATGCAATTTGTAATTTCTTTATAATGTAATTTATTCCTGTGATGGCAAAGCTGAAGTTTCAGCATTACAGTTTTCAGTGTCACATGATCCATTTCAGAAATCATTTAAAGGGGGGAGGGCTAATGCTATTTCGTGCATTCTGACTTATTTACACTGTTAAAGAGTTGGATGCTCATGGTAAACATGGCCAAAATGTCAAATAAATTAGTTGGACGTATGACAGTATTTCTGTGTCAAATACACTCCTTCCGGATTCAAATAAGTTTCGGAAAGTTTTTTTCGAGTATGGCCATGAATTACGTCAAAATGGGTGGAATTCCTTGTATGGGCACTTCTCCAGGAAGAGTGTGTGTGAGAGCGCGCCCATCAACGAGCTTCGTTCAGGTTACGGGAGCTGTCAGCAGCGCTTTGTTTTTAGACCACAACATCAACAATGTCTCTAAAGAAGTGTGTTTCTGGTTGTGAGGGAAAGATAACCTTGTTCAGCTTCCCAAAAAACCCAGCGTTAAAGAAACATTGGATGCAGTTTGTTTTTCCAGAGCAGCAATGGAGTTCTGCAAGTGTTTGTTTGTTTGTTCCCGGTCATGAGTCAAAACTGCATCAAATGTCTGTGTTTTGTTGGCAATCGGTGCACAAGTAAGGGATAATGTACACCCAGCCAGTTGTTAAATCGCAGAATAAACCCTGACAGAGTGATCAGAACCCCGATGTGAAGCAGAGGACATGAAATATTGTCTTGAGTTGAAATATTTGATTAGCTCTTACGCAAAGCTTCCGCGCAGAAAAACAGTTCCAAACTGCTTTAAGCCTTTATCTATTGCTGAAAAGATTAGGGTTTTTTTTACCATATATGTTGAAATTAATGCTGAAAGGGATAGTTCACCCAAAAATGAAAATTAGCCCATGATTTACTCACCCTCATGTCATCCTAGGTGCATATGACATTCTTCTTTCAGACTAATAAAATCGGAGTTACATTTAAAAAGTCCTGGCTAATCCAAGCTTTATAACTGCAGTAGTTGTAGCTCTGTTTTTGAAGTCCATAAAAAATGTAGCTGTCCGTCAAATAATGTGCTCCACACGGCTCTGGGGGCTTCTGAAGCGAATCGAGGTGTTTGTGTAAGAAAAATATCCATATTTAAAACTTTATAAAGTAGAGTTCCGGCCAATCACTTTCTGTGGAAAAAGTGTTGAAAGTGCCTTCTCGTACTTCAAGATGCTTACGCTACGTCTGACGAGCATACCTGGTAGCGTAAGCCTTTTGAACTGCAGAGGCACTTTCAACACTTTTCCAATAAATTGAATACGGAAGACAATCGGCTGAAACTTTACTTTATAAAGTTTTAAATATGGATATTTTTCTTACACAAACTCATCGATTTGCATCAGAAGGCCTTTATTAACCCCCTGGAGCACGTTATTTGACGGACAGACGCATTTTTTATGGACTTCAAAAACAGAGCTACAATTACTGCTATTATAAAGCTTGGAAGAGCCAGGACTTTTTCTTTATATAACTCCTATTTTATTCTTCTGAAAGACAAATGTCATATACACCTAGGATGACTCAAGGGTGAGTAAATCATGGTCTTATTTTCATTTCTGGGCGAACTCCTTGAAGTCTTCCATTGTAACCCATGGTGGTTATGTGTTTTTCAGTCACAAGATGGTGCCAGACAGTCAGACAGCGGAGTGACACGGAGTGACACGTTAAGCATATAAGTAGTACTGGTCAAGATAACTCGCAGTACCCGGATGAGCGGTGTGTTATTCACTTTGGTGGTTGTTATCTGGGAATAACATACTGCTGGAATGCGCGATTGACCAATCAGAATCAAGTATTCCACAGAGCCGTGTAATAAGTGCATATAAATGTAAACGTACAGTGAATAGAAAGTTATCCAGGAAGGGATAATGCCACGGGTGTGTTGTGTGTTTGTCGTGTGTGTGTGTGTGTGTGTGTGTTTGTCGTGTGTGTGTGTGTGTGTTTGTGTGTGTGTGTGTGTGTGTGTGTGTGTGTGTGTGTGTGTGTGTGTGTGTGTGTGTGTGTGTGTTTGTCGTGTGTGTGTGTGTGTGTGTGTGTGTGTGTGTGTGTTTGTCGTGTGTGTGTGTGTGTGTGTGTGTGTGTGTGTGTGTGTGTGTGTGTGTGTGTGTGTGTGTGTGTGTGTGTGTGTGTGTGTGTGTGTGTGTGTGTCTTTAGTTCCGCCCACTGCACTCCTCAACGAGTTTGGCTATTTTTGGAAAGAATCAGTACAGCTTATCGGTCTATTATAAATCTAATAAAACTAAAGACTTTGAGATATTAAGGATGCAATGCTACTCTATAGGTACATTAGATTGACATGAGATTGGCTGAAACTGCGTGTGTTACCCTGTGTGTGAAAATAAGGAAAGACAGAATGATGGACAGAACTGAGATGAGTGTGTTGAATGAAACTGAATCCTCAAAGTCTTTACAATCAAAAGTGCAGGTCAACAACTGGGCAAATCACAAAAGAAACTGCTCAAAAAAGTCATTAATATGACAGACACATAATCCACATCAGCGTGAAACAAAGTCATCTTCAAAAAACAAAGGAGATAATTAATCATTTTACTGTAACATGGTTTTATTTTACAGACAGTTTAGAGTGGGGTGGAACAGATGAGGAACAGACAGATTTTACAAGAATTAACTACACTTGTGACAATTTTATCCCCCCCAAAAAAAGCAGTAGGATGAGGGCGAGGGATTAAGTATTTATCATCTGTCACAGTGCAGTTATGAGCTAAACCTTTTTCACGGCCATCGTTTTCCTCATAGACACAAAACAAATTGCCCTGAAAATTTTAACTTTTGGGTGTGCCGAGTGCTTAAGAAGAATTTGATATGGTAGACAGAGGCTGTAGAGACAATGGAGGATACATTAATTTAAATTTTCAGTCATTTACACATTTACAGATTAAAAAATAAAAACAAACTGCCAAGAATGGAGAGGTATTTCAAAACACCCAGCTCAAAAGTTCACAGCAACAAGGGAGAGTTCACCCAAAAATATCATCATTTACTCAGCCTAATGTCACTTCAAACCTGTATATGAATTTCTTTCTTTTGTGGAACACAAAATATATTTTGAGAAAAGTATAAAAGAAAGAAAATGTTTGTCCGAATTGGGTGAACCATCCTAACTAACTACTAATAATGATTTGCATATTAACAGTCAATGGGTCTCATTCACTAATAATTACGTGGATTCTTTCGTATTAGTACACACAGGAGAACTTCTCATGAAAAAAGTCTGATTCACAAACATGATCGTACGCACATGAATTTGTTCTTAACCTCGTTCAGATGTCACTGAATGTGTATTCTAAATGAGCAGCCGCATGCACGAGGTTAGACCTTTGCATAAAACACACCCAAACCATCTCCATAAAAGGGCTTTCTACACACGCTTTCCTTACAGCCTTTCGTCACTGTTGTCAAACTTGCACTCTCGCACCAATCCTCGAGCAATGCCAAGTGTGCCATTCTCACCAGTTCTCACAATAAACACCTTTTAAAAAGACCCAGATTACGGACCTCACATTAGCTAGCTGTACACACGCGGATATCTGAGTTATTCAGAGAAACCTCGCAGCTGAAGCTATAACGCAGCTTTTCTTGTATATGATCGAATGTATTTAAGATGAAATTGAATTGTATTATTTCATAATTTTATTAATGGAAAATTGGAATGGAATATACTTCAATGTAATTATAGTCATGTTATGATGAAATATAACTTCTTGACATGATTATAAAGTCATACAGAGGAAGTTCTCTTTGTGTACGTGTGGTTTCAGTTGTTCCTATATTTTTTCGTAAAAAAAGTACAAAATCTTTGGTGAATTGTGATTTGTTCTTAAAATTGTTTGTGCGCACAATTCATCCACAAATTTGTGCGGACATGCTTAGTGAATGAGACCCTATGTGTTCAGTTTTGAGATGTCAAAAATAAGCCAATCTAATATATACACATTTGTTTGTCAACTAATGAAACAATATGGATGCTATAATCATATTCAGTCACTATAACAATTCCATTGGAAGACATATTGTCACTAATTTGATGACGATATGAGTCTATGAAAACAGCTTCAGTTTCGTCTTCAGGAGAGAGAAAATGAACTAACTGAAATTGAGCCAAATAAATAGAGTATATCAGCAAATAGGCATATGCAAACAGTATATTGTGTATAATGTTTTAACAACAATCAATAATTCTCAAAAGGCAATATGGAAGGCTTCAATAAGCCTAATTTATAGAGGACAGCAAAGAGCAAAAGTGAGAGCATGTATTTTCTAGGTGGTTACACGGTCAGGTGTTGTTCAGAAAGGAGAATCCGTCACAAGTGGATGAACATTAGACAAACCAGGAAACACACACCGTTACACACCCTACCTCAACCATCTGAGGTCTTGGGTCTTGGAATAGGTCATCAGAAGCTCAAATTCATGTCACAATCTCTTAATGTAAGGATTATGATCAAATGTTTCTGTGTTAAATTAGGCAAATGCACTGGGAGACAATTTGAAAGTTTGGATGATTAGTTTAACAGGTTTCAGAGTCTTGGCAGGATCAGTGCTTCCCACCCTGCTGGCTGATTAAACTTCTGCTCAAGACCAATTACAATCTCAGCACTCACAGGCACAGGCAGTTAGCACTGAGGAGGTCAAGTCTGCACCTTTTCACACAAAGCAGGAAAGCTGTTACAACCGTTAACTAGTCACCAATCCAGCTGGCATGAGCACTGCAATGTTGTCTGGATACAGTTCAGCAGTCTAGTATGTCATAATGCTGTGTCATCTGGAGAGATTTTGATCGCACGAACAACAGATCTGACAAGCTGCATCCTCTTTTGCTTTACCCAGAGGCTGCCACTCTCAAAGGCGACAGTATCAAAGGGATGAAATGCAAATATCATTTGAAATTGAACTCCATAGATCAGTTAATCAAGCATGTTGTCACTTCAGTCTTGAAAATCATCATTTGTCCCACACCAAAGCTTTTACAGACAACAGTTTTCTCTTTGAGTCTAAATGTATCTATCACATTTGTTTAAGCCGTCTCCATTTGATGATGTGATTTGCCAGAGAGAATATATTAAAGCATAGACTATGTTTGGAAAAGCACACTAGTCAAAAATATTTTAATCAAATGGATTAATGATGCCAAAAATGCTATACACTACAGTTCAAAAGTTCAGAGTAAAATCTTTTAAAGTTCTCTTATAATAACCAAGGCTCTATTTATTTGACCAAAAATACAGTAAATACAGTAATATTTTGCAATACTATCATAATTTGAAATATCTTTATATATTTATTTATTGTGATGGCAAAGCTGAATTCTCAGCATTATTACTCCAGTCTTCAATATCACATGATTCTTCAGAAATCATTCTAATATACTGATTTGATGCTTAAGTAACACTGCTTATTATGCTTATTACTATTATTATAAATAATAATGTTGAAAGAAGTTGTGCTGCTTTACAGGCTTTATAGAAAGTCTGAAATACTACTGTTTAAAAGTTTGTGGTCAGGTCAGTAAGATTTATTTTGGAAAGGAATTACAGAAACACACAACACACTAAACAATAATTTAAGTTATGTGTCCACAATTTTTCATACTGTATTATGATAGAATGCATTACACCACAATAATGCACTACATTTTACACCACATTTTTTTCAATGCGGTCAGTATACAGTATATACCGCATAGTATTCAGTAAGCCGTAAGCTATTATTCCTTCTCAACAGCATCTCAGACTCATATCCTAACTATTTTCTGCTATGTATAATAGTTATGATGGGATTTGTGACTTCTGAGTCTGTTGCCAATGTTAAAGAATAAAGAGCAGCCGAGGGGCATTACTGATGCTGTACCTCTCAAAAACAGGTCACTACCTGGAGCTGCCTATAAAGACAAAGACAAAGACAAGAAACAAGAGAAAATGTGAGGGCGAGAGAAAGAGAGAGACCTGACCTGAACTCTCCATAGACTCAGCTGTGTTTTAAGAGCAGCTCTACTGAGTGTTTTAAGGAACGATTACCCGAGGGAGTCTTTGTATGGCATGTGGTGCGTGTGCTAAATGAGGTCATCATAAGTGACCCAATACAATAACTAAATTTAGGACGACTACCAAGAAAAGTGTGTTACTTCTTGAAAAAATTTATTATATCAGTACTTTTCAAAATTTACTTCACACACCAAAACATAAATTACCAAACTGCCCATGCAGCAGAATTCAGTCATACGCCTCATATATACTCACCAGCCTCTTCAGCAGAAAAGAGAAAGAGAAAGAGAGAGAGAGAGAGAGAGAGAGAGAGAGAGAGAGAGAGAGAGAGAGAGAGAGAGAGAGAGAGAGAGAGAGAGAGCGGCGAGAGAGATGGTGAAAGGACCATTCCATTCCATTAAAGATAATCGGGTCTGTGCTACAGTTTTTCATGCTCTGAAAAGTCCATATAAACAGGGTTTCTCTCTGACAATAAGAGCCTGAGGGATCCGTCAGGCCTGCAGCACTGGGTGGAGCAGGACTGAATGGATCAGAGACGGGCTGAATTAGAGAGGGTCACTGTTCTCCATCACTACCCTTTCATTCATTACATACTCCATCCTAAGGCCCTTCAGCTCTGGCTTTATCATACTTCCGAACTGTAGTTAAACAATATTTAATAAACACACACACACCTACCCTATATTTCTCAACACTGTTGCTTAAATGACCACAGATTACATTTGAACAATGTAAAACTGATTATATTTACTTAAGGCGGGGGATCTCGAGTGGAATCTCGTATTTCCCTGACTTTGAGGACATTATTGTGAATAATTTATCCATGTCGGTTTCATTTTTAAAAAATATTTAAAAACCTCCTAATGTTTACTTAAAGTAACTCAATCTTCCGGTGAAAATGGCAGATGCTACATTTTTTCAGTTTCATTGGAACTTTAAGTACATTAAAACGCTTAGGCATGTGCCCAAGACACTCTGGCACTGATATGTCTGCTACACAAAATAAATACAATACAGCTAAATCTAAATTCATAGAATCATATCATCATTATATATATCGGCATATCACCCAGCCCTGCCCCTAAAATGCTTTTTGTTGATGTATTAAGGCATTATAGACACAACAGTAGAGCTGCACGATTATTCATAGTTAAAAGATCACAATCTCAATTTAAACACCCAAGTCATCTCATTCCTAAATGACAATGATTCGCCTGTGTCTAAAAGATTTAACAAAAATCACACCAGAATATTCACCGCTGCTGAGCCAGAGAGAGAAGTTATCATGTTTAGGTATGAAACAGCTTCACAAATAGTCTTTTCAACCACACAGTTTCATTATTTCTGTAATATTGGGATAAAAACTTTATAGTTCAGATATGATTTCTACAGTAGTGATCAAAACAGTGAAAATCACCTTTTGAAAGTAACTTGGTGCTTCAAATGCATCAGTGTATTCAACGCAGTGGTGGATAATGTACTTGAAAGCCACATTTGAGTAAAAGTATAGATATCTTACCAGAAAATGACTTTGGTAGAAGTTAAAGTCACTGTTTAGAATATTACTTGTGTAAAAGTTTTCAAATATTTAAAGTAAAGTATGTGATTATTTATTATTTGATTGAATCACTCATTCAAGAAATTTGTTCAAAAACGCAGATTCATCCAGCAATGAAAGTCATTGAATCATTCATCCAAACCATTTTTTTTAAACATTCATTCAGAATAATTAAACATTTTAAATAGACAGCAGCAATTAACAATTTGTCAGAACCTCTAGAAAAGTACGTTATTTTGTTTAGTTGTCCATTAGTTGTCTGTTCTTGTGATTGCTGTTTGAAACCGTGAAATCGTGATTCTCAATTTAACCAGAATCGTGCTGCTCTGTCTACACAACAGTATGACTTTCTGTCTGTCTAAAGCTGCTTTAAAACTATGTATTGTGAAAAGCACTATACAAAAACATTTGACTTGACATTCGCACACATGCACATAAATATTCATGAATTATAAAGTGTTAGTTCACCCAAAAATGAAAATTGTCATAATTTACTCGTATTGTTCCAAACAAACAAAAAGTTAATAAAGAGATCGTAAAACTAATCCATATGAATTGAGCGGTTTTGTCCAAATTTTCGGAAGAGACACAATTGCTTTATAAGATGAACAGATTTAATTTAGACTTTTATTCACATTAATTTTCATAATTTAATATAAATCAAATTTTAATACTTTTATATTTCACAATATCTTTTGTGTTTCGAAGATGAACAAAAGTCTTGGAAGGGTTTGGACGACATGAGGGTGAGAGAATTATAACAATTTTCATTTTTGGGTAAAGTAACCCTTTCAAGTAAAGCTCAAAACCTTTTCCCTGTCTTTTTCTGGTTTCAATGAGAAATATAGTTTTAATGTAGTTGGGTAGTTTGATGTTGCACATCCGTTGAGTGACCACTAAAACGATCAAATTCTCAATGAAAACAAATACTTTCTAGCAGAAAGAGCAGGCGAATCAAAAAAGGGCATGTCAACCAAGTAGCCCGTGGGCTAAATACAGCCCTTTGGTTGATCTAAATAACACAGAACTGCCTGATACATGAGAGTGCTCTCTGTACAAAACTGTGGTGAAATCAAAAGCACTCAGTGGTCAACAATTACCAGGCCATATTTGGAGCATATCCTATAGCCACAGTACAGCTACTCCACAAGCACACATATTTACTCAAGTCTTACTCAAGTCTTACTCAAGTCTTACTCAAGTCTTACTCAAGTCTTACTCAAGTCTTACTCAAGTCTTACTCAAGTCTTACTCAAGTCTTACTCAAGTCTTACTCAAGTCTTACTCAAGTCTTACTCAAGTCTTACTCAAGTCTTACTCAAGTCTTACTCAAGTCTTACTCTTGACATTGAAACAAGCTTTTGTAGTTTATTTGTTCATGTTGAGTATAGCACTCAATTAAATTGATAGTGTTTATTTGTCTTGTTTTCTTTATATGCGTGTGTGTGTCTATATGTGTGTGACACACACAAACAGTACATGTATACTTTGCAGTATTAGTATTTAATTTTTTTCATAACATGTTAGACTTGAAATTAAAGCGCTACTGGTGTGTTTAAGTCATGTCAAAAAGATCATATTAACGAGCTGAAAACACCACCACAAAGTTGTGAATACGAGTGGGAAGCATGAGAATTTTTTTAAGCCCAGATGTTTACGAGTTGGGGAATGTCAGTGAGAAATGTGGTGGAATACTATAATACTTATAGGCATTTAGCAGCAGTGACATTGTAAGGCCTTTTTTTTATTTACAACAAAACAAGCTAATTCCCTACACAAAATATAATGCCATCGTAATATAACAATGTAATATGCAACGATAAAGTTTTCAGCGGCTTCATAAATTAATTAAAAACATTAAAAAGCAAAACACACCTGATGCACATTCTTTGTTCTTCATTTTCTGGAAGTAGAGTTTAAAAACCTTGCTGTATTTTTATGTAGTTCATTAAGAGAAGGTACACCACCATCTTGCTCTGACGAAATGCACTTGAACGCATTTGACGTCGTAAACACCACTTCCCAACTCATAAAGACAAACTTCCCAGGAGGACTTGAACGCACCATATAATCTAATAATTACTTTGAAAAATGTTGGCCCTCCTCTAAAATTTCCATTTGGATAATCTGGCTTTCAAAAGAAAGTAATTGAAGAGCCCTGATCTCAGAGTACACAGCAATAGCAGAGAGAGAGAGAGAGAGAGAGAGAGAGAGAGAGAGAGAGAGAGAGAGAGAGAGAGAGAGAGAGAGAGAGAGAGAGAGAGAGAGAGAGAGAGAGAGAGAGAGAGAGAGAGAGAGAGAGAGAGAGAGAGAGAGAGAGAGAGGGAGAGAGAGAGAGAGAGAGAGAGAGAGAGTGTCTGTGTCTGTGTCTGTGTGTGTGTGTGTGTGTGTGTGTGTGTGTGTGTGTGTGTGTGTGTGTGTGTGTGTGTGTGTGTGTGTGTGTGTGTGTGTGTGTGTGTGTGCGTGTGTGTGCGTATGCGCGCATGTTTTTGTGGCGTATCAGGACACAAATGTGTACAATGACTTGGGTATGACATGGGTATTACAAGGAGAGGGTGACTTATGAGGAAGTACAAATGTGTAGTTTCCTGTGATGGGAAGGTTTAGGGGTAGGGGTAGTGTAGGGGGATAGAAAATATGGTTTGTACGGTATAAAAACCATTACACCTATGGAATGTCCCCACAATTCACAAAAACAAACGTGTGTCCGTGTACATGCGCGCCCTGTGCAGTAGGGCTTGTATAAAGTTGTCTAAGAGGAGTTAGAGAAGGAGAATACTTGACGGAGGGGGAATGTGTGCTGGTAATTGCCGTCAGTTTGGATATTTGCCCTGGAGTTCACAATAACAGTCCTCCCCTCTCATCTTAGAACAAGGGCCAATCATATCTCATGAGTAAGCAACTACCCTCTGCAATACAATATAATAGGAGTCCACAAAACTACACCTATTACTGAACTTTAATCCCAAGAGTGATTATTGGATGCTGGGTAAAGTAATTCTCTATTTAAAAACTACAAAATTCAATATGATTAGTTCACCTCCAGTGCACTTAACAATTAGTAAAAATTAGATAAAAGTACTGATTTAACAATAATTCACAGTTAATTTATGCACATAATTCATCTTGCCACTGAAAAATCTCAAATGACCATAATAAATATTCCAACACTGACATGGACATGCACTTTTTAACATCCCAGCTGCAAAAGATATCTCACTAAAAAATACATAATTCTGTCACTATTAACTACATGAACCCCACTGACTTTTACAGTACACAATATCTTGTGTTTCCAGTTTGTTACTATTCATACAGGGGTGCACATAACTGGTGCAAGGTAAAAATAAACTGTGCTGCAGAAAATATGGAAAATATCTTGGCATTTTTGGGGACAGGGATACGTTCCTTACTGGAACAGGATTTTTCTCCATTCTCTGGTAAGACAGCAATCATGATAAGTGTGTTTATTAATTATTAGGGGTGCACTGAATCACAGTAGATCTGTGATCTGTATGGACCAGGTCCCGCAGTTTGGCACGCATGCGACACCTCGAAGCGCACACAGAGAGATAGAGAAGGGGAGAGAGAGGGAGAAAGAAAAGAAAGAGAGAGAGAGAGAGAGAGAGAGAGAGAGAGAGAGAGAGAGAGAGAGAGAGAGAGAGAGAGAGAGAGAGAGAGAGAGAGAGAGAGAATAAGACGTGTCATCTCTCAAACATCATTCTTCCTTATTTTTGTAATTTTTTACAATCTAATAAAACTTCAGAATAATCAGAAAAACTTCAGAAAAATAAAACTTCACCCCTTTCTGAATATAGCTTGATCGAGTATTGATATAAACAGTGTTTATAACGAAGTAAATAATAATAATATATTATGTAGCCTACATGGCCTACAATTTAATAATACATAATAAAGTTTCAAAATGGATGAAGAAAATATAGCGCCTTGAAAATCTCAGTATTTTGTCAATAAAAATGTGTCGTCTGTCAAATGAAGGAAGGCTGTTGGGGTTTGTAATACTGACAAAAAGAAAGGTAAAATACACAACATGTTACGTCTGTATCTGACTAAGTAAAATTCATGGGCAGGATCTGGCTACTTGACAAATATCACCCTTTTGAATATCACAAACATGACATTTGTTAATAAAATAATTGTATAAAAACAATATTAATATGCAAAATAATTTTATCTCAAACAAAAAAATAAAATAATAAAGTCGGTGTACGTTAAAGATTGTTGCTATATGACCGAACATTTGACTGTACCAATCTTTTTTATGGATAGTACAATTTTGCATACAGGACAAATGAGGTGCCCTGTGTCTAAACCCATGGGCTTCGTCATAAATGCAGTTACATGCAGTCCGGTCAAGACAAACTGTCCCACTTCTCCGCGATTTTCTGACTAATATTTCATCATTTAGTAATAGGCCTATTATTCTGAAAAATTTTACAAATATTTGGGACATGAACGATACGATATCATTTGCGATATAAGTGAAATATGTATGGAAACACCTTGAGGGCAGATTTTTTTTAGCGATGCAACAAAACGTATGCGACAATTGGATGGAAACAGGCTGGAGACAGCAAATTGCACAAACTTTTTTTAACATATATTCACTTTGTCGATAACAAAACAGTGGAAAAAGTGGATGGAAAGTTGGCTAATGTCATTAAAGCAGCGTGTTTCTGGTTGTGAGGGAAAGATAACATTGTTCAGCTTCTCAAATAACCCTCTTGACTCTTTAGCTCCGCCCAATGCATGCCTCCACGAGTTCGGCTGTTTTCGGAAGAATTGGTACAGCATATCGGTCTTTTATAAATATGATAAAGATAAACTAAAGACTCTTCGGAGATATGAAGGATGCTATTAATTTCTGTACCTGAATACTACTGTTAGACTTTGCAACTTTGTTATATAGTATCCATCTCTGCTTGTGCAATTTGTGCATTTGTTCTTATTTTATTACTGACTGTTCACTTGTCTTTAATAATGTTTGAACTTTATTAGTTAGGCTGGCTAGTAATTTGTTTCTGTGGTATAGAAGTACTTGAAGTGAGCTTTAAGTAATGTGATGATGACAGCTTGTAGGATAAGTGTGCCAAGCAGCATCTCCAAGTGCTACCTTGAGAACCAGACCAAAAAAGTTATGTGCAACCCTATATAGTACACAAGTGTATATAGATAGATAGATAGATAGATAGATAGATAGATAGATAGATAGATAGATAGATAGATAGATAGATAGATAGATAGATAGATAGATAGATAGATAGATAGATAGATAGATAGATAGATAGATAGATAGATAGATAGATAGATAGAGAGAGAGAGAGAGAGAGAGAGAGAGAGAGAGAGAGGGGTACAGAACGATTGCTGCTTTGTAAAGTGAAGCCATGATGCTGTTTCCTGTGTGAGCTTGAAAGGGTTTGGAGAGGGGCATTTCTGAACCTCGTATCACACGTTGCAATTAGTGTGGGCTGAAGATGCCTCTCTGTGTGGGAGAGAGAGTGAATGCTGGTATGCAAAAGCAAGAAACAGTTCTGTGGATTTATGCATTGTTTTGAATTGGCGCAGGATATGTGGGGAATGGGATCTGTGAAGTAAGGGATGTCCACCCTCACAAACACTCAAAAGATGGCTGATAAAAATTTGTAATGATGGCCTTGAAAATAAGAACTGTGCTTGTTGTTTCCTGATTGTTTTTCTGCCTCCATAGTACGTCTAGTAATTTACCATTCATTCACAACATCTGTTTGGTTCTTCCGCACTACTGGAAGTTGTTGACTAAATGTAAGAAAGATGATCAGTGGCATATCCGATGCAGCTGGCTTCAAGATATTTTTTTAAACAACCCTGCAATGAGGGCATACAGGTGTATCGAGATGTTTATTTCAAGACTAAGGGTGTTCAGAAAAGTTGCTTTGGAGTGTGTTGACAGTAGGTTTGGTGTAAGAGGTAGGGCACACAGGACTTATTTTGAGAAATACAAAACCAACGATGTTTGCAATCAAGTGAAGAAGCCAGCATGTATGTTTGTTCGAAAAGGTTTTGTATGGTGAAAAAAAAAAAAAAAAAAAAAAAAAAACAAGAATAACAGTAGCTGAAACAATATTTCCATAGCTAACACATTGCTAATGTCATACGGCTAATACTAAAGGGATAGTTCAATCGAAAATGACAATAAAGTTGTTTAGTAGCATGTCCAGGCTACTTATTTCCAAACAACATGCTCTCTCAAAAAAAAAAAAATTAAAAATAAATAAATAAATATGACCCCCAAAACTAGTTCATATGACTTTTATATGGCATCTGAAGCCCTTAGTGCTAATAATACATATTTGGGGCGACATGAATGTGAACAGATGATGGCAGAATTGTTTATTTTCAGTTGAACTACCCCTTTAATGCAGAAAAGTCTAAACTAATACAACTACTGTTAAAGAGCCCTGCTGAGAGCCCTCCTAGCAAAAATAGCAGGGCGAGTGGGCGAATTAGCACTCATCACTGACCTGACACATGACATTATACAAACATTTTTGGGAAGTTTCATCCCTGACAATGCCTTCAGTGAGTACAAGCCCATCTAATATTAGAAAACTCCTGTAGCTTTAGAGGGCGAACATACCTGCGAGGACCCTATTGACGGATGAGTGTGTTGCCAGGCCTGGCTGCCCTCGTTCGTGGAAGATTCCAGCATACGGCAAAAACTCTGGCAGAAGGAACCGCCTGGGAGAGGTGGAGTGAAACAGAGGCAGAGTGAGCGAGAATGACTGGACATGTGAACCCAAGACTAGATAGTTTTGAGGCTGTATAACATTCATAAGCATTACATGCATATTTCACTGAGAAGACAATCCCATAATGCACTGCAATATATCCAGGATTTTTTTTTTTTTTTTTTTTTATCAATTAAATGCAGCTTTGGTTATCATATAGCACTTCTTTGATTAGTTTTATAAAACTTTGTTGACCCCCACACTTGTGAATGGTAGTGTATATTTATAAAGTTTACATATACTATTATTAAAGTATTGTGTAATTTCTCACATAACTAGTATTGAAATCAATCAGTCAAGTCTCCTGTGCAATTCACTTGCAGAGTGCTATTTGTATGGCACACAACACACTCAGATGGAAGCTGCCTGTGTAGGCAGTAGGCAGAGAGGCAGTTCACTAGGTTTTGGAACAGAATGCGTTTCTGGTGTTTTTGGCATAAACGAGGTAAAAGTCTTCCTACCTTGGCACAAAGCGACCGAGGGAAGGGGCAGACATGCGTGCGTTACGAGGAGCCCTATGTCGGCTTCCATTGTCCCTGTACACACACACACACACACACACACACACACACACACACACACACACACGGAACTGGTCAGTCATAATAATAATAATAATAATAATAATAATAATAATAGTAGTCATCATCATCATCACTGGATCAATCATAAACTCGCTTAAAATCATGTGACTTTTGCAATTTTGTAAAATTGAGTCAAAGTGGGAATACTAAATCACAGTGCTTTAAGCATCTCTGTAATCACTTGAATGAGAACATCAGTACGCTTACAAGGTAAGAGTGGGAATGATTGATAAAGAATTGAAAGAAAAGAAAAAAAGTTTATGAAAAAAATGATGGCCAACATAAATATTAATATGAAGGCTAACTGAAAGACTGATGGATTTCATAAATATTCTGATGAATATGGATCTGTGGTCCCAGACTGCAGTGCTGAAAGCTGAACTCTCCAGCCAGCGGGTGGAATTATTCATCAGCTCAGAGGAGGGCATCTAATCCGTGCCAAAAAAAGAAGAAAAAAAAAGAGAGAAAGAGAGGGAGAAAAGAGCTGCGTGGTTTGGAGTGGAGAGAAGCACTGATATTCAACTAGTGGAGGGGTTGGGAAGAGGGAAAGAGAGACATTTTTTGGAGCATTAATGGTTCCATAAAAGGACCAATGACTAAAGCCCTTAGCACAGACTAGCTGGCTGCTTCCAAAAACACATTTTGCAAACAAATTAAAAGAGCATTTGCATATAAAAAATATGAGTCTGGACTTCATAACTGAGATCCTAGAATATGAGAGTATTGCTCAGGTTTTTGAATGGCTGGTAATGAGATTAAACAGGACATATGATTTCAAAATTTGCTTGTGAAAATAAATAAATAAATAAATAACAACCTGGATCCCATTCCAACCTACTCACATTTCCCTTGGATAAAATCTACATTTGTGTATATACTACTGTTCAAAAGTCTGGGGTAAGTCAGACTTTTTTATGGAAAGATTAATATTTTTATTCAGTAAGGAAGCATTAAAATTGATCAAAAGAGATGTCATCCTTGCATTACATTACACAGAACTTGCTTTTTCTTTTCTTTTTCTTTTTTTTTTTTTTTAATAGTCAAACTGAAGTTATATGAAATTGCAATAATATTTCACAATATTACGGTTTTATCCATACTGTTGATCAAATAAATGCAGCCTTCTTAAGAGACTTCTTTCATAAACTTCTGACTCCAAACATTTGGCCAGTAGTGTATTTGGCAGCCCGAGGGGTGCTTCCCAAGCTTGACTCCCAAGGTTTGTTCCTCATCTACTTAAACATTGTATGGATTTTTTCCTTGTCATTGTCACCTTTACCTTGATCACTGGGTGGTTTGGAAGGCACAATTCTTACCTTTTTTGGAAAAAATATGTATTTTGCACAAAACAAATCATTTGACCCTGAACTGAAAACATAATGGGTGAGAAGAAAAATTCTTCTGACCTCTAAACTAAAAATATAATTTCACGGTTGTCCAGGAGCTGAGGAAAAGAGCAGCAAGCTCACAGAACTACATTACTACATCCCATCGGAATCAGTCAAACTGAATTTCAAGCCGAGGCCAATGCTAATGCCAAACGCTATAAGAAGAGATGCCGCAGGCAACCCAACAAACAAATTGTTGGCAAGCGCAATAAGTCGGTTGAAAAGCACAAGTGATAGCATTCTGGCATTCAGAGCCTGCCTTGTGTGTTTGTTGGGTTGCCTAGCAACAATACAGGGAAATAAATACATAGAGATTTTTTATAAGCGGATGAGAGTAGGTAACAACTCTGGAACAATTACTTGGCACAGGCTTTATGTGTCTGGGCGATTGTTTACTTACTCAAACTCCTCAAAGTCAACTTCGTTGTTCTCCACACTGGGGGCGGGGCCAGGGGAAAGGCTGCTGGAATTAGAGGAGAGGGCTCGGGGTCTGCTGGGGGGGCGGAGAGAGCGCTGCCGAATGCTGTCACGCCGAGACAAATACTGGATCATACGTTGTGCATAATACGCTGCAGGTGACAACCTACACACACACACACACACACACACACACACACACACACACGTTAGATATTCACTAGATAGATAGCATCAAACTATAGATATATATATATATATATATATATATATATATATATATATATATATATATATATATATATATACACACACACACACACACACATTACATCAAATAAATACTTGTATTAGGAGATACACTGATACAAAATGTGTGCTAATATTAGTATCTAATTATTTTGAAAATTCAGCCAAAAACTTTTTTTTGCGTAAGTGTTTTTAATTAATATTTTTCCAAAGGTTTCGAATTTCAACATAGGTTTTTTTTGCAGGGGTTCAGAACTAAAACCAATCACTGACTGTCTGTTGAATACATTCATGCAATGGCCAATCAGAGTTACTTGTATAGGACTTGTATAGGATAGTATCAACAAACCAATCAAATGTTTTTAAACAACTTGAATTGCTGATCAGAAGCAAATCTATTCTGCATATTCAGCTGCAGAGACATTGGTTAGCATCTTGTCAGGAATTGCTGTATGAAGGCCTTAAAACTAAAACCCACTGTATAGGAAGAGCATCTTGAGTTTCGTTCCGTCTTGGACTAGTTGAGCAAGGAAATCTGCCATCAGCTTAGAACAAATTAACTATAATACTATAATAAGACAAACAGAGCTAAAATCCAAATAAACACCAGAGTGTGACAATCTGGAACAATCTCTGTGCGTAAGGGTCAAGGCCGGAAAACCATATTGGATGTCCGTGATCTTCGGGCCCTTAGACGGCACTGCATCACATACAGGAATGCTACTGTAATGGAAATCACAACATGGGCTCAGGAATACTTCCTGAAAACATTGTCGGTGAACACAATCCACCGTGCCATTCGCCGCTGCCGGCTAAAACTCTACAGGTCAAAAAAGAAGCCATATCTAAACATGATCCAGAAGTGCAGGCGTTTTCTCTGGGCCAAGGCTCATTTAAAATGGACTGTGGCAAAGTGGAAAACTGTTCTGTGGTCGGACCAATCAAAATTTGAAGTTCTTTTTGTAAAACTGGGATGCCATGTCATCCGGACTAAAGAGGACAAGGACAGCCCAAGTTGTTATCAGCGCTCAGTTCAGAAGCCTGCATCTCTGATGGTATGGGGTTGCATGAGTGCGTGTGGCATGGGCAGCTTACACATCTGGAAAGGCACCATCAATGCTGAAAGGTATATCCAAGTTCTAGAACAACATATGCTCCCATCCAGACGTCGTGTCTTTCAGGGAAGACCTTGCATTTTCCAACATGACAATGCCAGACCACATACTGCATCAATTACAACATCATGGCTGCGTAGAAGAAGGATCCGGGTACTGAAATGGCCAGCCTGCAGTCCAGATCTTTCACCCATAGAAAACATTTGGCGCATCATAAAGAGGAAGATGCGACAAAGAAGACATAAGACAGTTGAGCAACTAGAAGCCTGTATTAGACAAGAATGGGACAACATTCCTATTCCTAAACTTGAGCAACTTGTCTCCTCAGTCCCCAGAGGTTTGCAGACTGTTATAAAAAGAAGAGGGGATGCCACACAGTGGGAAACATGGCCTTGTCCCAACTTTTTTGAGATGTGTTGATGCCATGAAATTTAAAATCAACTTATTTTTCCCTTAAAATTATACATTTTCTCAGTTTAAACATTTGATATGTCATCTATGTTGTTTTCTGAATAAGATATTGAAATTTGAAACTTCCACATCATTGCATTCTGTTTTTATTCACAATTTGTACAGTGTCCCAACTTTTTTGGAATCGGGTCTGTAATTATGAAGCAAACAAAACTGAATATTCTTCCTTACAAACACATACAAATCACATAAATTTGATAGAGATCCTAAGGAACTGAGAATCAGCCAAAAGAGTGGCAGTCTGTCTGAAAGAACCTAAACACACAACCGCATGCACACACACGGTTTATTGGCATGTGTTTTAGACCAATATACAGACAGACAGAAAGAGAAATCCGGCAGGAAACAACAGTCATATAGCGCCAATTACTTGTGGCTCTGAATGTGTTGGAGTCAGACTATCCTTCTAACACCAGGTACATTCTGCTCTGGGGGAAATGAGTCTGTTGTGGTAATTCACAGGTTAGAGGTGTGCGTCAGCCCATGTGTTTGTGCGAACCTGCCAGCGGGAGTCCGTGCTAACAATCTGTCTTGATCCCAGACCACAGCTGATTCCCCAAAGCTCAACAATGACTCACTAGCCATGAATTCACTTTATTATGAGCCTCACTCACAGAGTCGGAAGATGCTGACAGGCTCTGTGTGTGCATGTTTGAATTAGGGGGACATTGGGGTGCTGGCAGGTCTGAAATGTCACACTGCTGTCCGGCAGTGACACACACTCTTTCTCATTACTCAGACCTCACCGGCCAACCGGCATGACAACGAAATGCAGTTTACACAACACACACACAGTGAATCACCTGGCCGGGTCGGGGTAGATGGGGTGGTCTCGTGATCCAGAGACGTCATATCTGGAAAGAGACATCACGGACGACTCCAGCAGCCTCCTACAAAACAGAATTATATAGCTTTGTATGTTTGCGAATTGTGAAGACCTTCACTTCCTGTTCATATAAAAAAATTTCGGGACAGGACGTCACACAAAGACGACACGTTTCCACTAGTCTACAGTAAGACTCCTCACCAAGCGCCATCACAATCATTAAAAATCTCATTAAACTGCACAAGGACATTAGTATGCTCATTACCGACAGTTATGCAAAGGCTAAATGAATATAATGTGTAAGTAATGATGTGCGCTCTGCCAGGCTTGGCTAGGAATCGGTTAATAACCCATTAAATTGGGGCAGTTGTTAGTTTCAGTGGTACTATTCCTCATACAACAAAGAGTTCACTCAAGGCCATTAAAAGAGGAGACCAAGTCCCGCAGACAGAAACATGCTGCCTCCGGCTGGCAGGGCACAAAGCTGGACGGACAGCTGTGTAGCGAGAGGGGCATTTTTATTCAGCATGAGTCAGTGTAATGTCTGTGTACGTGAATGTTTTTGGTGTGGGAGTGCTCAGCTCTTCATTAGAATGCCATCTTCTGCCCTTTGACTCACAGCAAAAACAGAACGGATCGATTCTGACTTCTTTTCACGCAGTTTGCTTTGTTTGCTCCCTTTGACTCTTAAAGATCAAGTTCTGCATTTTAACAGAGATGAAGCAAACTCTCATTAAAATCACACAAAATATTTCCAAAATTTGCTGTTCTTTTAATGCTGATGGTATTTTTAACTTGTTTTGTCTACGATAACCGTCTCAAGTACCAAACATGTAGCATGATTTGGTATTATAGTTTTATGTTTCTACAGTAACGGTTTAAATATCAGCACTTTTAGTCTCTATCCATATGCTATTGTAAAGAGGCAACTGTTACTAAATATACAATAATGATGTTACTTGCTCTTGTTTCAGGTACAATAATATAGAAGGTACTGATGAGAATTCATTCTGAATTCTAGAGTGGGACTCATGGGAGAACGTCAAATAATAGTATTATTATCTTTTTTTTGCTTTCCTGCATAAGTGAAGTGTGACACTGCTTTTCTTTGCACAGCTTTGGCCTTAAAACAAAACTGAAACAGCCATGCACATGGGACAGGCTGTTCAGCAACATGAGAAGAGGAAAACGGTGTGTTGGAGTGAAAGTACAAAATCAGAATAAAGGTGTACTAGCCACTCAGTGTTGGGATATGTGCAGTTACCAAAACATATGCACAGCGTGATGAGCTACTGCCCCCTAATGGACTGCAGCGTGCTTTGCAGGAACCATTGAGGGGTGAAATCTGCAAAGACTGTCCTACACTTTAGGTCAGATTCCTTACAAAAGTGACAATATGATTAACTTCAACTTATAAAAGTGGGCTGTTAACTTAACTGCAGAACTCAAGTAAGTCAGACTTCTCTAAAAGACACTTTACGAGCCAAGTGTGCCAGTGACCTAGAGTTTGCATGACTACTCATTTTAAATAGTCGAATGTGACAGTCCAGAAAAGCAGTTGACTACTAGTCTGTGAGTCATTGTTTACCTTAATGATGGTGTCTGGTCACCGTGCAGCATCAGCAGTCTGACCCATGGTTCATACAAACATCATGACCAAATAAAATTTCAGGACCAGTTATACAGGGCTTAAGTGATGCACAAAATATCATCAACTGTACTATGAAATAAAAGCACGCTAAGTCTTATTGAATACTAGCAACTCATTATTTCTTCAGAAGCCATGATGAAAAGACTGACAGCCCAAAACACTTGTTAACTTTTTAAATCAGTTATCTGAAGTGGGGAAAAAAAACAATATGCTCATGTTAGGCATGCTAAGAGTATACATTAGCATTAAAAACCTTTTTTCAATATTATTTTCTCTAAATTAAAAAAAAGTATATTTTTATTTAGCGATGATGCATTAAAGTGAGAGTCAAGACATTTAAATATTGCAAAAGATTTCTATTTCAAATAAATGCTGAACAATCAAAGAATCATGAAAAGAAATGTATCACGTTTTCTATAAAATTATTAGCACAACCATTTGTAAATGTCTAAGAAATGTTTCTTGATTTCTGAAGGATCATGTGGGATCACACTGAAGACTGAAGTAATGGCTCCATAAATGCAGCCGTGGTGAGTGTAAGAGACTTATAACATTTTTTTTTTTTTTAAAGCATACCCTAAACGTATGAACGGTAGCGTACACACCTAGCCTAAGTTCAATGAAAGCACTTTTAAGCACTTTTCAACAAAAGATGCTCTTTTTTCAGAAATTCCGGTATTTACATTTCTAAAACTAAATTCAAGCACCTTGTGAGAACCCTGGTGTCCTTTACATCTGAAATGAAAGTTCAGAAATCTCAAATGGCATATTCATGCTGCTTGAGTAGCTATATAAACAGTGTCAATACATCAAACATGTTTCTCTCACTTATAGTCACTGTCAATGTCCTGCAGATACATTCATTTGTTATAGAGCAGAACTCAGCAGTTCAGAGTGAAATTCTGACTTGTATGTGACGGCTCAAAATGAACCCCATCTCAGAAGTCTGCCATGCATTTCATTTATGGCATGCTTGGTGAAATTCACATAAATTCAGATAGAAAAACAATGACATTCAAAAATACACTGGCCTTTCTCTAAGCAAAGTCGTCCTTCTTTTCTGGTGAGATTTATAATTTAGGCAGCAAAATACAAAAAGATACTTTGTCTGTACTGGTCCTGCCTGCTGTCACTCAACCCCTAAAGGCAGAGTTCGCCCAAAAAAGAAAACGGTGTCATCATTTACTCACCCTCAAGTTTTTCCAAACCTGTATCAGTTTCTTTCTTCTGTTGAAAACAAAAGAAGATATTTTGAAGAATATTGGTAACCAGTCAGTTGATGGTAGCCACTGACTTCCATAAAAAATTTTTCCTGCTTTGGAAGTCAATGGCTACCATCAACTGTCTGGTTACCAATATTCTTCAAAATATCTGTTTTTGTGAAGAACTTTAGGGTATGTAAATGATGACAGTAATGTGATGATATGTAAAATGAATTTTTGGGTGAACTATCCCTTTAATGTTTATTCATCTATGCTGTCGGGAACGGAGAGTGCTGATATGCAGATAAGCACCTCATTAATATTAGGTCCAGCTCTGGATGGCACACTCTGCTGTGAGGGCTAATAGAGTGCACACAGACGAGCACAAGGTCAGATCAAGCTGATTTCCATGTTAGACATTTTTCTTTGAAGCTCAAACAAGGTGCCTGATTATTTTACTCTAATAACAGTTTATGTGGCGCATCGCAGTGCGGACTACTTTGTGATCCTGTCACTATATAATAATACCAGCTTTGAAAAGAGGTTCTTATTGAAGAATAAGGGAGTTAAAAATGATATGTGACATGACAGCAAACTCACAGCCATGCATCAGCACCAGAGCACCTCACGCAGAGCTGTTGCTCATTTCACATGCGAACCATTTTCAACTGCTGTGTCAGTCCCTTCACATGTTAAATGAGTAACTGCACTCACAAACAGACTTCGGGTTTGCTGTCAGAACCAATACAGTTTGCACTGCCAACAGCCTCTTCGCAAAGCCTATGACAGGATAACAAAACAATCCACACTGCAATGAGCAGTTTAATGAACATTTAATAATGATATATTTTTGGCTGTTTATAAATACAACATTTCTTACTATTATAAATATTGAAAACAGTTATGCTGCTTAATATTTCTGTGAAAACTGATACATTTTCAAGATTCTTTGATGAATAGAAAGTTCATATAAATATTTTGTAAAACTTATGTTTTTACTGTCACTTTTGAACGGTAGTGTAGATATGCCCCCACCCCCCAAAAAACATAACCATTTTTTTAGTGGGGTCAGTGAAAACATTGGCAATTAAAATTCTGAACCACTGGGAAAGCAGAAAAAAAATTATCTTACTAATTACCTTACTGTGACTGGTCGGTCAAACATTCTAAACATCTTTGCTGTCATTTAAATGTAGACGGCTATGAGCCATGGTCTAATGTCAGTAAGTTGCGGAACTACAAAACTACTCTTTCGTGTGACTTAGTTTCAAAAATGGTCTTTTTTAACTGGCAAAGAAAATGAAAAACATTATGATTTCATGGTACTTTGAGACCTTTCCATATCAAAGAATCAAGGAAAGTTTGATTTCCCATGGCATGACCCCTTCAAGCAATCAAACAACTCTACTGCCTCACCTGCGTAGATAATCATCGTCTTGTGTGTCTTCAGGCATTTCCTGGTTTAAGGCTTCTTGTGATGCGTTTGCTGAATGAGAAGTGGCAGATTGCCGGTAAACACGCTCTAGTTGGCCAGTTCCCTGGTTGAAGACCAGCTCGACGGCCTGATCCTCATGCTGACTGGTAGCTGTGCTGTGGGAAAAGGGTACATGAGGCTCTGGGGCATCTGGGCTGGGCTCCATTGATGTGTGTTCAAGAAGGTGATGATCAGAATGAGAGACTGGGGCTACGCTGTGGAAGGCAGGACTAGTAGGTTGCCAAGCTGCGTTTCTCTCAGCAGATGTCGGCTGACCCGTCCTCTCCCAACGGTGAGTACCCCGATTATAAGTGAAGAGGTTGTGGCAGACTCTGCAGCGATTCATGTGACTGTGAGAACGGTTTTCGTTGCTGTAAAGTGGCTGGTAATGAGATGGGCCTGGTTGCTCTGGGTCAATGTTGTTATTCAGCATTTCCTGAGTCTGCTGGTCCTGCCTGCTGCCACTGCCCTCTAATGGTTGCGCAAGGTCCTGCATTTGCTCATACTCCATGAAATAGCGGTTAAGGTTACACTGCAGAGCATTGCGGATTGAAGAAGGGCTGCTGTGCCCCTCTTCCTGTGGTGGGTGGTGCCTGCTAGAACTAGTCCCTGATGAGCTGCCACTGCTATGAGGAAAGCCCCATCCATCACTAGCAGAGGTGTAAACAGGTGATTGGCTGGAAGTCCCTTGCTGTCGCAGGACAGAATGCGAGCTGACAGAGGAAGCACTGGTTCTGGGTGGAGTCAAACTACTACCTCGTCCACTAAGCACACTGCCTGTCCAGTCTGCCCCAGGGAAACGGCCTCCACCTTCCCTGCCTGGTGGGTGTTGCCGGAAAGGTGGGATAGGCGCCATTCCAGCCACTCTCCTCCTCCCAGAGCTAGAAGAAAGGTTCCGCACGTTGCTCCCACCACCGTACATGCAGCTAAATGCTGAGGAACGATTTGCAGCACGAGATTCGACAGAATACCGCGGTATTCGCGGCTCTGTGCGTGCAGAAGAAAAGGTGGATGCATGTGATTGTCCGTCCAGGGACGTGGAGTCTGAAGAGTCCTCACCGGGCGGAGATGGAGCCCGCGTTGATGAGCAACGGCTACAGAAACACACCACTCCGAGTGGCTGAACGCAACCATGGTATGGCAGCCGGGAACGATCCCTCAAAACAGCGTAATGCCCAGACGAATCGGAGGCCTCATCAGGGGAAGCAGCAGGAGTGCCTCCAGCCTGAGGAACTGAGTTGCGGGAAGTGAGGATATGCAAGAAATTGTGCAAGATGGGTGTGCGTCTTACAGGCTGGGACTGCAAGAAGGAGCGCTGACGGAGATGAGGCATCTCCACACTGTCCATTGGTATCTCAGGATCATCATCATTCTGCAACACACAAATACAAGCACATATACAGTCACACATTTTAATTAATAGAAATGTAGAGTCTTGTGTCAAAACAAGCAAAAAGTATCACCTGTTGGCTTGAAGGGTTTACAATGGCAGTTAGAAGATAGTGACCCAATGGGTCAAATCTCACCAACCTGCAAAAAACACAGAGAATGCTCACAAAAGCATCAGCTGTAAACTCTGATTTGCCTGTATCTAAATGTTGAACATTAAAGGGACAGTTCACCAATTCTGTCATCATGTACTCAACCTCATGTTGTTTCAAATCCTTATGACTTTGAAAAACAAAATGACAATATTTTTAATAAAACCTGAGATTTCTTTCTCTCCATTGAAAGTCCATTCCACCAAAACCTTGACACTTTAAACAAAATAAAAAAAAGTTAATAAAGGGATCATAAAATGTAATCTATGTGAATTTAATGTTTTTTTTTTCCAATTCTTCTAAAGAGACCAGGGGTCCGTTCTTCGTATGTCGCTAACTCAGTTAGCTGGATTTGATTGTTGACGATTTGGCATGATCTTGGATTGTTTGGTTCTTCGACGCTCATCCTGGACTTGCTGTCATAGCAACAGGTCCTGAAGCTTAAACCTGCTCGTGAGCAGGCTTATTTCATGTAAACAGGATTAGATTGCATCTTTTTAAGTGGCATTGATACTTAAAATCTGTCTCAGCCACTGCTACTTTATTACAAGAGTTCCCTACTGAACCAGGGGCAATAATAATTATAAATAATAACAATAATAACATAAAAATGCATTTGAAAATAATATTATAATGTTGAGTATAATACTATAGATACAGCCACTTAATTGAGAGATTTATTTTTTATATAATAATTACTGCATTAATAAGTATCTGTGCATTAATTTGAGTGATGACGGATATTACAGGAGTGGCTTGATGCAGAGCAGGATCTTCATCTTGACCCTTAAGAAACTTTAATTAATGCTGTTGCAACAAATCTGCTTCAAATTGAATTAGAAATTAAATGAATTGCTAATTATAACATTGACAGCACTAACAAGTTTCGAGTATTGATGCATCTGAACACAAGAACGCGCAGTAATCTTAGACAACTTAATCCAGATATTTTAATCCAATTCGCAAATTCATTTGAAGAACCAAATTAGCCAGAGATCAGTTATCATGATTAAAACATCTGGGATCTGTCAAATCATCTCAGATGTATTAAGCGAGGTACGAAGAACGGACACCAGATCGCTTTATATGATGAACAGATTTATTTTAGGCTTTTCTTCATATTTAAACATTGATAAAAACATTCATTAAGTGCACTGGATATGGTAAACAGAAGCTCAAATGTGCTTGCTAGATGTGCAAGAACAAAACTCTTGTTTCTTGTGCGTCAAACACGTTTGAGCTTTTGTAATTACTATATTTGATGTGCTCTATGTATGCGTGTTGATTAATGTTTATACAAGAATGAAAGCATAAACAAAATCTTATTTATTATATAAAGCAATTGTGTCTCTTCATTAAACATCTCAATTCATTTGGATTTCTTTCACAATCTTCTAATGAACTTTTTGAAGCATCAAAGTTTTGTTGGGTGAATGGACTTACAAATTAGTGTTTTGAAGACAAACAAAAGTCATTCGGGATGACATGGGGTGAGTTATTGAGGACAGAATTTTAATTTCAGGGTGAACCATCCCTTTTAAATGAATAACATTTTGCATCATCAAACCTGACTCTCTCTGTCTCGCTAGCAGTCTTCACCACAGTGAAGGGCTCCTTCCGACTCCAGTCCCATAGATGCAGCTCATTATTGGTGGCAATGAGCAACAGCTGAGCCGTGGGATGGAAAGCAAGGGATGCAATTGCTGAATTACTCTCTGTGAGCCAGCTCTCACTGCCTCCCTGAAACAAAACCACATGATACTTCAACATTTGTGAAAAATTAAGTTGTGGTGACAAATGTACTGAAAAAAAAAGAGTGCAAGTTGACAAAAATCATCATTCAATATGGGTAAAGTCAAGACTTACATGCAAGTCCCAGATTCGGACCTCTCCATCCAGACAGCCAGAAGCAATAAGGCCAGGTATGCTAGGGTGAAAGGTCAAGCACCAGGGTGTCCGGCGGTGGCCCACCAGAGAGTGAACACACCTTCCTGTCTTAACCTCTGTGATGTAAATATTATGGTTCACATGGGTGGAGGCCATTAAAGACCTATGAAAAGAAAAATAACAAAAATTCCTCTCTAATTATCTTGATGGTAATAGGGCCTGAGTGGAAAGGCCTCTGATGTCTAAGATGCCTGATCAATCAGTCAGTTTTGATGTCAGTAGCCTATTTATTTAT
This sequence comes from Paracanthobrama guichenoti, assembly GCA_018749465.1. NCBI lineage: Eukaryota > Metazoa > Chordata > Actinopteri > Cypriniformes > Gobionidae > Paracanthobrama > Paracanthobrama guichenoti. The sequence goes on along the minus strand of CM031949.1, from coordinate 17,563,344 downwards.
CTATCAGATCAGTGCTGAGGACTATATATTACCTATCTGGACTGAAGGCCAGAAGAAAGGTCGAGCGGGGGCTTTCTGGTAACTCCACTTTCTGTGACACCGAAAGAAATTGAAAAGAGCAGTGATTTTACAAACCATAATATTAAGGCCCGTTCACACCAAGAACGATAACTATTACAGCAACTATAACTAAAATGTTTTGATAATTATTCTAATTCCATGAGAATAGGTAAGTACACACCACAACTATTATGGTAATGACACAGAGGAACAATATCAATGGAATCAGTTATAACAATTTTTTTCAGCTGATGAAAGTTAAAAACAGACTGCCAATCAGAATCCACCAACTTTAAAGAGCTTGAGCATTTAAAGTAGCTGACGACATAACTGCAGCAAAAGCTTAAAATAAACAGAACGTTGTCATGCCTTGGTGTGGATGATAATATATTTATCGGTATAGTTATCGTTCTTGGTGTGAACAGACATTTACTAATGCTGAGCAGTGTGTACCTTTTCAGGTAAATTTTTTTTTTTTATAATTATGAAAGAAGAATCTTACATGGCTATAAAGCTATTTATTAAGTTTATTTTATTATTTAGAACCTCAAATGGTAAAGATACACAGTTGGCACAACAAATAAAAACAAAATTGACCATCTTAATAAAGATGAAAATAGTTACAGGTGTGGTCAGAATTATTGGCACCGCTGGTAAATATGATCAAATATGGCTGTAAGAATAAATCTGCATTGTTTATCCTTTTGATCTATCATTCAAAAAATCCACAAAAATCTAACCTTTCATTGAAGTAAAAGAATGGAAAGTCAGGGAAAATCACATTATGAAATAAATGCTTTTCTCCAAAACATGGCCAATCACATCCCCTAGAATTTTTTTATGAGTAAAATATCTCTGAAGTATATTCATTTACACCTGAGTGACTAGGAGCATGAAATTCTCTAGCGATGACTTCTTGTTTAACAGGAGTATAAATATGAGGAAACACAAAGGCCAAATTCCCTTAATCATTCATCACAATGAGTAAAACCAAAGAATATAGTTCTGATGTGCAGCAAATGATTGTTGAGCTTCACAAAATAGAAAGTGACTATAGGAAAATAGCTAAAGCATTGAAAATTCTCATTTCCACCATCAGGGAAATAATTAAGAAGTTCCAGCTAAAGATACAAATCAGCCTGGAAGAGGATGTGTGTCTATATCGCCCTAACGCACCGTGAGGAGGAGTGGAGTGGACAAAGACTCTCCAAGGATCACAGATGGAGAATTGCAGAGATTAGTTAAATCTTGGGGTAAAAAAAAAAAACATTCAAACAACCCCTACATCACCACATGTTGTTTGGGAGGGTTTCAAGAAAAATCATTCTTGCTCATCCAGAAACAAACTCCAGCATATTCAGTTGTCAGACACGACTGGAAATTCAAAAGGGACCTGGTTCTATGATCAGATTAAACTATAAAATGAACCCACCAGATGGGTTTGGTGCAAACAGGGATAAAAAGTATGCCATGTCCACAGTTAAAAATACAGCTGGATCTTTAATGTCGTGGGCCTATTTTTTTGCATATACATGGTATCATGGATTCTAGCAAATACCAACAGATAAAAACAAAACCTCTGCTAGAAATCTTATAATGGGCCATGGTGGGATCTTCCATCGGGACAACAATACAAAACAAACATCAAAATCAACACACAAATGTGTCACATGAAGCTTCTACCAAGACCATCCCAGTTTGCTGACCTGAACCCTATAGAAGATGAGTGGGGTGAACTGAAGAGAAGAAGCACCAACATGGAGCTGGGACTCTGAAGGATTTGGATTCTGGAGAGATTCTGTTTGAAGGAATGGTCTCTGATCGCTTGTCACGTGTTCTCCAAATTCATCAGGCATTATAGAATAAGACTCAGAGCTGTTATCTTGGCAAAAGGAGGTCGCAAAAAGTATTTAATAAAAGGGTGGCAAACCTTTTTAATTATGCCAACATGTTTTGGAGAAAAGCATTTATTTCATAATGTGATTTACCTCCACTTTCAATTCCTTTACTTCAATGAAAGGCTAGATTTTTGTGAATTTTTTCAAATAAAATATCAAAAGGATAAACAATACAGATTTATTCTTGCAGCCATATTTCATCATATTTACCAGGGGTGCCAACAAGTCTGACCATGACTGTACTTTCTAATTGTGATATTCACTACTAGAGAACAGCAAGCAGCATGGGTGTCGGAACCATTGTATGTGGGTGGGACAAGACCAAAGATATTGGAACTCACTTTTATGGTCCCTACCCCTAACTGATAAACACTTATTAAACACGTTAGACACTTTATTTTCACTTTTCTAATATTTTTTTCAATTTTATTGAAAATAAATGCCTTTCCGATCTGATATGTGATGGGAAAAGGGAGTAGAGTGAGTTTGGCAAAAGTGGATTCGAACCTTGGGTTGATTTACATCAAAACTTGATGCAATACGTCGTACCCCTACACTATTGATGATGTAATTTATTCAGTGTTTTCCCGTAATTTTGTCTGGACTAATCAGATGTTTAGCAAACAAGGCAATGTAAATGGCATCTACTCAAGTAAATTTTTTCTGGGAGAGGACCCACCCACATTTGTTTTGCTTCTGACACCCATGGCAAGCAGCATATTGCTTCTGACATATTGTACTGAGCAGGTGATTCCCAGATGACAGCCTATAGTCCACAGATGAAGTGTCAAAGATCTGTGCAGCAGTTACCTGGCTTTGCCATTTCATGCGCTGTGTCTTTTCCTCTACAAGCTGCTGTAGGATCCTGTGTGAGGCAAGACCTCGTGCTCCTCGCTCTCGACTAGACAGGATACACACTGAGTTCTTCTGTCCCACCTTCATCTCCACAGACACTTCCTCACTCCGTCCTCTCACACCAGACCCAGAACCGTCCACCAGCCCACACACACTGGACCACCACTGCTACTACCACGCCATCATTCTGGGGTAGAAAAATGAGAAAGTTCACGAATACCTTAGAGCATCATAACCTAATTTCAATCAATATTATTTGGATAACAATGAGACAATTTCCATTTATTTCATGTGAGGAAGGCGTTATTTAAATGCAATGTCAAATCTTCCAGCATTGTACCTCACCACACACTGCCTCTAAATAACATCTCTGCACAATCAGCACAGGAGTCAAAATATATTACAAGGTGTAATAAAACATTTTTAAGCATATCGAACTATCAACACTACAGAGCCAAATGATGGTGTATCCTGGTTGTGTCACATGAATAGACAGGGCATGGAATAGAAATGTGAAAACTTAAGACAACAAAGGAATCAGCATTAGTCTATTTTATCATCATCTAATAAAGAGCCAGTCATTACCTAGGTCACAAATGCACAAATCATCCAAAGACAGAATGATTCATTTGAACAATGTAAACAGAGAAATATAAACTTTTATTGTATAGTAAAAAGACTATAGATGAATTCTAACTCTGGGTGGGAAACAGGGTTATTATAGCTAACTAAAACAAAATAAATAAAACATTTATTTTTACTTGATATAGGATTTTAGCGGAAATAAAATAAATAAATAAACATTTTATTTCAGCTCGTTGCCATGACAACATTTTGCATTTTCATTCAGTTTAACTTGATGTACTAAAATAACTAAAACTCTATGAGTGATTAAAAACTAATAAAAAGACAAAAATTAAAATTACACTAAAATTAAAATGAAAACTGAAAATATATCAATAAAAACTAAATTGAAAATATAACTTAAATAACATTATGTAACATATAATATATTTCAGCAAACAACAAAAGAAAGGCCCAAATAGATAAGAGCTAAACATGACAATAAAGCAGTAAATAGATATTATATAATCTTTATAAATCTTCAAAGAATGGTAAACGCAATTTCATGTAATTGTCTATTATATAATCAAAAGACAATAATTATAAATGTTACATTTATTCAGGAATGCATCAAACTAACAGGTTGAAAAACCGGCGGATAAGCTTTGCAGGTTTTGTTACACTTCCTCAATCTGACAGGCTACATGTTTGACTTTAGCTGTTATCTTCTGCTATTAAGGATAGATAGGGGATATAAAAGTGCTATAAACGTTGTGTCGCTAATTAAATTAACTTCATGATCATAGAATAAAGTAAATAGCTAAAATTATAACGTTAATTTACAATGTTTGTTTGTTTTTGACTTAGGAAATTAAGCTAACAGCTTTCATATTTAGCAGTTAGCAGGCTACAGTTTACAGGTGATGTATTCATTTACACAGTTACACAGTGTTTTAATTATGAGTGTTTTTATTTAAAATATATTTAAGACAACCACTCGGGGTCTCAGCTTTGGCCTACCTTTTCCTCATATTTTTGTCCGCTTACACTCCTTGAAATCGTAGATATCAAATAAAACAAGTACGTTGGAGACCTTAAGCAGCAGGGACGTTGCCTAAATGGTCCCTGCTCATTTTATTTTCGGATTTATATATATGTAGTGAGGAATGTTCCTGTTTATTTCCGAAAATAGGGTCGCATGTACTTTAGATTTGTTGCTGTGTTCAATACCTCCTGCCAAAACGCGTACAGACAAAGCCAATGGAGCACAGATCATTCATAATCAATTACCGAAAACATCGTTCACGCTCGAACCTAACATTACTTCGAGCTGTCACTGACTGTAAAAAAAACAACACAAAAACACAGATAAATCAACTTGCAACTTGCTATTTACCTTTTTGCTATACCTACGATTATGAACATAACATTGAAAAAATATCTATATGCAATGTAACACAGAGATAGAAAACTAAACAAATAATGGCCAACAAATGATAGGCGTATTAATTCACAACCCCTTTTAATATAAAGATAGCAGGTGAACGCAATTAGTTCACACATTCAAATGCAAATAATTGAGACTGGTCTTGGATGTCAGATTATGACCCACACTTGCAGTTTACGGCATATTTTATCAAAAGACAACTATTGTTTGCGATTTGGTCCCGAGTCCTTAAAGGATGTGTCGTTCATTTTGAACGAATCTTTAAAATGACTCGAGAACAACGAGTTGTCTCAGAGAGCGATTCGTTCGTTTTGTGTTGACCGAGTCTTCAGGTTCGAGTCGTTCGTTCAATGTACCGGAAACAGAAAAGATTAGTTCACGAGTCGTTCGTTCAATGTACCGGAAACAGAAAAGATTAGTTCATCTCTCGAGTCTTCGGGTTCGAGTCCCCATAGGCTGAATGCAGAAACAGAAATTATTAGTTCATCTCTCGAGTCAGTCTTCGGGTACGAGTCTCGTTCTTTTGTCGTGTTGGATACAGAAATTTGTTAATTCACAACCTTCCTTACAAACAAGTGCATAGTTTTTGTTTGTTTGTTTAGTTCAGTTTTTTAGCTAGTATAATAATTGATTTTCCAATGAAGACACATAGGGTTGGTCAGAATGCATAGGCATGACATGTTTATTGCACACATCTTCTGATGATTTTATAATAATAAATATATTACAACAAGTCAATAATACGAATGTAATGTTGTATATGTTCTTTTACTGTCTATGGTCACGTGACAAAAGAACGAGACTCGTACCCGAAGACTGACTCGAGAGATTAACTAATAATTTCTGTTTCTGCATTCGGCCTATGGGAATTTAAACGAACGACTCGAACCCGAAGACTCGAGAGATTAACTAATCTTTTCTGTTTCCGGTGACTGCATGCGTTGCATATGAGGCTGTCACGGTCCAGATCAGACATGATGACGGAACGGCTCGAACCCGAAGACACGAGAGGTGAACTCATCTTTCCAGGGAGGGAACAGACGTGATTAAATGTGAAGTGACAAAAGAAAGAACGATTTGGATCGGGAGGTGAGGTGAACTAACAGACTGTATACATAGCCTGATTAAGACCCAGCTAAGCAATTAATTAATAATTTCGTTCTCAAAGTTTGGCCATGGCTGCATTAGCTTATAGTTTATTCCAAAAGTAGTAGTAAATGTGTTGGAAAATGTAACGTATCATTTTAATTAGATTCTGCTGAAATGAACGAAATGACTTGAAAAAAGATTCGTTCAAAGATCCGAGTCAGTAAAATGATCCGAACTTCCCACTACCGTTTCAAGACAGCCAATCACATTGCGTGTTTTTAAAGCTGCAGAGTGCGTTGACCAATGGGAGCGCTACTTTACCCGGAAAAGCTTGCATCTCGTTTTGTGTTTGCCACTGACCAGCCAGGCAACGATCGTTCAATGAGGTTACTGTACTCTACCTCAGCTCCTCGTCCGCAAGTATGGATTCCTGTTTTCTGATCGTCGTGTTTGTTGTCGCTTTCAGTTTTTCCAGTGGAGAGAGGACGCTCAAGTTTGTCACTGTGGTGAGTATAATGCGTTTGTTAAGATTACAGCTAGTGTGAGTTGAGTAAATGTATGCTGCAGCTGGTTTGACAAAACTGTTCGTCTTAAAATGTTTATAAAACGACACAAATTCTGACTTCCTATTATGTGTATAATTTTTATGCATAACAAATATGTGTCTTTTGTGTGAATGTTAAATTAGTTATGTCTTTTTTTTTCTAACGTTGTTTCTCATTGCTTTGCATTGTTTGCTGTATATTAGTCGATGCTTATCTTTCTGTCGTTGTCAGTCTAATTTGATACTGTATCCAGAAGCAACAACGTATATCTGCTGACATGAGTAATTAATGTTTGCTACTAACTTTGATTTTTAGTTTAGGCTTGTTCTCGACTGTCTGTCAGCCTGTTAAATCCTCGTCTTCATCACATGATGAGTCATGTTGATTCCTTTCATTTGACCTTTGATTCTGGTAATATTCTACCTTATGAGCAATTCATGAAGGTCCATGTCTTCCCAGTTCCCATGGGTTCTCAAAGCAATATCCCTTTATGGTAGTTTAATTCACCTAATTAAAAGTCACTTCGTGTTTAGTGAGATGAATGTTAAACATTCTGCTTTTTCGGTGTCACTGATCACTTAAATAAGAAATGCAACAACAAACATTTGTAATATTTTTCAAATGAAAAGACAGGTTACACCAAGGGGAAAATTGTACTGGGGTTCCTTTGTAACAAATGTAGATTAGAAAAAGGCCTGTGGCTTTTGTTTGGCATGTTGTGTGTATCCAAATTAGGTTAAGGAAGTCAAGTTTAAAATCCTTAAAATCTACCTTATTTTTTTGCGATTTGTAAGGTAACCCTTTATTTAACAGTGTCCTTGTTACATGTAGTTACTGTAGTAATAATTATAAATTACACATAATTATATTGCAGCTAACCCTAAACCAAACTTCAGTCCTAACCCTGCTGTAAGTGCATGTTGTTCATTATTATTACAAAGTACTTAAATGCATAGTTACACTGTAACTGATACCTTCAAATAAAGTGTAGCCTAACTGATTGTAATATAAACCATAACTTCTTATTTTGATTGTAAATGCCTTTATTTTTAGTCCTGCAGAAGTAAACCACTCCTTTTATTCTCAAAGATATTATTTTGTATTATAAAAAAACTGATAATTGATCTCTTGATTATCTTGCTAACATAAAAAAAAAAAAAAAAATCCATTCATAAACAAAATGTTTTAATTGCCCATTGTGTCTTCCACTATTTCTTCTTGAATTCAACTCTCTAATTTCATCCTTCAAACTTTTGGGGATTTTTGATGCTTTGTGAGAATTTATTTAAAGATGTGGTTTAACTTTAATACTGTTTTTCTTCTATTTATGTATCCAAATCCTTGTTCTTGTGTTGTTGTATCATATTTGAGATGATTGTTTTCCTTCTTCATGTCTGACTCTGTACTCATGTAAACAAAATGAGTGTTTTATGGTTCATTACGACTGGGAGTCACTGAAAATTAGTAAGTTTAAACCAGAGGCTTGAATCTTTTTGAGCATGATTGTGTAACATGGCTATAACTGAAAGCATTCTTAGAAAACCTCTTTTCTGTTTGGAAAGCAATACAGGTAAATACTACTATATAGTAAGTGTCAATGAGAGAAGATCACAGCTGATTTCTGTGAAGGACAGAGATGGGGATAAGGAGATCTGAATCTGCTTATCCAATTAGAATATGTTTACAGACTACTGTGTGGCTCGTATCCGGGTGTCAGTATGAGCACGAGAAGCAGGATTTGCTGATCTAGGCACAGTTGCACAGTGTAGTTCGTCCTCCTGAACACACACATAAATTCCCAATACTCAGTCAAGTATTTCACTTCCTCTCTGTTAGCTCTATCGTCATGGTGACAGATCTCCAATCAAGGCCTACCCAACTGATCCCTACAAGGAAAGTGACTGGCCTCAGGGTTTTGGACAGCTCTCTCAGGTATGTAGACACGCACACATATCTTTTTCTCTTTGTTTTAATCAGTTACATGCTACTTTTAGTTATGCAGACAGTAATGTGCAAGAGGCTGTGCTATATTATGTATGTAGAGTGCAACAGTCGGGTTCCAAAAAATTTTCTCCATAGTGATTTTTAACGATAACTGATAAACCATAAGGCAGACCTACTGTGAGTTTTGAGCTTGTTAATTGATGGTATATGCTCTGTTAAAGCTGTCAGTCTGCATTATTTTAAATAATTTTTTTAGCAGCTGAGTTTGTGATGCCATGATGCTGTACATAAAATTCCACCGATCAGAGAGTTGCAATAATGATAAGCAAATCATACCAAAAGAAAAGAGCTTGTACGGACACCCACTCTGATGAAGCACTGCGAATGATGTAATTGAGTCAATTTCCCTACACAGAATGTACAGTGTTCAAGCACAGTGCAGCTTACCTGCCTTTGCACATCAGTAAGGCAGTAATAGCATTAACATGCAGCTTGACAATCCTGGATGGACACATCTCCAATTTATTGTTACGTCATTTCAACATGCCAAAATATATTGAGGGGGGTGATCCACACCTTACATAATTAACCCTTTTTATAGAACTATTATGAGTACAGTCTGTCATTTTTTTTTTTAATAGGCACCAAAATACTGAATGTAATTTAAGGATGTTATTTCCCTCTTTCTCTATAAGATTTAGTAAAAGGGTGTGTTTATTACTGTAACTCGATCTTCTGAATTTTCCAGGAGGGAATGAAGCAGCACTATGAACTAGGTCAATTTTTAAAGAAGCGCTATAGAGGATTCCTGAGTGACGACTATAACCGGCATGAGGTCACTGTCTCTTTAAATTTCTGTTTAAACATGTTTAGTAAACAGAACACAAAGCTGTCAGACTTGTGTGCTTAAAAAGCATATGCCATCATTGTGTTGCAGATATTCATCAGAAGTACAGATGTTGACCGGACTCTGATGAGTGCCGAAGCTAACCTGGCTGGCATGTTCCCACCTAACGGTTCTGAGGTGTTTAATCCAGATTTGAAATGGCAGCCGCTACCTGTTCACACTGTCCCAGCAGATGAAGAGAAGGTAAGACGTCACACTGAAGCTTTGTTCCCACTTTTTCTCTCCACAATTTTGCAGCACACTGAAACTTGGCCCTGACCTCTCTTTAGTGTTGAGTTCATATTTGCACAGCACCAGCAACAGTAAATGTCTATGGATGTTTGAAATTTATTTCCATGACCTGTCTACAGTGTGTTTGCCTTTGTTTTGTTTTTTTCTTTCCAGCTACTCTCATTCCCGCTAGAAGACTGTCCACGTTATACGCAGCTCATGAATGAGACTGAAAAATCTGACATTTTTCTTAACATGACTAACACTTACAAGGTGAGTCCACTTTGTAAAAACTGGACTTAACAGTAATGTTTTTACTGCAATTATGATATAGTGCAACAAAAAAAGTTATCCTTCAATTTTCTGAATTTGTTTTAAATAGTGATGCCCAGAGGAGGTTCAGTTTGACTCATATTTATCCTGAAATTGTTTTACCAGTAGTCCTAACAGTGGATAAGGAACATTTTTACAGAAGAGATTTCAGTTTGAGACAGATCTTTGTGTGTTCTGTTCTTCCTTCCAACACTTGAACACCTTTTTATTGGTTGGATGCGTTTAGTTGGCTTTAAAATTAATAACTTCCTTCCCATAGTTCCCATTTAGAAGGTATCCTGTTTTTAAGTATTGTTCTGCCATAGAACTTGGAATTTGCTGCACTGTTTTTCTTCGTCAACTGTATAGGATACTGACACATTCGAGAAAAAATTTGTTGAATACAGTTGTTATTTTTCTTTGTTTTTTGTGGACAAAAAGTATTGGACATGGACTATTTTAATGATGTCTTCACTACCTTTCTGGGCCTTGAAAGTTTTAATTAAATAGCTGCCTATGGAGGGGTCAGAGAGCTCTCAGAAAATCTCAAATATCTTAATTTGTGAAGATGAATAAAGGTCTTACGGGTTTGGAACAACATAAGGGTGAGTAATTAATGACAGAGTTTTCATTCTTGGGTGAACAAATCCTTTAATTACTTTTATGGAGGGGCTTTCTGACGCCAATGTTGAATGATAATAAATAACCTTATAAACTTCATACACTACATGGTTGAATCCATAGTGTATTAGTGTATAGTCGTCATTTGGGACACAACTTAAATAATTATTATTTTAGTGCTGTCCTAATAATTTTTTTTTTTGTCACAAGTCCATTACATTTCAAAACACCATATTATTTTCATGTTAGTAAGTGTGCCTTACAATGTTAGGGTGTGCCTTACAATGTTAGGGTGTGCCTTACAATGTTAGAATGTTCCCTGTCTTGCAATGTAAATGTGCAATAAAAAAACAAAAACATAATGGTTACTACAATCATGGTTATGTCATTGTGTTTTTATGCAGGCATTTATAGAAATGGTGAGAAATAAAACAGGACTGAAGACAGCCTCCATTGAGTCTATTTGGAGTGTCTATGACACGTTGTTCTGTGAGGTGAGTTTCACCTGGCATTCATGTGCATGTTATTCATGACTTCCACCAACTAAAGGATTGTGACTAGCAAGTCACCCCAAAAGAGCTCTTGAATTCCCATAAAACAGTTTGAATAACGTAATCTTCATAAACTCTCAAACTACTTAAAAATGTGTGTATATGTGCACATTTTGCAATAAATGTAAAATATATTGTTTCTATATACATATTTAACATCTTTAAATCAATAGTTTTATCTTTTTAATTTATTTACCTTTGCCTTTTTGTCTGTTTTTCAAATACTTTTTTTACTTCAAATCAAAATTAGTAGTAATGTTGTGATTCACCTCACAGCTGGTTGGTTTGGTTCATGGCTTATAACCCTTTAACAAAGACTTTTCTAAGTCTTATGGGAAAAGTGAAAGGGGAAAAGAATTCTGGAACCAATTCTGCTGGAAAAGAGGATGGTCACTATTGCTCTGATGCCTTAGTCAAGTTAAGTTCTTTGTTGCCATGTTCACAGAGTTAAGTAGCTAAGTACTGTCACTGTGAAGAGTAAAAGAGAGGCTAACTGGGTGAGAGTCATTTACAAGTCTGATGGCTTGTGGGTAAAATTGTTCGATTAGTGTGTGTGAACCCTTTCATGATGTTGAGTTCTCTTCTATACACTTTGGTAAATGTCTTGCATTTATGCCCTTTTCACCACACGCTGAATCACTGTTATATCATTTTATTTCAGACTGCTCTATAGATGCTCAGAATTGTATTGTGTCAGATCAGTTCTGTTATTCTCCTTCCCCAGGCAAAACATGGGAAGTCACCACCTGGCTGGGTGACTTCAGATGTGATGGAAACGCTGAAGGTGTTGAAGAACTTTGGTTTTCAGATTATGTTTGGAGTCTATAAGAGAAAGGAGAAGTGCAGACTACAAGGAGGTGAGAGCTTATCCCTGGGCAGAGCATCTTATTCTTTTTTTATTATTATTCAATTTTGATTAAATAAAATGCAAAAGAAAAACATGTCTATGATGGGCACAAAAACATACTCTGTGTTATAACCTCAGATAAATACGAAGACAGTTGAGGATTCTTGGAAGAGCATTTTCATAGTTACACAGTCTGAAGCTTTTATGCATACATATGCAAATCAATGTTGTAGGAACAGAGGGAAAGGCCGCTACCTGAAACAGTGCAGAGACGCGTCAATCTAAAGAAACAATATAAAAAATGTAAATTCCACATTCAGACTGGAAATGTGCAGTACCATGATCGTGTGACACTTTGATTCGCAGGCCTGCTGTTAGACCAGATCCTTAAGAATCTCTCATCTGCAGCAGTTCCAGACTCTAAACAAAAAGTGAAGATGATGGTATACTCAGCTGTAAGTCATGTGTTGTCACGCTACACCAACATCAGCAGACACAAACTCCTAAACTTCCCTTTTTCAGTCAGAGAGAGAGATGTACAGAGAGAGAGAGAGAGAGAGAGAGAGAGAGACCTAACCAGATACAGGCTGAGTGACCAGAGTCTGGCCATAGAGAGAGGATGGCAGCCGTGAGAGCAGAGACTGTGTTCCCTGTGCTCTCAGAGAGAGGTGGAGACAGAGGAACACTTCCTGCTGCGCTGTGATTACTATCACAACAGTCGCAAAACAAAGAGAGTCAGCCAGTGGACAAAACTAAAGTCAGAAATATTCTTATCTCGTCTGAATGCATGTATCAAAATCTTTTTTTTTTTTTTTTTGTCTTATCTCTTGATTTATAAAAATGTGTTCATGCATTTGTTTACTTTTTTTATTTTTTTATTCATTGCTTATGTAATGGCCAATACTGTACAAGTGTTTGAATTTGAGAGAAATGTGTTCTGTTTAGAGAAAGCAGTGCATGTAATAATCTCTCCTGTAACTCTTTTCTCACTAGCATGACACAACAGTTGTAGCTCTGCAGGAAGCCCTGAATGTCTTTAATGGCTTGCAGCCACCTTATGCCTCATGTCATCTAATTGAACTTCACCAGGAAGAGAATGGGTAACATATTATCTGTGTTTTTCCTAAATTCATGTTTGGTCATCTTTGGTCAACCAAAATATTCCTTTGCTTGTCTCTTTCAGGACGTTTTCGGTGGAGATGTTTTATCGCAATGACAGCACTGTGTCTGAGCCATATGCAGTGTCTTTACCGGGCTGTTCCCAGCGCTGCCCCCTAAAGGATTTTGTGAACCTCACACGTGAAGTCATACCAAAAGACCGGAATAAAGAGTGTCAGATAAAGAAAGAAGCCACAGACAATGGTAAGCGCAATCATGTACATTTAATAAATTGCACAAAACATCTGTACATTAAAAGTACACAAAATATTTAAACTAATTTGTTACTAAAATATTTGTTACTAAAATACCTGTACATACAACAAATATTTTCACATATATTTTAAATATATTTCAAAGTATACATAAAATGGCCAACCAATATATTCCTAATATAGATTTAAAAATATATTTTTAATAAGTTTTATTTGTACATTTATAAAAAAAATAAGTATATGTATAAATTGTGTGTGTGTGTGTGTGTGTGTGTGTGTGTGTGTGTGTGTGTGTGTGCGCGCACACACATATACATATACTACTGGTCAAAAGTTTTAGAACGGTAAGATTTTTAAAATGTTTTTAAAGAAGTCTCTTCTGCTCATTAAGCCTGCATTTATTTAATTCAAAATACAGTAAAAACAGTATTATTGTGAATTATTTTTACAATTTAACTTTTTATCTATTTGAATATATTTTAAAATGAAATGTATTTATGTGATGTCAAAGCTGAATTTTCAGCATCATTACTCCAGTCTTCAGAGTCACATGATCCTTCAGAAATCATTCTAATATGCTGCTCACTAAACATTTATTATTATTATTATTATCAATATTGAAGTTGTGTACAATTTTCTTGACAGTTGTGTACAATTTTTTTTTTTTTTTTTTCAGGATTATTTAATGAATAGAAAGTTCAAAAGAACAGCATTTATCTGAAATATAAAGCCTTTGCAACATTATAAATGTATTTACTGTCAATTTAATGCGTCCTTGCTGAATAAATGTATTAATTTCTTTTAAGTTCTTTCCCAAAAATAAATGAATAATCCTGACCAAAAACCTTTGAACGGTATAGTACAATGTTGCAAAAGCTTTCTATTTCAGATAAATACTGTTCTTTTGAACTTTCTATTCATCAAAGAATCCTAAAAAAATTTTTCATTAATAATAATCATAAATGTTTCTTTTGCAGCAAATCATCATATTAGAATGATTTCTGAAGGATCATGTGACACTGAACACTGGGATAGTGATGCTCAGAATTGAGTGTTGCCATCACAGGAATAAATTACAATTTAATAATATTTCACAATATTACAGCTTTTTTATTTTATTTTTAATAACATAAATGCAGCCTTGGTGAGCAGAAGAGATGACTTTAAAAACATAAAAAATGAAAATTACCCCTCAAGCCATCCTAGGTGTATATGACCTTTCTTTCAGTTATATTAAAAATGAACTATCCCTTTAAGATTGTAAATGTATTTTTGTAGGTTTAAACTAAAATATATTTCCATAATGCATATTTTTAGCATACATTTGAAAAATGTTTTGACCAGAATTTTTTCTATATTGAATAAAGATGTGTTTCTTTAATACAAAAAAAAAAAAATCTATGTTCATATAGTATTGTAAGAACGTTGGTTTGTATACTTTGGATTTTGATAGTTTTTTCTCATACACGTGTGCAGAGGTCATCATCGGGCTGGCTGTGTGTGGATGTCTGCTCCTCCTGCTGGTACTACTGCTGTTTGTAGTGTTATGCCGTCAAAAAGAGCCAACGACTAGCTACAGTCATGTCATAAATGAGAGCGACTCCTGACAATCATATCAGCTCCTCCGCAAAGAGGAACTGTGGGACAATGAAGAGGACCTATGAGGACACAGCGCCAACTTAAAAGACTTTTTTTCTTCTCTCTCCTTTGACCACACATTGTATTGTACTGGGGAAGACTTGGTGATATTTTATTACTTGTAACTTCAAGTGTTTCAAGAGAGAAAAGGGAACCAAGAGTTGTGGTGGCATCAGTAGCATTAACTTAACAATGCTTGGCACACAGACTCTGTAACTGTGCAATTGTGACTGGGTTTCATTTCCTGTACAAATGTTAAGAGGACCTGAGACGTGGACTACACTAAAGCTCCCTGAGAGGTTTGTGTCCTCTCTGAAACACAAGGACTGTGGGTGTCCGCTGTTTGTGCTCCTGGCCCATTAGTTCTAGTGTACTTTGAGCCCAGTGTACTTGATGCATTAGCCTAAAGATTCAGGTGGGGCAATGAAAGACTACTGATACACATCGAGGCCTTATGTATGCATTCTTTTAATGTGATTTATCTCCCGATTTGCAGCCACAAAGTAGTTTTGATTAGTACATTTCAAAATAACAGCATGCTGATATGAAAAAGTGTACTCCAGTTAAGCTAAAAAGAGCTGTATTGGAGTAATTTGTTTTAATCTGGTGTGGTTTATTTAATTGTAATGTTTTGTCATTCAACATAATGATCACCTGTTTAATACAAATTAAATTTTATACTCAATTATCAAAAATGTTTTTATGTCTCAGTGATAAATCATATTTAAAATCAATTCCTGCTATATTGACAAACATGTCCAATCATTATTACCACTAAATGTTAATTGCAATGTGTCCAAATTGTTCAACATCTCAAATCTTTTAAATCAATGTCTATTCAGCTTGACTGAAAATATTCTGCGCAGGATCCATTTAGAACAAATGCTCAATTGAAATTGTGATACTTTGAGATGAGGTGTTCTTAACGCAGGGGTTTTCAAACTGGGGTCCTCCAGAAGGTTCTAAGGGGTCCCCAGAACATTTCAGAGAATAAAAAGACAAAGCAAAAATGAAAAAGTCAGCCGATAAAGTCTACCGAACATTCTAATTGTTTCAATTCTAAATGTTTCTCTCCTTTCTTGCCATACACTTTCCAGAATTGTATATGTTTGCTTTGTATCCATGTAGTGAGTTTTTCTCACTATAGTCCCCATTATCTCGCTCACTGGGGTTGTAAGGCAGTATTCTTAACGCAGTATGCAAGTTGCTTACAAACATTTATTGTAAAAGTTGCTTATACAAATCATGTTTGTATAATCAATTCAAGTTTATACATAGCCAATTTAAGGTTGGAAACTTGCTTTTTAACTAACATATTAAATGTTTTTTTTGTTTTGTATTTTTGTTTTTTTCATACAGATGGATTTTAGGAAGGGGTCCCTCAAAAAAGTCAGCATATTTGGGGGTCCTTGGCATCATAAAGTTTGAAAACCCCTGCCTTAACTGAAACCGATGACAACAGCTTTTTTTTAATCCCTTTTTATTTTCATCAATAGACAAATAATGTTTGACAGGACAACTGTTTTAAATGCATGTCTTACATGTAATAGGTCACTGACATCTTGTTATTAGTCAAAATGGAGGCTTATATAACAGCAGAGAGTATTTAGTGTCAGCAAAAGAGCTTTGTACCATGGATATAACCCAAAAATGACAATTGGTGTAAATCTGGCTTTAAGAAAAATTATGAATATACCTCTGCTTTGACTATGGGGATGTCCCCTCAATATCTGTTATTTAAAGTCTTAGGGCCTCATTTATAAAGACGTGCATAGAATGATCCTAAATGTGAAAAGATTTCTGAAATGTTCCAATGAATGATTTCTAAAAATGTGAACAAGCGCATCAGCTCCGCCTACAAAATGCCCCGCAAATATACCTTACTAGTTATAAATAGTAATATATAATTATTTGTGATGTCTTATGTTGTGATCGCCTATTTATGTTCTTAATTGATTTGTTTCACACTTTAGACATAGAATGCAATCCACGGAATATAGGATCAAATCTGATTGCGTGCGTTTTATAAACGAGACCCCTGGTTTCTGCAGGTAGTGTAAGTGTGTAAATGTTAAAGACTTAAAGCATCCACAGTACAAATGTTTAACACATACTCGTATAGAATTTTTAATAGAAACGTTTGTCCACCTATAAGTAGACCTTTATCTGGACCAGTCCAGATCAGTGCATTGTTTGAGAACATAAAGTCAGTCAAAAAAAACTATCAACACAAATTATGGGACGGCATTCAAAAGACACCAACCATTTTCCCTTCTTGTACGGTGATTCATTCTTTTTTTCTATATCATACTCTTAACTTTGTAGTGCAACATCAGGCTGGGTTGAGTGACCCTGGGAACATCTCAAGTGTTTTTCTATATTATCTGGAATGGATTACAAACTCCAAATGTTCTGTTGCACCCCTGTGTACATCCATGACAGAGAGAATGACTCAACAATCTTAAAGGCAGTTTAATGTCTCTACTTGAACACTACACAGGCTAAGCACCATTAAAAACCTTAAGGATAACACTGAACACACATACATACAGTACGTGCACACATAAAACATTTTTCTTGCTGAACCCCACACAGCTTGTTCTTTTTTTAAATGCCTCTGACCTTTAACTTTTACACTCAACATTCAATTGTCAACAGTGGCACGGGTCACTGCACAGGTTTACCACCACAATCTAGGGATTGACCTTTTGATGGACAGCTATTAAGATGTATATGTTATTTGACACACAGAGAGCAAAGGAAATAGGAAGAGAGAAATGTTGATTGTCTGTTGTCAAGGTCAAAGTTCAGGAGCGTGTGAGGTAAGGCTGTGATCAGGCGATAGCTTTGGCCTCAGGCAGGAAGGCCTCCCAACACTTCACAAGCTGGTTTAAGATAAATAACAATTCATGAAAGACAATTCTATATGATGTTCGATGATACTTTATGTAAAACACACACACACACATACACTTACCCGATGCTGTGTGTGAAGAAGGGACTCCAGGTATTTCACTATGTGCTGTTTGAAATCTCTGGCTTTCTCTTTCTGCGACAGAAAATACAATGTTTAATTTTCCATTTTGTGATGTTTTGTGCTGTAAACTAGAGTACAATTAATCACTAAAAGATTGTGATCTGGATTCAAACACCCACGTGATGTGACAAGTACGATCACAGAGGAGCAAATCTGCATTGGCTGAGCCAGAGAGAGTAGTTGAGTCATGTATGAAACAGCTTTACAAACCACACAATTTCGTTATTTCTGTTACAACCATTCAAATTACCACTGAAGTACTGGGATAACATTTTATAGTTTAGATATAAACACTGGTGTCAAAGGTAGTGATCAAAATAGACTAAATCACCTTTTGAGAGTAACTTGATTGTATCAATTACATCTTGACACCCGACAAGTGACTTATAAAAATGTATTTGTCATTGAATCCCTCATTCAAGAGATTTGTTCAAAAACACTGGTTCATCCAGTAATAACATAAGTCAAGTCTTTATGAGTGAGTCATTGAATCATTGAATCATTCAATCAACCCAATTTAAAAATACTCAAATTAGACTCATTAAATATTTTTAAATGGACATTTTGTCAGAACCTCTAGTAAATGTCTTTTTGTATAGTTACCTATTCAAAATTGTGGGAGAATCTGATCTCTATTTGAAACAATTTTTTTTTATCTAAATTTATCTATAGCTTTTGGAACTATCGATTTTTGAATAAATGCTGGGATTTTATTTAATTTTTACGTGGGGAGCACTGGAGAATTCTACATTACAAATGCAAGATAACACAATCCCTGATTCCCTGTGGTTTTCTCTTTCTAAATCTGTCATTGATCATATAGCCATAATTTTATCCTCAATTCATATTTTGGACACTAGGACATTTATGATGAAGGATCACTGGACCAAATCTTGCGTAATATGCTATTTAAAAGGATGGTTCACCCAAAACAAAAATTCTGTCATCATTTATTCATCATGTATTCTTCCCATACAGATAAAGGATATTTTGAAGAATACTGATAACCAAACAGTTTTGGTGACCATTAACTTATTGCTTTGAATATGGAGGATGTCCCCTCAATATCTGTTATTTAAAGTCTTAGGGCCTCATTTATAAAGACGTGCATAGAATGATCCTAAATGTGAAAACATTTCTGAAATGTTCCGATGAACGATCTAATTGGTATTTTTAAATCAGGTTGAATGAATGATTCAATGACTCACTCATAAAGACTTGACTTATTTTATTACTGGATGAACCAGTGTTTTTGAACAAATCTCTTGAATGAGTAATATGCAATTTAAAAGGATGGTTCACCCAAAATAAAAATCCTGTCATCATTTACTTATGCATGTATGACTCATGACTACAGATAAAGGATATTTTGAAGAATACTGATAACCAAACAGTTTTGGTGACCATTAACTTGCATTGTATAGGCAGCAGAAAGAAAGTAATACAGAATTGGAAAGCTATGACAGTATATAAATAATGACTGAATTTAAATTTTTAACTATCCCTTTTAGCACACTATGTGGGGTTTGAAATCTCTGGTTTCCTCTTTTTAACTATATACTTGGTGTAAATAAAAAAACCTATTTCATCTTTTTTGCACTTTTGATGTTTGTTTGTTTTGTTTTGCAACACATCTTACCTCAAATCTGAGCACTTCTTTGCGCACAGTACAGGTGACTCTTTCTAAATCTCTCTCATACTGACTGACTTTAGACTCCCACTGCGCAGAAACAAAGAAAACTGCTTAACATGAACAGCAAATTAGCGACCAATCATCTTGTAAATCAACTGAATTCAACAGAACTCTCCTACAAGGAAGTTATGTGTCTAACAATAGATGTAGTGTTGTACATGAATCCTTCACTTTTAAGGTTTAACCTCATTTATGTCATCTTTAGCCTGCTGCAGTTTCTCGGGTTTGTTCGCCCAGAGCAGTTTGGCCTCAGCCTCTCGTTTCTTCTGCAGTGTGCTCTGAGCTTCCTGCAGACGCTGCCACACTTTCATCCTCTGCTCAAAACAGCACTGAGGGCAGCAAAGAACACAATAAACAACATCATATTTCTTATGTGGTTGATTCTGACTGCTGGTTTTGGGTTATGTGGTTGTGCTCTCTAACCCTCACGGCCCCCAACAGTCTGACATAGTCGGCCAGGAGCTCAGCAAGGATGAAGAAATCACTGAAGGCCTGTTGCTGATGCAGCTGCTCCATCTTATCCTCCACCTCCGCCAGCTGTGACAGCGCACGAGACAATGCAGAGTTCTCCTCCACACTGCCCAGCATGGCCACACTCTTACTAAACACCGCTGTGTTACTACACAACTCTACGAGAGGAGAAAGAAATTGAGATGTTATGTAACAGCATGAATCTTGAAGACTGGCTTCACAGTGTAGTTTTTACTTTCACCTTTCCTGTGGTTTACTAATGAGTCAACAGCAGCATGCAGCCTCCTCAGCAGCTGCTCCTCATTCTCCACCTCCTGTAGCTTGCTCTCAAACCACTGACACACACACAAACGTTTCAATCACTAGTCAAATGCAACATCCTGGGAGAATATATGCTTTAGATCTGCAGAAACTGAGCTCCTCTTACATTATCTGATTCATTCATTTTTATGGTCATCTTATTCACTGCATCCGACGCTCTGTTTATCATCTTTAGGAGGCCAGGTCCACTCAAAGTCTGAGTATTTACTGCCCTAGGCAACTAAAAACACACA
This sequence comes from Paracanthobrama guichenoti, assembly GCA_018749465.1. Lineage (NCBI taxonomy): Eukaryota > Metazoa > Chordata > Actinopteri > Cypriniformes > Gobionidae > Paracanthobrama > Paracanthobrama guichenoti. The sequence continues at coordinate 17,542,728 of CM031949.1, read as the reverse complement.
CATACAAGTTTAGATCTTAAATATGCCACTAAAAATACTGTATGATGTGTCTAGGAACATGATGAAGGTGGTGACCTCATCTCTCTCTAAAAACTCTCGAACATCCGGGTCCTGAAGCAGAGATGGATGGGCCACTACTCTCTGTAGATACCTACAGAAAATATAAAATCACAGTCAGTAAATATAACCAGTTAAAAATGAAATTAAAAAACAGGTGTGTAACATGTGAATCCATATTTTATGTTAGAGGTCAATAAATGTAGTGTTCTGTTCTAAGTGAATGCTATATTTTGTGTGTATGGCTAGTGCAATAGGGTTCTAGAGTACAACCGGAAAATAAAATCCAAGGTTTATGGGTGTCTAAATATCTTGCCATTAACAATCTTTCCAAATCTTTATCCTCAGTTTGATGTACACTTGGCTACCAGACATTTTTGACAAAGGCTCACTGACTATTATTGCAGCTCATATTTGCTAAAACAACAATAAAGTTGACTTTGACTTGTGTAAAAGTCTAGTTTTCACCAATGTTTTCTTTCTTTCTGGTTATTATAGGAATTTATTTGTTGTTTGCGCAAAAAAAGCACCTTGGATTTCCTAAATTTTGGACTTTAGAATGCCCCATCACAAGAGTTTTTCTAAACATACATCTAACCAATACATCTATCCACTTTAAGGGCTAGTTCACCCAAAAATGAAATTATGAATGAAATAATTTATCACATAATTTACTCGCCCTCAAGCCATCCTAGGTGTGTATGACTTTTTTTTCCAGTCAAGCTCAGTCTGAGTTATATTACAAAATATCCTGGCTCTTCCAAGCTTTACAATTTGAGTGAATGGTACCTTGTTCTTTGAAGCCCAAAAAGCACATCCATCCATCATAAAATCCTTCTAAAGCGAAGCATTTTTGTAAGAGAAATATCCATATTTTACTTTATAAACTATAATGACTGGCTTCAGGTAATGGCCGTACACAAGTTGAGTTGCGGCTGAAAAGTGAGCTCTGACCCGACGCATGACATTAACAAATACGGAAGCCCAGAGGATAGAGCAAATTAAAAATACCGGTCACGAATTAGAAGTCTGAAATGAGAGTTTTTAAAGAGAAATAGCGGAGGAGCTTGAGTTTGTTGCCCAGCCTTATTTGTTTGAACCGTAACAGGTGTCTTGCTGTAGTAGGCCTATTTATAAGGAATAATTCACCCAAACACAAATTTACAAATGTACCACAAATGTAAATGATGTCATCATGTACTCTCTATCAAGTTGTTTTTCGTTTTAACTTCCAAACACAAATGAAGATATTCTTTATGAAACCTGAGGGATTTCTGTCCCTCCATTTATAGTCCATTCCTCAAACTTAAAAGATCCAAAAAAATATCATAAAGGCATCGTAAAAAGAACTAATCGAGTGGTCTAATCCAAATCCAAGTCTTCTGAAGAGACACAAACGGTGGCTTATGATGGACAGATTTACCACAACACGCATACTGTAGTAAACACGGACGTTCAAATGAGTGTGTGACGCACAAAAACAACAAAAGAGTGAGTAAATGCAGAATCGAAATTCTTGGATGTGCTAAACATTCACAGTTTGAGAGAGGTCATTTTGACACACTTTCTTGCGATTAGAACTGTAAATGATTGCTTTGATCATCTGAAGTGCACGCGCTGCCGGAACGGCACTCCTCAAAGTCAAAGCGCAAACATCATTTAAATCATCAGATCACATTTCGTTTTGGTAGTATGGATTTTAGATGGTTTCATCTTATATGTATAGTGCATTAATAGGAGAGAGGCGGAGAGATGCTGCCTGCTTTGAAAGCGCGAGTAATGCCTGAGGGTAAAAAAATTAAGTTTATGGCGTTTCAGTGACATTATTACATTAAACGACTATATATAAATGTTGAATATAATGTATAATAATGCAATGGGGGAATATTTGTTGGTCCTGATAATAATACACTAATAATAATAATATTATTTTAATAATAGTAAAAAGTAAAAAAATAAAAAAAACCTCTTCTTTATTTTGGCTTAAAATATCGGGATAAATATCGTATCATGAGTTCAGTATCGAGATTTATATCAAATCGTTACACGAGTGTATCATTACACCCTTAGGAGGTGGATTACAGGCATCCTAAGAGATGGGTGGATTTCTTGTTCTGGACAAGCTGGTGCCTGCTCCAGATCTGGAAGGTCACTACGTGCCTAATTCAGGGGTGAAAGTGTCAACAAGTGATTTATGGACACGTGCATCTGATTTACTGACAATGTGTGGAAATTTCCCATGACTGTTCATTTTCTCTGAGCCAATCAGAATCATCCACCTTGCAGTAATGACATGAATAGACCTTGAAAACAGTATAACTGTTGGGACAATTGTACGAGGGACGGGTAGAGAGGGAGCGCGGCCTACGAACTCCTTGTGAGACTTGAAGCTGGCTTCTGCTGATGAAACTGCAAACTATTCTTCAGTGACATTTTCTTTAATTAATTGCACTCCTGACTCTTGGTCTTCTTTTTTCATAACTGGTCTTGGTTCCTAAACTGTTATCCCCTAACAGATGTATCCTAATTTGACCTTTTACAGTAAAATCACTGTTAAGTGTTTTTCACGTCACGTTTTCGAATGTCCCGCTGTTTTTGGTGATTGAAATACTGCAGTTTGTTCACATACCTTCTCATTCTTCTTTTGAGAGGTGATCTAAATATTTGTGGCTTAAAACAGATGAAAAAACTGACAGGCCCGTGCTGCAGTTCTATGGATGTTTTCCCCTTCAGATCTCTGCGGCAGTCACGTGACTGAAAACTATGAACTGGTTGACCTCTTTTTTATGTAAATGTGTAATTCGGCATGTGTTCACCTCTCCAGTGCTGCTCGTCTCTTTTCCACGAACTCCGCTGAGGACGAATCCTCCTTCCCTACCTTCACTTTAGTCATCCCTGTGACATAAAAAACAAACAAGCAAAAAAACATGCTCAGTCAGCAAATCACAACGGACTGCTCCGATTAAAATGATGCAAGTGAGAGCCAACAGAGAGCTCAGAGTAAACATTCTCAGGAATCCGGGCCTTTTCAGAGTGCCTAGTTGGTTTCACTAGAATAACTCCACAAGACAAAGAGCCAGAGTGAGCATGAGAGCTTCTTTACCCACTACGCTCTTCTGAGGTGGAGGTGGGATGATGCAGCCCAGCAAGGAATGTTTGGCCAACATCTTCTCATAAAGTCCCAGGAAATCACTAAAACGTCGACGCACTGTGAACGTCTTATTAAGGAACATGGGTAGTGTAGTCTGAAGAGAGACAGAGAAGCATGGAGGGCATAATTCTGATATATAAAGCTTGAGCAATTAAAAATATAGTAATAAGGAAGAGCTTTTAAGTACCTGAGTCGAAACTTTGTAAGACATGTAGGCATTCATGCCGTCTCCTGCAACACAATAACACAGAAAAACACAGTCACTACAGCTCTCAACAGAATATCCAGAACAAGAGGCTCAATCTAGACCAGTGGTCCGCAACCTTTTCACGCCTCATTGTCCAAGAAAATATTTGAAGGCCCACACATGTAGGCTAAAATATTTCCTCTGGTACTACTGCTGTAGCAATAACAATCCTGCTTGTTTTCTATGAGTCAATAGATGAATTATAATTTATTGATTAATGTTTTTATTCCAGAAAAACAGTATGTTCTATAATAATAACAACAACAACAACTACAACAGGGAAAATATGATTTTCTTTTTTATTCATTTTTAAATTTTTATTTCCTAATGTCTATCAGATTTAGCATTTTAATTAATTAAGTTAAAATATTTAATAATAAATTCTAACATGTAATAAATACAAATATTTTTATTTAAAAAAATTAAAAATAAAGCTTTGGAAGTTTGCTGAGGCCCCTACTGGGCAACTGCATGAGAAACACTCAAGACATACTAGATGATGCAAGTATATAACTTTATTTTTAACTTCAGTGTAGGCACTACCATTTGTAACTTGAATGTGTAAGGCTTTTGGTGTCAGCTGCTTTATTATTACTATTCTTTTATAGCTGTGTTATTTTAGCTGTACAAAAATAGTCCATTATGCTGCTCGATGTTGCAAACTGCTATTTGTTATCATATTTTAATTTATTGTCGTAAGTTTTTCCTTCTAGTTTACCTATAGCAGCTGATGAATCAGAAGTCTCACACATTCACAGAAAATATCTTTCTTCCGCATTGAAAAATAAGGTGGATACCAATTTTCTCAGGGTTTGTGACTGCGATGTTCAGCTCAAACTGGTCTCCACTCTCTTCCTCCTCCAACTGTTAAAGTCCATCAGCATTCAGTTAGAATTAAGAATCTATATAAATAATACATTAATGCAACTGAAGGCACATGAAGTGCCTTGTTTCAGTACCTCCTCCATGGTCTTGGCGACAATGCTGGGTTTGAGTATGGAATTAGGGACATGTGTGGTGTTGCAAGCTGATGCAGTTGGGCCAATAATCTCTCTCCTGCCTTGACTAGTGGTGTTGGTGAGTGTCAGTTCGACAGTGGCCTCTGGAGTTAGAACAGACAGAACAGATAAAGCACAGTGCTGTAATGTATTTGAGTAATGGTACTTCACTATATTTTAGTATATAGTTATATAGTGAACCTCAGATTAAGCATCTACATCAGTATTTTGGGAAATCTGTAATGTTCTTAAAGGGGTGATGAATTGAGAAATCAACTTTCCCTTGAGCCTTTGATATATAAAAGTTTGTTGTGATATAAGAATATCCTGTAAGTTTCGGAGCTGAAAACTTCTTTGCATGTCAAAGAAAAGCTTTTATTGACACCAGGCCCACAAACGCTCGATCTCAGAATATGTCGACCACTGACGTCATAAAATGCTGAAACGCCGCCTCAACAAATAAAGATGTATGCCTGCTTCTGTAGCCACGCCCACCAACTCGTGGAGCAATAAACATGCCGTTGAGGATTACAAAATATTGTGCAGTGCCTGGACTCAACAGTAATGCAACATGTAAGTTACTGTTCATTCTAATGCCTGATCTGAAATGTAATGATTCATAAACAGTCAGATGTTCTTTGTCTGTGTGTCAGTAAATCAAACCAGTGGCTAAACGTCAACTTGCGTTGTTTCTCTAAGTAGGATGAAAATAATCTGTTATTTAACGGTGATTGAATTCTATAAGGAAAGCGATCAAAGAAAGCTCCCTTTGCAATCGTTGGAGCAGCACACGCTGGAGCTGTCAATCAAACAGAGAGTTTATCAGTGACTCCAGTTTTATTCAACGAATCTCTTAACAATATCACGTTTGCACTGTTAGTGAAGATGAAAGCATTCGTTAGTGTACAGAAACTGAGTTGCAATGATAAGATCACTGCTTTCATGCACTCAACATGTGTGTGAGATCGGCTACAATGATCATCACTGCAACCTTTCATGCCATGATCTTAATATAATGCCATATATCTAAATGTAATGCAACACTTTCACGATTAGTTAACCATGAGAGCTGTAAAAGTAAAAAACGCGCTAAAAGAGAAAGTAATACTTAGCTATTTCAAATGGAAAGATGTTAGCCACAGCACTGGGCGTTTACACTGAAGTCTCACAGCAGACACGCCCCTTAAAACAGAGCGTTCAAACCAGAGGGCTAAAATCAGGGTAGGAAAAATGCCTTTTATTTATAAATTATGACAATTTTTGATATAAATTCTAACATTTTAAGTGCACCTCAGGAAACATCATAAAACAATGCGGTTCATGACCCCTTTAAGATCTGATTAAATTAATTACTTGTACTTTTACTCAATGACATTTACAAAAAAATTATAATAATTGTTACTCTATTACAATTTCATGTAGACTTAAAATGTTGTTGTAACTTAAATCTTTCCTAAGATTTAAAAATATGTATTCTAATGTGACTAACAAGCCAGTGAATACTAATGCACACATATAAACTATCCCTTTCAGACACATTGAGATCTTAAGTAGTTTTTATAATAAATCACTATATTCAAATCTCTGTCAAATCATCTGATAATTTTAGCTGTAAATACTTTATAATACTTTCAGTTTAACATCTGCTGTATCCTAATTTCTTTCATAGTTATAACAACAAGAAATTGTTGTGTACAATTAAATATGGATACTTTTGTACTTTCTCCTATTTTAAACTAGGTACTACTTAGCACTTTTAATGGATGTAATGTTAAATTATTATTATTTATTTTTTTACAGCAACTGTGCTTCAAAAAGTAACGTTTCTTTCTACTTTTTACAATTCAGATTAAGCATCTTTAACATGATGTGTGTTTCTCTGTCACGCTATTTTAAAAACAAAGGTAGGATTCATTACATTTTCATTAAGCAGTTACCATCTGGCCTGCATGTGAAATCAAGTGTCATTAAGTATTTATTATTGCTCATGTTGAGTAATGGTGCAGCAATGGAGTGGTGAGAAATACCAGTGAACAGATCCAGCTCTTCATCAGAGTGAAGGCCATTAGTGGCGTGATGGACATCGGTCCTAATGTAAGAGCCCTCCTCACTGAAGATATCGCCCTCATCAGGAGCTGATGTCGGTGTGATCGGTTTACTCTGCAAAAAGACATGAATACAATGCCAACATAACAGTTGATAACCATGACATAATTACAGTTCAGGAGCTGCATAATTAGACTAACCGCTGCAGATACGGACTATAAGCTACCAGCTAGCTCCTGTCTAATTACACTTAAATATTCCCCCAAATATCAATTCAACAGAAAAAGATAATGGTTATTGATTCTGAAACAGGTGTCTCACTCTCGCGCCGGTGAATATGTCCTCGCCTTCATCATCATACTCGTCGCTGTCCAGCACTCGAGTGTCAAATTCAGCCTCCTGATCTTCATTATCAGGGAAAGGAGGAGGATTCCGCCCGCAACTGCCTGACATCGCTTGTGCCGACTAAAGAAAATATATGTATCAAATAGTAAACCTAACGGGTCAGGTCTTGAGGTTGCCCTACTTTATACCTGGCTGTATGTTACAGGTAAGCAAGCAGGGATTGAATTTCACTGCTAGGTAACCTCAGCCTACTTAAAAACATCCACGGACGGCTCTGCGCGCTTAGGCTCAGAAAGAGCGCTGGAGCGACACTGCCACCTCATGGTCTGGAGCGAATACTACAGCAACCTTAACAACTACACCCACACGTATAGCCTACCGATACTCTATGCATTCATGGAATACATTTTATGAGTACAGCTACATAAATACATCATTACCGATCGATTTTTATTGAACTAAAACAATCCATTCAATTAATCATTTGACGTAAAAAAATGGACTAATTGGACTTCCCAGTAAAATTTCAGTAAGCATACCAGTTTTTGGCAGACTGATTACCAATTTTACTACACACACCATGGTTAAACTATGGTTAATGTTAAAAAAAAAAAAAAAAAAAAAAAAAAAAAAAAAAAAAAGTTACCATGGTTTAACTATGTAGTTATGTTTTGGGGTTTGTAGTAAAACCATGGTTAAATTTCCATAAGAGTTTGCTTCGTAAGAAAAACAGACAGCCCCACATCATATCTGCAAGTGTTCTGTTTAATAAAATACATTTTAATAATTTTAATCTCATGATTCAAGATTATATTTGATTGAAAACAATTTAACTGTACAGAAATTGCTGGATCATGGTCTTCAAACACATGTACACTTACAAAAATATTCTTATATATTTCTGTGAAAGTCCAAAGATCTGTGCATCCGTCTGGTTAATGTGTATGCTGATGTCAGAATTGGATAATTCTAAACTCGGTGAGGAGGGCGATGATGAGGAAGACGATGTAGAAGATCAGTAAAAAAATGCCATAGACTCGGTTCAGGTGGAAACACTGAAGAGGAACCAGTATGAAGGAGAGGACCAGAGACAGACCCAGTGCTCCTGAGAGAACCCAGCACAGCACCCCCTCTGGTTCCAGCTGACCATACAACAGAACACAGCACACAGATCAGCCTCCATCACTCATCTAAACTGTAATATTCAGCAACATATTCTCAGGTAAACACCAGAAGATTGTCCAGTATATAGCATCCAGTTATATGTATATGCAGAAAGCTGAGGTATTGTGTATAGAATGTGAGACGTACCGTCACAACGTTATTATTCTGAAACATTTGCAGCAGGCAGCCCAGACCCACGCCAAACAGCATATCTTTATGCAATGTTAAAGGCATACAAAGAGCTCTCTGTGGTGATGTTTTAGGGTAAAATATATCAGGATATTTACAATAAATGTCAACAAATAGTATGTTTAAAGCTATTGATATAGTTTTTAAAGCACATACACAAAAAGGAAATCTTTTAAAAGACCATATATGTCAAAGGATACTAAAGATAATGCCCCCAAAACAGGCTGAGATGGCCATCCGTGGGTATCCCTGACGCGCTATAGTAATGTCTGCAAAGCAATCTGTGAAAACGCACAAATATTATATCTAGTTTAACAGATGTAAATACAGAGTGTATAATGTCCTACTGGTGCATGATCCTTTAAAATATTAAAAGCTATCTGGGTTTTTTTAAACTGTAACACATAAATTACCATTAGTACTTACTATAATTAAACCATATAATCTAGTAGTTGCAAATGTCTGGCTATGACCATTGTATAGTAAGATAATGTGCCATGTGTGTATTTTATATGTTGTGAGTGGGTGTATACCTCCGATACTGTTGCCCCAGGCTAACAAGGTGAGTCCAAGTACAGTGTTGCTGAGACTGAGAACAACCCCCAGCAGGTGCAACACACTGACAATCTCAGACGCCACAGTGCTGATCCACAGCGCACTGACCACAAAACCTAGCAGTGAATACAGCTACACACACACACACACACACACAAAGAGAGAGTGAGATGGGGGTGGGGGGGGCTTTGAGGAAGGGGAGCAAGAGCGAGAGCAATAGAACAAATATGAATAAAGAATACACTGCAGTTCAAAAGATTGGGGTCAGTAAGTTTTTTTTTTTTTCTTTTTAAAGAAATTAATACCTTTATTAATTAAACCAACTGATCAAAAGTGACAGCAAGACTTATCCATGTTACAAAAGATTTATATTAAAAATAAATTATATATTTCAAATAAAAACTTTCTATTTAACAAAGAATCCTAAAATAAAAATTAAGCAGCACAACTGTTAATATAATATAATGATTTCTGAAGGATCATGTGACATTGAAGATGAGTAATGATGCTGAAAATCCAGCTTTTCATTCACAGCAAATTACATTTTAAATTACATTTAATTATTAAATTACATTTTAAAATATATTAAAACAGATAACGGTTAATTTACATTAAATGATAATTCAGTTTTTACTGTATTTTTGATCAAATAAATGAAACGCATTATAAAAGTTTTAAAATAATATTGACCCCAAACTTTTGACCAGTAGTGTGTATTACTGCACATATTATGCATGAGCTATGAAGCTTTATACTGGCAGCATAGTTAAAAAAGCAGACAGAACTAAAGATTCATACAAAGTGATATCTAGGAGGATGATTATTTGTGGTAGTGAAGAAGACTATTGCCGAGAGGAAGACTCCAATGCAAACTGTAAGCACCCACACTGGAAATTCTCCTTCAATGAGGTACAAGCCATCTTGAATGAAACAGAAAGAATGTCTGTTTCAATCACATGTCCTTTACAGAACGTGAAGTGATTACACAACATCTGCATCAACAGCATTTATCTTTTCACATACAAGAGGAATTTCAGTTCCTCTGACAGCTCTAATGACCGCAGCACGTGTAATAAAGCAACAAATGATAGGGATGACATAACAGTACCTTACATGCGCACATAACATAAGAGATTGCTGTTAAACAGGTTTGGTCTTATGGCTCAAAAAAACAAAACAAGCCAACTCACATTTTCCAGACTGCAATGTGAGCACACACACCAGAGGCCCAGTGATAATGTGCAGACAGTTAAGAGGTCGTTTCCAGTTGTGATCCTCCTTATCTGTGTCCACCACTGGAACTGTCAACAATAACAGCACTTCTAGAGGCACCTAACACAGTCAGACAGACAGGGAAAAAAGCCCTTCACCTTAAAGTCGGCATGAAAAGAAAGTTGCGACATTCTTTTCTTCCCTATTTTGATGCATCCGAGTGAAGAGGCTTCTCGGACAAGAACAAACTTCCATATTGTCCATCGGGAATTGATTGGACGGTTGTGGTCTGTTATTGCTGTGATCTCATGTGAGCGCCCTTGTGCCTGTAAGCACGTCATCAGAGAAGAGGCAAGAGGAAGTTATTTTGATTAAAGATTAAAGGCACATGGATTTAAAAAATAATGATGTGCATGGATAAATCATTTATAATAATTATTGCAATATTCTATGAAAATAATTTTGATTTCATGGTGACTTTAAAAATATCATGCAAGCATATAAAGTTCCCACCATCCATCAATTGGACAAGTTTATTTTAAACGAGGTTACTAGAAGAACATCCACACATTTAGAACCAGGAAGTGATCATAAAATGTTGACATTTTCACCTTGATCACTTTGAGGACTTTGGCACTCCAGTGCCATCTCCTCCAGCTCCGGCTGTCCACCGGGTTAATAGCATTCAGGAAGATCTGAGCAGTAGATTGATTGTAAGGCAGCAAAGGCTCATACTCTTCTCCATCTAAAAACATACATGCAAGAAATTCACACACACACACGTACACAAACCAATAGTCTACATTATGAAGGAAACTTGTTGAAAAGGGGCATTTCAAAGCCAATCAAGAACACAAACATAAAATGTAATGCCTGAGCAGAGAGCAACACAAGATGCAAAACTCTCTTTCACTGTTAACCAAGCAGATGTCAACACACACTTGCAAAACTCCCATATTTATGAAAGTCTGTGGAGTTTAAAACAACCACATACATACATAACCCACTGAAACTCCAGCTATTAAGGTAGCCAACATAGTTTAAAGTTGAGAGGAAGTGACCCACCGTTTGCTTGTATGCTACCACTTTGAGTTTCTCTATATGAATCAGGTGGGAGAATCTCTCCTACAAGTCAAGAACAGCACTCATTAATCTCTGCTCAGTGATCACTACTATTAGTCAAACATAATTTATTTTATTTCATAAAATAAAATACCACATCATTTAGACAAGTCCTGACAGAGCGTTGAGTTTGCATTATTGTGAGCAGTATATATGAATGTGTGACTAGTGCAAAATACAATGAATATTCAAAATTTCAGAAAGCTTAGTTGCCTATACTTTGCTAGGGATGGGAACAGTACTCAAAAAAACCTCTAATCATCAAAAACCAATAGTTACATGCTTTACAATACATTTGAACATTTTTAACTTGAGAGAAAATGATCACTCCCCATTCACAAATTGTAATGAGAGGGTAAAATGTGTGTGATGTGTGTTTTAGGAATAATAGTGCTCAGTGCTGACAAAGACTGCAGTCTGCTCACCGTGTTCTCTGCCTGAGCTCTGATCCGATCCATTTAGCTGATGCTTCTGGCGATTGTAAACATATGCGCTCACAATCACAGTCAAAACATATACAATATATAGCCCCAGATAACCTGCGGAGAAGAGAAAAAGAATGGTGCAGGAGAGATAGAAATATCTTAGACTTTGAACTGGTATTCCCATTTATTCTACATGAATATGAAACATTCAGAATAAATGTGTAAATGAATAACGGTTATCAGACCCACGGCTTCTCCCATGGAAATGTGGCCTTTGTATAGGATATTGAAGGTCCAAAACACAGCTGCCATGTAGAAAATTACATCACGAAGGAATGGACGGGATGCCACAGTGAAAGGTTTAACCAGAGCAATGCTCCCAGCTACCACTGTTGTAACAAAGATTCCTGCCCTATTAAAAAAAAAAAAAAAGTATTAGTAAAATACAGTATGTAATAAAGTAGGAAAATATCCCAGTTCATGCAGTACAACAAATGGTCTATATTCATTGTTAATGAACATATTCGTTTATTTAATGTTGATTCATTGATATGTACTGAAAATCTAATTATTTATGGTTGATTAATCCATTCACAAGACTTAAATGTGAAGTGTGTAATTTCTGCAGCACCCAATAGAACTATACTTATGAGGGCCAAATGTCCTCACTTATATAATATATTACTAGTCCTCACTAATTAAAAAGGCTTATAAATTGGCCAAAGCATGTTTTTATTTAAATGTTTTGCACATGTTTCTGTGAGGGTTGTGTTTAGGTTGGGTTATATGATAATATCATAAACATTATATAAAAATCAATGGAAGTCTATGCAATGCCCTCACTAATATAGTGAAACAAACATGTGTGTAAGGATGTTAGGTGCATGTTTAACAGTACTGCTCTCTCACCAAACAGTGCTCCAACAGCAAGACCAGCAGTCTGAGGGTGAGAGAAAGCAACCATGGCACTGAACACATCTGGAGCCCCATTTCCAAGTGCCAGGAACGTTACTCCCTGTTCCATTCCGTCAAGGAAAACAATAATGAAAAAAAAAAAAAACATGCCAACTCCACCTCTCAGTCATGCACACACTTTAGTGACTCAAACAGCACTACAGGCTCTTCTCGATCATCCACAAACTTCTGGAACAAACAGGATTAGACTCTAAACAAACTTGACCTAGAATGACACAGCCTTTGCTAACACTGTTGGCATATGACAAACTTACAGACTTATTGTTTGATATATCTATTTGTTTAGCATGTTGTGATATTATCTTCACACCAAGACTCAGGAACTTATAACTGCTGTGGTTGATAAGGACAAAGCAGAAGTCCACAGGAGGAGTAATTAACCTCCTCAACCTCTGTAAAATGAGGACATATTACAAGGATCAGCTGATCTGGGAATTACAGTTCTGCCATGTTTCAAACATTTAAAGGATACAGCCACATTATGAGTCAGTCTTAGTGTGGAGGAAATGGCTGAAAGATTTGGGCAGAAACTGGAAAAAACAAAACAATATAATATAATCAAAATACACATTATAAGCCACATACATTTAAGTTAAATTTCTGTACACTGGCTTTATTTTCAAAAGTTCTGCTTTTGAGGGTAATAAAGATTCGACTCAAAATTCTCCAAATAAAAGAAAGGTCATATGACTAAATATGGAAGTAAAACCTAGGTCATGACCATAGACTCAGCTCTATTGATATTGCTATGAGATCACATAATTAGACATGTTTCCAAAGTGTTGTTATTGTTATTTTTTTATTTTAATCTATTACCATTTTTAATCGATTGAAAGCCCTAATTATCAAATGGAGTGCCCAATGCAAATTTAATACAATGTAAACCTACAAACATGGCAAATCATATTCACTCTAAAAGTAAATATTACAAACACAACCAGCACTTGTACCTAATTCAGTAAGGCTCATTTATTACAATTCAACGATTATGAACCAAGCATGGTGGGAATATGTGGAACATAAAATATGTCTCTGTGTTTATTTTGTCTCATAGTAACATTCTTCAAATTGTCTATTTTGCTCCACAGAAGAAAGAAAGTCCCTTTAATACAGGGGCAGCCGTGATCACCAAACAGCATGTGCAGGTCGATTAATAACCCTTAAAGTATTTTCTCAAATACAAAACTCACAAGTCTGATGCAATCAGCCCAAGAATGAGGAACAAAACAAACAGCCAGATTACCTGACGGGAAGAAAAGAGAGAAGGAAGGAAAGATGATGACCATTATAACATGATCAAATTACAATTTAGACTGAAGCATAATGATTAGTTTTAGTTGGATATGTAAACAAAAATGTGTCACACTTTACAAATAAACTTACGCAATATTCACTGGTTATGTAGTTTCAAAGTAAACAGTAAGTTTGGTAACTGAGCTAATTGTGTCCTTACATAGAGTGTGATGACTAGGGGCAGAAGATTAGGTGGGAACAGACAGAAGGTGACCCAAGGGTATTTGATGAACCCTTCATCTGAAGCACAGTCCGGGTTATTCGTCACAAACTCACATCTCTGATTGGCAGACAGATTCATCACCATATCACACTGCAAAATAGATCAATAAAAGCAGCATTGTATGATTCATTGCAAACTGCCAATAGTTAAAAAGCGCCACATAAATCGAACATATAGTCATGGTAAATGGAGAGTGGTATTTGTCACATTGATTACACTTTTATTTATGAAGTTATTGAGTGCACATGCAAATACTGAACGAAAGGAGTGTAGTAGTTTGATTTATCGTTGTGCGTGTGTGTAATTTATGATCGAAGAGGGGTTTTGTCCAGCTCACCTCGTCTCCATTGTGGTTCAGTGTAACTTCTTCTGCAGGTCTGTCTGAATTCCAGACCTTCCCAAGAGGAACGAGGTGTGTATTTGACCCGTAAACAGATTTCTGGCAGTTGACATGATCCCATTGCAGAGCAACGGTGCAAAACAACACTAGAGCAAGCATTTGTAGTACGCAGATACTTCTTCAACATTGCCTTTTTAACGTTCAGTACCAATACTGGAATTGTTTAATCGACAGCAGCTTTCGTGGTTCTGTCTTGACTTTTTCCTGCAGTGTGATATACTCCATATATGTAGACGCTGTGAAACAATCTGTGGTTTGCTTGACCTAAAATGACACATTTACACGGTAAGAGAAAGTCCAGGATGTGTGTCAGGTCATTCCAGTACTTACTTCCTATACAAACAGCGTGACGAAGCTTTCTTAACCGCCCTCCCTCTGTCCTATGGTTAAAGAGACACTTCACTATTTTTCAACTTTAGATATATGTGTGATTCTTAGACTATGGGCACTTTTATGTTCTTTGGTCATATTTCTAAAAATACATATCATTTTAGACAAATTCCTCTTTCTTTGTCAAGCTAACAATAAAACCACATAAAAAATAAAAATAATTTATTTATTTATTTATTTTTTACTACCTTTCTTTTATGATTTTTTTCATACTTTTCAACCTGGTGTCAAAATCACTGTTTTCTCCTTGTCGCACACCCAGACCTTTTAACTTCAGCAATGAAAATACAATTTAAAAATATGACTTATCTGGTAACTATTAATGCACCTGAATTAAGCACTAGTAAAATAATTAAAATTCTAATATTTAATGTGAGACCACTATCAATATTACTTTTTATATAAAATATAGCTGTCGCACAGTATTGGTGTCATTTCCACCACAACACAGTAATGTCCCTTTAAAAAGTTTGTGTTAAAGATTGTTTAGGTGGTTTTTAAGGAAATATTCAGTGACATCAGAGCACATGTTAGGGAATTGAAATTTTCAACAACAAATGAAGAAAAATCAAGCTAAATATTGCTTGAACAGTTAATACATTTATTCTCGTCATTTCCAAAACTCTAAACATTTTAAGTTAGAGTATTTTGCATACATGAAATGGTAAGTAATGCTAATTATACTTTGTAATCATAACTGTCATTTCCACCACACTGCCCTCTGTGGTTGAAATTACAGCATGTGGTGGAAATGATATTTATGATTACAAAGTATAAATTATATGGATTACCAGAGTAGATTTGTATAATATTTTTTATATTATAATATATTACAATACTTTTTATATTTATCTGCTGTTTCTCTACATTCACGTTAATTCATTGTCATTTCCACAACAACGTCATTTCCATCACCACACACATTTTAGAAAATACTTAAAAAGTTCTCATCACACATTAAAAATGTATCCAAAATTTATAAGATCATGCTCTACTTAATATAAAAATTAAAGTTATTTATTTTCTAATAAGCTCAACCAGACAGTGGTAGGCATATTTCATATGAAAAGTTTTTCTTTCTCCATAATCAATCTCACTAAATTTGCCTGTAAAAAAAAAAGAGACAGCTCTAACATTTCCACATGCATGCAAACCAACTTTCTTGATTGACAGATGTATCGTCCAATCAGTGGTCAGTATTCCATTCGCCACATATACCTAGCTTTTCCGTTTTGTCCGACTTGTCATTGTGTTTTCTGACTTGCTATTTTGTTTTCAGATTTGTCATTGTGTTTTCTGATTTGTTATTTTGTTTTTAGATTTATAATTGTGTTTTCTGATTTGTTATTTTGTTTCCATAATTGTTATTGCGTTTATAATTTGTTATTTTGTTTTGGAATTGGAATTTGTTTTGCACTTCTCGGCCACCGTACTTTTTAACTCTGATTTATTAATCTGAAATAAGAATGTCATATACACCTAGGATGACTTGAGGGTGAGTAAATCATGGGCTAATTTTCATTTTTGGGTGAACTATCCCTTTAAGTCCAGATGATATAAAACGTGACATTAAATGATTTTTTGATTATCATTTTCCACTCTTGCCTGTTTTAGGGTTAAAGCGATAGTTCACTAGACTGGATAAACCCAGTCTGATCATGCCTCTTGTGGTCTGATTGGTTGAAGGACTTTCCAATTGCATATGGAATATGGAGTCATTTGAATTATGCTCGTTTATCATGCCTCTTGTGCAGTAGAAAATACAGAGCAGACTCCCCAGACCAATATTCAATTTTAAATTGAGCTTGGTCTGGTGATAGCTAGACAAATAGTTCACTAAACTAACCCTTTATAGGTCGCTTTCTTAACAACTTGGACTTTACAACTTGGCTTATTTATAGTTGTAATGTTATGTGACCAAAACTGTTGATTTATGGCATTTTAATCTTTAGTGTGCTATCTTTAGTAGTTTTTTTCTTCTCATTATTATTATTATAATAATTTCCTCCTTGAAAGTGTTTTGCAAGTGTTTTTAAAAATATTGTAAAATTGTGGACATTCTAAAAAGCTTAACGTGAAAAAGTTTAACGTGGCTCAATGTACGACTGTGATATTAAAAGACCAAATTCAGTAAACATACTAATAAAGTATACAATGTACAGAAAAACAGAAGAGCCCAGAATATGAACACAATGCGTTTAATTACACGTTAAGCGTTTTCCTCCCATAGAGAACCCTTATAATGAAAAGAAATTGCTTAACGTGGCTTAATGTCACTGTTTTAGCACATTAAGCCCCGTTAAGCATTTTTCACATTAAGCGTTTTAGAACGTCCCTAAAACTGTTACTTCAGAAGTTGCAAGTATAGGCTAGAAGTACATTACTTTCTGACAAGACTTCTTAAACCAGCCTGGTTTGCTTGTCTTAACTGGTTCAAGCTGGTCTCCCAGCCTGAAATAGTGGAAAAGTTCCCACAAGCCCGTCTAAGACCAGACCAGACTGGGACCAGCAAAACTCTGCTTTGACATTCTTAAAAAGCCTGGCCAACAAGACATGAGGCTCAAATCTGAATACAGAAACCTACTGACCCTCTGTATAAGTTTGATGATGCAGGTATATTCCTCCATGCCACTCACATTTTAGAGTCTTATAGTGCACTTGCTTTGACCTTTATAAAAACCTTCCCTGCTAGAAGACTTCAGTATTTGTGTCTGAGAGCAGCAATCTGAAGTTCTCTAAAGTTTCATTGGGCTACGTCAAAAATTCATCCGATTTACTTGGCTGGACTCCTTTGTGAGAATAATACAGAACAATGTTGACCACTGCACTCACTGCTGCATTTTAGTTACACTCTGTCTCAAAATTGTCTCCCAATTTATTTAGGTTGTTATTTTGGGGGATGATAAATCCCACATTTTTGATCACTTAATGTGATGGGAAACAACACCTAATGTTACAGTCAAATACTTTGTTGGAAAATGAATATATTACTTCCTAGTAATATTGTTGTGTGCAGTTATGGTTCATTGAATTGTTTTAAATAAGTGTTGCGATATTGCTGCAGTGGATCTTTGACGGTTAGGGTTTTGACATCTGTTGAAATGTCATGTTGTGTCATGGCAAATTATGGCACTGAGAAACATTTGTGGTCATATCAAAACATCTGTAAACCTGCCTAGTATATCTGAGCTGCAGAAAGAGTGCGTGCAAATAATCTATGGATTATCTCTTCTTCTTTGAGAATCTATTAGTATGTTTGGGGGATATGGTTGCTAGCGCATTCGGCCATTGAAAATAGTAAGGGCCATGTCATCATTCTTATCGAACAGCTGACCAAACAAACCTGGGGCCGGCTGCATTATCACATCCAGTATGAGAACTAGACTGACCAGTTAGTTAATGGGAAATCAGTATTACTGTTCAGATCCAGATTAGACCAATCTACATTTTTATGTAACTGACTAAAAAAATTATGACCAGTATTGAAGAAAAAATTAGATTGCTAACTTGTAAAACTATAGTCTACGTAGTTTATGCAACTGACCACTGTTTCTAAATACAGACTGAGGGTACTGAAAAATCATTAAATTATTATTTCTACTAAAGAGTAATTAATGAAGAAATTGTGTGTGAATCCAGTGAATGTTGAAAATGTTTTTAACGATTATTTAAGATTTAATTTAATTAAATAACTGTAGAATCAAAACGTGACTGCTGGGATTTTTTTTTTTCTTTTTGTGGGAATGGGCGTAACATAAATGATCATATGTAATCATTGATTTTTGTTCCGGTCATAATGCTACTTTACTTTCATCTACAGTCTCTGAACGACCAAAATGAGTTTGTCAAAAAATACCTACTGAGCGATTATATACTTTTTACCTTCCACTGAGTTTGTGTCTCTGTATACTATATGTTTCTCTGTGCACTAGCTGGGGTTGAAAGAGTTAATATGGAAGTGTTAATGGGTAAAATTGGTTTGACGTCATGTCTTAACTATTTCAGGACTGTTTCTTCCGGGGTTGGAATAGCAGCACCAATTGGGGTCTCAAAATGGGATCATTCTTACAGACACAGCTACACAGCACACTCATAAACATATGTCTGCATGCACACATGAACACACATGTTGATGACAGCTTTGACACCCTCTTCTTCCCCCTCTTGGATTTAGAAGCCCGTAGGGACACAAAGTTTCTATCCCACGGAAACTGTCTAGTAAAGGGTCAGTCAGACTGGGCGGATACAGTTTCTCCTAAGGATGACTAGTATATTTTTGGCACATGTCGTGAATTTTATACAATTGCTGCACTGCAATGGTATCTAAAATATGTTGCTTATAGCAGGATCAACATAGTAGTATGGACCTGCAAGACAACAGAACACTGTAAAAAAAAAAAAAAAAGAAATAATTATTGGAGTACGTTTCACAAGAAAATCTAATTTCAGTGTTTCTACTTAAGAATTTCAATGTATTACTTGGCGTTTCTTTGTAATTATTTGTGAAATTTACTAGCAATGTCTGAGTGAAAATTGTTTCAGAGTAAATACAAAAAAAAAAAAAAAAAAAAAAACATTTTTCAGTGTACGTACATGAAGTTAAGACAAAACCATAAGCCTTTTCAAATTCTATAAATATTAGATATGTATAAACATTTCACTGCTCCAAACACTTGACTGTTGTGATAAACAATTGGCTATTGTTTATAACTGTTTGGAATGTGCTTCTGGAGTAAAAAGTTTGTATATTTTTTCTTTATGGAAGAACCATATTGCACCAAACTGGCTGTAATTAATTCCTTAAATATTTTAATCATATTTGTACTTCTAAATTGGTCACGTCATAATTAATTTTAAGGCACAAAATTCAAGTCAATGTTGATTTTTATTTATTTATTTATTTATTTATTTATTTATATATATATATATATATATATATATATATATATATATATATATATATATATATATATATATATATATATATATATATATATATAACCAAAACGTTGTCAGTGTGCTGTGAAAAAGTATTAAATAATATTAAATGTGTTGTATAAAATGATGCTGACCCACTAAAACACACACTTACTCGTGTTGATTATTTATAGATGTGTGCTTTTGAGTGCAAATTTGATCTCCTATGGTGATTTATGCCTTTCAGAGTGCAGTAACTCATTTAGGATAGTGTAAAGTAAATATGCAATAAAATAAGAAAAACAATCTTGAAAGCAAGGGTTATTTATGTGTAAGGCTGGGAGGGGTAATATTGGCTTTCAACAGCTTGAAGTCTCATTGGTCTGCACCATAAAGAGTTTTTTGCTGAGCCATCACAGAATGCTATCAAAACCCTCTTTCAGTACAGAGGCCGCCCGCAGTTCCTCGTCTGTGCTGTTATCCAGATTTTCTTAAAGGTGAGATGTTTCTGACCTGTTACACATGCTGTAATGTGTGATTTATGTGATTTATGATGATTGTATACATTTTTACAAAACAAGACATTTTTTCATTTCTTTAAGGAAATTCAATGAGAACTCATAAATAACGTGGATGGGATTCAAAGCAAAAGAATATGTTCAGTCATTTGTAAAATAAGGTTGCTTCCTTTCTTGTATTAAGCATATTTTTAAGTATTTTTGAGTATGTATTTATTTTCATTGTTAAGCCTAAGCATTCTCTTGCATGTTTTATTTCAAGCAGAGAGCATTGTTTTTTATCAGACATTTGTATCCAAAGTGAGGCATGGTCCTCCTGGAGGAAAATGGGGTTAGGTGCCATTCTCAAGGGCATAATGTTAATGGCTTATTGATGAACTCAGGGTATTTCATTTATTTAAAGGTTTCAAACCATTGAATATTACTACTTAAATGTAGGAGTTCTGAAGTCTAGAAAAAATATCTAGATATAATCAAGACAACATAATACGGATAACATGGCGGAACTGAGGGAACACTATGTGCTAACATTTCAATAACCCTGAAATCTGAGGCCTCAGTCAATCTATCACCTGGCTCATCACTGCAACTACAGTCCAGTTATAGATCTTCAGGAATTATGGACATATGGGTTTTAGGAATTGTGAGAAAGAGACGTTATGCTCTGAGGATATTAAATACTGTTACTGAGAGAGAGAGAGAGAGAGAGAGAGAGAGAGCGAGAGAGAGAAAAGGAAGAATGAGGCGGCCTATGTATGACGGAACTGTTGCCTGATACAGTTTCTGGCAAATGTCTTCAGCCCTTTTTTCTTGATACAACACTTTGGATAATTTTACACGCAAGAGATCGGCTTTCTGCTTCACTCACATTTATGTTGCATGCAGCTAAATGCTAGTGCTGGGTGATACATAGCAGCATAGTCCTATTGTCTCAACCCAGATTTATTTTATTATACATTTTTACACCAATTACACTAAAACATCTGTAAGTTATGTTGCTATTTATAGCTGTAATAATAAAATCCATGAGTTGCTTAATTTTGTTAATTAAATATATTCATCTAAGTTAAGGATCGAGGTAACATATAGGCTATGATATACCCACAAATGTATGTACAGCAGCTGTTGTATTATATACAGTATGGTCAGCTCATAAGCTTTTTTGTCAGTTTTTTTTTTGTGTGTGTGTATATAATTTATACATGAGTGAATAAATAAATAAATTACTTCATTAAGTCAAAAAGCCACTTGATATTCATTAATGTGATTGGTGGGATGTTCTGTGTGTTGTGAATGAGAGTGTAATTGAGTGTGGAGGAGTGTGACTTGTTTAGCTGTTAAAAGTGATGACTGCTGATAGTAGTACTCATGTGGCTGTAACTGAATAAGGGGTGTATGTGATGAACGCAGCAGAGAAGAGCTTAGAGAGCAACTGTTAACTGTGCTTTCGTTAGTTTAGTGCTGCACAATTTAATGCCTTGAGATTAAATGGATATTTGACTTTAGTAACATATACTAGATAGAGAGAAGTTGACCTTCATCAAAGGATGGCATGTAAAACTGAATGGGTTTGTCATCTGCTCAATGTGACAATCTCACCTTGTTCTCTATATTCTTCCTAACAGAAGAGCACAAGCCTGCCATCATGTCTGAGTAAGTCTGTAAACATAACCTCAACTGGAAATCTTGCAAGTCAATCAATAATACACATCAATTTAGTGAAATATGTTTTTATTTCTCCCCTAAAATCCTAACAGAAAAAAGATGACCTCAAGCCGTCGGCATCATCTCAAGGTAAATTTGAGTCTCTTCAGTTTGTGTTTACTTTACAGCCGTGTGTTTAGTTGCATGTGTCATTTGTTCATTGTTTGTTCTAGAGTTTGATACTGGGTATAGCCAAAGACCTGCTGGAGGCTGAGGAAAAACAGACAGAAGAGGACAGAATTCACTATATGGAGGAGAAATGTCCTCCTCTGTCTCTGCCTGGCTCTGTGCAGGAATTACAGGTACATATGCACAAAGTATTTTAACTTTTTTATTATGACAGTTTTTTACTCTGTAGTTAAATGTTCTCTCCAATGTGGCCAGGATCTGTGCAAACAGCTTCATCAGCAGATTGATGTGGTGGATGAGGAGAGATATGACATGTCTCTCAAAGTGGCCAAAAGTGACAAAGAGGTTTTTAATCCATGGATTCTTTTCTCCCATTCCTCTATCCATTTGGAGGGTTTGACTTTCAGCAAATGACACTGTGTGTTTTTGTAGATTGAGGATCTGAAGATAAAAGTTCAGGACCTGAAAGGTAAATTCAAGAAACCCGTTCTGAAGAAAGTGCGCATGTCTGCTGATGCCATGCTGCAGGCCCTGCTGGGCTCCAAACACAAAGTGTCCATGGACCTGAGAGCCAACCTCAAACAGGTCAAGAAAGAGGTCAAGGAGGAGGTGAGCGCACATTACGGCAGTCAAGAAACTCATACCTGCCAAAATAAGTGTGTCAAATATAATTTTTAATCTTGAAATTCTTTTGTGAATTATTTTAGGATAAGGAGGCAGTGGGAGACTGGCGTAAGAACATTGAGGATAAGGCTGGTATGGGCGGCAGGAAGAAGATGTTTGAATCAGATGCTTAAATGGGCAGCCATTTTACTTTTGGAGTTGATTTCTGATGGACTTTCTGTTGTCGTTGTTGCACATTTTGCTGTCAAAAAAGTGCTTTTGCATCCAAACTACATATCCAACAAGCCAACAGTATAAGCTAATCATAGTATTCAGAATGTAGTGTACTACATGAATGATACATGAACTCACCTTAACAAATAAAAATGGGAAAAGAAACTGTCACCTGATCTAATCATTCCTAATATTGCAACAATATTCCCAATTTCCTTGATTCTTCTAATCATTCTTCATTCCTCATAGCATTTCCCTAATTTTCTTACCCTACTAGCAAACATTGTCATCTCCATTTATCATTCATATTTTGCCTCTACAGCTTCTCTCACTAAATGTTTTGATTTATGTTACATTAATTTAATTTAATTTTTTTATATTTTTATATTGGGGAGATTGTGGCCTAATGGTTAGAGAGTCGGATTTGTAACCCGAAGGTCGTGGGTTTAAGTCTCAATACCGGCAGAAAATGTTGGTCGGGGGAGTGAATGAACAGTGCTCTCTTCCACTCTCATTACTCACAACTGATGTGCCCTTGAGCAAGGCACCTAACCCCCAATCGCTTCCTGAGCGCTGCAGCAAAAAAATGGCTGCCCACTGCTCCGGTGTTCAATGCTCACTGTTGTGTGTGTGCACATGGATGGGTGAAATGCAGAGCACAAACTAGAGGAACTGCTAGGGTGGAGCAGGCAAAAAAGAAACCAAGACAACTTGTTAAGGGGCCTTTTTTCATTTAGTTTCTTAGGTCTGGGGATAGCGCGACAACTGAGCTGAGGAGTAAAGGAGTCCTTGCCATGGCAAATGACTGGGCGATGCAGGCAGACCTTGAGAAGCAGCTCAAATTCCCAGAGGAAATACTTGTCTGACAGTACCTGAAAGGAGTTGATTCTCGAGTACCAATAGGAAGGATAGAAGGCTTGGAACCTGCCGGTGGAGGATGGTTACAGGGGTTTCACAGGGCAGTCGCTTTGGAGGATACTTGGGCTGCTTGGGATTGACGACCAGGCCAGGAAACGGCTGATAGCAAACATCGCCCAACATACAGCATCCCGGTGGATATGGATAACGAAATGAGCAGTGGCAGAACCATCATGGCAAAGGGCCAAGAACATCTTGAGTTTGGAGGTGGAGAGTGGGAGCGGAATAAGGACACTGGTTCGACCCCATCAGTGATGAGAAAAAGTGGAGCCTCTGAGATGTGACTGCCACTGAGAGGCCCTGTGGGTAAATGGGTAAGTGGGGGGGATATCCTGGTATACCTTACGTTATGGGGACAATATGTCCCCACAAAGATAGCAATATCCGAAATCTTTGTGGGGACATTTTTTGGTCCCCATGAGGAAAACAGCTTATAAATCATACATGATTTTTTTTTTCATCTAAAAATGCAGAAATATTTTGTGTTGGGTAGGTTTAGGGGTAGGGTTAGGAGATACAGATTATGACTATGGATATGTCCCCATAAAAGGTGAAATATCATGGCAGCCAACTTGTGATGACATTTTACATGTCACACTCATGTTCTCTCATGCCAAGGCTACTAGCACTTTCGGGCTTACAACAGCATGCACACTGATACTGCTTTAATTAGAACTCAATATGTGGCTTGTTACCTAAATGTGTGCATATACAGGTTAAAAAAAGACAGTTCAGCTTCTGGTGCAATAAGTCCAAACTGATTGCATTGTATAAAATAAAACCGGTTTGTATTATTGATATCAATAAACAGGCTCAGCCCCCAATGAGGTTATGATAAAAAAAAGTATATTTCATATTTTGTTGTATATAAGGTCGTATACTAACCCTATTGCAGTATTCAACTCAATTGCATAGATGGGTAATTCATTTATAAATACAGAGCCAAATACAAGAATACCTAATTCCTTCTTCCTGTACAAACAAGATACACACACAATCCCATTTCCAGAAAAGTTGGGACATTTTGTAAAATGCAATAAAATCAAGAATGTGCAATTTGTTCATTCTCTTTAAACTTTATTTAACTGATAAAAGTACCAAGAAAATATTTATAATGTGTTTACTGACCAACTTAACTGTGAACTTAAATAAAATAAACTAATTTCGATGACTGCAACACACTCCAAAAAAATTGGGACAGAGGCATGTTTACCACTGTGTCACATCACCTTTCCTTTTAATTACACTTTTTAATTGTTTGGGAATTGGGGATAATAATTCTTGCAACACAAGACAGCCTGATACAAAACAGCTGCTCAACAGTCCATGGTTGTCGTTGTCTGATTCTCCTTTTCATGATGGGCCATACATTTTCAGGAGACAGATCTGGACTGCAGGCAGGCAGTCAAGCACATCCACTCTATAGACACTAGAGTGTCTAGAAACCACTCTGTTGTAGTATGTGCAGAATGAGGCCTGGGTTTGTCTTGCTTCCCATGAAAGATGAGATCTCATCTTGATGGCAGTACATGTCTCTGTATGATCAAAATGCCTCTACGTCAGTGGAGGTCACCCATAAGTCACCCATGCCATTTGCACTGATGCACCCCCATACCATGACAGATGATTGCTTTTGCACCTGTAGCTGATGAAAGTCTGGGTGGTGCCTTTCGTCTTTGGGACTGATAACTTAATGTCCCTTTTTCCCAAAAACAAGCTGAAACGTGGACTCATCTGACCACAGAACACATTTCCACTGTCTTTACTGAAGGTGATGATACACGGGGCAATGTTGCCGTCAGTGGGCAGCCAAGTGAAACACAGGGCCCATGACTGATCTAAAGTGTCCAGATAGAAATTTGTTGCCCATTCTCAAAGGGAAAGTGCCCAGGCAGATTGTGTTAAGTGACAACGGTTTTCCAAAGTACTCATGAGCTCTATTTAACACAGTAGCATGACGGTTTCTCATGCAATGCCATCGGAGGGCTCAAAGATCATGCACATTCAATAGAGGTTTCCTGCCTTGCCCTACACAGACTGAGATTTCTCTGGATTCCCTGAATCTTTTCACAACATATATATTAACAATTCTCTAATAAATTTTGGCACAAAGTGGTGAACCATCTTTGCTTGGAAAGAATTGCATTTTACAAAATGTCCCAACTTCTCTGGAAATGGGGTTGAGCTCTATAGTAATGTCTCAGGGCTACAGTAATTATTATTAGTAATAATACAGCTTCGTTTATCAAATTTCTTTTTTCAAGAAAGATCAACAGGGTCCAATACATTTTGAGATTTGTTCACTTTACCCACAGGCCTAGACTAAATGCTGAAGGATCATCTGCTCAGTGCTCAGAAAGATATTAACATAGGCTACAGTGATACAAGATCATCTGAAATTACATTAAAAACATGTTTAATGGAATTTTTATTTGCTGTTGTATTTATTTGCTGTAGCTCAGCTTATTTGTGAAACTTGGAATTCGTTTTCTGGTTCCTCAGCAAAATTTTTGTAGCTGTAGCAGTGGGGTTTTTCTTCATCCACAATGTAAAAGTGAAAAACGTGTGGTTGATCAGCAGTAGTCCAAAAGGACAGTTAAGAGACATATTTATCCCTGCATTATTATCATTAGCCCATGTGTGAGGAGGGTGCAAGCAATTTTACTGGACTGGACTCCTGTTCACATAGCAAAAGATGTCTGTCGCCCTCATGTGGTTGTGAAACAAAAACAACCATTTCAAAGAAATAATCATCTAATGGCAAAATAAGCCATTTCAATGAGCCACAAAATAGATATTGATAATTGTAAAAGGATCATATACATATATTTTTTTAGAAACATCAAATTCATTAAAATTATTTGAAGAAACCCAAAAGAGTATAAAAAGATAAGCTTATACGTGACCATGGACTCAAGCTGAAATGTTTTAAGACACAGGTGCATAAGCAGTTTTGTACGTTAGTTTGAAAACTAACCAGCATGCTAGTAAAACTGGTTTTATTAAAATAACTTAAAATCTAATATCTGATGTTGATTCAAATAACAACATTATACATTAGATTTAATGTTGCTCTGCACGAGCACTTATGACATCACAGAGAGAATTCGAAGAGTTCAGTGACAGTTTTGCAGGTAGTGGGAGAGTGGGGTAAGATGAGCCAGTGGGTAAGTTAACCCACCCCCTTTATCTTGGTAACTGTACACTTTTATTGTCATGTGAGTGACCATATTTTTTGGAACCACCCATCATTTCTGCCAGACTGTGAAAATGAGAAGCACATGGAAGGAGTGGAAGGTACCCATTTACTTTAAAAACTGGTTTTGGCTTGTAAAGTAAAATTTTAGCATAACAGATGTAATGGCTGTTGCATCAAAGCAAATTTGTCCAGGTCTAAAGTATTTATGACCCATATTGGTGATTTAGCAATGTATAAAACCATGCAATTCATTTAGCTAAATATTAGCCTGAATTTATAAGCGAGCTAGTTTTATCCAAAATGGCAGCTATGGGGCAAAGTGGAATTCAGCTGGAATTCGTCTCAGTTACGACTGTAACCTTAGTTCCCTATATAGGGAACGAGATGCTGTGTCACCGCTTTGGGAACGCCTCTGCGTGATTGCATCGTGAATCAAGTGTGTAATTAGTCCAATGGAGAGACCCCTTTCAAGGGAACTCGCGCTGCATCACCGCTTTGGGAACGAGAAAACCCACAAGCTGGAATGCTCGCCTGTGATATTGTCTGGGCGAGCACCTGAACCCCCAGAGTAACATTAATGTCTAGCTCGTAGGGACTGACAAAGGTGTGTGGTGACGTAACATCCTGCCACATCACAAATATCATGCAGGGAGGCCCCTGCAAAAAGTGCCTGCGAGGCAGCCATACTCCTAGTTGAGTGGGCCCGGACAGCCAGGGAGAAGGCTGCCCGGCCGCCACATAAGCAAGTGAGATAGCCTCGACCACCCACTTGCTCATACTCTGCTTGAAGTCGGACTCCCTCTCGAGGGTGGCCCGTAACAGATGAACAATTGTTCTAATGCGCGAACAGGCAAGCAGAAGTTTCCCAGTCTGACGTCAGAAGGAGGAGGACAAAGGCCTGACGTACTAAGGGTCTCACAGGATTGTGGGAACCTATGGAATGTAACCTGGCCTACTCATAGACCGGGAGTAGTTCCAAACCCGAGGGTGCCACAGAGGGGGCCAGAAAAACCCCTAAACTTCCAGATATTATAAGCAAGAAGGATGAACCTATTAGGAGGGAGAAACTTCTCAGAAACTTCTTCAAGCAGCTGGAAGGAGCCTCAGAAAGTCCCAGGCTGGCACCCTGGTGATTACTACGGGTCTTAGCCTCAAAGTGCCACAGAGGAAACGAGTAACTAGAGGATGTAGTCCACATGAAACACCACCCAAAGGAGTGTGGTAAGCTGCTAAGGCCGCCACAGACACCTTTATTGTGGAGGTCTAACTCAGCAGAGAACCCCTCCTGCAGGAACTCCACCACCGCGCTCGCGGGGCAGTTAACTGGATCCCACAGGCGATCTCTACACCATGAGTGTACAGTTTCCTCATGGAGGGAGCTCTAAAGTGTAGAATGGTCTCAACAACCTCGGTTGAGAGACCAGAACTTATGAGCTGGGCCCCCTTAGAAGCCAAGCCCACAGTTTCCACAGCTCTGGTCGAGGGTGCAGGATGACCTGAGAGAGAAGGTCCCTCCTTGGAATCTCCAGAGGAGAGCCGTGGAGGAGCGACACAATGTCCGAGAACCAGCTCGGGCTGGCCAGAACAAGGCTACTAGCAGCAGACAAGCCCTGTCCCGGCGCACTCTCTTTAGAACTCCCGGAAGCAGAACAATCGGGGCAAATGCGTACAGGGGCAGCCTCGCCCACTCCTGTACTATGGTGTCCAGTCCAAGAGGAGATGGAAGCGTTAGGGAGAACCACAGACGACAAGAGTGTTCTTGTGTGTGGCAAGCAGGTCCACTTTGGCTCTGCCAAATTTCTCCCAAAGGAGCTCCACCACCTCGTGTGAAGTCTCCACTCCCCAGGCCTCGGCCCCTGTCTCGACAGGATGTCTGCTTCCACAAATGAGCCCTGGGCTGAGCGACCACTCATGGACTCCCCCCAGTCTGTGAAGGAAGCGTCCGTGATCAGAGATACTTGCTGACACAGTGCTGCCAGTGATGGGCTCTGGGCCAGAAACCAAGGACCTTTCCACATAACCAAGGTGCGGAGATGCTGCCGCATTGCCTTGACTATGCGAGAATAGGTTCCCTTCTGGGAAATCCCTTGGTCTTAAGCCACCACTGTCTCTTACTATTAGACAGTGAGTGACTGGTCTAGCTTCACCCCATCACTGCTGAGAGGATCGACCCTATGCGAGGCTCTAATAAGCGGGCCTGCATAGTGACTGAAATCCAACTCACACCTAGATACGTTATTCTCTGACTGGAGAAAGAATGCTCTTCTTGGAGCTGAGCCTCAGCCCTAACTCCCTCATGTGCATAAGAACAACATCTCAATGTTGAACCGGCAGACATAGAAATAGAGAATGCGGATCCCCTGCATACGCAGGGGGACAAGCGCCATGTCCACACAATTCATGAACATGCGGGGTCAATGAGCTAGAACAAAGGGAAACACCCAATATTGGTACGCTTTTCCCCTGAAAGTGAACCTCAGGTATTTCCTGTGCTGCGGAAGGATGGAGACACTAGAGTATGCATCTATGAGACCTATCATGACAAACCAGACCTCGGATTTGAGATACAATCTGTTTGAGTGTAAGCAACCTGAACCTGAGCTTTGCTACTAAGTGGTCGAAGACGTGCAGATCTAAAATAGGGCACAGCCCCCCATCCTTCTTTGGCACGATGAAGTACCGGCTGTAAAACCCTGACTCCCTGTCTGGTCTGGTAGAGGGACCCTCTCTATAGCCTCTTTTTGCAGCAGAGTCTGTACTTCTTGAGTCATAACCAGAGCCTGCTCGGGGCTTACCAGTGTGTGTGTGTGTAGGGTGTGAGGATCTCGTACTTTGCTGCGTCCGGTGTGAGGATCTCGTACTCTGCGTCTCCAGATCTTACATCGGGCATAATATGGCTGCATGAACTGTTTAGCCATAGTGTGTAGACATGCAATGGCCTAGCCCGCTGCCGAGTACATACAGTGGGTACGGAAAGTATCAGACCTCCTTAAATTTTTCACTCTTGGTTATATTGCAGCCATTTGCTAAAATCATTTAAGTTAATTTTTTTCTCATTAATGTACACACAGCACCCCATATTGAAAGAAAAACAGTGAATTATTGACAATTTTGTAGATTTATTAAAAAAAGAAAAACTGAAATATCACATGGTCCTAAATATTCAGACCCTGTGACACTCATATATTTAACTCAGGTGCTGTCCATTTCATCTGATCATCCTTGAGATGGTTCTACACCTTCATTTGAGTCCAGCTATGTTTGATTATACTGATTGGACTTGATTAGGAAAGCCACACACCTGTCTATATAAGACCTTACAGCTCGCAGTGCATGTCAGAGCAAATGAGAATCATGAGGTCAAAGGAACTGCCTGAAGAGCTCAGAGACAGAATTGTGGCAAGGCACAGATCTGACCAAGGTTACAAAAAAAAATTCTGCTGCACTTAAGATTCCTAAGAGTACAGTGGCCTCCATAATCCTTAAACGGAAGACGTTTGGGACGACCAGAACCCTTCCTAGAGCTAGCCGTCCGGCCAAACTGAGCTATCAGGGGAGAAGAGCCTTGGTGAGAGAGGTAAAGACCCCAAAGATCACTGTGGCTGAGCTCCAGAGATGCAGTCGTAGTTGTAGAAAGTCAACCATCACTGCAGCCCTCCACCAGTCGGGGCTTCATGGCAGAGTGGCCCGACAGAAGCCTCTCCTCAGTGAAAGGCACATGAAAGCCTGCATGGAGTTTGCTAAAAAACACCTGAAGGACTCCAAGAGAAATAAGATTCTCTGGTCTGATGAGACCAAGATAGAACTTTTTGGCCTTAATTCTAAGCGGTATGTGTGGAGAAAATCAGGCACTGCTCATCACCTGTCCAATACAGTCCCAAAAGTGAAGCATGGTGGTGGCAGCATCATGCTGTGGGGGTGTTTTTCAGCTGCAGGGACAGGACGACTGGTTGCAATCGAGGGAAAGATGAATGGGGCCAAGTACAGGGATATCCTGGACAAAAACCTTCTCCAGAGTGCTCAAGACCTCAGACTGGGCCGAAGGTTCACCTTCCAACAAGACAATGACCCTAAGCACACGGCTAAAATAATGAAGGAGTGGCTTCACAATAACTCTGTGACTGTTCTTGAATGGCCCAGCCAGAGCCCTGACTTAAACCCAATTGAGCATCTCTGGAGAGACCTGAAAATGGCTGTTCATATTTTTTAAGTGTTCTCTTATATATACACTGAAGTGTGGGGATAAACATAGTGAAGACATGGGCTGCTTCCATGATCTCGACACCTCAGTGTGGGGATCTGTGAAAACGGCAAGCCCCGTGGAGGCTGAGCAGAGCACTGACAGGAAGCGCTCATAAGCCTGCTTTAACTGAGGCGTGCTCCTGGTCTAGTGGCTAGTTTTCCCTTTTTCTTTCTACATACATACATATACATATACATATACATACATATATATATATAATTCGGCCACCGCTCTGCTCAGAACGTCTAAGAGCTCCTCACTAACAGGTGTTTGAAGAGGCGAGTCTTAAACCCCTGCAACAATGCTACAGACATCCACCTCCTCAGAGCTGGACAACTGCAGCACCGAAGGCCCCCCAGGCGGGAGAAACCGCAGCGCAGGCTCCTGAACCCAGAGAGGCAGCACTGGACTTCACCAGGTGAAGGCAGAGAAAGGGCTGGCCCGTCTCTAACTCCTCTGACAAGACCATTTGTGAACCCCGCAACATAAGCTGCCGCCGCGCCTCAGCAACAGCGGAGGCCAAGCCGCGGAGAACACGAGCTGCGGCGCCCTCCTCGAAGCGCGCCCGCGGGATCGCAGCACTCTCAGAGGCACAGCCTCACAATGCTCGCGGCCGACCCCCTCGAGAGCCGACTGAGTGTACTGTTCTCCTAAACAAACACCGCACATCAAATGTGTATCACCACTCGAGAACTAACGAGAACAGGGAGAAACATACTTTCAGTAAAGCTGTTCGCTCGCCATAGTGTCTCTCTTTTAGTGTGTCAGTAAGTGTTGCAAACTTGTTATATGAAAACAAAAAAGTCTGAACTCAGACACAAACACAGAGCGCTGGCTGAAGACAACAGAAGCTAGCGGTGTTTGTTTGCCGGTATGCTTTGTACCTTCCGGGTCTATGACGTCACCCGCCTATGACGCTCCGCCTTTCCATTGGACTGATTACACACGTGCTTCACAACACAATCACGCAGAGGCGTTCCCGAGTTCCCTTGAAAGGGAACTCTTAGGTTCCGGTTGTGCTCCACTTAACGAGCTGGAACAGGATTCAGGTGGCACACATGAGCCTGTCAAGCAGACAGTATGAGGAGCAAGAGTAACATAAGGGGCAAAAAAGACAAAAGCACACAGAAAACAGGATCCACACAAATCATTCAAAAATAAATAAAATAAATTCCTACGTCCCTATGGACGTAACATGCCCTATTGTTAGTTTGATTGCTACTATTGCTCT
Source organism: Paracanthobrama guichenoti (assembly GCA_018749465.1). Taxonomy (NCBI): domain Eukaryota; kingdom Metazoa; phylum Chordata; class Actinopteri; order Cypriniformes; family Gobionidae; genus Paracanthobrama; species Paracanthobrama guichenoti. Next base: position 17,510,240 of record CM031949.1, on the reverse strand, counting down.
CCTCATTTTAAAAGTGTCTACTAAATAGTTAAATGTAAATGTTTATCTGTTAACGATTTTTTTTAATGAAATGTTAATGAATTTACATTTCAAACTTTGAATAAAAAATACACTATATTGCCAAAGGTTTTGGGACGCCTGCCTTTACATGCACATTAATTTTTCTTGATCTTTTCTTAATCCGTAGGGTTTAATATAAAGTTGTCCCACCCTATGCAGCCATAACAGCTTCAACTCTTCTGGGAAGGCTTTCCACAAGGTTTAGGAGTGTGTTTATAGACATTTTGACCATCCTTCTAGAAGCGCATTTGTGAGGTCAGGCATTGATGTTAGACGAGAAGGCCTGGCTCACAGTCTGTGCTCTAATTCATCCTAAAGGTGTTCTGTCGGGCTGAGTTCCTCCAAACCAAACTCGCTCATCCATGTCTTTTTGGACCTTGCTTTGTGCACTGGTGCGCAGTCATGTTGGAACAGGAAGGGGCCATCCCCAAACTGTTGAGCATTAAATTGTCCAAAATGTATTGGTATGCTGAAGCATTAAGAGTTCCTTTCACTGGAACTAGGGGGTCAAGCCCAACACCTGAAAAACAACCCCACACCATAATCCCCCCTCCATCAAACTTTACACTTGGCACAATGCAGTCAAGTTCTCCTGGCAACCGCCAAACCCAGACTCGTCCATCGGATTGCTAGACAAATAAGTGTGATTCGTCACTCCAGAGAACACATCTCCACTGCTCTAGAGTCCAGTGATGGCGTGCTTTACCCCACTGCATCTGACGCTTTGCATTGCACTTGGTAAGGCTTGGATGCAGCTGTTCGGCCATGGAAACCCATTCCATGAATCTCTCTATGCACTGTTCTAGAGCTAACCTGAAGGCCACATGAAGTTTGGAGGTCTGTAGCTATTGACTCTGCAGAAAGCTGGTGACTTCTGCGCACTGTGCACCTCACATGTGGATTTTATGCCACTTTGTGGCTGAGTTGCTGTTGTTCCCAGTTGCTTCCACTTTATTATAATACCACTAACAGTTGACTGTGGAATATTTAGTAGTGAGGAAATTTCACGAATGGACTTATTGCACAGGTGGCAACCTATCACGGTACCACGCTTGAATTGACTGAGCTCCTGAGAGCGACCCATTCTTTCCCAAATGTTTGTAGAAGCAGTCTGCATGCCTAGGTGCTTTATTTAATACACATGCCATGGAAGTGATTGAAACACCTGAATTCAATGATTTGGAGGGATGTCCAAATAATTTTGAAAATATAGTGTATTTGTAAAATGTTGTTTGCAAATGTTATTGGCTTATGTTCAGATATTTGTATTATACACATTATCAGCATTAATGCTTCACAAATGAATTGTAGAAAGGTGAAAAACACTTCAAATAAACATTACTTATATTATCGATATTAAAGATAACTAGGACTAGTATTACAATTTAAATGATATTATTTTATATAATAATATCATTTAAATTGTAATAGTCCTAGTTATCTTTAAAAAAATAACTTAAGCATTGATTTTACAAAATTTACTTTAATTTACTTTAATTAAAGCCACCAAGAATTGTTTAGACACATTTACTTGCATTTCAGAGTAAAAACTGTGCTATCTTTTTTTTAATTAAACCATGCTCCTATTTTTTGCTATACAACTTAAAACTATATTAAGCAACAGTTTGTTAGATAAGAATGCAGCAAATGACTGATGGAAAAAAAGCTCAACACATACATGTGGCAGGACAGAATTACTGGAGTCATTGCTTGTCTGTCTTCATCTGACTGCTCTGTGATATTGATCTGATAATAAAAGGTATAGTTAACACTGCTATAAATAGATTTATGTATGTTTCTGTAAAGTCTTACGGTAAGTATAATTTTAAAGACTTTAACCATAAAATCTTTTCATGCAATGACAAGTTTTGAAGATTAAAAGTGTATTATTTTGACAATTACAAAGCAATTGTATGCAGTATGTAATCTATGCAGAATGTGCTGAGTGATATTCCTGTAATACAGTTGGAGTTGCCACCTGTTATATTGCTGAATACAGTTGCTAGAGAGCACAACAGGTGAGAAAACACACAGATTTTAGCAACAAAAGTGATAGTGATATAATCAGTTCCATTCTTTATTTCTCTCAGTTTTTGTACTCTCAAATAAAGCTTATAAGTGAAAGTGTTATATTTTTATGCTCGTTGCAGGGACATGATTTTGTGAGAGATGTGTTTTTGTATGTCAGATTTTGCATACTCTACATTGTTGGGACCAAATGTCCCCACAAGGGCAGATAAACTGAAATTGCCTACATTATGGAGACCAGTCAACATACAAAATTCTTTTTAATTAAAATCCCAAAATGCAGAAATATTTATGACGTAGGTATGTTATAGTGTGTGTGTATATGTGTGTGTGTGTGTGTGTGTGTGTGTGTGTGTGTGTGTGTGTGTGTGTGTGTGTGTGTGTGTGTGTGTGTGTGTGTGTGTGTGTGTGTGTGTGTGTGTGTTTATTGTGGGGGAGGGGAGAAGAGAATCCCATTGGCTTAAGGACAGAGCTGCTTCCTTAAAGAGAACAGAGAAGCTGCATGGGAAACCTATATAAACTCAACAAATGTTATAGACTGAAACTCTTTTCCTCTAATTTCATTTGAACGTTCTGCTGTGCACTGCAAGGTGAGTCTCTATTATTCTCTCCATCTCTAGGGTTTGCACTCTAACATTTGAGCATGCCATAGATCTACAGAACATCTCACTCATGCTGAGCAGCCAGACACAGCCAAGAAATCAGAACAATAAGCCCAATAATGTTTTAATATGTGTACTGGAGGAAGGTCCTGGAGATAAAACTAACAGTGGCTGTTGCCTAATATGATATAATGCTGTTTTTATTATCGTAGAGGTTATGTTTTTATTTGTTCTTTGTGATCAATTTTGGTCCATTTTTTTAAAGCATTGTAATGTGAAATGCTCTAAAGTTTTTATTAGACCTCTGATTTATGTCATTAAGCACATGCTGAAAGTTAGATCATTCTTGTCTTAGTTTATCAGCAGTTTTATACATTCAAGCATACACTTTTAAAAATAAAGGTTCTTTATTGCCATCTCTGATTCCACTAAGAAGCTTTAACATTAATGAACCTTTCCATTGCACAAAAAGTTCTCTATAGTGGAAAAAAGTTCTTTAGATTTTTTAAATGTTCTTCAAAAAACATTTTTAAGAACTAAGAAATTTCTTTATGGAAATAAAACGGGTTCTTCTAAACCCTTATTTTTAAGAGTTTAACCATGTATTACATATTACCTTCATACACTTGATGATAACTGTCCCAAATCAGTCCACGTCCAATCCAAAATCTTTTTTTGGCAAGAAAAGTATAGATCTAATATAGTTCTTTAGACTAGCAGAGAGTATTTTTACAGTTGTGGAGGGTTTCAGCTGTTAGGTGTTGAAGCTGAGGAGATTCTTCAAGAGGCAGCAAATTGTCTGTCAGCTGTCTCGTCTTCTGTATTGGGTGCAGACCACCTACTTCCAACAAAGGAACACTAAAAAAAGAGCACAAGACAACTGCTTCTCAAATTCAAAGCCTTAAACACCTAACACTTCTTGGGGCTATGACACACCCGCACCAGCCATCTCACTTCCACATTATCCCAAGCCAAATTTAGGCTGCAGGGTCACTGACTGAATATAAATTGTTTCCATTAGATTGAAGGCAGCACCACCCCCTCCTGCCACCCACAGGCATCTTCACCTTCACAGGGGTCGCCACAAAGAGACCGGCAAGATGTCTGAGTATGTATTGAGTTACAACATCATGACGTTTGTGTGCTGTGAAAATGATCATATCAATTAGTCCTTGATCACTGAATACATTTAGCATCAAGCTCAATTAAATGATAATTTTGTATTTATTATGATACATATAGCATACAGTACATGCCTAAATAATACAATTATCAAAAGCACAATGCTTTTTCTAGAGTTCCATCTTCATCCCAGTCACTTTAATGATACACTGACTGTTCTGTGCTCTTTGAAATTGTAAACATTTGCTTTCTGATATAGGAAAAAGATGACGTCCAGCCGTAGGCACCATCTGAAGGTGAGGTCATCTCTTTCTTCATGAGATCTGAGCTACATGAACTGTCAGTGACTCTCTTGTTGATTACTGTCTATGCTTCTCGCTCTTTGTGCTCCAGAGCTTGTTGCTTCAGATCGCTCATGGGATTTTGGAGGAAGAGGCAGCTGAGGCAGAGCAAGAAAAACAGCGATACATGGATGAGAACTGTCCTGCTCTCTCATTGCCTGGAAGCATGCAGGATCTACAGGTACAGACACACACATACACATGCACACACATACACAGACAGACAAATTCAAACTGTAATAGAATCACATCATGCTTAAGAACAGTTTTATACAGGATAAAAGCCTATTCACACTGCACAGACAGGTGTCAACCATTTCGGACAATCACCAGATTACAGTACATCCCTTCTCAGACTTTCCACGATCCAACAAACAGCAAGTGAACGTTAAATCAGTGAAAACAAGCTGTTACCAATAGCAACAGATGTCAACAGGAGTAACACTGATCCGACAAAAAACGACAAAGTATCTATAGTTAGACGTGTTCCTGGGTCAACATATTTTGTTTATCCTGGAACAACATTCTGGTCTGAAAATTTAATCCTACACGCTAAAAAATGCTGGGTTAAAAACAACCCAAGTTGGGTTGAAAATGGACTAACCCAGCGATTTTTTTAGCGTGTAACCATTTAATCCCTAACTGTAATCCTAACCCTACCCATAATTTATCCCTAAAATCAGAGGGAAATGACAGGTGAATAACACGCAAGTAAAACCATGTAACCCTTGTTGTAAGCCTGAACTTGACATAAACTGTAAACTTGTCCCTTAAATCTGAGATTGATTGGAATGTTGTTCCAGGATCAACAAAGATATTGATCCAGCAACATGTTGCACTTGGTGGACTCAAGTTCTGCCTGTTGGGCTAATGCTAATGCCAGTGCAGTGTAAATTGGTCGTAAAAGCACACCATCTTATTCATAGGCTGTGTGTGAAAATGTGTGGGGAAAAAATCTGCATGTATCTTTGTGTAAAGGAACTGTGTAGGAAGCTGCACCAGCAGATTGATGCCATTGATGAACAAAGATATGATATGGAGACTAAAGTGGCCAAGTCAAACAAGGAGGTACTTCTTAATAGTTCTGTTCTACTTATAGAAATGTAACTTCTTTAACTTCTGTTACTTCCAAAACCTAATTGTTTTTTCTTGATCATTTGAGATTGATGATCTGAAGATAAAGGTTCAGGACTTGAAAGGTAAATTCAAGAAACCCGTTCTGAAGAAAGTGCGCATGTCTGCTGATGCCATGCTGCAGGCCCTGCTGGGCTCCAAACACAAAGTGTCCTTGGACCTGAGAGCCAACCTCAAACAGGTCAAGAAAGAGGTCAAGGAGGAGGTGAGCGCACATCATTAGCCTTTTAACAGAAACAAGCAATAAAATGTGAGCATAACTCACATTTTCTCTTTTGGAGAAATGTTTTTACTGCAAAGGTTGTCAGTTGGTAAACATGCAGTGTAAGATAATGAATGACAAAGTAGAAAAAAAAGTGATGAAAAATGCAAATTACACGAGAAGGCTTGTAGTTTTGAAACACTGTACTACTTTTGCTGCTACAGGAGAAGGAGTCAGTAGGAGACTGGCGTAAGAACATCGAGGACAAGGCTGGTATGGATGGCAGGAAGAAGATGTTTGAGTCTGAGGCCTAAATCAGTTTTTCTTCAATTTTACATTTCCGTTGAATAATTTAGTCAGTTAGGTTGTCTTAATTCTTGTGGTCTTCAGGGTTTTGAGAGACATAAAGTAGTAATGTTATCTATTGTGTAAAGTGATGTTACAGGTGGTAAAAGTAATGTACTTTATGAAGGAGGTTTTGATGTATGTGATGGTTGGCTTTGCAGCTGAGGCTTTAAATTGGTAAAAAAAAAATAATAATAATAAATAAATAAATAATCTGACTTTGGCTCTTTGCTTTTATACCAAACATTATTTCACCTTCACCATTAAAATGTCTCACCTGCCACTTAGGTACACCTTGCTAGTACCAGGTTGGACCCCATTTTGCCTTCTGAACTGCCTTCATTTTTCATGGCATAGATTCAACAAGGTGCTGGAAACATTCCTCAGAGATTTTGGTCCATACTGACATGATACCATCACACAGTTGCTGCAGATTTGTCAGCTGCACATCCATGATGCGAATCTCCCGTTCCACCACATCCCAAAGGTGCTCCATGGGATTGAGATCTGGTGACTGAGGCTATTTGAGTACAGTGAGTTACTAGTTTGAGATGATTTGAGCTTTGTGACATGGCGCTTATCCCGTTGGAAGTAGCCAACAGAAGATGGGTCACTGTGGTCATAAAGGGATGGACATGGTCAGCAACAATACTCAGGTAACTGCAGCATTTAAACAATGCTCAATGGGACCCAAATTGCGCTGAGAAAAACCCAACATCGGTTCATCATCGCCATCAGAATTAATCGCTGATACAAGGCTGGATCCATGCTTTTGTGTTGTTTACGCCAAATTCGGACCCTATGCCATCTACAAACCCGATTCCAAAAAGTTGGGACATTGTACAAATTGTGAATAAAAACAGAATGTAATGACGTGGAAGTTTCAAATTTCAATATTTTATTCAGAATAAAACATAGATGACATATCAAATGTTTAAACTGAGAAAATGTATAATTTTAATGGAAAAATAAGTTGATTTTAAATTTCATGGCATCAACAAAAAAGTTGGGACAAGGCCATGTTTACCACTGTGTGGCATCCCCTCTTCTTTTTATAACAGTCTGCAAACGTCTGGGGACTGAGGAGACAAGTTGCTCAAGTTTAGGAATAGGAATGTTGTCCCATTCTTGTCTAATACAGGCTTCTAGTTGCTCAACTGTCTTAGGTCTTCTTTGTCGCATCTTCCTCTTTATGATGTGCCAAATGTTTTCTATGGGTGAAAGATCTGGACTGCAGGCTGGCCATTTCAGTACCCGGATCCTTCTTCTACGCAGCCATGATGTTGTAATTGATGCAGTATGTGGTCTGGCATTGTCATGTTGGAAAATGCAAGGTCTTCCCTGAAAGAGACGACGTCTGGATGGGAGCATATGTTGTTCTAGAACTTGGATATACCTTTCAGCATTGATGGTGCCTTTCCAGATGTGTAAGCTGCCCATGCCACACGCACTCATGCAACCCCATACCATCAGAGATGCAGGCTTCTGAACTGAGCGCTGATAACAACTTGGGCTGTCCTTGTCCTCTTTAGTCCGGATGACATGGCATCCCAGTTTTCCAAAAAGAACTTCAAATTTTGATTGGTCCGACCACAGAACAGTTTTCCACTTTGCCACAGTCCATTTTAAATGAGCCTTGGCCCAGAGAAAACGCCTGCGCTTCTGGATCATGTTTAGATATGGCTTCTTTTTTGACCTATAGAGTTTTAGCCGGCAACGGCGAATGGCACGGTGGATTGTTCCAGCTGTTCCTTATATGTACATTTAACTTTTCCGGCCTCTTATTGCTACCTGTCCCAACTTTTTTGGAATGTGTAGCTCTCATGAAATCCAAAATGAGCCAATATTTGGCATGACATTTCAAAATGTCTCACTTTCAACATTTGATATGTTATCTATATTCTATTGTGAATAAAATACGAGAGTTAAGTTTATGAGATTTAATTAAGTAAATTATTGCATTCCTTTTTATTCACAATTTGTACAGTGTCCCAACTTCTTTTGGAATCGGGTTTGTAAATGTCGCAGCAGAAATCAAGACTTATCAGACCAGGCAATGTTTTTCCTACAATCTTCTATTGTCCAATCTTGGTGAGTCTGTGCAAACTGTATCCTCAGTTTCCTGTTTCAAGTTTCCTCAGTTTGGTCTTCTGCCGCTGTATCTGCTTCAAAGGTTCAATGTGTTGTGCGTTCAGAGATGCTCTCCTGCAGACCTTTGTTGTAACGAGTGGTTATTTGAGTTACTGTTGCCTTTCTATCAATTTAAATATGAACCAGTCTGGCCATTATCCTCTGACCTCTGGCATCAACAAAGCCTTTTCACCCACAGAACTGCCATTCACTGTATATTTTCTCTTTTTCTGATGATTCTCTGTAAACCCTAGAGATGGTTGTGTGTGAAAATCCCAGTAGATCAGCAGTTTCTGAAGTACTCAGTCCCAGCCCGCCTGGCACTAACAACCATGCCACTTTCAAAGACACTTAATTTCTTACCCATTCTGATGCACAGTTTGAACTTAAGCAAATCTTCTTGACTATGTCTACATCCTAAATGCATTGAGTTGCTGCCATCCGTGTGACTGGCAGATTTGATGGCTCAGTGAGACTGAAGTACAACAGCAACCCATGACCCCTTGTGGTCACAAAGGAAAATGTCCTGACTGTCACAGTAGTAGAAGTTTGCCCTTGAAATGTAGAAAGTAGGTTATTGTATAGCATCTCACAGAGAGCAAGATTTGAAATCTCCCAATTTGTTTGAAAATAATCTTAATAATCTTAAAATAATCATGCTTTTTCCTGTATTTCATTCTTTATATATATGTATTACACAGTACCTGTCTGATGAGTTAAACATACCGAATCCATAGTGTCACATAAGCTGTAGGTGTAAACACCAGCATAATCTGATGATATCTTCACATCACACCCTCTAAATATATACATTATTTTGACTCACCATTGTGGAGTGGTTATTATAATTATAATAGAGATTATGTCTTTATCTCCACTTATGTACTTAGCCTACCTGTTTATTATCGTTAGGCAGGTAAACAAAGCATGTGGATTTATTGGTTCTGAGCATTGTCTGACAACACATGGACTAGTGGCCCTGCAATGCTATTGTTTTGGTGTGTGTGTGTGTGTTTGTGTGTGTGTGTGGTATCATCTTACTTTCTCAAGGGACCATCACATGACTGATTAGCTTTCTGCTGATTGGAAGAGAGAACTGGAAAAGACAGGAGTCACAGTTTCAAAGCTCTGAATGAAAAACACATGGAGAGAGACAGAGGAAGGGAGTGAGTGGAACAGAGAGAGAGAGAGAGAGAGAGAGAGAGAGAGAGAGAGAGAGAGAGAGAGAGAGAGAGAGAGAGAGAGAGAGAGAGAGAGAGAGAGATTGACTAAATCCTGCTCAGTGAAAGAGGGGGAGCACATTCACACCCTTTAGGGGACTCACAGGAAAGGAGAGAGAATCACAGAACTAAGCAGTCAGATATCGTATTGAGTCAGTGAAACACATAAACATGTCCAGCTCAATCCTGCGAAGGAATTCCAGCAAAAAGGGATTAGAGAAACTCCAGAGGTGAGGTGTTCTTCATTTGTGTGTGTGTGTGTGTGTGTGTGTGTTTGTGGCCATTTGGTCAGAGGTGTAGTCTTTGATCAACAGAATCACACCAGTTCCTTTGCCTTTAAATGGAGTATGCTGCAGTTGATTAAATCCTGTTTCATGAATCTTGACTTTTAATCTCTCACTGTATCATGCTGACAGTAATGATCTGCTTTATCTAGAAATGCTGTAGCACTAGATTTCATTAAGACAGTTTATCAGGCAAGACAGAGGGGTCAAGAGGGGAACACAGAGCACGAGTTATGCTGTTTATCAGTTCTTCAGAGTGTTTAGGGGGAAGGGTTAAAATCTTGGGTGTTTTTTTTGTGGTCACTCTGCATTTCATATACATTTTATGGTTAAAGAATCCATAGATGCGGATGTAGTGAGACACAAATCATCAGGGCTTCCCAGGTGTTTTGAGGGTAAATTATTGTGTTGTTACATAGTTGAGAGCGATGTCATGAAATGATAATGTATCTGTCCTTGAGGATGTGTCTGTAGTTAAATTAAAATCTGCTGTTCACACGGCACATGGTGAGTCAATTCATGACATCATATGAAATGGCAATGACAGGCTTCAATAGCTTCTTTTATTACTGGAATTTTCCTGAGGGTGGTGACATCATCAGATCACCCCCTGCTCTAAATTTGCTGGATCTGGACCCCTCCCACTCTGCCCTAAGGACCTGGAGATCCTCTAAACTGTGCCGGAAAATTTGAGCTGTTTCAACACCCAGACACTCACACTGGGTTTATTAAACAAAGGAAATAGTGCAGTTATTATTATACTCTGCTTTAATGCTTGCTATGTTTATTGACTCAGTTATCAATATGATATGTTTTGTAACCAATTCAAATGTGTAAGCAGAATGTGTGTGGTTGAACAATTTGAATAACTACTCTGTTTTTAACCACAACAGTCTTGAAATATGTATATGTTTTTCTTCTTCCATGTGTCCATGTGTAACATAATATGATCATTGAATTAAGATTTACTGAACTACTGTTTACTTGGGGAAGGACATTCAGAATGTTTGTTTGATAATCACAGATAAACAGAGTTAAAATATATAGAGTTGCAATGAGAACACCATAGTTGCTTATTTAGGACAGGTTAAAGACAATATTCCTTTACAAAAATAAGTTTATTCAAGTGTGCTTTTAGCCTATATATGGTTCTCTTAAACTAAAAATAAGAAAGTATACTTTCAGTCTAATTTCTATGTACTTAGAAATATACTTAAAATTGCACTAAAGTATACTTGACTTATACTGACAGAAAAGTCTAAGTAGCCCTGTATTTGGCCTATACTCAATAGTTTGATCAAGATCGAGGCCTATTTAAAAGTAGCCTATAATTAAGTATTCATACTTAGCTTGTAAACTTACATTGTTCGAAAATATTTATTTATAAAGAAATGTATCTGAATTTTTGTGTAAGCTAGTCCACTGGTAGTGTACAAATAGGAATTTACTTTAAATCTACTTTACTCTTTCGCCACAATTTCACTGTTATACAGTAGGGGGCGATATTACGAAAGAGTACAGAATCTCCGTCTCAAAACATAGGTGAAGAAGAAACAGAAACATTTGATAGAAGATTTCTTATGCAAATGTAAAATAATGAGATCATAAAACATTAATCAGCATATAAACTGCCGAATGAATTGTCAAACCCATGAAGAGGAAACGTTTGTGAAATTTTGGGGGTGTTGATGGACCCATTCTGAATCCGATTCAGCGTCTTTGACAAAAATGTGATATTCACAGCTTTTTAAATTATTATTTTTTTATTGAAACTTGCCCACATTCAAGTGTTGATAAAAAGGATGCATGAAGCTAGAATAAAATGTTTTTAAAATGGAAGCATTTAAAGGCATATTTTAAGTATAAAAATGTAATACCTTAGTAGGAACATAGTAGTATACTTAAATATATATATTGTAAACTATAAGTATGATGTTATGTTCACAAAGAAAACTTACAAGTATACTTGCAGTAGAAAACTACTAAACTACTAAACTACTTTTAAAAACTAAAACTTACTACTGTTACACATAAATGTATAGTTTCTTATAGTACACATAAATGTATACTTTAGTATACTTTATATATACTAAAACTGGGCCAATTTAGTCCCAAGCAGTATTGAAACGGTATACAGTTACAAGTTTACATTAATATTGGTATACTTACTACATAAAGTATACTTAAAAATATACTTGACTATTACTTAAGTATACTTAATAAAATGAACTTAAAGTATACTTCATTTTCATAAGTGTTAGCAAATGGTACATCAGTTCCCAGAGGTGTGTGTAAAGTGTATAGTAGAAGAGACTTCAGTAAAACTGAATTACTTCAGTTTTTATTTAGTGATTTAATGGATGATTGTGGAAAACCACCTCTGGACAATAATATAAATATTTAATAAAAGGTGTTGTTACAGTTGTTTTGTTTAGTTTCTGTAATGTCAGCCCCCATAAAGGAAGCCAGTGAGCCATTTCCTGCCAGTGTGAACCCTGCACTTCCTGTCCATGTTTAACTTACTTCCTGTCCATCTTTGACCCTACCTTCTGTCAGATGACCCCTATCGCTGTCATAATAATGATGATGCTTTGTTCTAAAGATATATAAATATCAGCTTCTGTTTACCTTCATGCACAACACAAATGCAGCATTCTAGATTCAGTGATCTTATTCTGAATATTAGTATTATTATTATTAATTTGTAATTATTCATTACATTACTTGTTTTTGTGTATACAGGATCACTGCTCAGCGCAGTGTGGAGGACGCAGAAGAAATTGAGAGAGAACGAAGACGGCGTGCAAGAGCCAGTACCTCTACTGAGGCTTCTCAAGCTACTGTGACCCCACAGGACAGCCCTTGCACTGCACAGACTCTGGACAGCCAGTTAGTTTTAAAACCTTAAAGCATACTCCAGTCTTCATCAAATACATAGAAGAAACTGTGTTGTGTGTATTTGTTTTGTTTCCATGGAATCTCAACCCCCAGATTGTGGCTCAAGCCAACTTTCTCTGTCTTACTCATTGTGTTGTGTTAATCTGTTTGTGAGTTTGTATGTGTATATGTGACAAGACCACACCTGTTCATTTGATTCAGTTACAGAGTCTGCTATTCTATTCTATTCTATTCTATTCTATTCTATTCTATTCTATTCTATTCTATTCTATTCTATTCTATTCTATTCTATTCTAACAGAATCAACTGCTGTAAGTAGACTAGTTATTCTTATATTGGTTTCTCAGTAAATGGCAATTCTCAAAGTGTTTCTTGTTTGTTAGGGGTCAGAATGATCTGGTTCCAAGGTCTCCTCCATCCTCTTTGGAAGAGGACGAAGGCTTCAGTGACTGGACACATCTGAGCAGACGCAAACAGGAACAAATGGAACATAAAGATGTTGAAACACATCTCAACGACTCTCGTCACTCAAAACCCCAGCTCTGCTCCAGCATTGCTCAACATAGTAAACTGCAAGATTTAAACATGTATGACAGCGCCCCATTTATACATACTCGACCCCCCTTTTCAAATCAGCAAAACCTGGATGAGGATGGTAATGATGAAGACTGGGGTGCCAGAGAGCAGGGAAGAAGGGCTAACATTAAGGCAGCAGAGAGGGAGGAGGGAGAGATCAGACGGTGGTGTGCAGAGGAGGATGAGCCGAGAAGAATTAAAGGTCATGAATCATCTTTCCTGAAAAAACAAAATCAGAGCTGTGATATGGATGAGAAGGTACAATATTTTAAGAAAACATTTAACCTCAACCCAGTCGTACATCAAAATCAGTCTTTCAAAGGTGCCTACTGTAACTGCTTCATGCAGCGAACATACAAGCTTCTGAATCTGTTCCTTTTACAGAGAGAAAAGAAGGTAGAGATGAAGATATCCTACACCTCCACAGTCATCCTCCAACAGAATGGGAGACAGTACGGCACAAATGGACAAGAGGGGAGGAGAATAAATGACAGGTACAGGTGTAGACAGGCACACACTTCCATTATTTTCAGAGCTTCAAATACATGAATGCATTAGGTCATTCATTTTATGCAGCACTTATTCAGCTTTTAAAACTTTAAATAAACTTTAGATAATGAATATGCTTGTGTTATATAGGCTGTTATTATGTAAATATGCAATAAAAGGCTTTTAAAAATATCTTTGGCTCACGTTAAAGCTCTTAAACTTTAGTCATTATAATTATTTACTGTAGCCTATACCTAACAGGATGGATATATAGATATAGATATATAGGGCCAGTTACATAAAATGTTTAGACAAGACTTATAAGTTCATAAGTCATCTAATCTTCTTCTTTAAGACTGGTCAGAACGTTAAGTCAGTTACAAAAAAAAAAAAAAAAAAAAGTATTTTGTGGGTGTGTTTATGCAATTAGCCATTTAAGCTAACTATTGCTCATTGAGAGTTAGTTTACGCGAGAGTGTCAACTTGAAGTTAACTTCAGTCATTTTTAAATTGAGCTCTAAATTACATCTTGTTCGTCTAATCCTGTCACAATTTTAAAGCAATATGTGACTATTTACATCACTCATCACTCCTGTGACGGTTATGAAAAAGCATCTGACATGCTATACGGAGATCGGTTTGAGAAGAGTGTGCCAATGATTGGGCAGCAATAGAGTTTGCTCTGTGTTGAGAAAGGACATGATAAAACCACATGAGTTTCACAACAACTTCCCCAGAACAAATGTCCTTCCTGAGTACAGCCTGTTTAATCTTACTCAGTGAAGTGAGGATACAGAGTAACATGGACTCTACAGTCGATTCAGCAGCTCTCAGCAGTCCAGATAGGTAAAAAAAATAACAAAAAAACACTGCATCTGAGATAGAATACTTTGTTCATGAATCATTTTCCTTTTTCAATCTTGTTGTATTTAGTGTGTCGGAGGAAGTGTTTGTGAAAAACAATGAGGAGAACCAGCAGAACAGAGAAAAAGAGGATCAGACTCATGAGGAGGTGCAGAAGATGATGAGAGAGGAGGAGAGAGAGAGGAAGAGGAGGGATGTGATGGAGAAGTTAAAGAGGTTGAGTATATCCAGCGGAGATCCAGAGGAGCCCTTCAGTCCTCTCAGCCCCAGGAGCCCCTCCTACATGGTATGACATCATCATCATCAGACACATCGCACCTCAAAATGACATTATAATTGAAGAGTTGTTACAGATATGTCCACACACACGTGTTAAACAGTATTCAAATGAACATTAACACAGTTAATGCTGATGGCATCATTATCTAACCCACAATGTTGATCTGCAAAACAAATGACAACACCTGGGAAGATTAGTTTTATAGAGTGTCAATGATGTGTACATTCATTTTTGCATGTGGTGGTCTGAGTTAGGGGTGTCCTACATATTTTAACTCCAACCCTCATTAAACACACCTGAACCAGCGAAACAGGTCCTCAGGACAAATACTATATATACCAAAATGGTTCACTCATATTATGAATGGGAGAAACTGTAACACGCAATATGGCTAATTCCGCCTTTTAAATGAAAAAAACAATTGGCATCACATCACTGAGGCTGCAGCTCCCACAGGCTGCATTTACACTGTAAGACAGATTTGATCCTTTGATCATGTCCATTTATTTGTCCTTCCAGTTTACATTCACCTAAACACTTATTCGCTTGTTATTCTTGCATGCCTGAAAATACGATGCAAATATTGCCACAAAGTGAACTGACTTCAGGGTTTCAGGATTATTAGAAACTACTTTCTGGTTGGAGCTAAAGTCTACAGGAATGTGGCCCACCATGAACCAGATTGGACACTCTGCAAAGACTGGATGATCTTGTTTGTGTCTGTGGGGATAAATGTCTCAAATGATAATAAACCTGAAAAACTTATATTGTAAAGACCTTTAATGAGGAAATACCTTGATGAAGAAAACATGTTTATAAATATTGGCTTATTTGTTTGTTATACAATTATATTATTTTTGCAGTACAATTTGGTAGTGTTTGCGGTGCAGAATTGACACAAATCACCTTTATAAATAACAGATACTGATATAAAACATGATACAAAACATGTGTGTGTGCATTGTGCTCAGGGATGTTTTCACTCTGTAATTGGATCTGGTATCTTCCATGTGCTGTTTTCGTGACTGACATCTTCCATGTGCTTCTTATGTGGTTCTGATTTTCCTTGCAATGGTGTTGCGGGTTGAGGGATACCGATGGCAGAACATGAAGCATATGCTTTACATTGCTGAGGTGCTTTGTATGTGTGTGTTGTCTGCTTGCTGGTTTCAGGCTGAGGGTGAGGAGTGGCAATCAGAAGGTACAAGCTCGGTGAGTTGCTTACTATCTGCATGTGTATGATAGAGTGTTTGTGTGTGTCTGCTAGTACTGTGCACATTGCGCTTGCTTCATAAAGCTGCAGTTATTGCTTTGCGTTTGGTCTGTTTATCTATGATCATATTCCCTTCCATCTTACCTTTGCAATGTTCTGATAAAACTGATCCTGATTAAGTGAAGCATTTAGTGAACAACATTTTTTTATGTAAGAACATTTATGATGACCTCAGTGCCCCAAATATATCAGTATGGAAGACTTATTTTAATGGCAACAGATCAGTTCTTAACAGCGCATATAGTGATGACATTTTATAAACACAGGAAATTGGTGGCAGGAAGACATTTTGGGAACGCATACATACAAAAGCACCTCATACTGTTGGGCAAAACTGAACCTTTTTGTGGAAGAAAGAAAAGGCAACCAGTTACAGGGATTTACAGGATCAACAAAGCCAGATGCAAAGCCCCCAGCAATGACATTATGAAATAATCTGCTTACAACATCAATGGGCTTTTCAGTATTGGCTCAAAATCTTGATAGAGTATGGCTTTACTTTTTGCAATCATCATCTGTTACCCAATGAAGTTGCACTGCATTTCACTTTGTACCTTTTGCCTGGAAACGTTGCACAGAATATTGCCATAAAGGGTTTGATGTTTAGGACTGTAAACATACTTTGAAGCCATTTACAAATAAATGTTGCTTTACTGTTCGATCTACAGATTACTGAGAGGACTGAGTCTCTAAACCGCTCCGTTAAAAAAAAGTAAGTAGATTTCAGAAACACACGTACACACTGAGATCAATGGGTACAAGTGATTTATTGTAGAATTGTAAAAAATCTCCTCATAGTATGGAGTGTGAGAAGAAGCAGGGGCAGAACTGTTGTTTTTCTGTGCTGTGGTGTGACATCATGGGTTCATCAGTATTTTCTGTTTGATCTAAACATGGCACATGAATGATTAAATCATGAATGAACAGCTGTTTGAAACATGGTTAGCCTTTCAGGCAGGCAGACATGACATGACATGTTTCTCTTTATGTATCCTTCTCCTTTTCACTAAACAGGAAATGCTGAAGGATTGTTTAGTCATTTATCACATGTATCTCAGAAGCTTGGCTATTCTTTTCCACATTGTTTTGCCCTGGCATGAAGTATAAACAATATACTTCACTCTGCTTTTGTTTGTATCTCACACTACATTATGAGTCATGGTCCTCTTCGTGTCACTGCTTGTTCTGAGATGATATGTTTCTTGGAAGAACAGTGGTGCTTAAGGTAATATTTCATCTCTTTGTGAAAACAGGAACAGCATAAAGAAAACCCAGCCTCCCACGATCATCTCGAAGTTAGATGGCAGATTGGAGCAGTACAACCATGCCATTGAGGTGAATTACCTTCACACGCACTTGTATAATGTCAATTTCATAGTTCAAATTTTTGCTTATATACCTATAAATACACCTGCTTAGTTAAATGCTGCTGCTTTTACATTAATTACTCTGCACATGCAGCTCTCATTACCACACCCAGTTCTTATGTACACCTGCTCTGATGTTTACCACTCTGATCTCACTGCTTTCAGACACCCTGCATGCACAGGCATCTCTTCTATTAGTCATACTGACTTGCACAAACAATTGTGCTCATAGCCAGTCCTCTGTTTTCCTGCCACCTAACTGTCAGGAAGTGTGAAAAAGCCCCATGGCAAATGCATGTATTATGGATCCAGGTGTTACTTTGCTTTTGTTGCTGAGAGTTAAGCAGGTGTTTTACCACATAGTCTCTGCTGTGAATCAGATAGCGTAATATTAAAATCATAATAATAATATAATATCATAGTGTGTGTTTTTGTGCGTGTGTAGGAGTGCTATAAAGAGGGGAACGTAGTCAAGCTAATGGATGTTCCAACATCACCAGAGCCCGTATCTGCTCGGAAGACCCTGTTTGAGGCGGGGGAAGCCTGGAATCAGAATTCAGCGAGGGCCGTGTCCTCTAAGGTTCATAATGATCCTCCACTGTTTATCAACACATTATGTATTATGTCTGT
This sequence comes from Paracanthobrama guichenoti, assembly GCA_018749465.1. Classification (NCBI taxonomy): domain Eukaryota; kingdom Metazoa; phylum Chordata; class Actinopteri; order Cypriniformes; family Gobionidae; genus Paracanthobrama; species Paracanthobrama guichenoti. The sequence continues at coordinate 17,492,395 of CM031949.1, read as the reverse complement.
TAAATAGTTCACCCAAAAATGGAAATTCTGTCACCGTTTTCATGTTGTGTCAAACCTGTATGATTTTTGTTCTTGAAACATAAAAGAAGATATGATACATAAAAGATATGTGAAACATAAAAGAAGATATTTTGAAGAATGTCTGTTCTGTTCTTTCTTTCTTTCTTTCTTTCTTTCTTTCTTTCTTTCTTTCTTTCTTTCTTTCTTTCTTTCTTTCTTTCTTTCTTTCTTTCTTTCTTTCTTTCTTTCTTTCTTTCTTTCTTTCTTTCTTTCTTTCTCTCCACTACATATTAAGTCACTAGGGTTCAGTGTTGTTTTAGACTCTGACCTCTGAATGTCATTGTAGGTACTTTTTTAAATTATTATTATGTTCCCCAAAAAGACAGTCATACAGGTGTAGGACAACATGAGTGCAAATAATGACAGAATTTTTATTTTCGTTGCAAAAAAAAAGTGATGGTAAGCTACAGATTAAAATATAGAAGTGCTTACTGCGTACTGGTGCTTATCGGCCCACTTCGAGCACTGGATGTACTGCACATTTATCAGTCTGGTTTGTATGGTGGCCGAGAGAGCTCAACACGCTGCAAACGAAGAAAACATCTTCATGAGTTTGACAACACATGCTGCAAATGCTCACAACGCAAACCAAATACAGAAACACGCTGAAAATAGCACAGACCACACTGGAAATGTTTAAAGGAGACCCCAAAAAGTGACAAACCTGGCTGGGACATGCTTGTTCAATGTCTACTCGTCAGTATTGTCGATGACCTGAAAGGTGAGTTTTTTGTTTATTTTAACATCCTGATGTGCATTGTGAGTATTTGCAGAACATTTGCAGCACAAACTGATGAAGATGTTTTCTTAATTTGCTGGTATTTTTTTTTTTTTTTTTTTGTATTTACATGTGTCACCTTCAGTTGCAGTGCATTCATCATAGGTTTGACAGTAAAAGTGAGTGAGTGATTAAATGAATGAATAAATGATGACTTGTTAATCTGATTCAGGATACAGAGGGAATGAATGTGGGTGTGGCAGATCTAATTAACCAATGGGTGAAAGGAAACTCTGATGTCAACACCAAGAGCCCTTCCTCCAAAGTAGCTGTAAGTTTATATGGGTCTCTGAATGTGAATTGCATAGTTTCTTTCTTGAATCCTGTTCAAAGTAATTTCCTTCTGAATCTTTTGTATCCTCTATGTTCTTTTTCTTCAACTTTAGTTCTCTTCTTTCCACTTTTCTTGTGTCTGCTGTTCTTCTAATCCTTTTCAATAAGGTAAACAATTCCCATCTCTCTTTTTCTCCATATATACTGAATAGTTGAGTGGATGGATTTAGGTGGTTTCTCACTCTTTCAAAATGTCAATGGGGTCCACAGGGTTAAAGTCCTGCAATGCCATTAAACTATCGTAGAAAGAATTTTAGAAGACACCAGCAATTTTAAAATATCTGATGTCTGCTGCCGTTTATATGTGTTTTCTGGATATAACCTATAGAAAATAGAAAATATTTTGTAAGGTTAAAGTTGCTGTGGCAAGTCATGTGATGGGAGGGATCCCTAAAACAAGCCTGCTGTTCAATGCCACCATCTAGTGGTTAAGGCCTGAACCAATCTATGCCATTTATTATCTTTCTTTGTGTGTGTTAGTGTCAGGATGTTAAGGCTGGTGAGGTGCGTAACATAAAATCATTGTGGGAGAATCTGGGAGACGGCTTGTCACAGGATAAACCATGCGCAAAGGTACATCAAGACTCCTCATGACACTAAACCATGATCAACCCTACAGAAACCTTCTTTTAAACTTCTGTTAGGTTTTAATTGTTAAAAAACAGCCCATAAACAACATCAGCATCAGTTCTTTCAATCATCATTTGAGTGTGGCTATTCACATTAAGCACAGGCTCATACTCTTGCATTTTTAAAGTGTTGTTTTAGATTTAGTAGTAAGTCCCTTTCACTTGGTTTTGGAGGTTTAAAGGTTGTAATTTGATCTTTTTCAGGGATCGGCTGGAAAAAGGTACAAATTTGTTGAGAGTGGGCACGGGAAGTATGAGAAGGTCTTCATTGATGACACAAACTAAGGATCAAGTAAGAAATTTATTTTCTTTATTCATATTTTTTTTACTCAAAATAACAAAATATAAATTCAGCATGTTCATTACTACACAGACATAATTCATGCTTTACTAAAGTAACTCAATTATGATAATGTGCTGTACATTAGCTTTGTTTACCGCTGGTTATTTACAGAAACAAACACACTTAGCTATATTAAAATTACTTATGGGTGTACAGGGTAGGTCACGTGTATGATGATTATTTGCATCATGCATAACAAAATCTGTGCTGGTTCCATTTGAAGTGTTTATTTAGGATATATGTAGCCAGTTCTTTCAGAAGTAGGTCTCAGATTCATGCCAATGTGCATGTAGAGTGAGTGAAGGGCATGACATCGCAGTCAGCTGGATTTTGCAACAGAGATCCCTGAAGTACAAAGGGCTGCCATAATTACCAGCTTGTAAAATGTTTTTTCCCCATTTGTTTTTCTGGCAGCTCGGTAGTATTCTGTAAATGTCATGTGCCTGTTGTCACACCTATCAGTCTAATATTAATATTTGTGACACTGAACAACAAATTAATCCATAAGCATGAAATCACTTGCAACATTTCACTAGAAATGTGACAGTAAGAAAACATCCAAAACTCAAAGGGTTTTATCCTAAAAGAAAAGTGAAAATGAACACATCTTAAATTAGTAATGTCTTATTTTATGATCAACATATTGAGATTTTTTATGTTCTAGTTATACCTTTCCACTTTTCCTTCTGACCTTTGTAAAATGAACAACACGGCCATCATGTCATAACTCATTCTGAGCAGGGCTCTTGACACCACTCAGGACGTCACATTCTAAAACTCTCTATTCAGAACACGTCTGCTCGCGCCACCCAGCTCAGCTGACGTGAGCAAACTGAAACCCAGGATCCATCCACATTGCTCTCTGAGCCACTTTCCTTGTTTGATCATTCTCACCATTACGTTTTCAGCCCTTGCTCACTTCCTCACTCGCCACATCACGAACAGCTGCACCCATCTCTCAATGCAGGAATGCACTAGGCCTCAATTTCTGCTGACCAGCCCCTTACTGCACTGCTCAGAGCAGAGTGCAGTACATAGTTTATCTCGTCGTTGATTTCATGAAGAATAAGGCAATTACATTTACAGCACTACAATACTACATAATTGGATAATTTTGTAGTTGAAATCAACTTTACACTGTACATTTGAAATTCAATCAAACATCTTCCATTTTTCCTGTAGATGTAGCGAATCCTTTGGCTGTTCTGTTGAAGTCTTTCGGCTCTTCACCTTTCTGTTTGCGATTCAGCAGCCCTCTTTCAAAGGAAGTAGCTATTTTGTTGAGAGGTTTGGCAGCTGCCTCCTTCAGCTTCCGGGCATCGAAGCGTGGGCTGTAGAGAAGGATGGGCAGACGGTGGACGAAGGATGGGACTAACTCGCCATCCTTTTCTATGTTTTTCCGCTCTTCCTCAGTTTTGTTGCTATGTATCTGCTTCATAATGTTCTCCTTTGTGGCAAACATATGAAAGAGTACAGCATCCCACATTTTTGTTACCTTGGGCTCATCTTTCTTTTTGACCACATCCTGTCCACCCGATGACTCTTCTTTGGCCCTTGCAGACTTGTCTTTACCACTTATTTTTATATCTGCTTTCTGAGCATTTTTCTCTGCATCCGGCTCTGGAAAACTGGGGGCATCAGGTTCAACAACCATGTGTTTTTTCAGCCTTGTCCAGCCACTGAGTTTGGCCTTCAGGCCTTTGGGTTTCTGAGCACCCTTAGGTTCATTTAGTCTCTTCTGATCATCTGGTGTAAGTTCAGAAGGAGTCTCTCTGCTAAACTTGCCATCTTCAGTGGCTATAGCCTCATTTTGTCTTTCAGTGGCTAATGAATCTTTTAAACACTTCTGAGGTTTTGAGGTATCAGACTTTAACACTTTAACTTCAGCATCTGTGATGAGATCAATTTTTGAATCCTGAGCAGTTATATGTTGTGCCTTTACATCCATATTCGATGTGTTGGCTTCTGTCTGGGATTTAGGACAGCTTTTCTCAGATGAAGAGAGTGGTAGAGATTTGGCAGCCTTGAGGAGCATTGCAACAAGACCATTTTCTACATTTGGAGCTTTTCGAAAAGTTTTGATGTTTGAAGGCTTTTGAGTGTCAGATTTTAAGGATTTGGACTGCACACTATCCATATTCAATTTGGTGTCTTGGGGTACGTTATTTGATGGTTTGATTGAATTCCTTTGTAGTGTTGTTGAATTGCTTGATTTCGATTCAACTTTATCTTTAGCTGCAGCTTTTAAATCAATGTTGGTTTTATTGGAGTCCTGTAAGTCTGATTCCAAATCTATCAATGGGTCTTTTATAACACCACTGATGGGTATTAAGTCTTCATTGCCGTTGTCTTGTTTAGAGGATTTATCCATTGCCAAGTGTGTGACTAGAGCCTCAGTGTAAGGTGCAGTTGAAAATATCTGTCTATCTGAGGGAATTTTGGATAATGATTTTCTTTTGTTTGAAGGGCTTGGAATAGATTTCATGTTGTTGTCATGTTTCTGCATTTGCTGACCTTTGGATTCTTCTGTGTTTTGGTTGATTTTAACAGTGGATTTCGAGGAGGGGGGTGTTGAATTTGGGTTTAATAAAACATCAGTTTTATTTGCTCCTGGTTTAGAGTGAACTGCCTGATTAGATACATCTGATTTAAATGTATTTGCAAGTTGAAATGCTTCTGGTTTAGAGGGACTTGCAGTATTAAATATATCTGTATTAGGGGGTCTTTGATGATTAAATATATCTGAGTTGGGCAAAACTACAGGACTGGCTGCATTAGACTTATATGTGGCTTCATGTCTGGTTATTTCTGTCTTTAATGGGACTGTAAAGCTAGATGAACCTAACATTGAGTGACCTGTAGATTTAGTTTCCTCTAGCTTTGAGAGGGCTGCATGTTTAATATCAGGAGGGACTTTAGTGTAACCTCTGGTGTCTGCAGATGGCATTCTAGAATCTGGGATATTGGTTGAGTTTGTTGTGATTTTATTTACAGTGAAACCTTCATTGTTGGTGTTTATGATATTGTGGAGTTGATTGCCTGTAATGATGGCAGTAGAAGAATCACAGACAGCAGAGTAAGTTTCTAAAGAACTTTTTGATAAACATGGCATGGTCTTCTGCTCTTGATTTGCAGAAACGTGTGACTGCATCATTTTCACTGATGCAGGGTTAAAACTTTCTGTTGGATATATAGATCTGTGTGCAGTCTCTGACTGCACTGTTTGCAGTGGAATATTTTGAACCGACAAGAAATTCTTTGTTAACAATCCGGTTATATTTGAGTTCTGAATATTTGATTGTGCCAGGGGAAAAGGGTAAGTTGGCATTTTTTTCCCCTCTGCTGCAAAAGGAGGGGTGGGGATGTCTGTAGATCCTGAATTTAGTTGTCTATGAGCCTCTACTATAGCAGTGGGGTTTACAACCATTCTTAAAGGTGCATTTTGAAGCCCATGGTACATTGCATCTTCAGGATTTAAAGCAAGAGGCCTTGGTTGTACTCCAGGGATCGTCTCTTGCGCCTTTAAACTCTGATATGCTATTTCCGAAGTGGGATTATTGATAGCTTCTATTTCAGTTACTAGTACCTTTGCTTGGTCTGTCATCGCAATTTGTGAGGGCAGCACAGCCACTGAAGTTTGTAAAGCCTCTGAACCTACTGAGGATTTCTCTTCATTGAAATCAGATATAAAGCTACGTTTTTCTTGAGATGTCTTGGTTGTAGTTTTGGACATGTAATTCTCGTATGTCATGTTTTTAATATCTTCTGGTACTTCAGGCTTAGACACAGATAAATCACCATGTGAATTCATCTTGATTCCACCATAAGCAGTATATTCAGCAGGTGTCAAACCGTAGTATGTTGACTTGCGTTTCGAGACGTTAATATAATTTTGCAATGGCCTCTGATTGCCCACAAACCGTGCTGGTGGTCTTGGTGACCAGTATACAGGAGTACTGGGTGTTTGGTAGTTTCGGGAGGGTGCAGGCATGGATGTTTCCTCACTTACATCTGTTGGAACAGACTTGGTTGGTGTCGTTATACAGGTTTCTGAAGTTTCAGTTTTAGTCATTGGATACTCCTGTAGAACTGTAGATGTAAGCACCTCACATGCTCTAGCGCTTGACTTACTAGCCTCGGTAGGGGTCTTAGATAAGGAAACTTCACATTTAGAAATCTTTGGTGTCAAGCATTCCTCAGAATAGGCATGAGAAATTAATGGTTTGAGTCCTCTGGTGAACACAACACCGTTTGGAATGGAATTCATTATTTTATCCACAGCAATTTTTTTAAGGCCATCATCGTGATCAACTGCTGCACTCTGAGCTTTTACACTAATCGATGAGGGAGGTTGAAGCCTGTGATTTTGATGTCCCTGATGGTTTTCTGTAGAGACTCTTGCCTCCATTGTGGAGGATAATGTAGAGTTGAATGCAAACAAGGGTTTATTATCTGCAGAAGCTTCAAAAACAGGTCTTACTGAGCTTACATGTGTATTCATCTGACTAGAAGGTGGTTGAACTTCATACCTTGTCCCTGAATTTTGATTAACATCTGTCTCTTGATTTTTTGCATTAGATGGTGCTTCTTGTAAAGCTGAACCACAAGCCCATGAGTCTTGAATAGGGGGCTTTGATATCTCATAAAATGAAGTTTTTGGAGTATAAATCGTTGTTTGTGGAAAAGCAGCTATTTTCTCCATTGCTGGAGTCTTGAATTGTGACTCAGATGTTTCCATGACGTGACGGTTTGTGAGAGATGTGTGAGTAATGAGTGCAGGTGCAATGTTTTTATATCCTTCCACATTGGATTGGCTCACTGGAACCAGAGAGATTGATGGTTGTGTCTGGGAACCCGGTGCACAGGCTGATGTCAAATTTGGAGCGGAAGGTCGAACTGGAGCCAAAGGGGGAGCTTGTATTTGCACTGAGGCTTGATAGGTCTGTTGTTCGCCGAATGTGCCGTGCGTCGTCCTTACTCTTGAGGAACTGGACTGTAGCGTTTGACTGAATGCTATCTCACAGGATGTATCTGGGTCTGCGTCTGTGGCCTGCTCTGAGTCATCATCAAAAAGGATAGATGAGCACGTGTATAGAGGTGCTATCTGGTGCTCCAGCGATCTGGCAGGGTAAGAGTACGACTGCGCAGACAGTGTGGGCGTGGAACTGTAGTGCGAGTTGGCGGGGTAAAAGTATGGGGAGGTGGAGTGACGGTAGAAAGGGCTGATGGAGGAATATCGAGACTCAAGGGTCCTGCTAAAGAGAGGAGTTTCTGGAGTCCTTGGGGGTGTGGAGTGGTCACTGTGCTCCAGGTCAGGGCTGGCCTCATTTACTGGTGACAGATTTGACCGGAATGGGATGGGTGTCTGAGAGGAAGAGCCGACTTTCTTTTTGCCACTTTTCTTCATGAGTTTCTGCAGACGGGCATTGTCTCGCCCTGGTTTTGGCAGTATAGGGGGAGGGTACTGCTGTGGAAGCAGACTAGGCTGACTACCATAACTTAAAGCCATCAGCATTTCAACACCTGCATTAAAAACAAGCCACAAATACATGTCTGGTATTAAAAATAAAACTTCAGTTTAGACTGAATGCTAACTTTGGTTTTAAACTTGATCTCTCTTTCTCCATATGAACTGGGATTTTCACTACATCATCATGCTTAATACATGCTTAAAGAATTCAAACATCTGGATTCCATTTTTTGGGATTACATACGTTTGGGACATATATGCTGTAAAAAAAAGTTGTAAATAAAACAAATATTATTAGAGCATGTTTTACAAGAAAATACTATTTGATTCTTTCAACTTAATTTCAATTTGTTTTGAAGTAAGTCCTTCACATATATTTTCCAGTGTAGATAAGCCTATTGTATGTCCAAACTTGTATTGTATGTAAAATAACTGCCCTCTCTCTCCCTCTCTCTCTTTAGCTGGCTGCTAGACACAAAGATGTCTGAAGACAGGATGCTGATGTGATCACCGTCCTTCAGTTATTGCACTGTTAAAAAAAAATTAAAACCACAAATTTTTTTTTTTTTTTTTTTTTTTTGAAAACTTTTACGTTTTAATTGGTGCCTTATATTTTAAGTAAAATCAAAGTGGTGCCAAGGCCTCAATCACTTTGAATGACTTTACTGATGATGAAAATCAAGTTGTAATTTTAAAAACTCATATAATTGGGTAAAAGTGACATAAACTATTGTAACAAGTTACATATTTGGAAACAAAGATGCTGTTTTAATCACAATTGACAATTACAGTGTGGTTATTAGTTACAATAACGTCACATTAATGTGTCAACCCTTAAATCATGGGTTCCCAATCCTCTTCTTCTGAGTTTAGCTCCAACACAACTTCCTGCCTGGAAGTTTGTAGTGATCCTGAAGACCTTGATTATCTAGTTCAGGTGAGTTTAATTAAGGCTAGAGCTAAACTCTGCTGGAAGGTGGACCTTAAGGAACAGTATTCAACACCTCTTCTTTAAATATAAGTATTTTTGTGAAAACAAACGTAATTTACTGAAAATAAATACGCATAGATATATATATATATATATATATATATATATATATATACATTTCATTTCATCAAAATGTTTGAAATGTTTGAATGATTTCTTTCTAGCTGATACAAATTTTCTTTTGGTTTATTAGCGTTTTCATTCTGAGCATTCTTACTCTCACTGTCCTGCTCTCATTTAGTTTTCTTTCCTTTCTCATGATTGTCTTTTAGAATATTGTCTCCATATAAATGAATAATATTCTGTTAAGTAGCATTAACCAATCAACCAAACAACTGTGTAGTGTAAGGTGTATTTGTCACAAATAAAACTCATCAATTTTCAGGAGTGTTTTGTCTCTTTGTTCAATTCTTCAATTCCATACTTTTAAAAGAAAATACATAGTACGTTGTAGAATGTCTTTCCATGTATATTTACTTTTAGACATCCTGCAGTTCACAGGCATCTACCGTGATTTCAAGGGTTTTTTTTAGGGTTATATGTTTGTCCTCTGTTAATAGGTTAATAAGCATATATGACCCTTAAATATGACAAAATTTATTAATTTTAAATTGACCATTATACAGAATTCTTGCGTGTACATACAGTCTGTGACTCCCTCTGTATCTGGGTTACTTTAGTATCCGTGTGTATTCTAGTGCCTGTGTGACAGTAGTGTCCCTGAAATGTGAGCTGCTCAAATCTTGAGCTGCTCTACGTTTTATTTTTGCTCACGGAAAGACTGCACATCCTGCAACCACAATAAGATAAACACCCCAGGCTCAATTCTCTCACAACAGCACAGAGGTGGAAATTACACTAATAACTACTTTCATTAGAATGCATTTAATCATTTTCTTATAATACATAAGATAGATAATTATTGTTTATTTATCTTGTATTACTGTGTATCTGATTGTCAAACATGTTAACCTCAGTGACCTAATTCCCTGCCTGATTAAAGAACTGTTCTGAGGTCTGTGTGAGTGTGTGCTTTCCTTAGACCTGTGTCAGATCTGAGTGCTGAAGACCTGAGACATGCCTGTTTGATTTAGGCTCTATTAGCATAATGCCTCTGTTCCATTAACACTGGAAAGACTTCATGCTAAATCGTTGTTCTGTATGCTATTGTGTATTCTAACACATGCAATTGCAGTATTTTTTTATTAAATACTTCCGGTTATGATGATAGTGCTATAAGCATTCACGAGACTTACAGTGAGGCCAGAAGAGAGAGATGATTCTGATCTGCAAAAGAGATGAATAGATATTAAATTAATATCAGTTAATAAGAAACTGTGAAATAAATTTACAAGGTGCACAAATGCCACACACTGGCTATTAATATTATATATGCCAAACAAATATGTTAAATGACAAAGCAGCTTTCAATGGTTTTAAAGCAGGCACTTTGACACTTGTAGTGCTAGTCAACACAATGAGCAGAGGCCTAATGTCTCTCACAGAGCCATGCACCAGACACCCACTAACAGGTCACAGACACACTGTTAATGAAAGCTGAACTGTGTTTTTTGTTCTTACCTGTGCAAGTACTGCTGTGCAATTAAGTGTGCCTCTGCAGGGTCCAACTCCATGTGAGTGCGGTGGGGACAGAACAGAGCAACAGGACATGGTGACCTACCCCTTTTCCATGCCAAAAATAAAACTCCTCGCCCTGAATTCAAGCTGCGCTCTGACAGCCAGTGAGATGTAACCAGCAGGGGCTTTCCACTTCACCTGAAATGTATAACGGGCCAATGCAAGTGTTAGGTTATCAAAAGTCTTTCTCATTTGCTATATTTGCATGCATTTATGATGTTGAAGACAAGGTATTGCTGTGTTATGCAGCGGTAAAATTGTTAACTAAGTCTGCTGATATGTTTTTGGTTGTGGGTGCAAATTCACATTAACATTTCCCCTATTGTGACATAGACTATATTGCCAAAAGTATTGGGACACCCCTACAAATCATTGAATTCTGGTGTTCACTTCCATGGCCACATGTGTATAAAATCAAGCACCTAGGCATGCAGATACTTCTACAAACATTTGTGAAAGAATGGGTCGCTCTCAGGAGCTCAGTGAATTCAAGCGTGGTACCGTGATAGGTTGCCACCTGTGCAATAAGTCCATTCGTGAAATTTCCTCACTGATAAATATTCCAACTGTTAGTGGTATTATAACAAAGCAATTGGGGACAACAACAACTCAGCCACGAAGTGGTAGGCCATGTAAAATCACAGAGTGGGATCAGCGCATGCTGAGGCACACAGTTTTCTGCAGAGTCAATAGCTACAGACCTCCAAACTTCATGTGACCTTCAGGTTAGCTCTAGAACAGTGCATAGAGAAGTTCATGGAATGGGTTTCCATGGCCGAGCAGCTGCATCCAAGCCTTACCAAGTGCAATGCAAAGCGTCAGATGCAGTGGTGTAAAGCACGCCATCACTGGACTCTAGAGCAGTGGAGACGTGTTCTCTGGAGTGACGAATCATGTTTCTCTGTCTAGCAATCGAATGGACGAGTCTGGGTTTGGTGGTTGCCAGGAGAACTTGACTGCATTGTGCCAAGTGTAAAGTTTGGTGGAGGAGGAATTATGGTGTGGGGTTGTTTTTCAGGGGTTGGGCTTGGCCCCTTAGTTCCAGTGAAAGGAACTCTTAATGCTTCAGCATACCAAGACATTTTGGACAATTTCATGCTCCCAAATTTGAATGAACAGTTTGGGGATGGTCCCTTCCTGTTCCAACATGACTGCACACCAGTGCACAAAGCAAGGTCCAAAAAGACATGGATGAGCGAGTTTGGTATGGTTTTGGACTGGCCTGGTCCTGACCTCAACCCAACAGAACACCTTTGGGATGAATTAGAGCGGTGACTGCGAGCCACACCGTCTCGTCTAACATCAATGCCTGACCTCACAAATGTGCTTCTAGTAAAAAATTCCCATAAACACACTCCTAAACCTTGTGGGTAGCCTTACCAGAAGAGTTGAAGCCTGCAGATTAAGAATGGGTTGTCATTAAAGTTCATGTGCATGTAAAGGCAGACATCCCTAAACTTTTGGCAATATAGTGTATATCTGGCTCTGCGGGTAGCAGGGTAGCATGTTGCCTCCCTGGTTCAAGTTGAGCCAGGAGTCCTTTCTGTGTGGAGTTTGCATGTTCTCCCTGGTTCTGTGTGGGTTTCCTCCGGGTGCTCCATTTCTCCCCGCAATTCAAAAACATGCAGTTTAGGTGAATTGGAGATGCTAAATTGTCTGTAAGTGTGAATGTTTGTGTAATGGGGAAGCTTGGGGAAAGACCTGGCAACCTACCCTTGAAAAATCATTGCCAAGAAAAATAGAGAGAGAGAGAGAGAGAGAGAGAGAGAGAGAGAGAGAGAGAGAGAGAGAGAGAGAGAGAGAGAGAGAGAGAGAGAGAAAGAGGTCTGCTTGAAACGTCTTCTCGAAAATGCAAAAATCTAGGACGGAACTTGATTTTGTCCATTGGGAATGGTTTGTTGGATCGTTGTGGTTTGCTATTGCTATGTTCTCATGTGAGGGACATATTGTCATCAGAGAAGAGATGTCGCTGCAAGTGGCAGTGGGAGTATTTATAAGGGCACATAAAAAAAAAAAAAAACAGATGTGCACGGATAAATCATTTGTAATAAATGCTGCAATATCACAAAGAATGATTTTAATTTTAAGATATTTTGCTTTAATCTCACATGTGATTTTAATGCACATTTAAATTTAAACTATAGTATAAAAAGCTGTACAAAAACCACAATTTCTTAAAATAATTCAATGTATTGTTTGGACATTTTTTCAGTGTACAAATTGTAGAGGAAAAATACTTGAATTTCCTTTCTAAACAAGAACAACTGAAGAAGCACTGTTACAATTATATAAAGTCCACTTAGAAATGTTTTACTCATTAATAAAGTTTTAAACATAAAAATAAATAAATTTGAAAAAAAACTAAATATTGATATATTAAATATTTAATATTGCTAATCTGTTAAAAATGATATAGGCTACAATAACACAAGAAGAGTCTAGTCAGTGGCCAAATATAAGCTGTTTTATTTGACATGGAGCCGGTCACCATGCGGGGGCAGACATGTTGAGATCATATGACCAGCCGAATAATCCTGAATCCTTTCATTTGTGGAATAAATTAATTGTGGCTCACTGTAAATAGATCATTTCTACAATGGTATCAGTTACTTAAAATGTACTTATTAACATGTTTCAAGTTTTAATCAACATTAAAACTTAATAACATGCTTCAAAAGTTCACTGATTGGTGTGCACAATGTAGCACTGTATTCACTCACAGTTTGTTTTACTGTATTACAGTGTATCCTTGCTTTGGTCAAACTTGCCCCACATCAAAACACTATTGTGGACAACAACATGACGTCTACCCCATGCCCTGCTCCCAACAGCATCCACAAAGACATTTTGTGTCCCTCTGTTAACCACAGCCAGATTTCTAAAAGAGCCTTAGCATGCTCTCCCTCTTAACTTGGGCTTATTTTTGCTTGCCTTGTGCTATGACAGATATAGCGATTGGGTGCCTCAGCTTTCCAAATCTGATCGTCATTTCATCCAGCACATTCTGTGGGTCTCCTTATGGTCCAGATTCCCTCCCCCCCCACATTAGCTCCTCAGCCAATGAGACTCCTTAGAAGATCAAGTGTCAGTATAAGTCAAGGACTTAAGAAGTTTCAAGGTTTGCAGAACCTTACAGCCCGTCTTCGCCATCAAGACACTCTCTTCTTTCGGCTTTTCTGAGGTAAGAGTTTAAAGATTTGGTATCTTCAGAAAATCAAAAACATGTCTGGGCCGAGTCTGAGTGGAAAGTCCTCTCTCTCTGCTCACAGTTGATGGTGCTTTTTTCTTTTAAAATCATTATTTTGTCTTACATACATGTTGCAGTAAATGATGAACGTTGACTATGCTGAATGGGATATGCTAACAGATTTTACTTCAGTTGATGGCTTAAATGAATACGCCTTGATCGTTTTAGGGTGGGCACCTCTGTAAATGGGATGTTTCTGTCTCAGTGCGCCACTCTGTAGATACCACACTAAGGCTATTATCAACCAGCACAATGCAATTTAGGATTTACACATTGTTGGCTTGCTCTTTGTCCTATCCTGTAGATCACCACTAATGACACCACTATGACAATAGAGGCTTAACAAAGAACAGCTGTCAACAGATAATAGCACAAACAATGCTCTAATGATTTCTTAAACGCTAACTAGATGGTTGTCATTTTGATACTAATACAATGCATATCATAATAGTATACTATAGTCATTCTGTTGTGATATTGCATTCATTTTTTGTTTCATCTCAGAATAGAAACATAAATAATCCAGCATTCTTTCCTTTAATGGCTCATTATAATTTAAGCACGCAGGCATGCCCACATAAGGCAGGGCTGACAGGACCAGAGACTCACTGTCAAAAAGAGAGAGAGCTGATGCTGGGAAATATGATCATGTGTTAATCTCCAAACACTTCTGCAGCTGTGCTGGAGATATGAGTCACGGCACACACACAGAGAGAGAGAGAGAGAGAGAGAGAGAGAGAGAGAGAGAGAGAGAGAGAGAGAGAGAGAGAGAGAGAGAGAGAGAGAGAGAGAGAGAGAGAGAGAGAGAGAGAGAGAGAGAGAGAAGACATTTTCGTAAATTATATCCAAACCTGGATATAAATTATATCTGCATACACACTTGTATATGTGGTTTACGGGGGACTCTCCATAGGCGTAATGGTTTTTATACTGTACAACTGTATATTTGATCCCCTTACACCAACGCTACCCCTAAACCTATCCATTACAGGAAACTTTCTGCATATTTTTTTTTATTTTTATTTCAATGTGTGTCCTTATAAACCATGGCTGCGTTGTAATACCTATGTAATTATACACATTTGTGTCCTCATAAACCATACATTCAAGAACACACGCACGTGCACACACACACACACACACACACACACACACACACACACACACACACACACACACACACACACACACACACACACACACACACACACACACATTTGTTATTCCATCATGGTCGGGACTTTTTCTTTTTACTAACATTAATGATATTTGATACTTTTAGACATTACACCCAAACGTAACCGTCACATTTTTAGAATGAAGATATTATTTAGCAGGTTTATTTCCTTTTTTCCTATTTTGATTCTGTTGAAGATGAGCTATAATTACGTCAGATTTATCATACCCTGCTTTGATAATTTATAATTTCTTTGAAGAACTGAAGTCAGGCAGACAGTAAATGTTAAGCATATTCAGACATACAGCTGTTTTTTATAGTTGACTAGATGAAAAGATGTCATAAAATGTTACAAGCTTCCCAAAATATTTAGCATTTTGAGGTGCCTTTCACACCTGTCAAGTCTGCGATTAGCTCTGTCACAGTGGTAAACAATCTTCCTGTCTGCTTCATATAGGTCTAAAGCTCCCTGTCATCATGTCCGACACAGAGGACGTGTAAGTATTCTGACATTTAATATTAAACTCCATTGTTCAGCATGCAAATTATTATTATTCATGCTCTATGGTCAAAACACAAAAATAACGATAACTCTTCTTTCACTCTCTTCATTCAGTGGGGTAAGTTCTATATTTTAATTCTCCTTCTTATCATTATTGTAGTATTTGTAGAAATGCCTAGCCAGGAAGTCTGTCATATGCAGTATATGTACATTACATATATATATACGTACACATTTTTACACAATATCGATTTATTAAAAAAATTACGTATATAATATGTATCTTATTTTTTCAGTCAGCATCAATGTTTTCTTGGTATGTCAGCAGTTGCTCTAATTACTCTATTTATAGAGAGCCTTGATGATATTTCTGGGCAGGTTTGGCTTTGCTCTACCTAGCATTAAAACTGAATTCATAAAAAAAAAAAAAAAACATATTTCAAATTTAAATATATATCCAATGCAAGAGTTGTGCCCTGAATTTGCCTGTAGTGACTGATATTGTGCCACCTGCTGTCTGGCAGCTGTTTCATGAATCTCATGCCAACATACTGCCTTCTGCCACTGCCACGGAGAGCTTTTTTAGGAACATCTCTGGAGGCTGACATGCCAAACACATGCAGTGGCTGAAGGCAGTATTAATGATGCTCATGTTACTGGTGTTCTCTGAGGTAATTGCTCATTTCAGGCTAGAAAGGCCAGAGATCAGACCACATTATTAATTTACTGGAATTCCTTAAGTTTACATGAATAATTGTCTACTGGTTCTGTACTGAACTGAAGAGCACTGACTCCACAGAACACCATTAAAAAAGGCTCAGCATGCATTTAATGTATGATGCAATTATAATTACAATGGTACCAAAAAGAAAAGAAAAAAAAGAAAAGCATTTTGTAATTTGTGTATTCCTTTACTGCTTTCTTTTCTGCCATATGAAGATTACGGAGAGGAAGGTAAAATAAGCAACAATAAACTACAACAAAACAAACCAAATGGATTTGAAAATTCAACATACTAATTCAACAATTTCTCCTTATTCGTTTAAAACTGCCTGACACTGTCTGGAGTCAACTGAAAATAAATTAACCGAAAGCAGAAAATGAAAATGATTTGCTTAACTAATTTTTTTGCCTAATTCAAGTATCTTTCAAACATCAACCTTTTCATTTAACTCATCATAAGGAAAACCAAAACAATAAGCATATTAATCATGTTTATGCTAACCCGCATGTGCTGCCCCCCACAGTTTGAAGGGTGCTATGGCATTTGGTGACCTTTTAGACAGAATCCATAAAACGGATTGGAATATTCCAGTGTCTGGAAACCTTAAGTTATAAATTGTGTAGCTGTTGAAAAGGTCATTGAAATAATCTGATGCCTTGTCTTTGTTTTTGAGGTGATAGTATGTGAATTTTGTCTGTGTATAAGGTGTGAAATTTATTCTAGTTTATTTTCCTATCAAAAACAAAGTAGTTAGAGTTTACTCTAGATTATTTGAATTAATAACTTTGGCAAACAGGGAAAAACAAAGGCATTTCATGTGGGTATTTTATTTGGCATGTGGAACTCTGGTGTCTCAAGATCTCATCATTTCATAGTGGTTCTCCCGCTATGTGCATCCTCTGTCCACCTATCCCTTCCCGATTCATATACATTTCACACATGACACTCACTCTCTCGCTCTCTCTCTCTCTCTCTCTCTCTCTCTCTCTCTCTCTCTCTCTCTCTCTCTCTCTCTCTCTCTCTGACTTTAACCAGTACTTAATCTCCCATTTCTGAATGCTCCCTCCTCTGCAACGCATTAACTTTTGAAAACCTTCCTTCCCCTGGTTGCTTGCTGCATCATGTATTATTAGCTGAAGAGGTAGTAGAGGTAGAGGTAGCTCCAGAGGCAGCTCCTGAACCGGAGCCTGAGCCTGAGCCTGTGCAAGAACCAGAGCCAGAGCCAGAGCCAGAACCAGAGCCAGAAAAAGAGCCAGAACCAGAACCAGAACCAGAACCAGAGCCAGAACCAGAGGTGCATGAGGAAGGTATGTGGCATGAATATTCATTCATCCTTCCCATTTCCCCCCCAAGAAAACTAAAAACAGGCAGCACACCTCATCTGCTACTTAAAAATCAGCCACATTAATGTAGCTGTAGTTCCCCAGTACTTCCCCTCCAACCCAACAAAACTTAACCACAACTGGCGGTACCTCCTCTTCGTTCAGGCCCACTATGAGACTGGTGTGGCAACACCAGATGTTGACAGAGCTTAGATTCATACCATTTCAGTCCCTTATGGTGCATTTGAATTAGTTTTCAGAATTGGACAATTTCCCAATTTATGAACAAGGAATATTTTCCAATTCTAATTCACTTGCAGACCGATGTGGAGTGAGCTGGAACGATTAAGCTCTGACAGACATGGCGCTCATCACACCTAAAATGCAGCTTTTATCTTTTAGAGTGGATGCAGGAGGCCTGCAGTGTTGGGAAGCAAATAAGATTAGCAACACTATATTTTTGGCAGGGTGCGTCACAAAAAAAAAGGCTACATTGCTCTTTTTTATGTCAAAAGTCAATAATCAAACACACGTCCTAAACTGTCCTCTCTCTATGTCATGTAGGAAGTCCCAGTCGTTTGAAATGCTCCTGTTCTATGAATCTATGAAAATATTCATAGATTCAGTAAGTGATTGACAATAAAAGATTCACTGATTCAATAAACAATTCAATATTTAGCTGTACTAAATACTGCTGTTCATCACTGTTTTTGATTCAGTTAGGGTGTTTTTAAAAAATATAAATTAAGTGTTAATTTTGTCTGTTTAAGTTTAATGCCATCACACTAATTAGGATCCTTATTTATTTTAAATATATATATATATATATATATATATATATATATATATATATATATATATATATATATATATATATATATATAAAGATGGCATTGTCGGCCCGGGCCCTTTTAGTGTAGTTGGTTCCTTTTAGGGTATAGCCAGTAGCTTGATTGTAGATGAACTACTGAGCATTAGGAGTAGCTCAGCAAACAACAGTTTCAAAGTAGCTTCCTCAACACTGGTGGCCTGAGCTGATAATAAATCACATTCCAGCTCCTGCTCTGGCCAATTACGCTGCAGCAATGATGCTTATATCAGATTGTGACTGAAAACTCATTGCACTCTTCTGCATTCAGAACTGTCTCTGAGTTGCCGCCAACATAATGCTATCTCTAGGCTGCATCTTGAGAAAAAATCTATTCTATTGCATGTGTTTCTTAATATTCATGGGATGCTGATATTAATGTTTAAATGCCAAATTCTACAATAAACGAACGGTATATTTAATGAAATTTTCAAAAGGACAAAAAGGGCTACTGTTAATATGCTGTATAGTAACTTATTCTCTGTCATTTCACTGGCTTAACACTGGAAAGGCTCTCTTTGGCACACTGAACTATATTGATTATTAAATATTACAATTAAATATTACAGCCTAAATTATAACTTTTCTTTAAGTTTAAATATTGAATTAAAAAGCAAAATGCTGAAAGTGTCAAACCAGATGCCGTCCATTATTAAGATGCTTTTTTGTCCACTTTGAAATACCAAGCAATGTTTTATGATATTATGTATGCTAATATAAATTGATCATCAATATAAATGTTGTTATTTAGCTTATGTTATATAGCTTGCTCATATTGAGGTGTTCCACTGAAAATGATAATGTGGTGTTTAATTAATTTTTATTCTATGTTTAATGTCAGTATATCCTGATACAAGCTGATGCCTCAATTTGAGTGTCCGCTCAACTGAACTCTGCATCTGAGCACGCAGCCCTGCTTGGGGCAGCAAAAAGCACACAAAGCAATATTAATGTTCTCTATTTTACTCTTGCTTTCAACGCTTGATGCATGCAGAGGCCTATGAAGAGGAAGGTATGTTTGTCATTTTCTTGTATTTGTCATTTCTGATTAGAAAGAAGGCATGGGGGAGGGGTTAATGCCTGCAAGGTGCACAGTGAAATCAGGTCCAAAAACTTCTGAATAAGGGGACACAGAAAACTGGCCTGCAGTGTCAGTTGAAACTGATGCTGGCTTAAAAGTCAATAACGAGGGTGAAAGAATATGAAATGCTGACATTGCTCTGTGCTTTGCTTCTTTTTGCATGAATGTGCCACACCACCAGTGGAAGAAGGAGCACAAGATGGTAGTTTTTATTTGGTCTGGGTGTGGCTTATTGCTTGTGTTTTTGGTGTGAAGGTCAAGCCAAATGGTTACTACACATTAAAATGGCTCAAATATCTTATCTAGTCAGAGGTCCATGGCGACCAGAGATATAATAAACCCAGATTTAGATGCTTTTAGTCAAAAGAGATGGGAAAATGAATGAAGGATAAAAAGCTGAATCTTTTCCACAAGGCTTTTGTTGTTGTTGTTGTCTTAATTCCTGGAAGAGTGAGAATGGTCCACTTGTCAGGAGTTCTGTGTCTGTTTATACTCGTGTACTTATAAGCACCTCATGATCTGATTTCTTATGCAATGATTCTTCTAGGTTTGTTTTGATCAACTATTTGTTTCCCAACTTTCTAACTAACCCAGTTTATTAACATTACTGAAACGATTGAAATTAATATGTACTTAACTTTGTAAACATTCTTTCAAAAGTGACATACATCATTCTTAAAGCTCAGGGTAACATAAACTGAAACTGAATTGAGTAACTCCATGTTCATGGATATGGCTAACAGAATTCCCACTGATTGTTGACTGAGCTTGTTTAAAACATCTCTAACCATGATACATATCCCTTTCCTTTTTTTATTTTATTTTTCATAACAGATGAAAAGCCCAAGTTCAAGTAAGTAGAATTGTCCATTAAACTTTACAGCTGAGCAGCCAATTTCAATGCTGTGACGCAATACAACATGCTCTGACTTTTCCTGAGGAACTGATGAAGTTCTGTGATACCCAGAATGCCACTAAAACATGTTTTGCTTTCATTACCTTCAGACCAAGTGCACCAAAGATCCCTGACGGGGATAAGGTGGACTTTGATGTAAGCAAGTACTGCATGTCATTGTTGGTTACATTATATTATGTATTAAACATTGCACAAATAAATGTCTGAGGTCATATTTGCATGTATGCAAACAGGACATCCAGAAGAAGCGTCAAAACAAGGATCTCGTTGAGCTGCAGGCCCTGATTGATGCCCACTTTGAGTGCAGAAAGAAGGAAGAGGAGGAGCTCATTGCTCTGAAAGAAAGAATTGTGAGTGTCAGCTGTCTATTAGATTCCCTGACTCAACCATAAGTACACAGACCTTATTAAATTATTTTATAATCTTACCTGTATATTATCTTAAAATAGTACAACACAATCAGCCTATCAACAAGACAAACACCACAACAATAATATTAATACTGTCCATAAGTCCATCTTCACTACAATAGACAGTCGAGACGCATAAAGGTTGGTTTTATACAATAATAAAAGTTGAAGTAGCCTACTAAAATTGTGATTGACCAATCGAGTAATCCAGAGCGCTGTGTATCAGGATATTATAATGGACATATCTGATATCTGTGTGTGCAGGAGAAGCGTAGGGCTGAGAGGGCAGAGCAGCTGAGGATCCGCTCTGAGAAGGACAAGGAGCGTCAGGCAAGACGTGAGGAAGAGAGGCTGAGGAAGGAGGAGGCTGATGCTAAGAAGAAGGCAGATGAGGATGCCAAGAAGAAGTCTGCCCTGTCCAACATGGGCTCTCAGTACAGCAGCTACCTGCAGAAGGTGCAGAGTTTTCTGTCAACCCCAACTCTGATTCTGTTCATCATCGCTCTGAGTACAATACATGATTGTGAAATGTGTTGTGTTTGTGTGCTGATAAAAACAGGCTGACTCAAAGAGGGGAGGTAAGAAGCAAACTGAAAGAGAGAAGAAGAAGAAGATTCTGGCAGACAGACGCAAGGCTCTGAATATTGACCATCTTAATGAGGACAAGCTGAGGTCAGCACAAATACCTGACAACTCTAAGACTATACAGTCAATGAGGCTGACAAAAAGACACCTTGTCCTGATGAAATATAGTGTCTAAATTCTGAATGTGTTTTTTGTATATGTGTGTTTACAGGGAGAAAGCTAAAGAGCTGTGGGACTGGTTGTACACCCTGGAGGCTGAGAAGTTTGAGCACATCGAGAAACTCAAGAGGCAGAAGTATGAGGTGAGGGAGAAGTCTAATACCCATTTACACAATACAATGTCTATAAACGTATTTTACTTGACATATTTCATTATGACCCTCATTTGTTTTACTAGGGGAGATTCACTACTTTGTCAAATGCATCCTGGACCCACTTTAAGCTTAAAATGATGGTTGACCCAAAAATGAAAATCATTTAAAAATAATTTACTGGCATGTGTGGTTCAGTGATAACCCATTAACATCCATGGAACCTTTGCAATGCACAAACGGTTCCTTGTAGTTGAAGGTATAAGGTTTTTTAGTTTATTAAAATGAACTTCAGACTAAGAAAAAACAAATGGTTTTTTTAAGAACTGTTCACTGAAAGGTTCTTTAGGGATCCCAAAATGGTTCTTCTATGGCATCTCTGCGAAAAACCTCTTTTGGTTTGGGAAGTATATGGGATACAAAAAGAGATGACCATCTAAGTCACCATTCATTTTCATTTTATGTAAAAAAAAAAAAAAAGATGAAATTAAATTAAATGAAAGACAATGGTGACATGGTCTCAGCCTCAGATGTCATGCCCATGGATCGCCCACACCCCATTCACTTCTGATGCATATGGCACACAAAAAAGTCAAAAGTCTGAATCTGACTGGTTTACTTGTTTGCGGCAAACTTTATCGGTCCAACAAAGCCAGATAGTGCAGCAATGAAACTAAATGCTAGATTTAAAAAAGTTTGCGTCACAGAAAATTTAAGACATCAAGCGTTTTGTTTGAGGCACTTAGTTGAATTTAAAAGAGATGTGTTTGCATGTTTACCGATGGGAAACGGGATAAGTATTATTTTCAAAGCTTAGCCAACCCATTTTATTCTCTATAACGGAAGATCAGGCTAAGTACTTTACTGAGAAGGGAATATGTGGCATATGCAGGTAAATATGAAAGTATTGTCTGTTATTGTAGTGACCCACCCCTAAGCATGAATGAGACAAAACGTTGATTGGTCACTTTACATGTCAGTCAGACTCTTCCTGACTTTGCGGGGGTCCTTATATCCGGCCCAACACTAAATGATAAATCAACTTTCATTTTTGGGTGAACTATACATTTAATGAATAAGCATAATGTTAAAACAATCCTCAAATTTGATTGTGTTACATTGCATTACAGACAGTCAGTCAGCCTGTACATTATTGGTGGGGATTTTTCAGTGATTCTCTCTATAGGTTTCATACCACTGTAGGTGGCTTTATGAGTGCATCATTAAATCATTGGTAGCACTTTATTTTACAGTCCCCATGTACATACTATGTACTTATTATAGTTAATACAATAACTGGGTAATAACTAGGTACTAACCCTTAACTTACTCCTAAACCTAACCTTAACCCATGTAGTTACCTTATTTTAACCAGTACTTTCTGGAGTAAGTACACTGTAAGTGCATGAACTATAAATTAAAGTGCAACCAAACCATTCAACTGATTTGTTCAAAAAAGCCGATTCATTCAGGAACGAAACACCGCTACTGTGAGTTGCTCGGAGACATGATGGTTGTTCGGTGAATTTTTGCAGGAGAATCTACGCGATCAGAAATTTTGTGTGAGGGTGAAAGATTTTCCAACAGATTTTGCAACGGACTCGCTGCATTGACCAACAGAAAGCAGCTTTGTTTGAAAGTGACTTCTTTGTGAGCTGTGCTACACACATTGAAACTGACATTGGACTTTTTTTGCGGACGGAATTCCGCTAATGTGACTGAAATACTGGAAATTTCAGAGAAACTCCCAATCACGTGGATTCCTATGTAAAATGACAAGCAATGTCAAGCTACTGTAAATGTGACTTCACCTTTCGTTTGAGGGTGAAAAAGTTCCCCATGAAGATTTCGCTTATGTTGAAGATGCTCACGCAAATACTCTACATGGTTGACAGCAGATAATGGAGAATAATCCTGTGAGCAAAAAGAGTCCATTGTCTATTATGAATAATGTAGTGATGTACTGCATGTAGCACAGCTCACAAAGAAATTTCAAACCAAGCAGCTGTCTGTTGCTTAACACAGCAAATTCAAGTGACCAACTTGAACCCATTGCAAAACCTTATCTGTGTTGGGAAATCCTTCTTCTTCTCCTTTTGCCAGTGAAACGGTAAATGTGACTGCACCTTTAGTAACTGGCACTATACTGTTTAAAATGTCAGTAACTTAATATCAACTTAATGTTTATTGAACTATTGTATAAAATCAATTTACCATTTGCTCATTCGCATAATAATTTGGTCAGCTTGACATTAAAAGACCATGAACATATCAGTCATGACGTGTGTGAGAGCAGGTCTGAGTGTCTGTGCAGGTGATTCAGATGTGTGTGCGGTAGTTCAGGTCTCAGCTGTGTTCTGGTGTTCTGCAGGTTACAACCCAGCGTAAGAGAGTGGAGGAGCTCAGTAAATAGTGAGTAACTGGAAATATAGGAAGCTAAGCATCAGGCTTTGGTCAGCAACAGGGACGTGACAGCATGGACTGTATGCATGAGACTCTCCGGTCTCCAAGGCTTCTGGGAAACGATTCAGACCACAGGTGAAAGGTCAAATGTACTATGGTTAGCGCCTTCACAACAAGTTGATCTCTTTACCACCAGCAGCTAATCAAATCACTAAGTCAACAACCTAGATATTGTACAGTTGAGATGTGCTTCATGGTTAAATGAGATCGTATGTAGAGTCAGTAAGCATCTTATCTGCCAAGATGTTTTCTCCCGCAGGTAAGTGTGTGTGATTGTTCAAGCTCAATACTGTCTTTCCGAGGGAAAACACAAAACACACATGCCTGTGATATGCCCACAAAATGCTGCTTTATACCAGTTCTTGACTTCAGCAAGTCCTGAGCATCAAGCCAGAATGATTTGTGTGTGTTTGTCAGCACTCGATGGTAGAGGACACCTATCACAATCCAGGATCCTGTGGTTAAGGTATGATTTGGCAGGTTTAAAAACGCTCATGTGTTGTTTTCAGGTCATCTCTCTCAGAAACCGCATTGATGAATTGCAGAAGCAGTGAGTAGCTCCTTGCCACCACACACACAGCACACGGGTGGACTGACTACTTTAATATTACTGACTGAATTATCTAATCATTTTCACACCCCATGAAAACTCTCAAAGACACTGTCACACACAAGCTGCCAGTCATATTGGATTAAACGTATATGACTGTCAATGGCAGCAAGACTTTACAAAACATGTCCTAAACTTGATATAGGGCTATAGGCTGTGGTAGAGATGGTAAGTATTTGGGACATTTTTGTAGCATTGTGACAGACTTACTGAAGCGTGAAGCCTTTGAGAGTGAGTTTCTCTAGAGCTGTATGAGTTTTGTCCCCCCTAGTCAGACAGCGAGTGCTCTCTGCAGCCTCCTCATACAAGCTTTTCTGAGTATGTTTACATGCATTCGAGTTCCATTTCATTCGGAATAAAGCAATTAATTTGACTTTTTACATGTCAAAATCATGCCAGTCCAGTTTTTGTGAAGTTGAATAACTCAGATAATGTTATTGTAGATCGGCTTGGTCCAGTGAATTCACAAATCGAACTACAGTTGGCCAGGACATTGTGCACATGCTCCGAAAGGCAAAGCGAAAGATCTATCTATCTGTCTATCTATCTATCTATCTATCTATCTATCTATCTATCTATCTATCTATCTATCTATCTATCTATCTATCTATCTATCTATCTATCTATCTATCTATCTATCTATCTATCTATCTATCTATCTATCTATCTATCTATCTATCTATCTATCTATCTATCTATCTATCTATCTATCTATCTATCTATCTATCTATCATAGATCAGTTTCCTCCATGTTTCAAATCGGTCGTGTATCTACCATCTACAATTACAATATATCCGACTCCACTTAAAGGGCACATAAATCCTTCAAATATTCAGTGACGAAGTGTGTCATGTATACTTACAGGTAAAGACTGTAACTGGATTATAATTGTGCATGTAAACGTACTTGATTTCTGAAATGATTTACAGACAATGAAAAATAAAGCTCACTCTTTTATCACTCAACATACAATACATAGCCTAAGTGGCACTATAAAGCACTTGTCTATTACAGATCTGGCTTATTTTTCATTGGTGCCATCAAATCTGAACTGTGATGATTGTGTTTGGTATACATAAGGTAATGAGTGATGTGTATCAGCTGCTGCGGTGATAAACATTTAAGACTAAGACAGGCCTGTTTAACAAACTGACAGAGCTCAGAGAAAGAGCGGTAAGTCCGGCATGGTGTGGACATGATTTCAGTTCCATGTGCATGTCAAACTTTATGTGGACATGAGAAGCAGAGACGAACATCTTGCAGGATCTAACTGAGAACTGGATTGGAAAACAATAGTATTTAAAAGGGCTTTATGTTAGTAAAAACAGCAGAATCATAACTTATGCTGTTGTACTTAAAATAAAAAATATGGAGCCCTGTCCTGTATGGTGTTTTTCTCAGTCTTCTACCAGCAGGTCAGTAAAGATCAGAACCACTAACCCACTCTTTCTTTGTCTGATATTCAGCTCCAAGAAGGGTGCTGCTGCTCGCCGCAGAAAGTAAGCGTTCAAGGAGAAGTCTACACTTGTGGTCAAGACATACCTGTTGCCTGCATCTCCGAGCTCTGCCTTCATTCACCAGGCATCTCTGATCTCACCCACCATTTGCATTTTACCAGAGGCTGGCAAAGGCGGTCTACCACCACCTGCGTGACATTAACACTGTCCGGTCTTAGCATTAGTTAAGCAGTAGGAACTTCCTCTCTTGCTATGTCTTTAGGTTCTCAACTTCCGTTTTTGTAAATAATGTTTGGCTCGCCAGCTTTATCTGTTGCATCTGGCAGTTCAATAAAATTATTCTTCAAGACTGATATACTAGAATTCATCATGTTTCCTTATTATACTGAGAAACTCTAATGCTGAAACATTGAATCAAACTGAATATGAACCTTCTAAGCCTTCTGACTTAGTTGACATGTTTATGATGAATCTGATTTCTATGGCAAACGAACAGACCTTGTTCTGTCTTTCCATGTGTTTTCACATTTACGGATTGATGGTCTAACCAATGACAGTCTGGATATGTCAGGGGATAAAAAGATGATTTAATGAGAAAAAATAAAACAGTTCTCCATTTCCCCAGTTATATGATACATCACAGTATGAGATAGTAAGGTATTAAGTAATAATGCTTATCTATGAACGTATCTACAGTAAATATCCTAATACACAGTTAAATGAGTCGTATATACACCATGCGCTATACCGGAGCTCGGAAAATGATGTCATGACAACACTGATTGGCTGATGGCACCACATGAAGACCAGTAGACAAGAAAAAAATGTACGTCCATATTAACCTTCCAAAAAAGAATCGGAACTAGAAAGCATCTACTGCGATAACTTGAAATACTAGTTGATATATACATGCTGGTTGCAAAAAAGAACCAGAAGGGCTGACGTAGGTCATGCCTACTAGCACAGCCAGTGAAACTGCAGTTCCTTTACAAGAATGCATAAAGTCTTACCATTTTCTAAAGATTTTTATTGAAAATGAAAATATACATATAGTATGGTACAAAAACTAAGCATATTATGAATGTTGCAATTCTTCAGCAGGTAC
This sequence comes from Paracanthobrama guichenoti, assembly GCA_018749465.1. Lineage (NCBI taxonomy): Eukaryota > Metazoa > Chordata > Actinopteri > Cypriniformes > Gobionidae > Paracanthobrama > Paracanthobrama guichenoti. The sequence continues at coordinate 17,465,374 of CM031949.1, read as the reverse complement.
AATGTTAAACCAAGAACCTAAAGAGGACTCCACTCTATAAAATAATTCATTGAGTCTATACAGAGGTATTCATTATGACCGTCCATTTGCATTTTATAGATGCAACATTGCAATACTGTGGACACAGATATAAAAACAGGAACTTCACATATTTAGTTTTAAGTCAGTATTAAGTATTTCACAAAAAAATCTAAAGCTGTTCTTAAAATGTGCCATAGTGTATAAAGCTAATTTATGTTGACTTCTTAATAATTTATATCAGATCACGAAGATAAAAATGTATTTTGCATCAGCTGAAGTGCTTCATAAATCAAAGCCACACATAATTCATGTGTATAAAATCTTGTATTTTGAGTGAAGCAATTGTTCTTATATGGTAATAAATAAATAAAGTGCTCAAAATACAGCATAAGGTAAATTATTCAATAAACATGTGATTGTTCAAATCATATTATATTCAGATCATTAAGAAGTAACATCTACAGCATCTAAATACAATTAGTAATTCTTTATTTCAGCATTCTCTGTGGTAGAACTCCATATATACAGAAGAGGAGCACGAAGCTAGTGTTATTACTGTTACTGTTGGATTCGCATGCTTCCACATTACTTACATTTTTAAACATGTAGCCATGCAGTTTATACCATTTTCTGAAACATTTGAGAATTTAGATTTTTATTCTGCTCTGCGAAATAAAGACAAAAGAAACTTTACAACACTAGGTCTTAACGTTCAAGTTGAATGATAAGTAACACTTTCTGTTATTAAGGTTTTAGGGTTTATGACCACTGGCAGGAACAGTCCGTTGGTTCCTGTATGGTGTAACTGACCCACGTGGAGTTTCCACTGCAGTACAGTTGGACTGAACGGCGCTGCAGTCCCATCTCTCTGCAGCACTTACAAAAGCGTGCATATGTGTTGATGTTGTAGTTATAAATACTAGCAGACGGACACTTCCCATCGCATGACACTATGTTGACCTGTGTACATGACAGACATCATGTGAGCCATTTCACAGCCAAATTAGAGCCAGATTATAATAGATATATTCTGAAATGAACTCACCGGTCTGTTGCTACGGCAATCATTCTTTCTAATCGTCATCCTCACTGTCACTTTCTGACATGACTTCCCGTCCTCTTTACCTACAGCATGAGGAGTCAATGAATGATCTTTTTCATCCTGTGTAGAAGTTCTAATTCATTCAGTGAAACATAAATTGCTGGCATGCCACTTCAAGCGACGTCACTGGATGCTTTTGCCTCGGGTTATAAAGTAGCCTAATCTTTGCATTCAGCACGTGCTTGATTATGCTTTAGATAATATTAATTTGTGAAAGTGAAAAACAATGTAATCTGTCTGAAAAGGATGAAGCTGAATAACATGTTCTTTAATGTGCATTAAGATGAATTCTAATGAGCTAGATAGCAGCACAGTACATATAAAGCTATTGTTTTAATCTGATTCAAGGCCGCAGCTTACAGCAGGATGATTCCATTCATTTTCCAATTCAATCTAAATTTATACTACAGATTATAAACAGACCTTTTGGTAGATTTTATCATAATTAACGATTTGTATCCGCCTCTCATATTAAACTTTGCAAGATTTTAACAGCTTTTACTTGTATAACTGACAATGGAAATACAATTCTTTCCCCACTTAGCTGATAAATAATCACTATAAAACTACCCATCTACTGAAAATATTGAGACATGAATTTGCTTGTACTCAAGATCAGTGTTGTTCCACCACCTCAAAAGGAAAAAAAAAACTTAAAGAGCCCCGATAGAGGGTATGCATTGACTTCACTTTCCCGCCGGAGCACGGCCCTTCAGCTGGACTGAGTGGCAAAAGAGCTGCTGCATGACTGGATTTAATAGCGAAACCGCGAGTAAAACAAACGATTATCAGTTTAAAGACTCGATAGTGTTCCTTACAACTTACCAAAGATCCAGTGATCCATGGATTTTGACATGCAGCCAGAAATCGTGTTTCCTGACATTTAAATGTGCCTGATTTCGACGCCGGGGAAATACATAAAGCAAATTTGCATGTGAACGCTTTATATAAATAAAACACAGGTAGGTCTAAATCCGGGTGATCACTTATATCAATGTTATATATAGTTTCATATCGTCCAGCCCTATAGTTTTTGTCAGTGTTAAAAACATCCAATTATGCAGAATGTAAGATGGTAAACATTTAATTGATGAGTTAACAATACAATAAAAAGGAGATGATTTTACCCTAAAATTCAACATATTGACACAAAATGATAACTGCAAATCCACGTTTCACTGCCTGGAGTCCAGTTGTTTCAATCCATTGCTTCTCTTTTCTGTAGCTTTTGGCAGTTTGTAACAATATACAAAATGTATAAAAAAATGATGGTCCCAATATATATTAGGTGGCCTTAACTACTATGTACTTACATCAAAAAATAAGTACAATGTACTTATTGTGTTCATATTGTATTACAAAACACTTTTGCTGATATTGAGGTGGGATATGGGTAGAGTTAGGGACAGGTGTGGTGGTGTGGGTAAGTTTAAGGCTGGGTTAAGGTGTAAGGGAAGTGTCAACAGTGTAATTATAAATGTAAGTACAGAAATTAATTACAGATGTAATTACATGCAGGTATTTTTAAAAATGTAAGTACAATGTAAAAACATGTATGTGCACAATAAGTGCATTGTATCAAATGATTCATTTAAATGTTAGTACATAGTAGTTAAACCTAATATAAAGTGGACCAAAATTATTAAAAAAATCTGATTTCTTGTCAAATCTATTTGTACAGTCAATCTCAAAGCTCTTTCCTGTTTTAGATGTGTTTTGTGTGTTTTTCACGCTGAAAACCAATGCTGTTGTGTGGCCGCTGGTGGCGTCACGTGCATACCCTCTATACTTGATTTTCCAATAAAAAAATATAGATCAGTAGTGAGCAGAAGCTGTAATGGTTTGAGTAATGTGGCAAAAGGCAGCAAAACTGGAAGGAGACAACAGATGTAGAAAGTGTTGTTGCCATATCACTCAAAACATTACTAAACACCCCATTACCACAAACTACACATACTATGTGATTAGAGGCTACAGCCTAAGCACTCTGAATCATGCAGAGCTACAGAAACTCTCTAACTGGCCACTACCAACAGTACATTGTTGGCAATCAACAATGCACTGCCCGACAGAGCAAAATGGGGAAAGATTTAGCTGCTTCCAAGAAACATCTGGGAGAAAAGTAACTAGAAGTATAAATGCCTTCCATGAGCAGTTATCTTCAAATCTGCTGAGAGTCCTGTATTGTTTGAATAGGGGGAGTACATTGTTGGAAATCAACAATGGTGATGGCGAGCCTTGAGGTCTGATGTTAGTATCAGGTACCTTGTTCACAGTTTGTGCTAACTGTGGGTTTCAAAGGGCTAACAGAGAAGGGGAACAGGGAGTTTGCAGCGCCTGGAGAGATTGTTACAGAATGTTACACTGATGCAAGAAATGAACTATTGCTGTTGTGTGCATGCCAGTGCTTTTACACAGTGCTTTTCTTGTCCGTTCAAGTGAATTTTGCTCTTTACCTTGCTGGTAAATATCAATAGAGAACACGAATGAGGATACGTGAGTATAGCTGTGGCACTGTTGTTTTCATTTGGTACTTACTGAGTGCAAATGACTTGTGAAAGAAACAGATGGAGCTTTTAAAAGGTTAACGTTACCCACGTTTCTTGTTATAATAAGAGTAGAGATGAACAAAAGAATGTAAACTCTGTACTCACATGTCTTGCAGCACCCATCCATGTAACTCACAACGGTGCCCCCGATCTATGACAAGATGAACACTTTGAAAAATGTAGCCAGGGTCAAACAGAAGGGACCATTATTTGCTATTTATGTTTTATATTTTTTGGCACGACAGAGGAAGTCAGTGAAAGTATGGAACCACTGTGTCATCACTGACTAAGGACCTCATGATTATGTTCATGTATTAGTTCTACAGCCATGTAGTACATCTCTGTCTCATGTGTTTGTGTGTGTTCTACCTGTACTTGATGTATTATTTGGGTTCATGTTTATTAAGGAGAGAGAATTCACCTTCATGCACTCAGTTTCGTTGAAGGGGGGGCAGCTGTAGGGGTGGGAGACGAGCACAGGTCCTGACAGAGTGTCTGTACAGTCATAGTACATGCAGTCGGATACCCAACTGCGCCCTGGCTGGAGAGGAGAACACAGAATACGTTTACATCACAGCCATTATTCCATCCTTATATGTGTAAGGTCCATCCGTTAGCCCAAGGACGGAATCTAACGGCCTGGTCGAAGGACTTCTGCGTGTTCGCCTTCTCAGCACTTCTGTTGGATTCACTTAATTTATGACCATCGAATTTTAAATCTGACTCCATGAATAATTTGATCTTACTCCAATTCTTTGTAACTTTGTTACATTTGTTACATTTGTAACTTAACAGCTGATCATAAGTTTAGTTGTGATTTAATTTAGATCTTTGATTTCTCTTAGTATCTCTTAATTTCAAATACTCGTTCCTCCATGGGACCCGGAGTCGCTCAGAGGATAATGCTCGCGATTATAATTACATTACCTCACGGACGCAAATTAGTCAGTTCTGATATTACAGAGGATTACAGAGTGAACTATTTTACCTTTAAGTGAGTCGCACATGCTTACTCATAACAGAAAGTGTAATTTTAGCAATAGTCACGAAAGCTGCAACTTGTTAATAACAGTGACACCCAGAAATCAGATTGCCCCTCATGCTTAGCGCCATGCTCCGGTCATGGGGTCCTCGGTATGAATTTGCCCTGACAGAAAGATTTACGGAAACTCCTACAAACTCCTCATGCGACACTACTTGAGTAATGACTTATGAAAAATACAGAATAAATCAAGATTAACATTTATTTTGGCCAGACAGAACTTAAAGAACATAATTAAACATGAATCCATGGTACACAACTTTCAGCATAAAATACAATTAAGTAATAGGAAAATAGTTTCAAAGAGTCATATCTGGCACAATACATACAGTGTGTGTGAGTGCCTCTTATGACACTGACACAACACTGCATGGGGGCTTCTGTCTACAGAATATTCCCCCAAATGGCAGCCCTGCTACCCTTCCTTAAATACCCAGACCAGAACAAAGGGTTGTAACTATTTGCAACACAAACACCTAGTTTGGGGGGAGAAGATCAGATATCTTTGGAGAGACCACTCAAAAAGAGAACACAATTCTCATATGTTTCAATCTTTCTAACCCTATCAGTGACTTCAGTGATGTTGAGACCATTTTACCAATCGCACTATGACCTTTAAAAGACACCAGACATGAAAGGGATAAAACAATAGATTCACAAGATAAATCATATGTAGTATATCTGCATTCTGGGACTTGAATCAGGGGAAGGGGAAAGGGAGGTAGAGAGGGGAGAGGGTTTTGGTCAGGGCGGTGTCCTACAGTTTCTCTGTGAGATCTTCTCTTCAGATTGAGTTTTATTGTTTTAATGCAGGGTGTTGGATCTCAGCTTTTGTCTTAGCAGTAAAACCGGTCCTTACATATGCTGCTTCGCTGTTCCATTATTATCAATTATTATTGATGTTCAATTATTAATAATGACTTGGGGTAATGGCTACTGAAAGTGCCATCACAGGAATAAATTACATTTCAAAATATATAAAAAATAATATATATATATTTCACAATATTCTGTTCTTTATGTATTTTTGATCAAATAAATGTTGCTTTAGTGCTGGTTTTGAGTGGAGGTGAATGTGAACATTTGCTGAACATCACCTTGTACATAGTTACAGATCCATTTTCACTCCGGAGCAGGCAAGAAATGTTCTTACACATGCCACAGCAGCTGCTGGGGTCTTTAGGAGGGATGTATAGCTGGTTCTGCTGAGCACATAACACTGTTAGGAGGTATTTTGAGTTTGGCTAGTGTGTGTGTCTTTGTGCATTTAAAATACTCACAGGCTGGCAGCGTGCAGTGCAGTTAGTGCCAGTGGCTTTGAGGACATAGAAACCTGTAGCAGAGTCCAGTGTGTGTGTGCACTGTGTGGTGTAACACACACCTTGACCACGGTGCTCGACCAGTGTCTGCCCCGGTCGCATCACTCCTCGTTCCCCATCCACACACACTGCCTCTCTCACTATAAATACACAGAGAAAAGCACACACACAAAAATATTTTATTATTTATTTCGATTTTATTTGGTTTATTTTAAGGTAACGTAGTTACATTGTACTTACTTAAATACTGAGAAATATGAATTAACATGTACTTACTATGGAGTTAGGGTTAGTTACTTGTAAGAATGCATAATTTACTGTTATTCCTATAGTAAGTACATGTAGTAACGGTTAACTTCATCACCTTAAAATAAAGTGTTTCCTTTTATTTTCAGAGCTTTTATTTACTGAGGTGCGTTCTCACCACACACAAATCTTTTGCAGGCACATTGGTTTTCTGGATCAGACAGAAATGTTCTGTCTAACTGCATACTTTCCCCCTACAACACAATACACCTGATATCAGATATAAACCAACCAGTCAAACTAAAAGCCTGATCACACATAAATAACGGAATAATAAAATGCAAGCAAATATACATGGTCATTTGGATATATTCATTTTTGGAGACTCACCAGAGAACATTTAGGACGAAGGATTTTCTCACATGCACATTCTAAGAGAGAGAGGGAGGGGAGCTTTAGTCTTTTCCAGAGACACACACACATTTTGTTTCTTTAGGAGAGTTTCACAGACACAGACATGCAATACACATACTTACACACTCTCACACTGATATACATGAACAAAGACACTGCAAATACTGCGCAACCATATTGCTATTGAGTTGGAGGGCTTACCACATGTCTGCGATGGACAACACTGTTCTTGAATCCTTGTGGAAACTACTGCCATGCCAACTGGACATGTGACGTCGAAGCATCGAGAGGTCTCACACACTGCATGCATATACAGACGCAAAATAGTTACAATAACACTTCAATGTTTCAATTAATGTGGTGGTTTTTTAACGCGTTCTGAAGGAAATCCTCAGTTATTTTGTTTTGTTGAGCTTGAGGGCTGTTTAGGCTACTCATGCAAATATATAATGGTTGTTAGTATTGGTATTTTCCTACTATAACTGGCTTACTATAAGCTCCACAACATATCTAAAGGGATTTTGTTCACCCAAAAATGTTTAGTTTACTTACCCTCAAGTTATTCCAAACCTGTATGAATTTCTTTCTTCTGCTGAACACAAAAGAAGATGTTTTATTAATGATATGATAACCAAATAGCTGACGGTCATTGACTTCCATAGTATGGAGAAAATAAATACTATAGAAGTCAATGGGATCCATCAACTGTTTGGCTACCCATATTATTCAAAATATCTACTTTAGTGTCCAGCAGAAGAAAGAAATTCATACAGGTTTGGAAAACTTAAGAGTGAGTAAATTATGATAGAATTTTCATTTTTGGATGAACTATCCTTTTACTTGCCTTTAATGGCTGAATTTATCACAGAGAAAGAAAATGGTATATGTTTAACCATGTGTTTGTACTCACAGCAGTGATAAACTGGACAGCAGTGCTCTGTGCTGTTTGTGTCCACAATCAGCAGTTCTCCATCTTTACACACTGGAGCTGCCTCGGAACATTTGTCACACACTAACACAATAATAAACACAATTTAAAAAATAGTAATAATTTGAAATGCTGGGATAAAAACAACCCAAGGTGGGTTGAAAATGGACTAACTCAGCAATTGGGTTGTTTTAACCCAGCGGTTGGGTTGAATGTTTGCTTAAAACAACCCAAACCTCTGGGTTAAAACAACCCAATTGCTGGGTTAGTCCATTTTCAAACCAATTTGGGTTGTTTTTAACCCAGCATTTTTCAGAGTGTACATTACATTTTTTTGAAAATTTTACATTAGTCAAAGGTTAAGTAGGCTGGAAGACTTCTGAAGACGTGGAATGTCAAAAGGACCAATTTTATATAATATCTATTGTACAATGTTTCACTTTTTGTTCCATAGAAGAAAGAAAGTCATATGGAATTGGAATGACATGATTATTAATGATAATGACTTACTGCAGATGTGTGCCAAACAGCAGCTGCCTTCAGCACGAGTGGCGATCAATGTCTGATCCTCACGACAAACAGGAATGTCCAAGACGCACTGATCAGGATCACACTCTGAAAAAAGACATTAAACAAACATGCACTCATATGCATGCACAAGTACACAGACTCAAACGCACAACAAAATATGTCCAAACTTACCACATAAGTATTCAGGACAGCAGGAGTCCTGCCTATGATATGACACCAGCTTCTCCCCATATTTACAGTCCGTAGGAGCTGCTTCACACATACTCTGATTACAAACTGTCACAAAACAATTAAGCATGAGTTAAACAACCTCATGAAGCATCTGAGCTAATTAAGTAATAGTAAAATAATACATATACATTATATACATTAACTTGTATAATGCCAAACTGGGTTGGGCAGTATGACAAATTTTGTGTTATGATATGGTTATTTGGCTGGAAATTCAACTTCAGAAAGTTTTAGAAATTCCATCACCATGTAATGATTACTTTTTTGTGAAAAATCGAGTGACTTAAATCCTAAAAATCCTTTATCTTGTTTTAACGTAATGGATGTAAACACGGTACATTCTGCCCAGCCCTAGAAATGTGTGAAATAATTGTGCAACAGACCACAGGCTTTGTGCGGGCAGCAGCTGCTGTCATCTGCAAGGTTGACGGTAATCTCTCCTGCACGCGTACAGACTGGCTGAGGGATGTTACTGCAGTTATACTCCACCGGCACTATGCTGTCGTTCTCACACTTATACATGCAGCAGCCATCCAGCGAGGCTTTCCACACCTCCCCAAGTGCACGTGGGGTTCCAAAACTATCAGTACATGCTGCAAACACATATCATTATACTAATTATTTAATGACAATAACTAAATGCCATTAAATAGATACAGTAGATGAGAAGGACAAGGGGCATACCACACTTGTTTAGTGGAATGCATAGGGCAGAATAAGGCCGATGTAATAAAGTTCCCTCTGGACATACACAGCCTTCTGAAAGGCTCATGCATTGCTCTGGGACAAACTCAAACTCTTGGTTTGGGCAGGATGGGGCAGTGCAGGTGGGCAGACATGCTTGGTATCGCAGATTTTCTGGGCACATGAATGCTACACAGAAAAACATGCTAACATCACTGTAAAATACACACCACACATAACACCAATAAATTGCATTTTAACACCATATACAGCTGTGGTAAACATTTCTACTTAAACTTATGTTGATATGCCTTGGTCACTACTTACGGCAGAAATCCGAGCTCCTCCATTCCATACAGATGTTGAATTTGTGGCAGGAAGCAGCATAAGCGGCCAAAGCAACACATGGGTTATTCACATACTCCACATCTCTCACCCAAATCTCACAGAACACTGCTGGAGGGACCTAAGCACAAAGACCAGTTAGGAGTGCATAATGTAGTGTAGTGCATAATCACATGTGGTTCAGGTTTTGTATTGGCGGGATGTTCATGTTCATATTGTGTGCCGTACATAAGGATGGCAGACGGTGAAGGTATGGTTGCTCAGCATGCTCATGCACTGAGAGCAGTCGCTCGTGGTGCAGTTGGCCTCCCTCCGTCTGCTGTGGCTGACATAGCTGGTGGTGTTGGGAATCTGCCAGCTATCGATGAACACAGCCGGATCCTCTTGCTCAGGCACAACTGTACCATTAGACAGAGTCAGATCATTCAGAGGATTACCATCACAACTACCTGGACAGGGTGACAAAAGAGAAACATTAAAATATGACATGATCGCTTTTACAGTCCATATAATCTGTGGTTAATGGATTCATACCACACAAGCCCACTGTGGGGAGTCTGTTGTTATAGCTGTCCATCTCAATCACCATCATGCCTGTAGTGTGGAACCACTGGATCTTCAGACCAGCTGGACTTCGAATTAGATACATGTTTCCTGTGTCCAGAATCTCAAAACCAAACTTCTTAAAACGTGGCTTTGCATACCTGGAGTTCACATATAGCTGGAAAACAACCCATTTATTATGTAAATATGCCAAACTGGCATAATAATATTTTTTCTGGGCACAATATTATCCAATATGTTTTATTCAAACATTTATATATATATATATATATATATATATATATATATATATATATATATATATATATATATAATACATCACCACTAAGAAACAAAGTGGCAAGTTTTCCAAGAATTGCGAGCAGGTGAATACTCACACGTCTCTGCAGACGATTGATGAGTACTTCATTGGATTTGTGAGTGATGTTTAAAGCTGCCAGACACAAATTGGTAAAGTTCCACACAAGCTGGAATCAAACAGAATAATATCATGACTTTGACATTTGAGTTGTTGATGTGACATGGCATATTCACTGTCACACAAGATTAAAATGTATATAATTAGCATTGTCATTATTTAAAATGCAGTAAATGGTTAAACAGTTCTTTGGACCTGCTGATATACAAATGCTTTGTCTTTAGATTTTTTTTTTTACATTTTTGAGCCAAATCTTAACATTGTCCTTTGGTGTGACTATCTCAAGGTTTAATAAATTACAACTTTTATAAATGAAAATGAAAAGCATACAAATGTTAATAAATACCTCAGGCATAATTTTACAAGTGTCTATTTTAGTAAATGACAATAATTTTTTTCATCCACATATTTCTAAAAGCGTAGGAACTTGATACATTTTGTCACTGAAAACCATGTCCTCCGGTGTGACAACATATCCTGATTTGGCAATTCCACTGACAAGTTTAATTTAACGTTTAAGTTTAAAATAAAGTTGAAGGATCCCATTCAAGGTCATGTCGTTGTGACCATGACGTGCGCAGGGCAAGATTTTGTCTCAGAATTGTTCAAATATTTAACTTTTTTTGGAACCACTATATAAGTGTTAATTTCTGTTGTCCTTTGGTGCAAAAGCCCTATATTCTTAATTCTTTCTGTCACACCATTGAAGAATTGATAAAGTTAGTGACCCCTTATATTTTCTCAAATAGAAAACTAAAATCAGACTCAAAAGTGGTGTTTAAAAAAAAAAAAAAGAATGAAGCTGTGCATATCTTACGGTGTAATCTGGACCAGAACACTCTTGCACCAGGATGCTGACGGTCTCATTGGGAAGTTGAGTGACCACATATAAAGCAGCTTTATAAATCGCAACACTTTTCCCATCAAATGTGATCAGATTAAGATCTGGAAACACTGAACAACGACCTAAAAGCCAAAATTAAAATGTATTTTGATAAAACATCAACAAATGGCAGAATGAAAATGATTATAGTAATGTGTTTAATATGTGTGTTCCTCACATGGGCAGTCCCATCGTGGACAACACTTATCACCATTGACTAGTACAGCAAAGCCAAGCAGACCACAGTTTGGGGGGGTAGCATCATAAGGGCAGCTCTGAGACTTATTGAAGAGGAGCAACTGGCCACTGACACAAATAAGCTTTGTACATTCATCCACTACTTCTGAATATGGAGGCTAGAGACACACAGACATCATTTAGTTTAACACGTAATTGCAGACTTTTGTTATCCAAAATTTACAACGTGAATGTTAAAAAATATAAAGTATTTTATAATTGACTCACAGTGCATACTCTGCTTGGCTCGACAGCAGTAGTTTTTGGGACTTCATGTGTCTGGCTAGTCATCCAGTGCTCTGTTTCTATGGTGTAGGGAAGACTGGTCACCGCAGATGAACTCAGTGTTGCTTGGGCAGTGTCAGAGGCAGGTGGCATGGCTGTGACTGTGGTACGTTCATCCACTAGACGGCGCTCAGTAGAGGGACTTGCACTAGTTACGGGACTACTCTCAATGACAGAAGATGAAGTAGGTGGCTGTTTTGAAGTGGTAGTAACAACCGAAGCTACACTTGGCATTGGAGTTTTTGTTGTTCCAGTTGATGATGGCAGTGCTGTGGTCGGAGCAGATTCAGTTGTGTACTCTGTAAATCCAGAGGTGTATTCAGTGGTCTCAGGACTGTGTGTTGAAAGTGTGCTAGAAGAAGCAACAGGGATACTAGAGGAAGTTGTATATGTGGAAACAGTAGTCACTTTATCTGTAGAAATGGTAGAGAGTGTTGTCAATGTTGTCTCATTCCAAGTGGGAGGTGAAATGCTGGTTGTGGCCACAACTCGAGGTGTTTCTCGTCGTGTGGTAGCCACAGCCACCCGTGTAGTCAGGACTGGTGTGACACGGGTTGTGAATTTTGGAGTCATTGTGGAAGGAAAGGTGCTGGAGGTCTCGTGCACCAGTGTTGAAGTCTGGGTTGTCGCAGTAGTTGACAGCACAGCTCTATCTGTGTCAGGAGGAACCCTAGTTGTCTCTGTGACATAATGTATAGCCAAAGGTCTAGTTGTGGATGTTTGAGTCGTGGAAACAATCTCCTTCTCAGCTGCAGTAGATGTCAGCAGAGGTATCTCAGAAGTGACAGTTGTTTCTGTGGTTTTTGTTAGGGCTTGAGATACTGATGTTGCCATCGTAGGTATGGATGGCGAAGCTGTAGAAATCGCAGGCAGTGCAGGTGTGGTGGTCATAGTTGTCGTAGAATAAGGAAGATGAATTGGCGATGTGCTGAATTTGTCTGTAAGGAGAGCAGTGGTGGAAACTAAACTCCAGTGAGACACTGTAGGGCCAAAAGTAGTAGAAGCAGAGACAACTCTAGAAGTTGTCTTGTCAGTGGGTGACACATGTGATGTGAGCAGTGTTGATGTTTCCTCTGTAGGCGCTGAGGTGAATGGCATGGTGGTGTAGGTGGTAAGTGGGGTCTCTGTTGTCTTGACACTGGTTTGGGATGTTTCTGGTAATACTGATGGAGTTGACGTGGTTTGGATCATTCTCCAATCTGTCTGTAATGTCCTGTCCGTTGTTGATACATCATGATAAGTATACATAACAGATGTTGACTGATAGGTTGTTTTTTCTGTGGTTTCTGTTGGCACAAATGTAGGAGCTTGAGAGGACACTGTGGTGATGAGGGTTTCTGGAGCAGCTGTGGAGAAAGATGGTGTTGTTTTCAAAGTTTCGGGTTGCTCTGAGGTTGATGTTGAAGAAATAAAAGGTGTTGTTTGAATTGAAGTTGGTGTTTGGAAAGCGGAAATTGTGGATTTCACTGAAATGTGAGTCGTTGACGCTTCAATATCTGTAGGGGAAGTTGAAATGGTAGTGATTTCCAAAGGCTTCTGAGTTTCCAAAATGCTCTCAGAGGTCTTCAGAGTGTGTAAAGTCATTGGTAAGGTCCATTTTTCTGTGGTGACATAGGTACTCGATCCTAATACAGGCGTTGTGGTTGATGGTGATGTGAACTTTGTCGTGCTGATGGTTTCAGCAGGAAACTGTGTGCCGCCACTAGAAATTACAGTGGGAGTTGTGGTCTTTTCAGTAGGTGTGAGAGTCTCTGATACTCTAGGAGTCTCTGTACTTGAGGTGAGGGGAGATGACGCTTTGGCAGTTGGGGAAGTGGCTTCTGTGGAGCTCATGCTGGTTGAGACTGGAAGCACAGGTAGAGTGCTTACTCTGGTCGGCTCTTTACTTGAGGTAGACGACAGAACAGGACTAGGAGTAGGCGGTAAGAGGATAGTTGTCGTACGCGTGAGTAGTGTTGAAGACTCTGTTGGCCTGCTTGTTGTAGAGGTGCCTGAGAGAGATGCTGAGATATGCACTGGACTAGTGTGCAGTGTGGTGGAGGAAGTGTGACTGATGCTGGGCGCTTTAGTGGTTCTCTCAGAGGAAGCCAGTGGGCTTGGGGAGGAAGAGGATGTTGTTAATGTGGTAATGGTTTCCACCACCTCAGGTGTGATAGGGGAATATGTAAGCATTGCAGTGATTGGCATATGTGCTGTAGGTATAGTAGCAATGGTGCTACTCTCTGACACTGTTGTAGGTGTGGGTGATATAGACACCGCTGAGCCACTCAAGGTGGAATATTCTGAGGATGTCGATGATATGGCAGTGCTGGGTGGTGTGAATGGAGGAACAACAGCAGGCTTAATGCCTAAACACAAATGCAATATTTATTAGATACTGCACAAAATTGGTCATTTTTAACTGATATTTAAGGTAGCTAAACTGGAGCTTGGATTTGCTCCATTGATAACTTATGGTCTGTTTTACTCAAAGGTTGTTAGCATTAGTGCTAGTTGAAATTGAATTTACAAAGCTGTCACAATGACGTTTGACAATGATTGTATAAGTAAATCCTGAACTTAGCAATAGCATTAATCTAGTATCTAAATAGTTTTGACTGTTTTACACCAGATGTAGCAATAGAAGAAGCACAAATAGTAGCTTACAGTCCTCCATATAGACACATCTGTGAGTGACCTCATCTAGAACCATGTGACTTGGACACTGAGGCAGGCATCCTTCAACCCTATAGAAAGGTGCATGTCAGCCACTTAACCATACACTTAAACAAGAGTATGTATATAGAGTTTAGATACTCTATATTTGCAGAAATACAATGTGTGTGATCTTACTTCAGGATGCTGGCACAGCTCCGACCTGATGGGTCACTGCATGTCCTGAAGCAAGGACTCACACATGATTCATATCGCCACTGACATCGAGGACCCATTGGATAGTATGGTATTCCGCCTGTAGTAAAAAATAATGATTAGGGGGAGAAGTTGGTTAAGCAACTGATAATGTTTCTTTGTGATTTTGAGTAAGTTTGCAGATGTGTTGCCACATACTGACCTGTCAGTTTGAATAGAGTAGCACGGCGGTACCGATCTGAGTGACTGTATTTCATGAGCTGGAGTCTGGACAGCATGAAATGCAGAAAAAACCCTGGCTTTGCCAGGGACTCCAGCGAATCAAAGCCAGAGATCCAGGTGTCTCTATGAAGAACAAATGTAGCTGCATCCCAGAATGCCTCAGTCTCTTCCCACTTCTGCAGTCTCAGCTGGCCACTGCGCTCTGCTTTTAAGAAGTAGTTGGGTCTGTCTGCCGCCTCAAATGACACCAGGGATGAGTCTGCAGCATTAACAACATTATACCACATTTTAGAAAATCAACATACATAGTACAGTATATACATAGATGACATATAAAACAATCTATAAATCATTTGTTTAAGAGAATAAGTAGGAGGTTTGTGTTAAGATTTAGATTTGGTCTAAAATATGCATGTTTTACTGTATATTTTTCACTTGCGCATTTTTATTTGTTGATTGTGTGCTTTTGACTGTCTGACTGACCATGTGGTCTGGCTTTGCTGATGCCTGGCGTCATCATGAACAGTGTCAGGATCCCATCAGCACTGGTAATTTCTCTTTTTGGGAACACCAGTCCAGTTGTCGTATTGGCTGCCAAAATTGTTCCTCTTTCTCTGTAGGTCAAAAGCTTCAGTGGCCCTTTCCTAAAGCTATGCACACGAGCATTCCCACACACATGCACAATTGAAAAAATTATAATAAAATATAATTTATATAATATATATCAGACATGATATATATTATCTATTATATTATATATTATATATATATATATAATATTACAGATATACCTTTATTGTAGTATTCACAGTCATACGCTGTAAGAGGAAGAAGGTAATATTATTCATGGCATAAAAATAAAGCTTATTATGAAAAACTGTATTATATATCGCTCAGTTCCTTCTTCCTTCTGACCATCATTGTCTTTAGGAAGAATGTGTGTTCACCGTAGTTTATTTTATTAGTTATTATGGTCAAACTTTAGTTTAGGGTCCAATTCTCACTATTAACTAACTATTAACAATGATTTTTGTCTCAGTAAACTCCTAATTACTGCTTTTTAATAGTTAGTAAGGTAGTTGTTATGTTTAGGTATTGGTTAGAATTAAGGGATATAGAATATGGTCATGATGAATAAGGCATTAATGCGTGCTTTATAAGTAGTAATAAACAGCCAATATCCTAGTAATATGCATAACTAGTTAATAGTGAGAGTTGGACCCTAAAACTAAAATGCTACCGTTATTATGACAATGACTGATTATAAGAATATCACTTACGGCAAACAGAAGGGGAGCGCCAATCAACGGTGACGCCCTTTTGGCAGCAGCGGTGAGCATATGCTGCAACACTAGTGCAGAAACACTCACAGTCTCCTCCACGGTTGCAACCACAGGTGTCCACCAGGCAGTTCATATAGAACCATGTGACATCTACCTATAGAGCATGAAAAACCTTTAAACACAGAGACCCTCACTCACATGTGTGACATGTTTGACTCGTGAATGTGAGCATTAATGTTCAGAGGTGATCAACTTACCACAGGGTGGCAGACTTGGAACACTTCACTGAGCAAAATCCCACACTGTCTTTTTGCAAAGGGCTCTCGAAGAGGATTCAGATTGCAGGGGTGCCTTATATCAGGACTGTTCACACACTAATGGGATATGCACATACAAACAGATTTGTAGCTACCACCAGATATGAGACATTCAGAAGGGCAAAATCAAATGTTTAGTCATCTACAAACAATGTGAATGAAATAAAAGTGAGTGTTCATATTTTGCATACACTACAAGTTAAAAGTTTGGAATATTTAAGATTTTTGTATGTTTTTCAAAGAATTCTCTTACACTCACTAAGACTGCATTTATGTATTTGACCAAAAACAGAAACATTGTGTAATATTATTACAATTAAAAATAAATGTTTTCTATTTGAACATATTTTAAAATGTCATTTATTCCTGTGACGACAAAGCTGAATTACTCCAGTCTCCATTTTCACATGATCCTTCAGAAACCTTTCTGAAATGTTAATTTGGTGCTAAAGAAACATTTCTTATTACATTTACACTTACATTTTCACTTACAATGTTAAAAACAATTGTGCTGCTTAATATTTTTGTTAAAACATTGATACACTATTCTTTTTAAATGAAATTAATACTTTTTATTCAGCAGGGATGTATATTAGAATGATTTCTAAAGGATCTGAAGTAATGGTTGCTGAAAATTCAGCTTTGCCATCAGGAATGAATTACATTATATTCAAATAGAAAACACTTATTTTAAATTGTAATAATATTTCACAATATTACTATTTTTACTGTACTTTTTGATCTAATAAATGCAGCCTTGGTGAGCATAAGAGACATCTTTCAATAACATAAAAAAAATCGAAATTATTCCAAACATTTGACCGGTGTTTTATAGGTGTTTATCTGTTTGTCGTGCCTCTGCTGCTGTCCAGCTGTTGCCAAACTCCTGTGGTGTAGACGAGTCGATGTTCTCTGGTGTTCTCATTTCATTCGCTGTCTTCTGATCAAAGTTCCCACAAAGACCAGTAACCTTGCCCTGAAATTATAATGAACACAAATACAAACTTGTAAGGTAACTGAAATTCTGCAAATGAACGATTTGCTACTCAAAACTACAAGTTTATACTTGCTGCCAGCAATACATTCACCTCTTTGTGTGTGTTTTTACCTGCCAGCGTGGTCCAGCTTGTATATGTACAGTGGTTTTTCTGTCCCACAGCACTGTGAGGTCCTCTCCAAGCAGATGCACAATGGTGTAGTATCCTGCTTGCCAGATATATGCTCTCTGCCTGTCAATCACACTGGATGGGTTCTGCACATGAACCATATCCGCAGATTATTATCAACCAGATTATTATCATTTCCAAAACAATGTTCCAGGAAACGTAAGTTACAGATGCAACACTATGATGCAAGATCATTCCTTGCATTAAAAATATATTTCTCCAGTCCAAAGTATATTCACCAATACCCAGGAGCATAGGAATGATCTGAAAGTGGGTGGGGCATATTATAAACCTCAGCCTGGCTCATGACTACTTATTAGGCAACAACTGTAGGCATTGCTTTTTAATTCTAGCATAGATAGAATATGTTTATGTGTAACAATAGTAAGGTGTGAATGAGGCTGAAAATTTCACTCACAGGTTTGCCGGAGTCATCATCAAACACAATGAAGGAGCGTCCCGCCGAGATAAGGAGAGATTTCCTGCAGATCACGCCACTCTCAAAGCAGTCAACATTTTCTGCTGTGACAGACATCATTGCATCTAAAGAGCTCTAACGCACACACAGGAGCACACATTAGAAGTCAACAACAATACATATGCAAACACATGCAGTCATTTTGTCTTTTTATAAGAACGGGGTATGGGATGTCTGGATCTGTTGCTCAAAGCTCACCTTGACCAAGTACACCTTGCATGCACCAATATAATCAAACAGGAACCCATCAAACGTTCGGTAGTGTCGATCTCCATAAGTAGTGCACATTGACGGACATGGGCGAAACTCACACTGGAACGTGCCATGCTGACACACACTGCAAAACACACACATTCAGATCCACACATTTCCCTACACATTTCTTCCCTAAAGAGACGCTAAGTGAATGTGTTTGTGCTGAGTTTCAACAACATTTTATGTTTGTAACAAATTTGGAAAATTACACTGTGTTACATATAATTGTTTTCCTCATATTCGTAATCTAAATCAACGAAGTTAACAAAATTCAAGGGACCACATGATCTTTAAGTAGTTGAAAATGTAGTATAGCAAACTGATGTAATGAAATGCACAGAATGTGACAATGTAATCTCACCACTGATGGCATGGGGATGATACTCTGTCTCCTGGATAATATTCTTTCCCTTTCCACAAACACGGACATGCACGTGGCTCAAAACACTCATCACCATGCTTCAGGAGCCTGGAATACACACATGCGAATGTGAATGCATCTGAGTACATGTACTGTACGTGAGTTCAGAAAAGCCATGCAAGTACAATGCAGGAACTCTGAAGATTCTGCCAGAGACAAGAATATTTGGATGGGTGGAGGGATGAAAGAAAAATCTCACTGGTCACATGAGAAAAGCAGCCGATTCTCATTCTCACAGATCCAAAGAGCTTCTCTCAATCTCTCCCTCTGATAAAGATCTTGTAATATTGCAGTGAATCATTTCCATTGGCCCGAGGGTCTCTGAGAGTTCCCAGCACACTGTCTGTTAGAACTGAGTAAACTTACACCCCAGATAGACAGGTGTTAACAGCTCTCTTTATCCCATAGCCAGCATGCTGGATCACTTACTGCCATCAAAGAATTTGTGATCACCTGCTCCTGTTCTGCATGCATTAATTAAGAGTCAAAGAGATGGATCCATAACTAAACAATCACACACTCCATTGCTCACCAATTATCTTCATGCACTAGTGATGCTGTTCTCTCTGTGTACAAAGCAGACTTGAGAAAATAAAACCATGGCTCAAACAAAAACTCTGAGGGCTGAAATTACAGAAATACTGAAAAGAAGGTTTATGTGCAAAATTGTTATAATTGTTTTCAAATGAATTGCAGAATGAGTAAACTGAAATGCCTTACGTTGGACTGAGCACAATTGATGGGGTAGAATTTCGTATTTCATTAATACGGGTCATTAAAACACACTGATTGTCAAATCTTCTACTAGAATAAAAATTGGACAAAAGGGAAGCTGATTGGCTGGGTAAATTCTTAAAACATTCTGAACGCAAACAGACATTTTGCCACATTTAGAACCGGTTTATCATGTGTGGATTATGGATTTCAGCCAAGAAGATAGTCCCAGTTTCCCTTGATTAGCCTGTTCAAGCGTGTTTGATTAGGGTTGGAACTAAACCCTGGTCTATACTGTATGTGCATGGTTTCATAAATACCTGTAGTACGTACATCACAATACGCACAAAAATAATCTTGTTTCTGTTTGAAATCTTGTTTCTTGTTTCTGTCCCAAACAGAAATAAGATTATTTTTCTAACCCCACTGGCAGATAATTTTGCTTGTTTTAAGCAAAAACTCACAAGAAAAAATATCTTGTCATTTTACTTATCTAGTAAAAGCATCTTGATTTAAGAATTTTTAGCTATTCGGACTGGAAACAAGACAAAAATACTAAGTAAGAAAAGCATTTTTACGTAAACCCAGAGCTCTCATGCAACACATAAACTACTGTACGCTGATACTCATTATTACAAATTTCACAGATTTCCTTCAAGCAAACCTCACAAAAATTCAACAGAGATAATATCACCGAAAAAACACTGACTGAAGGCTTGTCTCACTCTAATATCTTGAATACTGTTAAATATCATTTAGTTAAACTTGTATGAAAACTTCATTAACATTGGTTAAAAACAGAACATACCATATTAAAGCAGATAGTTCAGTTCAAGTAAGTTCAAAGTCTGTGGTAAAATTTGAAGTGCATGAATATAAATGAGAGCACAGTCTCTGGGTGAACATACAATGAGCACCATGACCATCAAAAGGCTTCAGGGAGTTAAACACACTTTAGAGACTCAACTGTGGCATCATTTTCACCATGAGAGCTCTAATCTCAGACCCAGTGAGATGCATTGCACTCAAGAATACATAGAGGTCATCTGCATTGATCTCTGACCTTAACCGTTAACCCTAAACCTGACTCTAACCCTAAGAAAGAAAACAATTGTTCAGAAAACATCTGTATTCCCACAAGTTAAAGGTCTGCAGCAGAGCACAGAAACATAAAGATGGCTTTCTTTTCTTGTAGTTTCCTTTCTTTCTTTTCATCTTGACAAATGAAAATGTGCTGATTTTGAAGTATGGACTACAGGAATGTCTTTAAGCAGCTTATCAGTTATTTGATCCAGCTGTGCACCTGTTTACTGCGTAAATAAGCATCGCTGCCATTAACCACTTTGCTTGAGGGATGGAGGAGGGGGTAATTATTCCCTCTCATTAGTGCAGGAATTCCCCTGCTCACAAAAACACTCCTATACCTGCTGCTCCCATGAGAGACAGGGGTATCAGCATCACCCTTAGCTTAATGGACAGAGAGAAACAGAGTGAGAAGAAATCAGACTATGCTGAAACATCTTCAACAAACTTTAAAGTTACAGAAAAAGTTCCACTCAGTGGCCAGTAACTAATATGGGGTGTGCTTCACCAAAGCATCATTAGCCAACTATGGCCGCAAGTTCTGTAGTTATCAACATAGTTCAATGATTTGCTGATTCTTGAAATCATAGTTCCATTGGCAAACAGCATCTCAGACTTATGTGGTTGGAACTATAGCTCTTGAGAAGCATAGTTTCTTGTTAGTTGTTAGAATGACATGGACTTAAATAGACCATGCTCTTAAGCAAAATAAGCAAGCTAACATCCAGTACATTCTATATGCATGTGAAAAAATTTGTAAGGGAACCCTAGACTAGAGCATGATGTAAGAGGGAAGTTGCAATGAATCAACTCCAAGGAATAAAAATAGTAAAGTAGTCTTCAGATGCCAAGTTTGTTAGAGCAGCACCTCAGAGAAATTACTTTATGTAGAAAGCTGCTGGCTAAATTAACCAAATTCAGAGGAGTAAAGTGTATGGAAATTACATACAGCATGTTAAAGTGATTTAAATGGACTATAATAATCTGATATTAATTGCAATCTCAAATTAATTAGCTTAAGTTATTACCCTACCACCTGCATGTGACGTCATTAACATAACTAAAGACATAACTAAAGTGAGAACTTTAGTGCAAGACTACAAAGTAGAATAGACAGAAAGACAAAAAGTCCTGTCTTCAGTAATTAGCAAACTCATTTTCTAGGCATGAACAGGTGCACTGAGGAATTCAGCCTAGACATAAGGTCTAGCTCACATATCAAACATAGCTAACACAGTACACACACATACTGTATATTCTATCCTCTAACCCTAGCCCTACTCATCACAGAAAATGTTGTCCCTATAACGTAGGGTATACCTGAACCATACACATACACACACACAATTTATAATGTTTATAGTGAGACACTGCTCTCTCAATAGGGCAGGCTGTGACTGTCTATGTATGTGTATGTGTCTGTGTGTGGAAGAGTATCGCTGCTGGAAATTCCCTGGAAAAGGTCTAGAGGGTCAAGAGGCTCATGACAATGTTCCAGAAGGCAAACAATCAAATACTTTACATTCTGCCTTTTACAGTCACTTTAGGTGATTTCAAATGTATTAGAGCAGATTGATAATCAGCAATGGATTCCTTCCACATCTCTTTATCTCTTTTTAAGCTAATATTTGCTAAATAGGTTAAAATATTAAATGGTTCACAGTTACTTGAGACACAGATCAATACGTACGTATTATTGTTTTAAAACCTCACTGTGGGGGTCAAGTGGTAACTTACAGCAAGGTTTAAAATGTTGTTTATATGTCTGTGTGGTGTTTAATATACTTTAAGACAAACCATGTGCAAATTCGTAAGTCAACACCATTGCTGAGTATTTTCTCCCTAAAACTGCAGTGAAAAAAGAATGCGGTTTGACATCACTGGTGTTTCTGATGTCACAAACTACCTTGTAACCAATCCCGTCAACATGCAGGCAGGCTTTAGCATATCATTAACTATTCTCTGAAGCAGGCAAGTCTTAAGAGAAGCCAGGTTATCCTGGTATATTTTTCTGTTGATATGAAAAATCATGCACATTTAGCAATATAGCACAGAGAGAATAGCAACGAACGCACAGAGTAACATTATAACATAATTTTCAACACACTTAAATGTATCTAATGTGATAAAACAGCGCTGTGTTATCCCACATACGCTTAACCGGAAGCGTAAGAAGCGAATGTGGCGTAATAAAAGTTCCACTGCTGTAGAGCCGTGTGTCGCGCTCATCTCTCATTAGCCATCGCTTCAGTGACCTCGTTCAGCTCCCACAGCACTCGGCCCTGCTCTGCTTCATACTACAGTAACGTTTATATTCTCATCCATGAACGTGATTTCTGCCCGAGACCCGTCCCGATTCTTTTCCACCGGCTGTGAGGTAAAGATATTCCGCTCTCAATCTCGGTGTCATCATGCTACACCTTTGTTTTGAATAGGCAACCTCTAGTGGCTAAAAACTACATATTGTGGCTTTAATTACCATTATGTGTTTGACTTTGTAGAGAACTATACATAAAACGCATTCCCACTCTGATACATCGACTTGTAGACAAGCCTGTATTCACTCTTCCAGTTCTTCTAAATCAGTTTCTGGTTCAAAAATATATGGCTGAATTTACCCAGTATTTCCACTTGCCATTGTGCAGAGTTTACTACAGTAAAGTTGACCAAGTGGATCTCTGAGCTGGTGTGAGTGATTGGAGGTGGGGATAATTTGCATTTTCACAGTCAGCGTATACTAACTGAAGCAAGGGTGTAGAGTTACATTCAAGCTATTTTGAGGCGTGCAATGATTTTTTTTTTTTCACTGGAAAACAATTATTTTGATTCATTTTGATTAATCAAAATGAATTTTTGATTTAGTTTGTTTAGTTGTTAGTATTGGAAAACAATACAAAAATATTGAGTGTAATTTGATTTTTACACACCTGTTGTGGACATTCCTTTACTAATTTGCATCACCTATATAACATCCTGCTGCTACTGTACTGCTCCGCAATAATGATGTTAAACTACATGTATGCTGCATTTAGTAATTTCCAGACTTATCAATAATCTTATCCCTACTTCTCATTGTGGCATAAGGGGCCTTTGTGACATATTTACACCAGCCCAGATGCCAAACTATCGAGTTGCAGGAATTTATTAAATACTCATGACAGAATCTCAGCCATGATATTTCTTTCCCATGATGCTCTTGTGTAATTGTTTTCTGTTTAAAAGGTCAATAAGTCAGAAGAATGTGAATCACACACGCACACACACACTCAGCCATCTAAAATATCACATCCCCTCTGTGTGCAGCGGAGACTCTAGTTGCTCTCCAGATACATCCGTGACCTCACAGCCCTTTCACTACGTGACTAATGAATGTTCATGAGAGTTTTTCCCTTTGTATTAAGAGAATTAGAATTAGCCTTTGTAATTCAGAATTGGCGAGGTCTGGAGCATTAACAAACCAAGTGTTATACTCATCCAAACTTCATAAAGAAATCTAAAAATATATATTAATAATCTTTTTTTAAAATGTATCTTAATCAAAATTGTAACAGGAAGAACAACTGTCATATATTTTGAGAATTTTGGGAACTTATATATTTTGAGAATAAATGAATCTCAAATCTTAATAATGGAATCCATTTAACATAATATTTAGAAGAAAGTGTTCAGCAGAAACTCCTTTCTGCAAAAACCAAATCAAATGTGTGTTGTGAACAAAACATGAGCTGCTTAAAGGGATAGCTCACCCAAAAATGAAAATTCTATCATTATTTACTCACCCTCAAGTACCTCCAAACCTATATGAATTTCTTTATTATGCTGAACAAAAAAGAAGATATTTTAGAATGTCTGTAACCAGTTGATGGGCCCCATTGACTTTCACAGTTTATTATTTTTTTTTAACCATAGAAGTCAGTGTGGCCCATGAACTTGAGGGTGAGAAAATGATGACAGAATTTTCATTTTTGGGTTAGCTCCCTTTAAGATCTCACAGATCAAAAATCTTTCACAAATAAGATAAAAAAACAGAACAGGCATATTCCCACTCTCTGTTGCAGGTTGTGGTGTTGGTAAGAGGATAACTGAGACGAGGTCTTATCATACTGTTATGGCTGAGGATGGCTTTAGGAAGTTAAGCTTGTGATATGGCACTTAACCTCAGTTTGCTTGTGTAGACACTGGCATTAAATGTATCAGATGACAAAAATCCATCTATAGAGCAGGAGTCGTGCTCTCTGAGGCCCCTTTAGTGGGAACGTGACGTGAGGGGGAAAAAAAGAAGGGGAAGTGAAGTTGAGCTACAAAGAACTCTTTTCACCTGCCGTAGACCGCAGCAAAGGTTCCCACTGAGTCAGTGGAGACCCTTTAACTGATCTGTATCGACATCATCACCTGCTCCGGCAGACACCATCCGAGTGAGACCTCAACATGTAGAGCAAAATGTCATCAGTCCGGGAAAGTGCGCCTGGGGGGGTTGTGTGCTTCCGCAAATCTACATTACTTGGTATGTCAACAGTCTACATCTGCCAGTGAAAATATGTTTGATTCAATATTTGAATGGAATTTGATTAAGAACACTATTTGACCCGGACTAGCTAAAAATTCCAGTATATGCATGTGTAATGGAAATGAGCAGTTCCTGACACTACTCAGGCGATTCCACCCACTAAGCTTAGCCATGGATCACTGCCTCATCACACACTTACACATACAGCCATTCACCTACTAAATCCTCCACATCGCACACAAACACGGAAACATCTAACCTTTAAATATATAAAAAATATACTACCAAAACAGATGAGGAATAAACACACTCGGGTACATTTAAAGAGTCCTCAGTATCTGTAAAAGTGTTTAAATAGGCTAAAAAGCAATTGGGAGACATTGAATAGATGACACAAAAAGCAATCACATTAGAACTCAGTAAAGCTCAAATTCTTCCAGAAACATCAAGTTTAAGAAAAGACTACACCTGGTCACTTCATGCGTTTTTACTGATTGGATAGCTATCTGATTTGTTAAAATGGTTCCATTTACACTTGGCCACATAAATGTGTTTCCACAAAACAAATATAAATCCGATATCCAATTCCTGTGCTATATGCAAATTTAACACAGTTCATGTCAAAGAAAGCAACAGATATGTGCTTCATTTTGTTTAGAATCAGCTCATTTCAAGCTCAAATACAGCAAAAGGAAAGAGAGCGGCATCAGCACTTGTAAGATCATTTAGTCTCAGATTATTGTGTGTTGAGCATCTGTGTCGTTTCATTTGTGGCGTTGGCTTGCTGAAGAGATACTCAGCTACTCATCATGTGGCGATGTGCGTTGCAGTAGCGCTGTGATATCTGGTCATGTCATGTCATACAGCTTTATAACATGTTTATTTTTTAACATTTTAGGAGGAGTAAAATTTACATATGTGGTTTCAACAACCAGATGATTTTACACTTGTCCAGTTTCTCCTGGAATGCGTCCCAGACCACCTGCTGAAGTGGTTTGAGTGATCGGATTTAAATCAGTCTCGAAAGCGTTTTGGAGGGCATTTACACAAAGGACAAGGTGTAAACAGAGCCTAAAACAGTTGAGTAGTGAATGCCATAATAGCAGCATCACTTACAAAAAGTACCATGATAGTCCTATGTGTTTTTTGACATGGTACCATATCACCATGGTAAACTGGTGTGCCTTCAAATAATATTCCATCAAAAGCACATATAGCATGTATTAAATTTGTACAATTAACATTACACATGGACACTCAATGGATTCAGTGGACACTCAACTATAGGTTGTCCATTGCAGATACAGTAGGTCAACGTGAATTTGCCAAGCAAGACATGTTCCTTAACATATGTTGATCCAGGAACAACATTCCTGTCCAAAAATGTAGTCTTAACACTATCCCTACACTTAAAGCTAACCTTACCCATAACTTATTCCTAAAATCAGAGGAAAATAATAACATGAATAACATGTATGTAGAAGCACCTAACCCTGGTTAAACCTAAACCTGACATAAACTGTAAACTTAACTTGTCCCTCAAAATATTTTTTATTTCCTATTGCTGAAAACAGTCTGCTTAATATTTTTGTGGAAACTGTGATACATTTTTTTCAGGATTCTTTGATGAATATAAACTGATCCCAAAGTTTTGAATGGTAGTGCTGACAGCTGACAGTGTTTGAAATTTAAATTTTGGAAACAGATTCATAAGTCATTTGTAAATACTGCAAAACTCCATTTACCACTTGTAAATGAATATGGTCCACCATAATATATTTTTGCAGACAGCAAAGACTCCACTCACCCTGCGGGACAAACGCAGCCAGGCACGCACGGCTCATGAATGGAGCAGGTGAGGTTCAGCAAATACGACTCACAGGTCTGTTCACAGGCTAAACCTTTACTGGCTGAAGGGCCGTCTACTCTGTTCCCGCAGTCCTCATAAAACTGTCCTGGTGGGCACAGGGTATCTGAGAGAGAAGAGAAAAAGAACACACACTGCACTCCAGCACTGTAGATATGCAAATTCAAACAAACTGCAAACACTGCAGACATTCAAAGACTTTTACACAGGTAAACGACATCAGGATGCTGAAATACAACACTCACCAATAATTGAGCTCTGGGAAACGAGTTTTCCATCTTGGCAAATTCTGTTGATGTTAAAAAAAGATTTTAACTGATGTGAGGCAGTGATTGTATTCTGCTGAGCTGCTGCATATACGGAGATCCATTATGCCCAGACAAAACTCAACTTTTTATAAGGAATGTAATGTAATGGAAAGTTTGACATAATGGTGATGTTTAATATGAATAAATAAGGTAATCTTACTGTACACCTGATGATGTCATGATCACATCTCCAGGAGAGTAGTCAGCACCGAGAAAACTGCATGGACACTCACTCCTGTACCACAATATATTAAAAAGTATTTGACTCAGAACCAATATATGTAATATCATATGCAAGAAAAAAACTGAACAGAAATTATATTCAGTTAAAGGCAGGGTAGGTGATTTGTTCCAGAAACATTTTTGTTATGCTGGTTGAAAGGCTCTTCACATCCTGATAGCAATCACTAAATTAAGTGATCTAAATGTCTGTGGAAGGTGTAGGACCATAAAATGTTTGTCCAGTCATTGCCCTTGTTCCGAGGACAACAATACAATGTCCTACCTGCCTGTCAACTTATGTATTTCCATACCTCCGCCCAACCTGCTCGCGCAGACGTCACACGTCATCAGCGCGTTTCATGCAATGCAGAGTTAGACAGAAGTCAGTCAATGAGCACCACAACCGAAACAGCCACCTTTTACAGTTCCTCCTGAACCAAAACAAGCTTATGCTGCATTCATGCCATAACTACTGTGGAAACCCGTGACGTCATGACTTGAATTTATGCATTTCAATGGTAACACTATCAATGCCAAAATAAATCTGCAGCAGTCAGGTGGCACAGGTCAGTGCTCTTTAAGTTGTTTTTGTTTGTTATTATTGTAATGTTATGTGCTTTGAGACCGGCGTCTCTCGCAATGCTTTGCTCCCTGCTGTACGTGTTCATGTGTTTTGGAGAAGACGTGCTTTTGAAGATGCTGAGTGGAGGGTGGGTGGGATCTTATGCTTTCAAAGCTAGCTCGCTAATGCTAGCCTCACCGAAAATGACCTACCTTACCTTTAACTAACACAGTGTCCTAACCTAACATGGATTGACACAGCACAGCCAATCACAAGACACTGAATGCTTAATGAGTGAGGATGAACATAATGATGATTCACCTTGCGTACCTTAAGTCAATAAAATCTCTCTGAGCTGTTTAAAAGAGTTGATCTAGTATAGTAGTTGGGTTAGAGGTGAGAGACTACAGGCCTATAAAGGCCTAAGTGCAGCAGTTGAGTCTGTAGTAGAGAAAGAGGCCTTCTCTATCATATCCCTGACTTTCTCTCAGCCTCTGCCAGCGTGAGTGCTGTAACTCTAGTACACACTGAGTATGTGGCAGTTGGACACGGGACATTTAAGGGAAGTGAACCCATGTGAGGGTGAGGAGGCTAAAAGCATTATACAACACCTGAGGTTGTTGGGCCCATAACATTTTACAGCCTGTTGGACGAGGACTGCAAATAACTTTACTCTCACACACACACACTAAATAACTCAATCTAGGTCAAAGTTACAAAGCTAATGTTTAAAAAATTAGGAAAGAACATATTTATTCAGTTCATGAGGTCATATAATGCCTTTAACTTATTTGTAGGTAAACAAGCTTGTCGAAGCCATCGCCTTGTGGACATGTCCAAACCGCAGTAACGCTTTGGGCGACCCAAGTTTGAGTCCTGGCTCAAGGTCCTTTACCAATTCCATTGCTTCCTATCTCCTCTACACTGCTCTATCCAAAAAAGGCCAAAACAATAACTTAAAAAAAAGTAAACAAGCTTGTTGTCTCTTGATTTAGTGCAAGACTTGACATTAGCTCTACAACATTAATAAAAATATATATATATATATATATATATAGTGACTATATCTGTCAAGCTCCAAAAAAAGTAAACAAAGTATTTCATACGACTATATTTTAACTTTTACCGTGGCACACAGGTGTGTGTATGCATGTTGAAGTATGTTCCTTCCGGGCACACACAACCCTCCTCACACTCATCTCCACACGGCAGTGGGAGAGACAGGAACAGGCAGCGGCGCTGACATGAAGACACGCAGACTCCATACTCCATAGTAGACGGACACAAGACAGCTGCAAAAACATTTACACAGGCCAGACACATATACATTTTATTCTCATGCACAACAGAAATGTGAATGCGCTAGTGATTACTAAAGCTCATGTACACTACCATTTAAAAGTTTGGAGTGATATTTTTTCAACAAGGATGCATCAAATTGATCAAAAGTGACAGATTGATCGATCCAAGTGTTACATTTTACACAAAATCTATTTCAAATATTTTTTTCTTTTTAATTTTGAAACTTTTGAATGCAGCTCAACTGTTCAGTTAAAAAAATATAATATTAATAAGGTAATAATAATAATAATAACATTGAGAATAAGCAATGTTTCTTAAGCACCAAATCAGCATATTAGAATGATTTCTGAAGGATCACATGACACTTAAGACTGAAGTAATGATGATGAAAATTCAGCTTTGATCAGAGAAATAAATTATATTTTAAAATATATTGAAACAGATATTTTAAATTGTAATAATATTTCATAGCAATACAGTTTTTCTAATAAAATAAATGCAGCCTTGGTGAGCATAAGAAATTTTCAACAACAAAAAAAAAAAAAAACTGAATGTAAAACTTTTGAATATATATATATATATATATATATATATATATATATATATATATATATATATATATATATATATATATATATATATATATATATATATATGTGTGTTAGACTCACCACACTCAGGCAGATGTGAGCGGAAGTCAATGATGACACCGTGTCTCCTGCAGGTGCGAGCGTAGTGAGCGAGGATGGAGCACAGGCATGGTGCTCCACATTTGCAGACGTCTCCACGACACTGTAGCTGAAAACCCACCGGACTCACATACTCATGACAGGCAGAGAACACCTCTTGCGTCAGCACATCACACTTCTCCACTGCATAAGAGGCTGAAATCACACAGAAAGACATTCAAGAC
Source organism: Paracanthobrama guichenoti (assembly GCA_018749465.1). Taxonomy (NCBI): domain Eukaryota; kingdom Metazoa; phylum Chordata; class Actinopteri; order Cypriniformes; family Gobionidae; genus Paracanthobrama; species Paracanthobrama guichenoti. Next base: position 17,435,105 of record CM031949.1, on the reverse strand, counting down.
AAGCAGACTAAAAAGGCGCTAGGTTATGCATAACAAGATGAATGTGTCACCTGCTTGCTGGTGTGTGTCACAAGGATCAAGCTGGGGTAAGCTGGGGCGTGGCACACATGATGAAGACACACGCCATGCATTTCCAAACAAGAATGGCGTGCTTTCAATCATGCCAGAGGGTGCACTAGAGTAACAAATAAACAAAATTTAAGAAGAGTTGGAGAATAAGTTAAAAATGAGAAAAAACAAGGAAAGAAAGTAGAAAGTAGAGTGAAACCCACAGGAAGTCATCCTGAATGTTGCCGTTAAAGGTTCCGCAGAGCCCCACAGTATCATCTCTCCACTGCTCTTCCAACTGCAGGTACAGCCGGAACTCCCTCCAGTTATACTGCAGCCGCAGACCCTGCGATGACTTCACCTGAACAAACATGGATGACAGCTCCTGGATCTGAAAGACATCTGAAAAGACATCAGTATATTAAACATATGAAGAACTATGAATAACAAACACAGACTACTGTGGAATATTATTTATTGTGTATAGTTCACCCAAAAACAAAAATTCTGTCTTTTCTTACTTTCTTTTTCTGCAAAACATAAATGAAGATAATTTGAAGAATGTTTGGAAGCAAACAGTTAACATTGGTTACCATTGACTTCCATTGTATGGAATAAAACAACACTGACATATCTCAAATTACCTTCTATTGTGTACCACAGAGGAAAGAAAGACATATAGGCTTGGAACGATGTTCCAGTGAGTAAATAATGACAGCACTTTCATTTTAGGGTGAACTATTCTTTAAAGAATTACTTTAAAAGTAAAACACAAAACCAGACATTACAGATAGACATCAGTGTGGTGGATATGTGTCTGTATGTAATCTGTAATGTATCCAGATTCAGTTGAGGAACACATTTAAGGTAATAGTTTAAAGCTCATAAAAATATGAATCTACTAATATAAGAGTTCCCAGTTCATACATAAAAGTATGAGGCAGTACCAAGGTACAATCATGGTATCACAAGGTAATATTAAGACAAATGCATATACTTTATGAATTTCATGAAGTTGGTATTTACATGGTAGCCCAAGGTACTTTTATCCATAGAAAACCCATGGTCGTGTTATAGCAAATTTGCATGCCAACGCATATCCATCTCATTACAGAGCATCTGTAGTACATTACCATCTGAATACGGCAGTGAGATCCTGAACTGGCTGGCCAGAAAAACCTCTCCACTGTGGCTCATTGTGATCTCAGTACGTGGATCCTCATCCAGCACCAGGTTGACTGACTGAATACAAGCACCATCCAGATTCTGCAGGCATAACAAAGCAAAACAAAATCAGAGAGTCAGAACGTCCCATACCAGCACACATAATATCAGCAGTTATATTAATACGGTATCAAACACAATGGATGAATGACAGCACAGGGAAACAAACCTATCAGATCATCAGTTACAATTATGACTAATTCAGTAATCATGTTGTTTAGGAATTAAGCATTTATGCTTGTGAATGAATTACTGAGAGCTGTTCACAGGAGATAAACCACTCGGACTCTGAATCGCTCCATTCAAGGAAATGATGGATGCTACCAAGTGCCTATGTGGGGATCTTTCAGCAGTCGCTTTACTGAAATACATCTCTTGCTCGCTCGCTCTCTCTCTCTCTCTCTCTCTCTCTCTCTCTCTCTCTCTCTCTCTCTCTCTCTCTATCAGCAACTACAAAGTCTCTGGCTCTGTCATTCAGAGGCTCAGATAAGCAGAATAGCTTGTTCAGAGTCCAGACAGTGACACCATACACCAGACTGCTCTCTGTGTGTTGAGTTTTAGCATCAGCAGGTCTGGGCTTCAGGAAAGGAAGACTTTGAGGGGGAGAAACTCGTTTCATGTTTTATCTGTCAAAGTTAAACTAATCACGACACAAGCTCATCTAAGACTTTGTTTCATCTCAACCCAAAAAAACGAAACTTTAGCCGAAAGAAAAGCTGTGCAATTATTTGTGCCAAATCTAGTGACTAATTTAACTAACAGACTAACAAGTACAGCTACTCTAACTGCTAATATGCCAATAGCTTGACTAATCACACAAATCTAGAATCTGTGATCTTAAGTCTGTCTACTGAAGCTGTGTTCCAGCCACCAGATTACTCTTTAGATCACCACACTAGAGCAATCCTGGAACGTGATGAATAAAGGTTTGGCATGCTACATCTGGCATGCCTTAGGTCTTTTCTCTTTTGTGTGCTAATACTTGAGGTTTGTGTTGGTGCGGATAGCATGAAAGTGCAGAGGGACTTACGGCTCCACAGGGTGCATTCTGAATGGTCACAGTGAACCTGCCCGAGTTTCTGCTCTTGGCTAAAACGTACTGGCACGTAGCAGGAAATGTGTAAACACGGCCATCAAACGACTGGAAGAACATATCTCCTGTCACAGAGCACTCCCCTGTTATAAAAAAATAAAAAATAAGGTACACTACCATTTAAAAGTTTGGAGTTTATACATTTTTAACTTACAACGATACATTGTATGGATCAAAATGGGTTGATGCCAAAACTCATTAGGATATTAAGTAAAGATCATGTTCCATGAAGATATTTTGTAAATTTCCTACCGTAAATATATAAAAAATGTATTATTATTAGTAGTATGCATTGCTAGAGACTTCATTTGGACTACTTTAAAGGCGATTTTCTCAATATTTAGAGTTTTTTGCACCTTTCAAATAGTTGTATCTGGGCCAAATATTGTCTTAACTTAAACCATAAATCAATGGAAAGCTCATTGATTCAACTTTCAGATGATGTATAAATCTCAGTTTCTACATTTCTTTTGGTTTTGTGGTCCAGGGTCACAACTGTGCTGCTTAAAAAGTATACATTTCAAATTAATAAGTGATTCTTACTGACGCAAACTATTCGTGTAGGGTTTATGCTGTGACAGAATCCTTTTAATTATCATTATGTTCAGCTTATCAAAGTGAAAGGTTTTAATGAGAAGTATTTCCTTTAGAATAAGGTCATTCATCAATACACAAACAGTATATGAGGAAGGGTGAATCATATTTGGCTAAATGAATAAAATCTCTGATATCGCAAGATAATTAAATGGTAATGAGATACATTCAGAAGCAATTAAGAAAATTTGGTTTAGAAAGAGATATGAAAATAAATACGTTATGAAGGTACAGTAAATATGAAAAAAGTCAATTAAAAACAGATAAACACCTGGGCAGTTGTGCTCTGTGCAGTTCCACATGCCCCCAACACATGTGCTAAAAAAAGATGCAGGAACAAATATGGATACATGCTGTACATTCAGTGCCACACAAACACAAGCATTAATATTGCTTCATGCTTTCAAGTATGCAGTGCATAAGATAATTTAGTGTCTGACCAGTTGTTGCAGTCATCCTGTATGACATGACCGGAGGGGTACAGCATACCGTGGTGCTCACATGGACAGTCTGATGCCTTAACACACACCCCATCCTCGTAGATCAAATCTAGAGACAGTAAAATAATTGTATTGTCTTCAAACATTCATAAATTAACATATCTATAAAGCTTGTGTTTAGTTAATTTAGTGTTATTACCATCAGGGCAGTAGCAGCCATCCAAACACTGTAGCTTGCTGTCAATACACATGTGTTCAATCTTGCAGTGCATGGGACAGCAGGTAATACACTCTCTGAAAAGGAGCTCACCAGGACAATCAACATCTGTAAACAAGAACAACAGATACTCTCACAATATGTATCTCACGGCAAACAAACAAACAAATAAATAAATAAATGAATGAATGAATGAATGAATGAATGAATGAATGAATGAATGAATGAATGAATGAATATATATATATATATATATATATAAAATGACATAATGAAATAAAGCAATGAAGCACATGAGGATGTGCATTAGAGTGATTTTACAACTTAACGTCATGCCTAACAACTGTGGTAAAATTACTGTAACACATTCCAATAAATTGTCACCAATTTTAAATAATTACTTACACGTTATTTATTTACACTACCATTTAAAAGTTTTGGGTCAGGAAGAATTTTTTTGCAAAGAAATTAATACTTTTATTCAGCAAGGCTGCATTAAATTGATCAAAAGTGATAGAGTAAAGACATTTACTTTTTCACATTTACTTTTTCACAAAATATATCAAGTAAATGCTGTTCTTTTGAATACTGAATACTGACTGAAATATTGATAATAATGAGAGATGTTACTGGAGCACCAAATCATCATATTAGACTGATTTCTGAAGGATCACGTGACACTGAAGACTGGAGGAATGGCGAAAAAAAATTCAGCTTTGCCATCACCAGAATTAATTATGTTTTAAAACATAATAATATATAATTAACAAAAATATATTACATCTACATTTATTAGCATATTTGACTTATTGTAAAAACATTTTATACAAATCTTGCCAACTCCAATTTTTGAACGGTATTTTATAGTTAAGATTAATCAGAATAAACAATTCCTACACCAATAGTTCACTTAGATAAACTTCAAATTGTTTAAAGTTGTCAAGCAATGCAGCATCTTGGCACATCTGTGTGGTCAAACGTGTGTATTTGGCTATTTTACATCTGAATACTCATTAAGTTGAAATATATGTTTTAACAAATATACATTAAACACCTTTACAAAATAAACTCAAATATCTGAGCAACATTTGTGCATTTCAAGTAACTTACTGCAAACAGGAAAGTGTGTTCTCCAGTTATGCAGCGGATGTTCAGCATGGGCACATGCTCTTGCATACTCTGTAAACACCTGGCACACCACATCACCATTGGGACCAGACCTGCACCAGATGAAACTATTATACACACTCAACAATTATAAAGTGCAATAGCAGCAACAGCATGAGTATGTTTAGGGTAGCATTTTGGAAAGTAATGTCAGTAGCTTTGCAATGCAGGTTAATAGCTTTTCAATAGGTATGGTAATGTCAGTGGTTCAGTTTTATGTCTGTACTTACAGACAGAGGTCATTGGAGCAACTGGCCATGTATGAATATGGACTGACAAACTCATGGCAAGACTGGAACGGTTCCTTCAGTAGGGTGAAACAAACTTCCTCCACTTTCTGCAGTAAAGAACCAGAGACTTTATTAACCAGGTGACTTTGGTTGGTGTGGGACCAGAATATACATACATACATGTGTGTGTGTGTGTGTGTGTGTGTGTGTGTGTGTGTGTGTGTGTGTGTGTGTGTGTGTGTGTGTGTGTGTGTGTGTGTGTGTGTGTGTGTGTGTGTGTGTGTGTGTGTGCGTGTGTGTGTGTGTGGCTCAGGTAAACACCAAGTTACCCCACAAAGACTGCAACATCCAAAATCCTTGACCTTGTGGGGACATTTTTTGGTTCCCAAGAGAAGCTTATAAATCATACACAATGAGTAATGCATAAAGTTTTTGCATAAAGTTTTTTGTGACAGGCAGGTTTAGGGGTAGGGTTAGTGTAAGGGGATCAAATATACAGTTTGAACAGAATAAAAATCATATAGAAAAATAAATCATATATGTGGAAAGTCCCCATAAAACATGAAAACACAACATAAGTGTGTGTGTGTGTGTGTGTGTGTGTGTGTGTGTGTGTGTGTGTGTGTGTGTGTGTGTGTGTGTGTGTGTGTGTGTGTGTGTGTGTGTGTGTGTGTGTTTAGTACCAATAAGACATGAGGTTCCTTCATAGCACACGGTGAGGGGTAGAGAGACGGAACGATATGACATCTGGCCAGCTGTGGATCCTCCTCTGCCCAGCTGTTTCCAAACATGGACAAATCCTGTGTGAAAACACCTGGAGCAAACAATGATGAATGCATATGAGTAGGTGATGCACTGTGTTCATGCACTTTTTTTTTTTAAATCAACATCAAGATTTTAAAATGTGTGTAAGGGGAAAGTATATAGTTTTCCACTAATTTTAATAACATTTCTGCTTTAACTACTCGATTTTAAATGATCCTGTGGTATGACAAATTATTTTTTTAAAGTACAATTATTATCTAAAACTACATGCATATTAATTATACACATAAAAATGCATTTTAAAATAGTTGTATATGCAGAACAGCATATCATACCACAGAACATTTTAACTTCCTATAAGTATTTCATTTTAACTACCCATCACATATTACTTCATCAAATATTACTTGTCTGACTGTCAGTTGAAAGACATTTTTTATGATTTAATTTGAATTACTATATACAGAATTGAATAGTGTATATCACCGGTATTGACAGGTATAATGTGAAAGAACATAGAACTAATTTATAAAAAAAAAAGGCCTGTACTTCTGTACAATCTCTGTCATGATATATTTCATACTATTCAAATAATTCACTATTTTTTATATTGTCAAATAAATCTATGATCTAGTATTGTTTGTTTTCCTTTTCCATCACACAGTTTTAATTCAAATGCCACAGTCTGTAACAAATTGAGTGAAACTTGCCATAGCTGGTCCTTAGGTCATCCTGAGTGTCAGCATTGAAATTGCCACACAGTCCACAGGTGTGTCCTACAAACTCAGGACTCATCTTGATGTACACAGAGCCAGTGAATCCCTGCCAGGCTACCGTGAAACCCTGTGGCTGTGACACTACGATGTAGTCAGAGATTCGCTCCAGCTCAACATCGTGGATGTGATGGGGCAGCTGCACACTACAGAAAGAGGATTTTCAACCACAGTTGATACTACACACACTTAAACCATCTCCGAACAGCTCCTTTAAAAGAATCCATGAGATATCATGTAGGTCAGGTTGAGGTTAAGTGACTAGTGTGTGGTCGAATGTGAATGTTCATTACCTTTGACCCTTGAAAGTAACACTGAAGTTCTGTAACCTAATCTCCCCCTCCCACGGCAGGAAGAGGCTGATTGAACGTGTGCAGGAGTATGGAAAAGAACTGCATTCTGGGTCATTATGCACCTGTAGATCAATAATTAGTAATGAAGCATGATATAGAATCTTGCTGTATTAAAGTCACCATGACTATTCTTATTTTTTATGGAATATTGCAGCGTTTATTATAAATGATTTATCTGTGCACATATTTTTTTTTTATTAAATTCATGTACCCTCAAAATGTTTAATCAAAATCACTTCCCTTCCCCTTTCAACAACTTCTCTTCTTGGATCACAGCAATAGCAAACCACAATGATCCAACGATTCATTCAACTCCTGATGGACAAAATCAAGTCCCGCCTTACATTTTTTCTTGTTTGAGAAGGCGTTTAGATATACATCGCAATAGGGAAAAGAAGATTATTGCAACTTCCATTTCATTGCGACTTTAAAAACCCAAAAATGAACCTAAATTTTAGGTTAAAATGAATTCCAACACTAAAAATAAAGCGGAAGTAAACCACTAAAATAAAGAGTCTGCAAATACAGTGTGCAGCTCTTAAGAAGCTTCCTCTACATCATCAAAGAGCGGAGTCTACTTATCCAGAGCAGTCGGGCCAATCCTGCTTAAGTTCTGCATTACTGTCAGCCATCCTTTCAATTCATTGATAAATGATATTGGCACTTAAGCTAATGGCCTAAAGAAACTCCTGGCTGAGTTAACTCACCCTCTCTGGATTCCCATCAGTGAGTCTGGGAGAACAAAGCCAATTCTGTTTTGGCCCTGGCTGTAATTACTGTATTAAACAGTAATGGGCATAAATGACCATAATAATGAGATCACTTTCTCTATGAATGCCAATAAATATCTTCCTCAGGCAAGAGCTGTGCAGTACACACACACACATATGTGGCATCTCTGATGCAAAGCAGAGAACAGTAGCCTGCTCAAAAGAGCCAATCCGAAGCTAATTGCAGTCGAATGGCAAAAAAGGCAACAAATCACCATCTGGTAAAGGACATATTTTCTACCACTATGAACATCAATGGAACTACAAACATATGCTGCAGTAAACTAGTACTTATAAACATTATAAGAGATCACCTGTATATGTACACTTGACCGAGTGCTGTCTTCACAGTCTCTCAGTAACGTGTAGCTGCATTTTCCAGGGAAGTAGTAATAGAGTCCATCAAAGGTTTCATAGTTGTATTGTCCCCACGAGCGGCACGTCATCTCTCGCTCAAAGCCTAGGTTGGGGACTGAAATATTTGATCTATTATTTGTCATGCCAAAACTAAGAGAGAATCTTAATGTGTTGTGTGTTGCACAGTACAGTACCTGTCTGGCAGTGTGTTCCAGTGGCCTGGTATAAAGTGCAATTACAGGAGTCTGGATGGACACACCAACCCCCATTCAGACAAGGAGATGAACACTCACCTGCACGACAAATAAAGCACATTAAAATAGTGTGTGTTTCGGTGCGTTTAAGCGTGTGTTTGATATCTGATAACTGAAGGGGTCATTGAAGCATTAAGATGAATCCAGCTCTTGTGTGTAATGATGACACTCATCAGCCTGTTGAACAGATGTCCACTGAAAGAGGGGGCAGTCCCTTTCTCACATTTCAAATGAGCATAACTCTTATTGTTTGCAGTTTCTCATAACAAAAGGGTTTATGCATCACAAACTTGCACACACTGTAATTATTAACATGTTATAATAGTTTACAATTATTCCCAAATGCGATAAACAAATAAAGTTAGTAACACAAGCACATTCCGGTGCATCCACATTGGCACACATTAACAAACGTATTATTAATCACTTAATAGATTAATTCATACACATATGTGCAGGTGTAAACAAAAAGACATGCAAGCTGAAATAAACACAGAGCAATGTTCAATTGAGGAAAACATGCATAAAGAGAGCGCTCCTAAAGTATGGTAACATTCAGCTCAGGTCTTACCGGTGGCTCTGCGGGGTGAAGGCTTCTGTGCTTCTGTTTGCTCTGCTGACGATGTGTTGCTCTCTAAGGATCTCTTTGGAGAATAAAATATTGAAGTTAACACATAGTTTGTGTAACAGGGGTTCTGTGACCTCTAGCAGGTCTAATGTGATAGTCTAGGGAGTTTGCCAATTATTGTTTGATTTCGAACTAATGGGGGAAAAAAGGGGTTAAACAAAAATTCAATATTTAGTTGATGTCAACCAGCTGAAGTTAAGACGTTTAGTTAATCCCACATTCAAATGTATTGAGTAAAATTAAAAATGTAATGTGCATGACTCTGCACATTAAAACTGATTATTGCAATGTAGCTACATAAAAATATGTAAGCACATTAATGTTGTAGCATATGCATGTCATGCTTAAAATGAAACACTCAGGTTTATTATTATTATTATTTATATACTTTTTATTTTAAATATGTAGCATGGGGTCCCTACTCTGCCTCTCAGTCCTCTCAATGACAAGAAGTCATTGGCTTGAAAAGACTTCAGGTTTTTAAACATTTAAGGTTAAAGGCATTTTTTGTTGGGCTATACAAGCAAATAAATATTGAGCTAATGTAACTCTAGCTGTTAGTTTTAATTATTTGACTAATTAAAACTAAATTCTGTCCTGCAACTTTCATATCGGATTAATGAAGACCTCCCAGATTAAATTTATCAGGAGAACAGAAGCAGGACCCCGCAGGGGAAATCTGAAATTCCAATCAAAGTCCTAATCTAATAAATCATTGTTCGCTTGTAGGCTATAGAAACTGGAAGAATGTGCTGCGCATAACATGGATCAGAGTTTATGATTACCGCAGGAGGGGGTACATGAGAACGATCAGCGATTCACTTCACTTCAGAACTAAATCATTTTCTTATCTGACCGAAACCGGCTCTATTCTGCCCGCTTCTCCCCATCACACCTGATATCTGAGAGTTCAATAATTTCATGTAGCTTACGAGGCTGTAAGGGAGATGTATTCTGACATAATGAACGGGGCCAGTGTGTCTCAGTGAATAGCGGCTCTGGGGAACAGCCGCTCCAGCTTTACCAATCCTGAGCGCCCAGCGGACACCTGAAACCGCTTTACTGCCTCCGAAATGACGACTTTTGTCCCAAAGAGCTCCACAAAGCCCGCACTGGGGATGTGTTTTCAGTGTGCGAATTAAACAATGAATTTCAGGGGGGTCAACTTCTTTTAAGAAGAAAAAAGTTGCGAGGAATTTTTCGGGGCGCAGCCTGTCTCGTTCATAATTGTGCGACTGATTTTCGGGCGCACCTGACACGATTAAACACTTGCCAAATAGGCTAAGTAGCCTTCATTTAAAACAAACAACCCAAAAACATACATTTTATGTTAGCCTACATGTAAATTTATAATAAAATATATATATAATGACGCAGTATTTATGTTTTATCAGACTCAAACTGCTCGAGAAAGCGTGCTGTTGCCACGGTGACCTCTTCAGTCGAACAAGTTTTCATCCAAGAGAATATGCGCCCTGACATCATTCGTGCATAATTCGCATCCTCTTTCCCTTCTTAAACATGTAACTGCTGAATAGTAGGCTACTGAAAAAAACAGTAGGTTAATGAAAAATTAAATGAGCCAGGGGAGAATCGTTTTAGCTTTTGCTGGAATTGTGTAGAAAACGTTTTAAATTCCTTTATATTTGATCACTTAAACCTGAATATCGCACTTTAATTTAGCTCCTAATTAAATCAGGGTGGCTATTCTCACCCCGGCTTGTTCAACAACCTCGCTTTTATCACAGATCAAGAAAACACATCTTTGCAAACACCTTGTTTTCTGTAATGTTATGCATTTAACCTCATGGCACTGCATTTAGCGCAGGTTTCCTGTGCGCTCTCTCAATGCATCGCTTCAGCTCTCCTACCTGCTCCGTTTGGGAAGCGGGATCCCATTTCTCCAGCATTATCCTGCTGCTTTCGCTGCTGCTGGGACACACAGAGAACAAGGAGCGGTTTGTTCCTCACACACAGCTAATCAGCACTTGTGTTCGACAGAAAAGCCAGAGACTCGCAGGCGTTTTCACAGGCCTGTTTCACAACTATTACAGACCTGAAGACCTTTCGGGTGATTTCATCAAACATGCGTAAAATTAGCGCGAGCTGAGTCACGAGTCAACGGGATGTCAACGTTTTAAGACTGTTTAGCATGATCATGTAAATAGATTAAATAGATTGTAATACACAGGTTGTTCTCCCCGTTACAATTTTAAATAAACACTAGTCCTAAATAAATAATGAATACTAAAAGAAAATAAAAAATACAGCACGCATATCAGGCACATACATGTAAATCGTAATATGCTACTTACTTTTCAAAATCATGCTGTTGTGTTAAATTCAGACTTTCAGTTCCCCACGTGAGATGTGCTAAAAAGAAACAAATGATCTAATTATTGCAGCACTTTTCAACGTGTATTATTATTATTACAGTAAGTTTAACACTTTTCTCTATCAAACAATTTAATCAAACGTTTGGAAGCTATGCAGCCTATATAAAAAAAAAAAAAAAAAAAAAAAATATTTTTTTATAAAAATGATTAAGACCATTATGCTACAAACTTTGATATAGGCCTATTAAGATAAAGGAATTTACGCATGTAAACCATTAGCACTGTATCATACTTCTCCCTTCACTGCCAGAGAAAATGTATTCCTGGTTCCTTTGACAATAATAATATAGGCCTACACTTTTTACTCAAATCTAAATAAAATAATAATCTCTCTCTCTCTCTATATATATATATATATATATATATATATATATATATATATATATATATATATATATATATATATATATATATATATATATCAGAGCATAAGTGACCACACAATTCCATCGTCATGCTACTTACCTTGATATATTAAGATAAAGAATAATAAATAGAGTAAAAAAGTTTCTTTCCGGGAGTTAAAATAGGATCCATTCGTGACTCATGCGAATCACTTGAAATGGAATGAGATTCTCCCCTCACAGTCTTACACCGATGGGCACTACCGACGCATGTTCCCGTCTGACTGCAGCAGCTGCTCGCGCTCTCTCTCTCTCTCTCTCTCTCCTGTGTGTCCGCGCTCATCTCAGGTGCTGAAGATAACACCCGTTGCGCGCTCGCCGTCATTAGCATAATGTATGCTAATGAACATCACTAATGCATAACCAAAACTTCAGAGAGAGAACGGGAGGCCCTTTTACTAGTCTGCTGCTACAAGAACATGCCAAAGTTTAGGCTTACATGTTGATTTTTTTCATGATCAACTGACAATGGAATCCATTTTGATCCAACTGACAGGAGTTAAAAGGATTCACCTTAATAACAATTTTAAAAAAAAAGACAGTTCTATCATCATTTACTCATCCTCATGTTTCACATCCGTATAACTTCCTTTCTTCTCAAAAGGAGATGGTAGGCAAAATGAGAGGTCACATACCACTTTCATTATATGGAAAATAAAAAGATACATGAAAGTGAAAAATAACTGAGCCTGTCAGTGCATTCGTTCACCCCAAAATGAAAACATTTGTTATCAGTTACTCACCCTTGTGTGTTCCATATCCGTAAGACTTTCGTTCATCTTCATAAAACAAATGAAGATATTTTGAATGCAGCCTGAGAGATTTCTGTCCCTCCATTGACCATCTACGCAACTACCACTTTGCCGCTTCAAAAAGTTCATTAAGAGACGTTCATCCATATGACTTGAGCGGTTTAGCCTAAATTTTCTTAAGTGACATGACTGCTTTACATGATGAACAGATTCAATTTCGGCTTTTATTCACATATAAACATTCATCAGCGAGCACAAACTGAAGCTCAACTGTAATTGGTTCTCGCGCGTGCTGCATAACACACAAGAATGAACCTCATTGGTTCTTGCGCGTGCTGCATAGCACAAGAATGAACCTCATTGGTTCTTGCGCGTGCTGCATAACACAAGAATGAACCTCACTGGTTATTGCGTGTGCTGCATAACACAAGAATGAACCTCACTGGTTATTGCGCGTGCTGCATAGCACAAGAATGAACCTCATTGGTTCTTGCGCGAGCTGCATAACACACAAGAATGAACCTCATTGGTTCTTGCGCGTGCTGCATAGCACAAGAATGAACCTCATTGGTTCTTCTTGGCGTGCTGCATAACACAAGAATGAACCTCACTGGTTATTGCGTGTGCTGCATAACACAAGAATGAACCTCACTGGTTATTGCGCGTGCTGCATAGCACAAGAATGAACCTCATTGGTTCTTGCGCGAGCTGCATAACACACAAGAATGAACCTCATTGGTTCTTGCGCGTGCTGAATAGCACAAGAATGAACCTCATTGGTTTTTGCGCGTGCTGCATAACACACAAGAATGAACCTCACTGGTTATTGCGCGTGCTGCATAACACACAAGAATGAACCTCATTGGTTCTTCTTGGCGTGCTGCATAACACACAAGAATGAACCTCACTGGTTATTGCGCGTGCTGCATAACACACAAGAATGAACCTCATTGGTTCTTCTTGGCGTGCTGCATAACACACAAGAATGAACCTCACTGGTTATTGCGGCGTGCTGCATAACACACAAGAATGAACCTCATTGGTTCTTTTGCGCGTGCTGCATAACACACAGAATGAACCTCACTGGTTATTGCGCGTGCTGCATAACACACAAGAATGAACCTCATTGGTTCTTGCGGCGTGCTGCATAGCACAAGAATGAACCTCACTGGTTATTGCGCGTGCTGCATAACACACAAGAATGAACCTCATTGGTTCTTGCGCGTGCTGCATAACACACAAGAATGAACCTCACTGGTTATTGCGCGTGCTGCATAACACACAAGAATGAACCTCATTGGTTATTGCGCGTGCTGCATAACACACAAGAATGAACCTCACTGGTTATTGCGCGTGCTGCATAACACACAAGAATGAACCTCATTGGTTCTTGCGCGTGCTGCATAGCACAAGAATGAACCTCACTGGTTATTGCGCGTGCTGCATAACACACAAGAATGAACCTCATTGTTTCTTGCGCGAGCTGCATAACACACAAGAATGAACCTCATTGGTTCTTGCGCGTGCTGCATAACACAAGAATGAACCTCATTGGTTCTTGCGCGTGCTGCATAACACAAGAATGAACCTCACTGGTTATTGCGTGTGCTGCATAACACAAGAATGAACCTCATTGGTTATTGCGCGTGCTGCATAACACACAAGAATGAACCTCATTGGTTCTTGCACGTGCTGCATAACACAAGAATGAACCTCACTGGTTCTTGCGCGTGCTGCATAACACACAAGAATGAACCTCATTGGTTCTTGCGCGTGCTGCATAACACAAGAATGAACCTCACTGGTTATTGCGCGTGCTGCATAACACAAGAATGAACCTCATTGGTTCTTGCGCATGCTGCATAACACAAGAATGAACCTCACTGGTTCTTGCGCATGCTGCATAACACACAAGAATGAACCTCATTGGTTCTTGCGCGTGCTGCATAACACAAGAATGAACCTCACTGGTTATTGCGCGTGCTGCATAACACAAGAATGAACCTCATTGGTTCTTGCGCATGCTGCATAACACAAGAATGAACCTCACTGGTTATTGCGCGTGCTGCATAACACAAGAATGAACCTCATTGGTTCTTGCGCATGCTGCATAACACAAGAATGAACCTCACTGGTTCTTGCGCATGCTGCATAACACACAAGAATGAACCTCATTGGTTCTTGCGCGTGCTGCATAACACAAGAATGAACCTCACTGGTTATTGCGCGTGCTGCATAACACACAAGAATGAACCTCATTGGTTCTTGCGCGTGCTGCATAACACAAGAATGAACCTCATTGGTTATTGCGCGTGCTGCATAACACACAAGAATGAACCTCATTGGTTCTTTGCGGCGTGCTGCATAACACAAGAATGAACCTCATTGGTTCTCGCGCGTGCTGCATAACACACAAGAATGAACCTCATTGGTTCTTGCGGCGTGCTGCATAACACAAGAATGAACCTCATTGGTTCTTGCGCATGCTGCATAACACAAGAATGAACCTCACTGGTTCTTGCGCGTGCTGCATAACACACAAGAATGAACCTCATTGGTTATTGCGCGTGCTGCATAACACACAAGAATGAACCTCATTGGTTCTCGCAAGTCAAGCGAACATGATTGAGATTTCTTTTACCACAATTTATGTGTGAGTTGATTAATGTATACATGTGAATAAAAGCTTAATTTCAATCTGTTCATCATATAAAGTGTCTCTTCAGAAAATTTGGACTAAACCGCTCAATTCATATGGATTAGATTCACAATCTCTTTATGAACTTTTTGAAGTGTTAAAGTGGTAGTTACATAGATAGTCTATGGAGGGACAGAAATTTCTCAGATTTCATTAAACATATCTTCATTTGTTTTCCAAAGATGAACAAGTCTGGTTTGGAACGGCAGGAGTGTGAGTAAATTATGACAATTTTCATCCCTCAAGCCATCCTATGTATTTGACATTCTTCTTTCAGACGAATACAATTGGAGTTATATTAAAAAATGTCCTGGCTCTTTCAAGCATTATAATGGCAGCCCAAAAAAGTGCATCCATTATAAAAGTAATCCGGGGAGTTAATAAAGGCCTTCTGAAGCAAATCGATTGGTTTTTGTAAGAAAAATATCCGTATTCCTATATACGGAATATCCTTCCGTATTCGACTTAAGGAAAAGGCGTAACTGGCGGGACGATGACATCAGACGTAGCACAAGCGCTTTGAACTGCGAGAGGTGTCACACTTTCTTCGTAAATTGAATACGGAAGGCGGTCTGCCGGAAACGTGTCGTATGGATCACTTTTATAACGGATGCATGCATTTTTTTGGGCTTCAGATTTTGGGCTGCCATTCACTGCCATCATAATGCTTGGAAGAGCCAGGACATTTTTTATATAACTCCGATTAGTCTAAAAACAATAATGTCATATATACACCTAGGATGGCTTAAGGGTGAGTAAATTATGGGATTATTGTCATTTATGGGTGAACTATCCCTTTAACATCTGGCTAATAAAAGAACATTCTTGAAACATTGTAGTTAAGTACAGAGTAAAGTTCAGAATCTATATGCCAGTGATGTGCACATAATCTGCAGAGGGATTGTTGTGAAGCTAAACATGGAAAACAGTGGAGAGACACAGAAGCCTTTCTCAGAAATAGAGCTGAAAGATGTAGAGGATTAATCAATCACAGTGAACAGAACAACAGATTTTACTGCAAATACATTTGAGTAGTTTCAGATACAGTGACATTTAAGGTGATTATGGATTTTAATCTTCTGACTGCAACATCATTATAATGAATAATTACTGTATAATCTGGGTTTGTTTAAACAAGTCACCACATAGATAAAACCATATTGCATTGCTTTGTACTGGCCTTACAGTAAACATTTACATGCCAGCTTATTTTCAACATATGAAACGTAATAAAAAAAAAAAAAAACAATCCTGAGCTAACGTGTGATACAGAGTAATTTGACAGTAACAAGATTCATAAAACTAAGATCAGCTGGGTTATTTACTGGGACTAAATTCTTCCGCAGTGTGTGAGGAGGTAAGTTAAATGCCCATGGTGTGTTGTAAACTGCCCTCTCTCACACAATGTGGCCACAAACACGATACTCATAAACAACCCTTTTCACAACCTTTATGGTCTATGTGGCTGTGAGTGCCCTCCAGTGGCTAGCAGAAGGCTAAAGACAGCGGCATTGATGACACACTGGATGTATCCGAAGGATGGCACACCGTATGTCTCATAGAGGTATCCTCCAATAGTTGGGCCCACAGTTCGCAAAAGAGACTGCACCGAAGCACACAGACCCAGCATGGTTCCTGAATACACAACACAAAGTGCTTTAATTTTTTTCCTTATGAATGTTTAACTAGTTGATGACTAATTATAACAGTTAGAGCCTGTTTTTGTTTAAAATATATTGTTAATATATAAATATCCAAAAAAATAGCTTGTTGAACTCACAATTAAATAGCATGATTCAAAGCAGCAAGTTGTTTCATATGCTCAAATAGCATTAAAAAAGCTTATTTTTCAGGCTAGGCCAATGCGCATGTGCAACCTTAAGTGTGCACGTCTCAGAACATACTCTTGTGTACTGTATGTTCTTTTGTTGTTCTTTCTTGTCATTCACTTTATTTTTTTGATGCTATGATAAGCTATGATAAAGAGACATTTATTGCATGTTTGTGCATTTTGGAGGAGGAGCAATGAAGGAAGGGGTGTGCTTGTTTGGCTTGATTTAAAATACCAACAGTGCTTCTTAGAAATTGCTTACAGCACCTTTACTAAAATAATAATTATTATTATTATACAAAAAACAATTGTTATTTTCAAATTTATTGCGATTATGAAAACCTTAGTGAGGACAATGATTCCTCAGGCATTGAGTATATTTATATGTACTCATGCACAAGGGAATCCTGTTGAGTGTGTAGATTACCTGTGTCAGAGGGAGACACACTCTTGGTCAACATGGTATCTGTGATGACATTGAAGACACTTAGAGAAAACATCATCGGTATCACGATTAAACAAAATTGAAACACATTGGTCATCATAGCCTGAAAAACACACAAAACACATACAGTATATTAAACATACACACTTAAAAGGAGATACACACATCACTAATTGTTCCACAGTTAACTGACACAGCTGTTATGCAACTAATTAAAAATAAAAAAAGGGAACTGGAAGGATGATTTTGCAATATCAGTTTACCTGTCCAAGGCCCACTGCACTGCTTATCCCAACAGACAGCAGCAGTAAAGTATTCTCTGAAAATCTAGAGGTAAGACGCCCAATTACAGCACCTTGGATCACCTTTAACAGTAAGAGACCAGTGTCACTTATTACCAAACCACCTCAGCACAGCTATTTATATAGCATATGATTGAGTAGAAGTGTGCATGTGCTTATACCATTTGAACTATGCCAAAGTAAGCCATCAGATAGCCATTCTGCTCTGCCTTCAGTTGGAAGAAGTTCATGGCAATGATGGAGAACATAACTTGAAATATGCCTGAAGAACAAAAGAAACAGACATATATAAATATGTAAAACAAAACATAAGAAAATGATGGAATTTAAGCTGTGACCTCCGTATTGTGACATTGCAAAACGGATTATCAAAAGAGAAAAAAACTATAGGACAGGGAAGCAGATCTGAATGGAAGCTTGCATTCAGATATCGCAGAAAGGCTTAAGTGGGCTAAATGATTGGAGACGATGGAGAATGATGGTGAATTTTCATTTAATTTAAGTGTTTCATTGGGTCTTATTCACTAATAATTACGTGGATTCTTTCATATTTTGTACACACAGGAGAACTTCTCATGAAAAATCCCCACCTGATTCACAAAACGTTCGTACGCACATGAATTTGTTCTTAACCTCGTTCTGATGTTCCTGATTCATGAGTTCACACTTACATATCATTTATGGAGAGTAAGTTTAAATGTGTTTTTGGCGTGCTGTCCGGGGGGAGGGCTTCGAGCTCAGAGTTTGGCCCGAACCCAGAATACCCCCCATATGTAAGTGATTAGAACTCCACCTGTGTCAATTATCTGAACGAGCTCCTCCCAAACCTTGTTAATAAAAACATCAAATGTGGAGTATTCTAAATGAGCAGCCGCGTGCACAAGGTTAGTCATTTGCATAAAACACACCCAAACCATCTCCATAAAAGGGCTTTCTACACACGCTTTCCTTACAGCCTTTCGTCACTGTTGTCAAACTTGCACTCTCGCACCAATCCTCGAGCAATGCCAAGTGTGCCATTCTCATAATAAACACCTTTTAAAAAGACCCAGATTACGGACCTCACATTAGCCAGCTGTACATACGCGGATATCTGCTATAACGCTATATCCCTCTTTAACTGTATATGATCGAATGTATTTAAGATTAAATTAAATTGTATTGCTTAATAATTTCATTATATAATTTTATATATGAATTATATAATACAATTAATGTCATGTTAGGATGAAATATAACTTCTTAACATGATTATAAAGCCATACAGAGTAAGTTTTGCGTACGTGTGGTTTCAGTTGTTCCTATATTTTTTCGTAAATTTAGAAAAAAAAAAATATTACGAAATCTTTGGTGAATAGTGATTTGTTCTTAAAATCGTTCATACGAACAATTCATGCACAAAGTTGTGCAGACGCATACTTAGTGAATGAGACCCAATAAGTTTAAAGTCAAAAACAGGAACAGTTAATATAAAGTATGTGTTCACCTGATGGCAATCCAGACATAATCTTCACTGTAAATGTCTTAGCAACACCTGGAAACTTCATCAGTCTAGTGATCTCCCCCAGATTAAACACGGACTTTGATGATCCCTTCTCTAAACACAGACAAATGTATTTATATACAAGATTTTTTTTAAATATACAAGGCTACAGCAATAGTATTTTTTATATACAAAAGGTTACAGCAAGAGTATTAGTTCTGTGTCTAGGTGAGTCTTGTGTGTTTGTCTGTTTTTGTCATACTGTCACTCTCTGGCACAGCGTGTATTTTGGTCTGTTTAGGGATGAAGTTCAACACCAACAGCAAAGAAACAAAACTCCCGATAGCTGCAAAAGATGCTGCAAACTTTTCCCTGCAAAACACCAAAACATAATCATTGGTATTTCAATTGTGATGTACCGGATCAGTGCTGCCTTCCTCTAATCTTTAATTAGATTTTCTTAGAATACAGTTTTTCCAAAGTACAAAAGGTAATCTTTTGTACTAAAGTGGACAAAAAGCACACAAAGTATCAGTAAGAGTTTACATCTTAACAAAACACGTCATTTGAGGTGTGCCGAATTTTTTTTATATATATATATACACATACATACATACATACACATACTGTACAGTTTCTACAAAAATACTAAGAAGCTGTTTCAAACATTATAAATATTTCTTGAGTTTCTTTACCAAATCACCACATTAGAATGATTTCTGAAGGATCATGTGCTCGAAGACAGGTGTAATGGCTGCTGAAATTCGGCTTTGCCATCACAGGAATAAATTGCATTTTTAAAATATATTAAAAACAGATCAAATAAATTCAGCAGCACTGGTGAGCATAACAGATTTTTTTTTTTTTTATTTGACCACCCCAAACTTTATAATGGTAGTGTGTCTTACCCAAAGCGTGTGCTGAGGGTCCCACCCAGTGTTGATCCTGTGATCATGCCAATGCCAAAGCAAAGGCCAAGTTTCCCAAGGGCATCTGCTCGCTTGTCATTGTCTGACAAATCTGCTACAACCATTTGAGCTCCTACACAAACAGATACAAATGTACTCATGTACCGGTTTACAGTGTGTGTTTGAGCTCCGTGTGTGTGTAAGAGACAGTGTAAGGGCATGTTCTACCTGGAAGTCCATGCATGAAAACAGCAGGTAGTTTGTGCACGAAAAGCATAAAAGTGCTGTCTGCCACGGTCAACAGTAGGAAATAAACCACAGATGCCAAGCAAGACACAGAGAGAGCTGTGCGTGCTCCAAACACATCTGCAAACCTGAGAACAGACACAAGGACATGACACACATCACATCCAAGTATGTGAATAAAAGAAATCACTACTGTATATACGATAAGTTAACTACATTAAATAATGAAATATTTTCATTTAGCACACATAATGACATACATTATGTATGCACATAATTACATACATTACAATTATTATTATTTTTTTAAAGATTTATGCATTTCAATTAATAGTAAAATATGAATTCAATAATTCTTACATATTTTAACTGAATAATCGAAAGAACCATAATCAGTTATTCAATTAAAATATGTAAGGTTTATTCAATTAAATTTGATGGAATTTACTATTAACTGAAATGTGTAAATAAAAAAATAAAAAGGCATATTTTGAGTGTATATGTATTTATCAACACTATAAACACCAGAGGTGTCCAAAGTTTGTCCCAGAGGACCACTGTAGTGCAGAGGTTAGCTCAACACATCTGCATGGAAGTTTCTAGTATGCCTAGTGAGACCTTTATTATCTGGTTCAGGTGGTTTAATTGGTGTTGGAAAATAACTTTGCAGGACAATGGCCCTCCAGGAGCAGGATTCCACACTCCTGATACATCATATATACACCATATACTCCCATAAACACAACACAGATCTGATTTATTCTCACCTTCCATAAATAGGGCCTCCAAGCAGCTGAATCACTCCAACTGTGGTCTGCAGATACCCAAACCATATAGTGTCGAACCCGAGCCTCTTGGCCAAATACTGTTCCACAGAAGACAAAACTGAACATGCAGTGCAACCCATCTGTTATAGCTCCTTTCTTTCTGTATAGCTGAAAGAGCCTGGATTAGACCAGATAGGCCAAACATCAAGGCGAGCTTTAATCCACTATACAGTATGTATGTTGCATTTACATTTAGTAATTTAGCCGCAGCTTTTATCCGAAGTGACTTAAGAAATTAAGAATATTACCAGGATGTGCAGATGAATAATAAATGATTGCATATTGAAAATACATATTATATAAAATAATACATATTATATAAAAATACATCATATTATATATACAAATATACATAGTCTATATAAAAATGTATATATAATTTAATCTTGTAGTGCTTCAAAAAAGTGTATTAAATTTAACACTTTTTAATGTTACACTTCACAATAAAGTTTCATTTGTTAACATTAGTTAATGTATTATTAACTAAAATAAACTAACAATGAGCAATACATTTATTTGTTACTGTATTTCTTAATCTTTGTTAACATGTTAATAAAAATACAGCTGTTCACTGTTAAAGTTACTTCACAGTGCATTAACTAATGTTAACAAATACAACTTTTGACTTTAATCATGTATTATAAAATGTATTGTTATTAAATGTTAAAATCGACCTTAAAGATCAATAAATGCTGTAAAACTGCAGTTCATTATTAATTCATGTTAACTAATGAAACCTTATTGTAAAGTGTTACCAATATATTTGATGTATATATTTATTACATAAAATGTAAGTGTAAAAACAATTCGTTCGCATGAATTAACACAAAACTTTAATAGTTTGCTTGAAAGTCATGAAAATATCACTAAATGTAAGAACAGAGCACAACCCCCCTGCAGATATTCATTCCAGAGTTCAGCTAAAGATTGACTCAAAGGTTTCATCTAACATGATTCTGAATGAAGTCGTAAAAATTCAAAGACGTCAAAAGACGAACCGGTGTAATGGAGAACTGGAGGAAGAGCCAGGTGATGTCCAGAGCTGCGATGAGGTAGGTGATGTAAATCACTTTCTTCTTCGCTGCAGGTTCCATCATCCAAATCACGTTATTAGATCCCAGCTCTAGGTGTTTGTTCCCCGACAGTTCTCTTTCCACTCGAACTCCTCCTCAAACTGGTCTAATAAGAGCATCTGCTCGGAGTCTGACGACTTTACTGGTTCGAAAAACAGACGGTAACGCTTCACGGCTTCATCCCGCTGTAGTACAAGTGACAAGGCATATTTAATGTGAGGAAAAGGTTAAACCCAGCAGCACGTCGACCTGAACTTCGACCAGTCTTTAGCCTCTCAACAAGTTAAAGTCTATTTCAGTTTCGTTGAGGTTCTGCTCAAAAGGGGGGGTTATACGGATTAAAATATATAATATAAAATAGTATTACTATTTATAAAACATAATAATACATATAAAGCAATACTTTATTTTATACAAATCTGCAGGCTTTTCATCTCATAACAGATATTTATTTAGGCTAACGTTACCCTATGACTGACCGACTACAAATATTGTGACAAATACCAAGTAACCGGAGTAATAACTGGTTATTAAAAATAAAAGTGTAAGACGTAGCTATAGAGGTGTATGAAGCGCTAAAAGAAAATCATTAACACTCGCCATTTTGTTGTGGATAACGTCGAGGAAATTCCTCCTCCTCTGTGTCGTGAACACTGGAGGCGTGACTACTAGGTTAGCCGTCAACAAACCTACTACAATCCACAGATAAACTGACAACAGATAGTCTGACCGAAAGAACACGCATTGTTCACGGGGTTCATTGTTGAAAATGCTATTGGTCAGTAGCCTAAAGGTAGCGTTTCAGTGTAGACAGCTATTTTACTTAAGCTATTAATAGCATAGGGAGATTAAATACTGCTTCGATTTTAAAAGAAGAAAACATTTACATTTTGGTATGGCCTTCAACAAAAGAAGTTGTTGAACAAAATGCAAAATGTAACCTTATTTAAACCTGTTGTCACAGAAAAACTCTTAAGTGAAGAAAAAAGGCATAAATATAATTTATTTAATTTATATTGCAGTACACTAACTTGTCTTAGATATTATTATTATTATTATATTAAATATTTTTTTCTTCCGGAGGTGTTTGCCAGACCCCACTAAGGTCCGAGGCTGGATTCATCAACAGCAAAACCAGTTCTGGGTTATTTTAACGTCATATCATAAACCCGAATTGTCACCATGCAGGACATTTTTAGATCCCTGCAATTTGATGAGATTCATTACAAATTCTACCAAATGCAGTCCATCTAACAGTTGAAATCTGTTCCTCAATTTGAGCTTTTTACTAAATGTATTACTTTAAATAAATCTAATTGCTTAACACCAGTTAAAGGATATTTGACAGCTCATGTTATTCAAACTCATTTTTCCATTCAGCAAAATTAGTGGAGTAATGTAGGGAATAGTGAATGAGGGTATAGGGGGCAATTTTGGACACAGCAAAAGTTTGTATGAAATGAATCACAAAAATGTGAGCAATAATATGCTGATGATGACAGAAGCGGGTCTCCTGCATGCAGGTTCTCATTTGGGTGCAGGAGGTCCAGGTGTTTGGGCTCTCCTCATAAGCCTGATCTCTGCTGCAGCATTCATACTCTTCAAGTTTAAATGGTTGGTCAGTTAGTTCATTTTTTATTTGTAAAATACACATTTTAAAAAATGTATAACATTTTAAAAAGTAATATTTCACATATTTCGAAGACTTCTTCAAGAGCAGGGACAGGAACTCTGAGGCATCGACAAACAACATTGCTACAGCTCTGGCTGGGCCACGACAGAAACCTAAGTTCCCCTTCGTCCATGAACCTCTATAGCAGCAGTGAGCATGAGGTCTTGGAAGATCTGGATTTCTGGTACCAGGGTGCTCCTGGCTGGGAGTGGGGCAACGGGTTCCTTTGGGACCCAACTGACTGACTGAAGATGCCAAGACAAGAATCTCTGGACCCCTCTGGATCTGGTGAGCCATGACAGGAGACTGAAGGAGAAGCCAAGATGGAAATGCAGTGGGGAGGCCATGGGAGCAAAATAATCAAATAAAAAAGTGGCAAACAAACAAACTATACTGAACAAAATTATAAATCCAACACTTTTGTTTTTGCCCCATTTTTCATAAGCTAAACTCAATGATCTAAGACTTTTTCTATATACACAAAAGGCCTATTTCTCTCAAATATTATTCACAAATCTGTCTAAATCTGGGTTTTAGTGTGCACTTCTCCTTTGCCGAGATAATCCATCCACCTCACAGGTGTGGCATATCAAGATGCTGATTAGACACAGGTGTGCCTTGGGCTGGCCACAATAAAATGCCACTCTAAAATGGGTTGTTTTGTCACACAGCACAATGCCACACAGATGTCGCAAGTTTTGAGGGAGTGTGCAATTGGCATGCTGACTGTCCTGCCATGTCCTTTAGCGAGAAGAACATAGGACAATGGGTCTTTTTGCATGAGGCGACTAGCTCTACGGATGCCTATATAAGGTCCACGCCTCTGTTCAGAATGCCCGGAACATGAGTTATGCGTGACGACAGGAAGAATCGCCTGCTCCATACCAAAAGCTTGTAAGCTAGAGCATGGAGTTTCGACCAGCGCACACCGCCTTGACGGTTGATATATGCCACTTCCGTGGTATTGTCGCAGCGTACTTGCACTTGATGTCCCTGCAGACGAGGCAGAAATCAATTCAGAACTTTCCAAATGGTCAGAATCTCTAAATAATTTATGTGCTCTGAATGTATATTATATATTATATTGAATACTATACTTCTGAAAAAGAGCTCAGAGGAGTCGTATACAGAGAGAACAGCAGTGGTCCCAAAATTGACCCCTGAGGAACGCCACATACTAAAGGAGCCAGTGTGGAGGAAAAGTCTCCTAGATTCACAGCAACTGTCTTGTCCTTTAAATATGAGGCAAACCACTGAAGGGCTATACCCTGGACACCAACCCAACACTCCAGAAGGTTGAGATGAATCTCATGGTCAATCATATCAAAGGCAGAGCTAAGATCTAATAAAACTATAACGTGATCCATGCGAGTCCAAAGATAATAATATATCATTAGTAACCTTAAGCAATGCAGATTGGGTGCTGCAACAGGTCCTAAAGCCTGACTGGAAAGTCCAAAATATTAAAATAATTCAAATATGAGTAATGCTGTGAGTAGACCACTTTCTCTAAAATAAAAGATAGTTTAGAAACAGATTTATAGCTATAATGGAGTATGATCCAAATTATTTTTTTTAATTTTTTTAAACAAGTGATGAAGAATTGTACTCCACTCATCAAAGAGCTGTTAGGTTAGAACTCACAGTAGGAAAAGATAAGGAGGGAGAATATCCAGGCTGCAGCTACCTCCATTCATTTTAGAGAGCTGCGCTGATGAGACTGGTTCAAAGTAGTGAAAAGGTTAGACAGTGCAGGTTTGTTGATGAAACTGAAACTTCTCAGTTTTTTTAAGTGAAAAACAATAAAAAGTCTTTCACAAGTGTGGCGAGGCGAGGGACCGTGAGAGCGGGCCAGTGGCGAATGATGATGAGCGTCAGCTGTGCGCCACACCGGTCTCGTCTCATGGAGGAGTGACGGGAGCATAAAAGGAGGAGCGACAACAGTGCAAGAGGAGGGAGGACCAGGCCTGGATTATATATTGTGTTTTTCTTTTGTTTGTAGGCGGCAGTCGTCCGTGAGGGGCTGCCGCCGTCATTGTATTTTGTTGGTTTATTTTTGGATTAAAGTATTTAAATGTTCGCCGGTTCCCGCCTCCTTCTACACGTTGAACATCTACTCATTAAAACAAGCATCTCTCACCTTTCTTGAGGGGTTTAAAAACAGATTCAATTGTGTCAAACATTACCTTTGGCCGATTTGTGTTATCTGACTTTTTTATCATTTATATTGTATACAACATATACACTCACCTAAAGGATTATTAGGAACACCATACTAATTAATACTGTGTTTGACCCCCTTTCGCCTTCAGAACTGCCTTAATTCTACGTGGCATTGATTCAACAAGGTGCTGAAAGCATTCTTTAGAAATGTTGGCCCATATTGATAGGATAGCATCTTGCAGTTGATGGAGATTTGTGATTTTTGATCCCAAAGATGCTCTATTGGGTTGAGATCTGGTGACTGTAGGGGCCATTTTAGTACAGTAAACTCATTGTCATGTTCAAGAAACCAATTTGAAATGATACGAGCTTTGTGACATGGTGCATTATCCTGCTGGAAGTAGCCATCAGAGAATGGGTACATGGTGGTCATAAAGGGATGGACATGGTCAGAAACAATGCTCAGGTAGGCCGTGGGATTTAAACAATGCCCAATTGGCACTAAGGGGCCTAAAGTATGCCAAGAAAACATCCCCCACACCATTACACCACCACCACCAGCCTGCACAGTGGTAACAAGGCATGATGGATCCATGTTCTCATTCTGTTTACGCCAAATTCTGACTCTACCATCTGAATGTCTCAACAGAAATCGAGACTCATCAGACCAGGCAACAGGTGTTCCTAATAATCCTTTAGGTGAGTGTATTGTACTTAAATAAAACATACAAAATCTATAATACCAGGACAAGAGATCAAACCCCCCTACAAATCACCACAGAAATGTGAAATAAAGTGCAGCTTTTTTAATCCTAATATAATACAGAGTTCATCTGTATGGTTCTTTACCAGCAGAGTAACAATAAACAATAATTTAAATCCAAAGTTGTGCTGGAAATTGCAGAATATTAATACCACACAAGCATAAAGTGAATTCAACAACACTAAAAAAATAGTTTGAAAGTTCAGTTTGAACAAAATATATTATGTACAAATATAACAATTTAAGTGCATAAACATGGTACAGAGTCACACTGTCCCTCTGTACTCTGATTAAAAAACCTTTTCCTAACTGGCAGTAGCCATATACTAAACTGACCTGATTCTAAAAGGAAAAGAAAAACATTTACAATCAAGGAACACAGGTCAGCATGCATCTTTACTGAGAATAAGCAATTCCAGAAACAAACCAAAGAGATCGCTACCTTTCTTTGCTAACTTATTGTCCTTATGGTCTATTTAATGTTGACTTTTGGCCTGTGAAATTCAGAAATCATAGAAATGTTTAAGCCACAAACCAAAAAACAGCATCCTGGCACAACAGCTCACATACAGCCTACAGCATCCCTCAGTGGATGAAGTTACTGCACATTGTCAACTATTTACCAGCCTACAGGCTAATACCAATATTAGTTGCTATATTAAATCACAGAAGAGTAGGGTTGGGTACCGAAACCCGGTGCCATATTACCTATATAACCGGTATGTACCGGACCGAATCAGAACGCAGATTTCGGTGCCGTCCACTTAAGTTCAAACGTGCTTTCGCGCTTTGGCTGGCGCCGAGCCAGAGACATCACGTCACAACTATTCAGTGTTTTCAGCCACATAATGTTTATTTTAGGTTTCAGACAAAAACACACACTGATGTCTATGGAAGCGGCAATAACAATTCTTTCAGACGGCTATAATTTGACTAACTTAAGTGTTTAATTCATATCAGATACACATTATATAAGTTACTATATAGTTTACCGGTCACTTACTTTCATGTATTTCGACGATGAATTTACGTGACGTAAATCCGACAGATCCGATTCTCTGAGGCACAAACTAACATAGATCAACTAACTATTTGATCATTATGATAAAACACACTCACTTACACGTATTTTAAAATCAGATTATCCAATAGTTCATGGTATAGTTAACATCTTATGTTTTGAATAAAAAAATAAATAAAGGCGATTACATCTGTGATGCAGCACTATTGTGGCTGCTGTGTCATGTGAGAAGCATGACGCGTCACCATGGAAACAATAAGGCGACGCGTCCTAAAATATTTAGCCAGAGAATATGGTCATATTTCTGCAAAATAAAGCTGAAGCTGGTTTGTGGGATACCAAGAATACAGACTACTTTGCTGTTATTAGTGCTGTAATTGTTATTTAGTGTTAAATTGGGCCTATTGTACTTGGGTTAGGTGGCTTAGGTTTTACTGTGAATTTAAGTAAATTGTGTTTTGTATCTATTTATATTTATATATTTAAGTATACTTTAAACTTTTAATAAATTGCTCAATTTAAAGAATAATATATATCAATAAAAAGCCATTCTTTAAATGTCATCCACCGTCGTTTTGTGGCTTTGTTTTGTTTTTGTTTTTTTAAGTATCAGTTTAGGCACCGGTAAGTTACCATTTTAAAAGTACCGGTTTGGCACCGGTATCGTAAAAAAACCAAATGATACCCAACCCTACAGAAGAGGGGTTTTGAAAACCCATCTTGTCTTCACTACTGCTGCAGTGAAGTAGCAATGCAGTGTTACGGTCTAATAATTAAGTCCTATGTGATGTCATCTTCATTTCACCTGTAGCCTAATGTCTGAAGAAATGCCATTTTTATAATGCCATATTACAGAATTTAAACATTATCAACTTTATTCTATGAAAACTTTTACAAAACATTCCTGTATTTGATAAAAACATAAAAGTATTTATATAAACTTTTATAAACAAACTTCTTAATAAATATATATTTTTTCTCTTTAAATAAAACTCCATTTAATCCGCTTTATTTACACCGCAGCTTAACTGTTGAAGGTAGACGATCAGGCCTTATGGTAACCATTTTTGGGTTTTTTCAAGGGCTCTAAGTTCTCATAAATAGAGAGTGCAGCTGTGTTCTGGTAGATTAAATCTACATTGTTTCCAGTCCGAGACTTGATGATGTCCATGGCGCACTGGTTAAGAAACACATATTGATCCTGCAAAAGTAGAGAATGTAAAGGCCTACACTGTTAGAGAATAAGATCCCAATTATGGCTTACAAAACAGTAATTACAAAATATATCCTCCTTATTTTTAAACACGGAGGTAAGCTATTATAGGATGAGACCCAAAGTCTCAACATATTCAATTTAAAATGGCTGCACACACGCTCTTACATTAAGAATAACACAGAGAGAGAGAGAGATGAAAAAAATGTGTTAATGAATGTACCTCTGTTTGCACCATGAGTGGTCTATGCATGCGTAAATCGTGGATGATCCCATATACATCCACTACACCATCCCGCTCGATCTGAAAGATTAAACGATCAATGGCGATGAAGGTTCCCGTCCGGCCCACACCGGCACTGTATTAGGAAAACAAAAACACTTTTTCTTTGTGGGAGTATAATAATAAAACCGTGTTGAGTAGACTTGTTTGTATATTTAAGAGTTCAGGAACTGTTCAAGAACCTGCAGTGCACAAGTGTGGGTGAATGTCTTGAGTACTGGTCCATGTGTTCTCGGACCAGGTGTCTGAAGTTGATGAGAAGCTCAGTGGTCTCAGGAACTCCATGGTCTGGCCATGCGGTGAAATGGAAGTGACGAACTGAACGAGCCTCTGCTGTTTTCACCTGTCATGACAGGAATCATTTATCCCAAAACATTTACTGTACATGAGGCATAATGTTACATGTTACAATGAATCAATGTTTTTTTTTAAAGTCAGGGGGAGGGGTGGTCTTTTTATTTAAATTCTATTCAAAATTACATGAAAAAAGTTGAGTAGTTTGCATCACTCTATGTTGATCTCACTATATGAAATCAAGTAATTAGAGGATTAAAAGGATTTAAGGAAATAAAGAAATAAGAATGGTAAAAGAAGTTCCAGGTCTAATTGTAGCCTATATATTTGTGAAGTAATCCATTTAAACTGAGCTCACATTCACTCTTGTTCGTATGTCTAATATGTGAAAAATGTAAAATAAACGGCATATTTTCAATTCAAAATTACATTAGTAGTAGAATAGTTTGCATCACTCTATATTGATCTCACTATATGTGAGTCATTAAACATATCCATTGTAAAACAGTTGACAAATATTACGTTTAGCTACGTGTATCTTATGCACGCACACTTTCACTGTAAAAACTAAAAGCGCCGCGTTGGAATTCACACTCATCTTCAGTGAACATTAAGCCCCGCCTTCTTTTAATCTGATTGGCCATCACTGACAATCACTGTTAGACTGCTCAGGCGGACCAGCCTAAAAGTTTTACTTTTTAAACGGTCTGTCAACAAACAACAAACAGAGCGGTATGTAAGGGAGAACAACATTAAGAAATATATATTGGGGACAATTTGGCCATTTCTAATTATTGGGATAATTAGAGCCTGGACTAAACACCGATACCCATACAGCTAAACGCGTCTCTGTGTGTACGGGGCCTAAGATATTACAAACATAATACCAATTAAGATAATTGTGACTTCCTAGGAATTTGTGATGTACTTTGTTTGATTTATAAATGTATTCAAATGTATTTTTTTTTTTTTTTTCCATCATTAATAATATGTATATAAATAAAATGCCTATGTACAAAAACTATAGGCACAAATGCAATATAAAAATAAATAAAACACAGACCCTTGTGTTCCACAAAAACATTGTCAGTGTAAGATATGGGTCATTTAGTCTTACAGTAGCCTGGGTCTATCTGTGATATTAATATAGACTTACATTTTTCACTTCAAAGTCACGTAAAGTCCAGTCCTCCAATGAGATCTCAGAAGTATTCGTCACTGTCAGATTGTTGAAATGTTTTATATCTGCTGGCCAGTATTCCTCACATTTTACCTGAGAGGGACAGAACATTTATTTAAGCTCATTAAATTCAATTATAAAACAATCTGAAAGAGGATTTGAACTAGGGGTGTAGCGGTTCTCTTTTAAAAAAAATAACACGGAAATAACACAAATAACACGGAAAACATACAGACAGACAGAATTTGGCTAATATATTATATATATATATATATATTATATATTATATATATATATATTATATATATATATATATATATATATATATATATATATATATATATATATATTGTGCATTTAGCATCCCCATCCACACCAACTTAATCATCGAAAGATCAGCTTCATTTACATGTCTTTCCCTTCATGTCTTTTCTCTCCCCAGAATGGTTTAATGTGAATTCTCATAATACAATATTATACATGTTTGATATTGTTTGAAATGTCACAGTGCAACTGGTACAAAGGTCTCGTCCCCACAGAAGTAAACAAGCATATAATAAAGGTTTTAAGAAGTTTAGAGACATTTTGATAATTACGTGGGTGTGGCTTCAGCCATTTGGTCTTCTAACAACACAGGCATATGGGAGAGTGATTCAATTTAAATTCCATTGCCAACACGTGTTTCCATTTGAAAGAGGTACTTAAAGCGATGTGGCAGAAAGATCGGGGCACAATACTGTAACCAGGTTGGCCCGTAACGTTGGGTGTCCACTAGATACCCAGCGTTACGTAATATTCAGAAAGTCAGGAATGCATCTCTCACCCTTTACTTCAGAGTATTTGATGATTATGTATGGATTATCTTTGAACTGATTATGTCATTGGCATTATATATTTACTTGACTGCTAATAAATTGTTACACTTATTCTGACTTACTCTGGAATTATTGAGGTAATGAACGAGTATAATTTCAACAAAGGGTTAAACAGAATAATTAAATGTGTGTTAACTAATAAATATAAATTGCCAAATAACCAATTGACATTCTAACCTAAATTCAAAATTAAGATAAATGGAGTCAGATGAAGAGGAATTGGAATTAAATCCTTTTTGCCCAGCTGAAAACAGCGAACGCGCAAGAGACCTTCACCCGCAGATCGTTACCCTCGTTGAGTTTGCTTTCAAGTCTTGCATATGACATCTCACACAAAGATTATGTCAACATGCCCGTCTTAGTGAGTATCCTAGCAGACATAGTTGGTTATGTCTTCAGTGAATGTAAACAGTCGAGAAAGCAAACGCATGTGTATCAGTATAAGTATGGGTATAAGTTTGGATTTAATGTTAATCAAACAACAAAAGACAAGGAAATCACTCACTGCTCTTGGTTTAATAGCTTTTGTAACTCCAATAAGGATTCATCTTTAATTTATACAGTCAAATATGCAATGTTATTTTATATTTGATTACTTTATTCAATTTCTGCACTTCAAAACTAATGTTTGACCTACCTGAAAAACACTCTTCATTTAATTTGTATCTTTGCTCTATTGCATTTATTTGTGCTGTTGCTTGTAGTTAAATTATTTTCTTTCTTTTATTTATATATTCTTTCTTTTTCCCCTGAACATAGCACATACCGAACCGTACCGTAATTGTGACCCTAAAACCGTGATACAAGCAGTGAGTAATCTGAACCGTTACACTCCTAATATGAACTATGAATATGTAGTTGTCAAGCAATAGGCTGTTAAAGATGATTCCGATAAAGACATGCATCCTAATCTGACAATAAAATTGACTGAAACATGAGAAATGAAGGCTCTGGCAAGTGAGATCACAGATAAAGTGAAGAATGAATGTATACTGTACCCGTCCCTGTTCGTTGCATTTGGTGAGCATGACAATAGTGTGCACATTTTTCTCCCAGATCAGTCTCCAGAAATCATTGACAGTGCAGGGCAGTGGCCCTTGGGCTGCGATAAACTCCTTCTTTGATATGTAACCCTGGAAATATCACACAGTTAGTGTGACAATTGTGTAAAGAGCTAATGTTTTTTTGTAGTTTTTCCTACCGGCATGTAGCTGGCATTGATGTAGTCATCAAATGGGCTGCCGAGCACAGAGAGCTTGACACGAGATGAATCATCTATTGAGAAGACATGAACCACTATAAATATGCCCAGAACAAGACTAGATGTGGAAGGATCTTGGTGTTGTGTAACTTCATGAAGGTAAACACTGAGTTAAGAGGTTCTTACATGGCAGCACATTGTTATAACGATTCTTGGCTTTGTTTTCAGGGGCCAGAGCAACAGCCTTCGGCTGATTTATCCCAACCGGCCTTAGATCCTACAACCACACACACATTTATTTAACCAAACATTTATTTTCTGTATGAATTGATTTTACTACATTTGCATAAATCATTAAACATCTGTAATAAAGCATTCATTTCTGAATGAAAAGGAACACAACATGGTCAAAGCAAACCAATCAGACATTGCTACTACAGTTTTTGGACCAAAACTAATGGTGATGTAATGGTGGTATGGAAATCTAGTTGCAATACTTACAGTGCTAATCATTATTTATTATTAATGTTGATCAGTTGTAAATTTACCAATTTTTTTTTTAAATCACCTCAAATTCTTCAGCAAATCCACAGAAGGAATCAGCCCTTTGCCTCCTGTAGTAAGCCTCGTAATCCTCCACCTTTATTGGATCACTCCTGTGACATCATTAAATAACATGTGATAAAACAAGATTTACAAGAACCACAGAACACTGTATTTAAACAGCACAATGCAGTATATTATGATATGCAAATACAAAAATATATGAAAATAAACTTTACAGAAAAAAAGTTTGAGTATGAGACAACATTTCACATTCTTTCCCATCTCAAACCACAGACATGTAGTAAAACTATTCAGTCAACTCATGAATATATGCACAAAAAAAAGAGAGTAAACAAATATGAATGATTACTTACACTTTGTTTCTGTAAGAAACAAAACAAAAATTATTAAAATGTTACATTTGTATGGATTTATTTTTCTTATTTTTCTATTGTTTTTTTCCAGTGTGTATTATGTTGTTTCAAGGAGACCAGTATACTGACCTAAGAGAGTGGATAGGAACACTAGTAGAATCATCTTTTTTTCTTCCTGTAATATTGAAAGCACAAATGTGATTATCTAGTTGACACGGTCTATTAATACATAAAAACAGACTCGAGGAACACTCTCCAAGGAATCTAGCGGCATATATCTTTACACACCAAAGTTTCCAGTTTATCCAGACTGTGGGGACGCATGCAAAGGTAATCTTAAAGGGATGGTTCACCCAAAAATAAATTCTGTCATCATTTACTCACCCTCAAGTTGTTCCAAACCTGTATTCATTTCTTTCTGAAGAATAAATTAATGCTGAACACAGAAGATATTTTGAAGAATGTTGGTAACAGTTCATGGATCACACTGACTTCCATAGCATGAAGAAAAAAAATACTATGGAAGTCAATGGGGCACCAACATTAAATCACAATATCTTCTGTGTTCAGCAGAAGAAGAAAAAAATAACAGAGGTTTGGAACAACTTGAGGGTGAGTAAATGATGACAGAATGTTTGAATTTTTTGGGGGGTGAACTATCCCTTTAAATCCTCTAAATCCATCATCTGTAACACAAACTCTATATCAAACCATTAAAATACTCCAAACATCAAGAATCATGCATGAGATCTGTAAAATGTCTTACCGTTTACACACCACAACCCCGATGATGATTACAACAACAACAGCAGCAAAACCGATTCCTGCAGCTGCTCCTCCAATTACCACTGAAAGATGGAGAAATACTAATCAATTCAGTCGAGTCAACAAAAATAAAACTGTATGGAATTGTTGCTCAAATTTGATACAAATATAAATATATAAATATATATATATATACATACATACATACATACATACATACATACATACATACATACATACACACACACACACATACATACGTCACTCAGTAATATTTTGGATAGTCATAAAAATCTTTCCATCTGCAACTCTAGAGTCACACGTGAAAATATATATATAAAACATTTTTCACGTGAGTTGCAGATGGAAAGATTTTTATGACTATCCAAAAGTACTATACATAAGCCAAGCCCACTCATTAGAGGTTTAGATTAGGGTAAGTAACAAATCAATCGGGTGCACATTCATTGGCACAGTTCTTGTTAAAACGTTAATTAAAAAAAAAAAAAAACTATATTGGAAAAAATAAGCTAATAATAGTAATCTCATCTAAATATTTGCTCTGAATGAAAATGTGCTTGGTCATATACACACATCAATACATTTCATGTGACATTAGCAGCGATGTGTTACTGTTAAAATGCAGGTGCAATGTAGTATGTGCTTTAAATATTGAGAGAAAGTCTCCTAGTTGTTACCTGGGTTCTCTGGCAGAGTGATGGGACTTGGATAAAACTCAGATATGGAGTAGTATGAATTAGACACATTCACTAAATTATTATTATTCATCTCCAGATGTGTGAAACTGATGACAGCAAAACTGCAAGAAAGCCAAACACATGACAACATAATGCAGGAGACAAAACAACGTTATGTGATTCAACACAGTCCAGAAGCTGAAGCATTAGGGACAAAGAGCAGTAGTTCAGCTTAGTTTAGTGATGGAAATAACCATAACATTGACATAATGGGCTTTAATATATGCAGCACTGAAGTTAATACAAAGTATGGGAAGTGTATTGATTTACTTGTAACTGCCTTTGGCATTTAGTTCTCCATTTTCATAACTATTCCACATAGTTGCATCTCCAATGATGATTGTTTGGTCCTGCACACTTCTAGACTCTGTTGATTTGACAACAGCCAGGAATGTGTTGCACCGCTTTGCTTTCCAGTCGTCATAGGTGTTCAACAGGCATTGATCCAACTTGTTAGTTTTGACCCAGCAGTCTGCAGGAGGCAAAACTCATATTTAGAGCACCAAAGACACAATGAGTACAATCCAACTCTTCTTTTTTATAATATGCACTATCTTTATTATTACATTATATTATATTTAAAAGCATATCATACATCCAAAAGGAAGGTAATAGAGTATTAAAATTGACAGTTTAGATAAAATTCATTCTGATAAAATGATATCGTTCAAAAGTCTTTTTAAAGAAATGTATACTTTTATTCAGGAACTATGCATTAAATTGATCAAAAGATAAATTTGTAATGCTACAAAAGATCCATTTCAAATAAATGCTGTTCTTTTGAGTTTTCCATTCATCAAAAAATCCTGAAAGAAATTCATGGATTTACACAAAAATATTAAGCAGCAACTATTTTCAACATTAATAATAATAATAAGAAAGTTTCTTGAGCAGCAAATCAGCATATTAGAATGATTTCTGAAGGATCATGTGACACTGAAGACTGGAGGAATGATGCTGAAAATTCAGCTTTGACATCAGGTATAAATTACATTTTAAAATGTATTAAATTGTAATAATAATAATAAAATAAATTATTTTATTATTGTATTATTATTAGTTATTATAATAATAATAATTATTATTATTATTATTATTATTACAATTTAAAATAATATTGTGGTATTTTGCTGAGTAAAATGTTACAGATACAAAAGATAAGCCATCAATGAATTTTAGAGAATTACAAAGAAGACACATTAAAGTCTCAGGTTTATTAGACATACCATCTCTGCCGGAGGAGACAAGCACGCCATAATAGATCACAAAACCATTTGCGTCACTAAAGATGTCTTGGCGAAGAACCAAAGTAAACTTGTTGTACTGTAGCTCAGATACACTCACTGCTGTCATTTTAGGTACAACAGGTCCTACAAACACAGAAAAACAAGAAATATGTGATATACACTCACATATAAAAACAAAACGCTTAACAGATATAGCTCTCCATACTTGTGAAGCCGGTCATACAGGAGATCTCCTTCACTGCGCTTTTTTCCCCACAGCCGAGGGTCCAGAGCATAGCTTTGTACAGACTGTTGTACTTGAGTCCAGTGAAGTTGTAGTTTAGATTGGAGGTTTGATTGTTCTCTAACTTGTTAGATAAGTTACCCAGCTTGATTTCAAAGCCCCAGTATCCACCAGGAGGAGGGCTCCATGAGAGGCTGAGCATTGGTAAGGTTAAATTAGGACCCGTACAGGTCACACTGTCCACTGGTGCTGCATCTGTACACAGCAAAACACACCAAAGACAATCCTTTTTTGAATTAAGATATCCAGAACAATGTGTAATGAACTTCACCTGACTAAAGAGTTTTAAATTATTTAAAATAAGGACATGTTTGAGCAAGCTAGAAAACTACACATATGGCACAAGAGAACTGAATAATGCAAATATCATACAGTCTATGTTCTTTAGAACTGTATATATACAGAATATAACTGTTTATAGTGTGTTTGTACTGACCTGTGCATGCTTGCAGCCACACAGCTTCTCCCTCTGTGTTGTCAGAAGTGCTGCTTTGCACACTGATGCGATAGAGGGTTGAAGGCTTCAGATTGCCTATAGTCATGCTGTTTGAGCTGGTTGTGTTGCTCTCTTCTGTGTTACTATACACACGTACTACATAATTCGGGACATCTTCCACTCCTGCCCAAACTACAGAGATGGCATTTTTGTTGTGGATTGAACTTGTAGGTTTTGGACAGGATTTGGCTCTGAAAACAGATGCAGATGATAGGATGAGGACTTCAGAGGAGATCTCAATGCACATATTCATGGAAGTTTTATGTAAATGGCAACTCTGTCTTAATGGCACAGTTCACCCGAAATTTTAATCATGTGAGTATTTACTCACCCTTTCAAGCCTGCCTTTCTTATGTGGAACATAGAAGGCGACTTTTTTTAAATATATTTTAATATGTAATTTATTTTACATGATCTCAAACTATTATTACTAATTATTATTTTTTACAGACGTTAAAACAGTTGTGCTGCTTTTCAAAAGAACAGCATTTATTTCAAATAGAAATCTTTAAGTGTTCAAATCTTGAAGTTCCTTTAATGTCACTTTTGATCATTTAATGTGTCCTACTGTGAATGTTGTTGAATTATTTATAATTATTATTATTTTTAAAGTATTAATCCCAAAATGTGTATATCTTGGAATGTTATTTAAATGTAATACTGAAAAGATTTATAATTTTCCATACCACTAAGTGCTGAACTTACTGGTGGTTGCATGGTATCTGACAGATTCACTCTGGAAACCCATTGGCCCTACAGTAACCACAGAAACATTATAGGATGTTCCAGATCGCAAGCCATCCAAAAGGAAAGTGTTATTAGGAGTGAGATATAGGCCGGTGTTATAGCTGGACCAGTAGGTCAGGCTGTAGTTATAGCTGCCAGCTGTCATGTCCTGAGCTTCAGCCCATTGAAACAACACTGAATGATTGCTCTTTAACAAATGCTTAATCTCTCCCGGTCTGTTTGGATCTGCAATATACACAATCATAAGCTATAAACACTACAGTCCAATATGGTGCATGCTTATTTGTAAAAATCTACAGTTTAGGGTTGAAAACTCACAAGTTGCCATGTTTACAGGACGTGATGTTTCCCGGAAGGCTGCGGTGACCGTTGTGAGTGTGACTATGAAGACAGTTCCTGCTTTTAGTTGAGTGAAGGTGTGACTTTGTTCAGTGCTATTGAGATCTGTAGAGCTGCTCCATCCTTCACTGCTGATGTTCAGAATGTACTGGTCCAGCCCACCAACAGGATGAGCCCATGTCACTAAAACTGAATGATTAGAGCCTTGATTATCTAGTTTGGGAATCACTGTAGAGGGCTCTGTGTAAAGAAAGAGAGAGAATGAGGAAGTAAAGTGCCCGTTCAAGAGCAATAACTACCCAGATTGTCAAAGGGAGTATTTGTGTTTGATTCTCCTTGTTGGAGTGGGAGCACATACTTGTGATGGCAGATAAGTTCACTGGTTCTCCCAGAATTCCGCAGGCCAGACTATATAGACTGAACTGATACAATGTGCCAGGCTGCAAGTCTTGCACTGTAATGTTTTCAGAGGAAGTAGACAAGTTCCTACTGTTTTCTGTGTAGTTTGAAACCACTACTTGGTAGGAAAACTCATTGCGGTACTCCTGAGGACGGGACCAAATCAGCCTCACGGCAGAAATATTCAGGACCACAGATCTCACATTGGAAACTGGAAACGGCTCTAGAAATCAAACATACAACTGACTGTAGCGCAGATGTGATAGCATGATATGTGGCAAGAATGTACATAGTATTGTGTTGTCGTGTAGTGTAGTTACTTACTACTGCAGGCTGTTATAAACTGGGGATCAGACTTGGTGCCACCTGCCGCCTGTGTGATAATGCTGATGTTGTATTGACTAGCCGACTGCAGTGACAGTAGCTGCGCTGTGGTGTTTCTCACAGTCTTTTGGTCAAATGTGCCATTGGGGTGTGTGAAGGTGAGCAGGTAGGAGTAACCTGATTGCTGATCATCGTACTGCTGCCAGCTCAGAGTTATACTGGTCTCAGTGTATCCATTTACTCTCACATCACTTACAGCAGTAGGATCTGAAAATCAAAAAAAAAAAAAAAAACACGCACACTTATCCTTCAGCAATGTTCGGCTCAAAAATGGGCCATATATAGGCCAAAGGTCCTCTTCTGTAACTGACCCCATTAACCATCAGTGAAGCATACAATGACCACATTTTTGTGTTCCTTAAACGGATGGTTCACC
The DNA here is from genome assembly GCA_018749465.1 of Paracanthobrama guichenoti. Classification (NCBI taxonomy): domain Eukaryota; kingdom Metazoa; phylum Chordata; class Actinopteri; order Cypriniformes; family Gobionidae; genus Paracanthobrama; species Paracanthobrama guichenoti. Next base: position 17,395,448 of record CM031949.1, on the reverse strand, counting down.
CAAAAATGAAAATTGTCATCATTTAGGTCACCCTCATGTCGTTTCCAAACCCACAAATGACTTCAATTGTTTTTCGGAACACAAATGGAGATATTTTAATTATTCTCTCATCATTTTTGTCCGACCATTATAAAAGTCAACACAACCAAAATTTTAAAGTTTCAAAAGTTAATAAAAACACCTTAAAGTAAACCACATGAATCGAGTGGTTTAATCCAAGTCTTCTGAAGAGACATGCTCACTAATTTATTTAGGCTTTTATTTACACATAAACATTGATCAATGCACATACTCCGAATACATCAGATATGGAAAAGGAAGGTCAACAATACTTCCCAATTCTGTTCCCAAGCACAAACCACATTTGCAAGTTAAATCTGGTTATTATATATATATATATATATATATATATATATATATATATATATATATATATATATATATATATATATATATATATATATATATATATGAACAGAAATACTAAATATATTAAGAATATATATTTATATTCTTAAGAATAAGAATTTAAGAATATTAAAATATCTTATCTTCATTTTGAGTTTCAAAGATGATTAAGTAATGATTGAATTTCATTTTTGGGTGTACTAAACATTTAAGATGTTAAACTTTATCAAATACATTTTTAAAATAAATGTTAATAAATATAAGTATGCACCAACTTTTCCCACTAAGTTCAGGTGCACAGACCAGACAAAACTGAACTCTGAAAATGTTTATTCAGGGCAATACTTGAAATATTTCAACTGAGGTCTTCTTTCAAAGAAACATTGTTAAAAAAAAAAAAAAAAACAAGTACATTTCTTACTTGTATATGCAGTGAGATTCTGAGGAGAACTCAAATATCCCAGTGCACCAACAGTCTTTACAGTGATGCTGTACTGGACACCTGCACGGAGTCCTGTCAGAGAGGTGTAGTTTTGGCTGCAGTTCATTGAGTTTGTAATGAGTGTGCTGTTGCTGTACTGCAAGAGGAAGTAGTGTGGCACTGAGCTCATGAAGAGCGGTTTAGCCCAGCTGATGTTCAGAGAGTTTGTGCTCTGCTCAGTCCTGAACTCACCAGGAGGAGTAGGCACTGGAATGACAACAATATAGTTACAGATGTGATATACAGACAGGCCAAGAGCACCACCTACAGGTTATCATGTCACATTTTCCTATCCACGTCTGTTATAAAAGTTATGAAACCAGTTAATGGTTTTTTAAATAGTTGCATTAATTGTAGCAAAAATATCTAATAATGACTACCATATCCCCAAAACTCAAAAGCTGCTGTAAATGTAAACTTCAACTTTAAAACTATTAATAAAACATATACAACACTGTGAAAAAGAATGAGGAAACTTGTGCAATTTATCTAAAAACTGCACAGTGGTGTGAATGTGTAATACCCTTTCTTGAAAAAGACGTACTCAAGTACTACTTGTAATATGTTTGGTTAGAACAGACTAGTAAGCGCTTTGTTTCTGAAAGCAAATGTCTTACTTCCTGTTCACACAAAGTGCATGCAAATGAAAATACTATAGTGTGCAGTATGTGTTTTTGTGTTTTATGTGAAGGGTCTTACAGGTGGCATTTAACAAACTATCGCTGTCCTGATTTATGGGTCCACTGATACTTGTCACAATGACCAAGTACTGAGTTCCAGGCAGCAGGTCTCTGAACGTCACAGTAGTCTCATTCGCTTTGTTCTCAGTCTTTAAAACGGTTCCGCTCAGCAGGATTTTAACGTTGTAGAGACTCACAACACCAGCCGGCGGTCTCCACTCCACTGTCATACTTTGAGTAGTGCTTACCGCAGAAATATTGGACGCTTTACCAAGCTCTAATAACACAGAATAAGAGAGGAAAACATCTTACTAATTAACATCACAGTGGTATAAACAGTGTCTTGTAAAGATGTGTGGTATAAATACATTTTAGGTGCAAAACTGTGGTGTGTTTTATAAAAGACACGTGTTTGAGTAATCTGTGAATTGTAATACCTGTAAATGCATAGGTGGATCTAGGTTCCAGAGATCATGCCGTTTACTACAGTTTGCACGGTAAAGGTGTAGTTCTTCCCCGGGATCAGGTCAGAGACATTTGTGGTCTCACTGTTAAGCTGTATCCATTGTTCCCCATTTACACTCAAATTATACAGATATAAAGATCTGTTGTTACTCTGATGAGACCAGGACAGGCGATCACAGTGGGGCCGACAGGAGAGGCAGTTAAATTAGTCACTGGCAGTGGCTCTAAAAGAGAATGCACACCATTACATTCTGCACTAGACATATTAATGTGTTTGAATTTATGTAAGCAAAAGGCTAAAGACCTTAGAAGCCATATTGAATTTAACGTGAATGAAAACAAGGCTCTGAGGGATAGACTTACAGCTTTTACAATGACGTGAACTAAATAAAGGTCCTAAATTACATGGAATTGTCACAACTCAGGTTTCAGGGAGCTTTTGTCTACTGAAGGTCTTTTGAAATGGTATTTTTTGGTCAGCTGAACAACTGACATGTTGTTAAACAACAGTACAATACTTTGAACACACTGTACTTCTATCCCTCACAGCCTCATTTTCATTCTTGTCAAAAATAATAAAATATGGCGCTACCTTGACTTAAGTCTATTAGGTAGGTTAGGTAGGTAACATTAACACAAAATGCCCATTATTTGGCTGAATCCTCATTAGGACAGACAACATTATTACACAAAAGTATTTAACACATCTACAGTTTAGAGAGCGATATGTAGAATTTATACTCACTGGTATTACACTGTATGACTTGTGAGGGTCCAGATATGTTGGCAGCTATTATGAGTGTTCTGATGCTGCAACTATACACGAGTCCCAGGCTGCAACTGAGTAATCTGATAATTGTTGGATGTGGTACTGAAAGTCTGATCAGGTGAAGTGATGCCAATACTGAAGGAGAACAGGGTTAAGTTCCCATTAGGGAAGCCAAGTCAGATTGACTGAATTGATGCTGACAGCAGAAACCACCAAATTTTGCACTGTATTAGGAACTGTAGAAACACAAACACTCTTATACAACCATACACTCAGTAAAAAACATACTGAAAACTTAATTGTGGGGATCATTTTTAAATGTACACTATCAACAGCTTAGGTTAAATGCAATGTGCTGTACAGTACCTGTATATGCAATGAGATTTACATATGAGCTCCTGAGATCTTTTACTCCTATGGTGACCACAGTGATGTCATACTGACTGCCTGATGATATATTTGTGAGCGTTGTGTTTAAAAGGGTGGTTTGATTCAAAGTGACCCATGACTGATTGGATCTATACGACACTTCATAAGACACAGTCCACCCATCCATTAATAAGGGTTTCGACCACAGCAAAGAAATGGATGCATTAGTCTGACCGCTCACGCCAAGAGCTTCAGGCGGGGTTAGGCTCTGAGGGGAAATATCACACACACACAAACATTATGAATGATCATGCAGATGTAATAAATGCATTAAGGTTTTGTTTGATGTTCTCATGACAAGATGGAGAGAAGCTTTTCTGACTCACTAGTGGCAGTCTGCACTATGTTAGAGATGTTCTTCAGGACTCCACTGGACGGAGGAGACAGCAAGGTTGTAAACACGTCCTGCCACGAGGTTACCTATTACTAAAGAGTTGTTGGTGATGGTCTTACGGCTCAGCACCGACACGCTCACCTCATATGAGTCCACATGACCAAGAGGAGCTGCCCAGACCACGGTCAAACTGCTGTTACTGGAGTTCAGCACAGTGATATTCTCCACTTGTGCTGGACCTGAAGACGGGTAAACAGACCTTCATTAACATACATACACTACCATTCAAAAGTTTGGGGTCAGTAGTTAAAAAAAATTATATATATATTTATTCAGCAACAATGCATTCAATTGATCAAAGTGTCATTAAAGACTTTTTATAATGTTACAAAAGATATATTTTTCAAATAAATGCTGATCTTTTGAACTTTCTATTTATCAAGGAATCCTGAAAAAACGCATCACAGTTTTGCAGAAAATATTAAAAAAGCAGCACAACCCGCTTTTCAACATTGAAAATAAAAAATATTTCTTGACCACCAAACCAGCATATTTAGAACCATGTGACACTGGTGACTGAGTATTAAACATATAAAACATTTTCATATTCAGATAGAAAACAGGCGTTACAAATTGTAATAATGTTTCAAAAATATTTATGCAAATTAATGCAGCCTGGAAAAACATAAGAGACTTCTTTCAAAAAACATTACAATAAGTTTACCGATTCTAAACTTTTAAACAGTAATGTAAAGTACATTTCACAGCCATTAGCATCCACACACAAACCTTGGATTGATTTACTCCACATTACAATAGAGACACCTTAAACCCCTATTCTCTTCTGCCTACAGTACTCCATTTCTTGTGTTTTGGGATATCTCAGTAGAACGGCCCTCAGTGCTGTTATCAGTGGCCACCGGAGTGACTCTGAAGATGTATTTGGTGCCAGGTGTAAGATGAGATTTGGTATGGAGAGTTTGATTAGTAGTGAGCAGGGTTACATTCCAAGCTACTCTATAATATGGGCTAATGCCATTTAGAAGTATCCAGCCTCAGGTTCACTGAGTTCACAGCGATGGAGCACACAGACAGGTTACTAACAGGCTCGGGGTCTGTCAGTGCAAGAGAGTGGACATGGACATATGTGTGAGTGCAAGAAAGTCAACAAGAAATCTCAACAAGGACACCCAAAAATGAAAATTACTGTCATTATTTACTCTCAATGATAAAACAGATGTTTGGCAGGCCATTCATCCTGCTTTTTGTCATACAATGAAAGTGGATGGGACCAAAGGCTGTCAAGCTTTAAAAGGAAAAGCTCTCAAATTTAATTTGTGCTTTCATGGATTTCATGCAAGTCACATGCAAGAACCAATAAATTTGGCATCAGTTATGTTAT